>CM030363.1:30995607-31643107 GCA_017893485.1 Hemerocallis citrina
TAATACGTGGGTGTTGTATTCATTTTATGAAGAACACAATTACAAATTCACCTCACCCGGTAAAAGGCATCTTTTGCCCCGAAACTGTTCCGTGTCAAATACGGATAAAAAGATAATGGATCAATTCAACCAAGCTAATATCCAGACATGTCGATAAATGCTCTTCTTCGAAAGTGCTAGTGGTGGTCACGATCAAGTAGGATTCACCAAAAAAGATGTTAGAAATTTACTTAGAGACTCGCAAGAAGCATTGAAAGGACATGATTCGAAAATGCTAATTGATTTTTTCAAATCTAAGAAACAGACAGATCTTACATTTTTTATGACATTCAAGTAGATTCCGAATGGCGGTTGTCACATTGTATGTGGGTTGATGGTATTTCTAGGATGAATTATAAATAATTTGACGATGTACTTTGCTTTGATGCCACGTACAATACAAACCGGTATGGAATATTATTTGTTCCTTTTGTTGGAGTGAATCAACATTGGCAATCAACTTTCTTAGGAGGTGGGTTCATTCCAAATGAGACGACCTCTTCGTTTGAATGGTTCTTTGAAAAGTGATTAGGTGTTATGAATCGTGCTCCATCCGGTATCGTCACCGATCAAGACCGTGGGATCGCCACCGCAGTGAAGAAAATTTCCTCCCAGACTTGGCATTGGTTTTGTATTTGGCACATATTAGATAAGTTACCGCAGGAGGTGTGTATGTCGAACGATGTCGACAAGTTTATCGAATCATTGAAGAATGTCATCTATAATTCCGAATATGTACATGGATTTGTAGAAAAATGGAATTTATTGATTTCGCAATGCGGATTAGAGAATAACAAATGGTTGAACGATCTATTTGATATCCGTAAAAATTGGGTACCCATCTACGCTAAAGATTCTTTTTGGGCCGGCATGTTGAGTAGCCAACGGATTGAGTCATCGCATTCTGCCTAGAAGCATCATACATAAAAGAAATATTCCTTACATGAATTTGCCGTCATCTTCGACCATTTTTTGGGAAGGCAAAGACATGATGAACTGAAAGAAAATCATTGTAACTGTGAGAAAAAACCGAAGTTAAAGAGCGAATGGCCTTTGGAGGCACAAATGGCGAAAACATATACTTTGAATTTTTTTTACAAATTCCAAGATAAAGTTACAAAAAAGCTTCATGTACAATGTGACATTCGTTGGGGATCTTGAGACACCGGATAGTTCAACCTTCCATGTGATTCTCTGTGGAGAATCAGAATCGGCTCGCATTCTTCAGTTATGCAAACTCAACCGAATTATTACATGTTCTTGTTACTTCTTCGACTTCGTTGGTATTCCTTGCAGGCATATTTTAGCGGTTCTTCGGTTCAGCCATCACACTTTCCTTCTGGATGTATACATTAAAAGAAGATGGACCCGGAATGTGATGAGAAGAAGTTATACATCTGTTCCAACCGAACCCAATACTGACAATTTTGCTTCTTGATATTGTGAGTTGAGCTAGCACGCAAAACAGATTGTCGATCTCGGTTATTCCTCCAATGAAAGTTACAAATACACGTTAGAGAATTTGCAGAAGATCATTGATGGCGTCTCTTGGCTACAACTCGGATTGGGTGAACAACCCGAAGAGGCCTCATAACCGCATGATAGTACAGAACCGCTAGGTAGTACACAACTAGATGGTAGTGCACAACCGGATGGTAGTGCACAACCTCATAATGAAGGCAGTGGACACATACCTACACGCGTAAGGGACCCACAACAATGCATGACAAAGGAAAGGCCTCGTGCCAAAAGATTGAGGCTGATAAGAGAGCAACTTCGCATTAAAAAAGCGAGACGGTGCCGAACATGCGGCATTGTGCAAATGGATCATGATTCAAGAAATTGTCTAATATTATTTGAGGGGTAAGACTCGTACTTTCTTTGTTTCGCCCTCTTTTAAATTTATTATACTTTATTTGTGGTAAATAATTTTTTCACTAACTAAAACTTATCTTTGAATGAAGGGCAATCAATCCGCAAGAAGTGAATCCATCCGATGAAGAGAGTTCCGACGAGAGATATGATGATGCATTGTGAATTGGAATTTTTTGATGTACAGTTTCAGTATGTTTGATATTGATGCAAGTGTTGTTAATTTTAAATGTTGTTGAGACTCAAGTGTTGTTGGATTTTGTTGATTGCTAATTTTGTTGTTGTTGTTCTTTTTGAGTTGTTATTGGTGTTAGTGTTGTTGTTAACTATACATGTTGGTGGAATTGAAGTGTAATTGTGTGTAGAAGTTTTTTTGAGAACGATGTGTAGCAGCCTGCACCTACTGTGTTCACTTTTCTTTTCTTTTTTTCTTTTTTTTTAACCTGGGCCATTGTTCAAGACAACGGCCTTAGTTGAAAACTAAGTCTTTTGTGTAGAACTCACAAAAATCCAAATTTTGTTTTTAAAACTAAGGCCATTGTCTCCAATAACGGCCTAAGTTATAGCAAAAAAATTGAAATTTTGGGTATGCTGTCTGACTTGCCCAAGCTAATAGGAGCAACAAGTCATAGAGCAATAATTTTTTTTTTAAAGCTTAGGTCGTTGTCTCCAACAACGGCAACGACCTAAGTTACAGCAAAAAAAATTAGATTTTTTGGTTTGCTCTCTGACTTGCCCAAGCTAAAAGGAGCAACAAGTCATAGAGCAACACCCCTTTTTTTAAAGCTTAGGCCGTTGTTGGAATGTCTCCAACAACGGCCTAGGTTATAGCAAAAAATATGATGTTTTTGGGTTGCTCTCTGACTTGCCCAAGCTAATAGGAGCAACAAGTTAGAAAGCAACACCTTTTTTTTTAAAGCTTAAGCCGTTGTCTCCAACAACGGCCTAGGTTATAGAAAAAAAATTTGAAGTTTTTGGGTTGGTTTCTGACTTGCCCAAGCTAATAGGAGCAACAAGTCAGAGAGAAACACCCTTTTTTTTTAAAGCTTAAGCCATTTGTCTCCAACAACGGCCTAGGTTATAGCAAAAAATTTGACGTTTTTAGATTGCTCTCTTACTTGCCCAAGCTAATAGGAGCAACAAGTCCGAGAGCAACACCCTTTTTTTTTTAAAGCTTAGGTCGTTGTCTCCAATGACGGCCTAGATTATAGCCAAAAATTTGAAGTTTTTGAGTTGCTCTCTGACTTGCCCAAGGTAATAGGAGCAACAAGTCAGAGAGCAAAACCTTTTTTTTTAAAAGCCTAGGCCGTTGTTGGGCCGTTGTTTCCAACAACGGCCTAGGTTATAATACGAGGACTAGGGTTAGGTCTACTGTTGAAGTTAGCCTAGTAACCCTAAGATTGGAGAGACACTATTTAGGAAGAGTGGAGAGACACTGTTGTAAGTCTATTGTTGAAGTTAGCCTGGTCTATGGTTAAGGTTATTGTTAATAGGGGTTAGGATAGGGTTAGGGTAAGCTAGGGTTATGGTAGGGTTATGGGTGAGTGTAGGGTTATGATTAGGGGGTTAGGGTAACCCTACCCTAACCCTACTCATGTGACCCTTCCCTAACCCTACTCTAACCTTACGCATAAGTAGGGTTATGGTAGGGTTAGGGGTGAGTGTATGGATATGAATAGGGTTATGGTAGGGTTACAGGTGAGTGTTGGGTTATGGCAAGGTTACGGGTGAGTGTAAGGTTATGAGTAGGGTTATGGTAGGATCAAGGGTGAGTGTATGGTTATGAGTAGGGTTATGGTAGGGTTACAGGTGAGTGTAGGGTTATGATTAGGGCTATAGTAGGGTTATAGGTGAGTGTGAGGTTATGCGTTTGGGGGGATACGGTTAGGGGTACCCCCTTAATCTTAACCCTACACTCACCCATAACCCTACCAAAACCCTAGCTTACCCTAACCCTACCCTAACCCCTATTAACAATAACCTTAACCTTACCCTAACCCTAATTGTAATATTATGGGTTTGGGGGGGTAGGGTTAGGGGTTACGTGTTAAACCGGATTGGTATACGCATTCCATATGAAATTACATATTAGGGGTAAAAATATATTTAAAAAATTGATTTTTACGAATGAAAAGATCATCTCTTTATTTTTTGGTAACTTTTTTACACAGTTAACCTAACGATTTTATATTGGTTAGTTAGGTAGTTAAAATTGGAAATTAATAAAATATATAAACGATATACAAACATATGAATGTCTTTTGTGTAGAGTTCGAGAGTCACTATTCGTAAAGAGTGGAGAGACAGTTGTAAAAACCAAAAAATCTAATTTTTTTTGCTATAACTTAGGCCGTTGTTGGAGACAACGACCTAAGCTTTAAAAAAAAAAATTGTTGCTCTCTGACTTGTTGCTCCTTTTATCTTGGGCAAGTCAGAGAGTAACCCAAAAACATCAAATTTTTGGCTATAATCTAGGCCAGCCTAAGCTTTAAAAACAAATTTGTTGCTCTCTGACTTGTTGCTCCTTTTAGCTTGTGCAAGTCAGAGAGCAACCCAAAAACATCAAAGTTTTGGCTATAACCTAGGCCGGCCTAAGCTTTAAAAAAATGGTGTTGCTCTTTGACTTGTTGCTCCTATTAGCTTGGGCAAGTCAGAAAGCAACCCAAAAACTTTAAATTTTGTGCTATAATTTAGGCCATAGAAAGGTCGTTGCTCCTTTTCAATAAGCCAAGACAGAGAGCGACTGATCCAAAAAAAAAATCTACATGACAACGGCCTAAGTAAAATAATAATAATAATAATAATAATTACAATTTCACAAACCAGCTACAGCTGCTACAATACATTCTCCGAAAAAAACTATATACAATCCCATCAACTACAGTCTCCAAATAAATTTATACATACAGCTTCCAACAAATAAAACTAAATTCTCCAAAAACAACAACAACAACAACAATAACAAAATTCACAATTATCACATAATAACAACTACATCAACAACAATTAAAACTGATCAGCAACAATTATCACATAATAATAACAAACAAAAAAAATAAACAGGAAATACTAACATGAAATACTAACATGGAGAAGGCAACAAAGATAACAGTGATGGCAGTAAACAACGGAATAACAGTAAGAGTATAACAGTAATAGTAAGTGGTCAACAGTAACAGTAACAAGATGGATCAACAGTAACAGTAACAGTAACAGAATGTGGCAGTGAAAACAGTTGTTCTTATGTCTAATGTTCATTACTAGCTAGGTAGCACTTCATGCGCCCCAGATTTTACCACATGGTTTCTACATCAAACAGTTTCATTTTAAGATTTTGTAGTGGAACTTATATAGGGAAATATATTTAGACAAAAAATAACAGTAACATCAACATCAAACAGTGTCATGGATCATGGCCTCATGCATTCAGATATAAACAATAGGTACCACAAGAAACAGTGGGGAAAACGAGTTCCCTTCTGAATATTTATTTCTATATTGTCCACTACTAGATCTTTTCCCTCAAAAATCCCGACTTGATTAGTTTTCATTATTAAACAGATGTGAACGAATAAAAACAGCTAAAGACATGCCAGAACAAAGGATAATTCTAAGATGAATAGGAAACACAAATGATTGATAAAAACAACTCAGAACAGTCAAAACAACGAAACTTTCAGTTCTGGACAGCAAGACACTACTGTACCAAATCCGAGATTCCCGTTGCTACAGAATATAAAATCTAGATCCGTCAGAAAATCCAGAAACTAGATTCTCTGTCAATTCCATTACATATATATAAGTCATACATCAGCCACAGAAACAGGGTTGAAAACAGCATTTAATACAAAAGTTATGTTCAACCTGAAAATGCAAAATATTGTTTATAAGCATGAAAAGGGTTTAAAAACATCATAATTAAATCTGAGAAAAATCTGGAAGACTTCCTAACATATCTAGTCTCAAAATATAAAATATCATGAAATTATATTACAGATATCATAGTCAACACAATTAGGAAAACAGAGTAATGCGACAAAGTCTCAATTCTGAAAGTTCAAACACAATAGTATCAAAACAGAGATAATTCATAAAATATAATTCGAAATCTAGATCCATCAAAAGGATGATAAAATAGAAAAATCAGGCTACAGTTTATATTTACAAAGTGTTCAACAAAAACGAATAGAATCAGGTTGAAAACATAGTTCTTTACTGAACAACATGCGGTTTGGAGATATATCGATGTGTTTCACAAGTATGAAATGAGATATAAAAGTCATTAATTAATTCCAAAAAAAATTAGGGATTGATCTCAATCATGTCTAAACATACTCAGCAAAATATAGAGTTCAAATTCTACTTTTAATATCAGTTTTAAAATAATATTACATACAAAATACATATAGTTCAGATTTGGAATATACGATATGACTGCAGTAAAATAGCAATAACTCATTCATCAAAAATCGGAATTCAGATCCATCGAAAGTTCTATAAACTATAAAACGAAGGCTACAAATCATGTTCACAGACATATTTATTTTACTGAAATTAATAGGGTCAAAATTACTGTACGAAAATAGGGCAGCAGTGAAACAAACTTCTCTTATACATTTTATCAAATAGTTTAGTTACAAACGATCCAACTAAGATGGCATACGAAGCATGGCATATGGGTCACTCAAATCAGCATGGCATGTGTATTAATGGTCTAAAATGAGATGACACAATTAACAAGCATTCATGTAGCAATCATCTACAACATACGATATGTCACAACAAGCTTACAGTCAAGATGTCATCTAATCTAAATGGTTTGATGCAACAGGTGTCAACTATTGTAACTACTCATGATCAAAAGATGATGTCAATGGTTAAACTAACAAGATGGGATCATCATGAGAGTACAAATATTTTCATATTAGACTACTTACGGTATTTAACTTGTATGATAAAAAGAACACATACAAGCTATTTGCCTGTTATGAAGACGACGGAAACGATGCAATAGAATAACGGGAACGGACCCCGAACAGTGAACACGAACAAACAAGATATGAGAAATCTACACCAACCGAAACACGTGCACATACACAAAGAGACAACAGCAACCAATAGCAAGATCGGCGGCAGTAGCACCTGGATGACGATGGTGAAGGGTGGCTCGGCTAGGGGCTGGCGCTGGGCTGCTCGGCTATGTCGACCACAGAGAAAGACGACGGCAGCAAAGAGGACGGGCGGTATGGGGGTGTGCAACGGGGGATCGAGGGGGTCTGCCGGCGTCAGAAAAAGGACGATGACAGCATAGGGGTCGGGAGGAAAGAGATTAGGAGTAGGGAGAGAGGTAGATGACGGCTAAGAGGGAGAGAAAGAATATAAGGGTTTGGTAATTAGGTTTAGGGTGCAATTAGGGGGTTATATAGGATCAATGTGGGTTTGGGTTAACTTGGTAGTATCCAATAGGAAGAAAAGAATCCAGTAAGGGACAATTAGGCCATGAAATAGGTTTTTAGACAATACACAAGCTCAAGAACAAATTTGTAGATCGAACAATGAGAATAATAAGACTGAATCAATGCAAAACGAACCACAAAAGAGAGAAGAACAACACACAATACAAAAGGAATGAAAACATATACAAACACAAATGCAATAAAATAATCAAGAATTTTATTTAATAAAATCAAAAATACAATAATGAGAAATAGGGGTTAAAATCTGGGATGATAATATCTCACATCTAACACTAATGATTTCATATAAGATTTTCAGAATTAATGTAAAAGGCATAGATAAGAACACAAGGAAAGAATCATGTTCAATATAGACAGATGCTTAAATCAGAAGAATCAAAAGGAAAGAAATGTGCAAATCATCAAGGATCAAGCCTGTCAAGAAATAATCATTTTTATTTTTATTTTGGGGAGAATTATTATGTAAACAGATCATTGTTAAATGATAAGTTCGGAAATAAATACAATTGATTCTTACTTTTTCTGAACTAACAATCAACCGCATGTTTGACAATTGACTGTGCATCATAGTCGACCATCAAACCAAGTTAAAATTGGTTAAGTTCAACCGTCAATTTCTCTCGCCTTTCTCGAGATAATTTGACGGTCTATCGTAAATATTTACAGTCAAACGTTAGCTTAAAAAATAAAATGAATATTTTTCTTTTGGAAATAAATATTTTGATTTCTTATTTGTAGAGGGGGTTCAATAGTATTTTTGTTTGTCTCTTTTGACTCAATACTTCAGAACTTATTATTTGCTAAAGATCAAGAGATAATAGTGTTTTTATTATTGTCTTTGTCAAGACTACGGTCTTGCTTTTTTACTTTATTTTCACTTCGGATTAAGGCAGTTTACTTATATATAGAAGTAATGTGGTTGTAATATGAATCTTGGCCTGAATACCAAGAACTCATTGTACGAAATTTGAGTAATGTAGAATGCCTGCAGCGGAGAATTGCTGCATGTAAGGGCGTAGTGGATTAAGACTGGGCGGCAAACCACTTAAATCGCTGTGTCTCACCGCTCTACTTAGTTTACATTCTTTTAACTTTATTTCTTTACTTTGCACATTCATTTTAAATTTTTTTAATTCCCGCACAATCACCCTATCCACCCTATAAAAGTATAAATGAGATGATATGTCCTATATGAGGAAAACATGCAGACATAGTCTATACCAATCATGAAATGAAATATTTCAAGACATTTAAAAATGATGGAGACTTTCTATATTTTCATGTAAAAAATCTTACATGAAAAGGTTAAATAACAGTTTTATATTTTGTATGCACCAAACATAAGGTCAACTGTTGTTGCTTATATTGGTGTAGGAGCAAACAGATGGTGAGTTAATAATTAAGGAAAACTACTAAAAATCTGACCTTTAATCTTAGCCGTTAAATGCGGTTAAAGCTCCTGATATTGAATCTGGATCGTTGATTGACCACCGTGATCTGAATCCGACGGTTGCTGATGTGGCCGGTGGACCTGCAAAAAGCCTGAAACACCGGGGAGTGGCCCCGGAGACAGACTGTAACCCTTGTTTTTCACTTTTGTGTATTTTGACTGTATTTTTCGTTTTGATGTATTTTTCCCTCTTGTACTTTTTTTCTGAACCATTTATTGGAATTTGTTTTTCAATATATAATCGTTTTATTTCATTTTGAGCTCCTGGTGTTTGATTGATTGTCTCTTTTGTTCCGTTCTTCATTATTTTGGTTCTTTCTTTCAATTTGGTCTCGTTATCTTAATTTTTATTTTTCTTGGAGTTGTGGTGGTGATTTGGTTGTCTTTTTCCCACTCATATTATTTTGATCCCTAATAAGATTTCCAAAGCCAAATAAATTTCCAATCCTATTTGTATTTCCTATTTTTATTGACCCAAACCCAAAACCTAATTGGTAAACCTATTACAACTCTTAATACCCACAACCCAATACCCATAAACCCACATACTAGACCCTATATATAATTTCCCTCTCATCTAAACCCTAACCCTAATTCCCTAACCCTAGCATCTGACCTCCCTCCCTCCATCTCTCTCCCTCTCCTTGCTCCGGCCTGCCTACAACCCGAGCACCCCAGCCGGCCTACCTCCAGGCCGACGCCCATCCAGGCCGACCCCACTTCCCCTTCTCGGCCTACTCCACCCCGGCATCCCCCCATCCCGATAGCCCAGGCCGAGCCCCTCTTCCCTTTGCCATCCATTCATCCCCCACACCACCATAACAACCCTTGTGCACCGTATAAGCCCTCTACTCTCTCGTGGTGTTCTTTTATGGCTGCAAGCCACTTTGATCGTATCTCGCTTTTGGAAGTTTCGTTCGTGTGGAGATTCTTGCTCGAGTTGCTTGGATTCGTGAATGAGCGAATTTTCGTTCGTGGGTTTTGATCCTATTCTTTATTGCATTGTTCTTCATCCCCGATTAAGGCAAGTAACTTGTACTCCAATTCATTCGTTTGATACAAGTCAAAAAGTTCACCTATAGTATAGTTGGGTCTAGAGACGACTCTTATTTGTATTTTGCTTGATGGGTTTTGTCTCCATTGTGAAAATATGACCATAGATGACTCACTATACAATATGGACATGAATTAACCTAGGATTCGCCCGTTCTTGAATTTTGATCGTGTATGTAAGACTTTTGTGTGATTTCGTGTATGGGTTGAGACCCATGTGAAATTCATAGCGTGGACATGTTAGATACCCTAAATCATGATGTTTAGACACTTGGTAGACTCAATTTCATGTTTGGATGTGTTTGGATCAATTTTCTTGAATCTATGTTGATTTTGTTTTTAAGGAAAAAATCTGTATTATGTCGCTATTCTGTTTTGTTTACTGTTTTGGACTATTTTCAAATCAGTAACTTAATTTCGGTATAAAACACGAGTTTTAGATAATTTCGTCTATTTTCAAACCTCTCTGACCTTGCTTGATTTTGATTTTGTATGACTGAGTTATGACTGTTTTAGTACAGAGGTGTTGATCTTTTTCAGATTCTGTTTTTCGGTAATTTTGATGACAAACTATTTTAAAGAACTATGCTACACATATTATTTTGATCCAAAACTTTGGTCAGTGTTTCTTTATATATTTAAGGATTACCCAGAATTTTGGTGAATTTTATTGATAAGTTTGATGTGATCTTCCGTGCTCGTTTATAAAATCTATACGTGCTGTATCTTACTCGCTGTTCTGTAAAGAACCTTATTTTCACTATGATTCCTTTTACTGTATGAAAAATGTTTTTGAAATGTGAAAGTTATTATATTCTATCTATTTTCATATCACTTTGACAGAATTGGATTTCGTTTCACTGGTTGCGAGATATCATAGTTTTCGTACAGCAGTGTTGGGATTTCCAGATTTGCCAAACTATGTTTTCTTGATGCTTTCTTATTTTTGATGACTGATCTATTTTTCCTGAAAAATTATGAAACTTTATATTTAACTACTGGACGTATAGGGGAATACCCCAGATTTTTTGTGGAATTATTTGATGTGTTTTCATGCTATTTTCCTGTTCTTGAATTCGTTTTCTTGATTTCTGGCTGAACCTAATTTCTGTATTCAAATCAGTTTTGAGCTGTGATATTGTGAATTAGTATATGACTTATTTATATTTGCTGGATTCGTGTGGAAGTCTATTTTTCCAGATCCTTCGATGGATCTAGATTTGCTTGTTTGTAACACTGGAAATCACTGTTTTACTACAGTATGGTCTTGCTGTCCTAAACTTGAGATGTGTTTATTTTACTCGTTTATGAGATATCTTGCACTCGTACATGTTTAATTTGGAACTTGCACTTGTCACATGATCATGCCATGATATTCTTGATATATTTTGCACATATATATGCTTGTTTGACATTAATAATAAATAACCAAGCCGGGATTTAAGGGACAGATCTAACAATGGATAATTTAGAAATGTGTACTTGGAATGAGATCCACTGATCCTACGTGATTACTTGAGACATGATACTTGAGACGTGATTGCTTGATACTTGCAAGCAAGGCACAATACTTGTCATTTGTACTACTTGACACGTGATTACATGATACATGATACTTGGAGCTTAGAGCTCGATTACTTAACTTGTCCCCGAGTATACTGCCCTCTATAGTCCACTATGAAATCTAAAGCATAACTGTTTACTGTAGCAACCATGTCATGTGGGATGCATGAAGTGCTACCTAGATAGTAATTCACTACAAGACTTGATACATGATACTGGAACATGATACATGCTTGCTTGATACTTGACTACATGATACATGAGACATGATACATGATTACATGACACTTGACACATGTTTATAAGATACTTGTTTACTTGACACTTTATGCATGTTTACATGATACTTGATTACTTGTCACTTGATTTATGCCATGTACACTTGTTCACTTTACCATGCTAGTTATTTATGTTGACATCATACTTACACCATGTTGCTAGTTAGTTTCCCCATGTGCTTGTTTCCTACATTATAAGTGATCCGTAACTTGTAACTGACGGGTACTTGTATTTTCTCTTTTCCTCTTTCCTGTATTCGTTGAATTGCAGATTTTGGATAACTGGTTCCAGATGGTATCGGAGACATGAAATATTAGTGCTGCATGTTATTATTATTATTTCGTGTATCTTGCTTGAACAATAATTGTATTTAAGACTTGGATTTATCGTGTATTTGGGCGATGTGACCCAAGACATGTGTTTTATTCAGATCATGATTATTTGAGATTTTTGGTATTTGATTCAAGTATTCTTGTTGGTATTTTGACTCATTATGTGCTTGTGGTTGATTATTTCGCTTCAGACTCTGATGATTCTTGTGCATGTTGTAAAGATTTCTTGAACAGCTTATGGATGATGAAAATCTTTCGTTGGGCTTTTGTTACGTATCCGTATTCCGTATTCTTTTGGAAAGTGGGGCGTGACAGGATTTTTAGTGGTATCAGAGCACCAGGTTTGGCTAATGTATTAGTTGCCTAATATATTAGACAAGCTTGACTCGAACTGGAATCTGCGCAACATCTCACAAACCATGCATGCATAAATAAATCAAATATTATCAACAGTGATCTGAATGCTAACTATTTTTGGTTTTGTACAGACTATGGCTCGTAGAGGTTCTACTTCACAGTTACAGGGTGAATCGATTGAGGCGGTCACTGCAGTGCTTGAGCGCTTGATTAATCAGCAGCAGAACCATAGTGATTTGGTGATGGCTTCTTTGGAAGCCGCTCGAGTTACTCTGCCTATTGTGCCTAGGCAGGATGTTCTTCCACCTCGTCCGGGAACGGTCACAGACCTTATGAGGCTGCATCCCGACAGGTTTTTAGGTACTGAGACGCCTTTGGAGGCTGAATAGTGGTTGATTCGGATAGAGAACCTGCTTTTGGCAGCTAGAGTTGCTGATGCAGATCATGTGGATGTGGTTACCATCCAGTTGGTGGACTTGGCTCATATCTGGTGGAGGTCTGAGTCCGAATGGCTCGAAAAACCGATCACTTGGGTCACTTTCACTAGGAGCTTCTTGGAGAAGTTCTTTTCTAGCAGCACCAGAGTTGAGATGGAGCAATAATTCTTAGCCCTGAAACAGGTTGGTCGTTATTTCTAGTAATGAAATTTTGTTACATATTGTTCATGCAATATTATAACATAAGACTTTCTTGAATCAGGGCTCCAGGTCTGTGGACGAGTACGCAGCCAAATTTACGAGACTTAGCTGCTTTGCAGCAGTTCTTGTGGCAAACGAAGAGGATAGGGCTCGTAGGTTCATTTTGGGGATTGAGTGAGACATCAAGATGCAGCTTGTCTCTCTTCGCTTGTGTACCTATGCTGAGGCTCTTGAGGCAGCTAGGGCCTAGGAGCAGGCTCGTGGTGATTCGGCTTCTTCTCAGTGGACTGTTCCGCACTCAGTTGTTAGGTCTTCTGGTGGGCCTATCGGAGACCTGTTCCAGCCCCTTCGGTCAGGGCAGCTCCTTACTCTTCTACGGGTCCTCCGAGAGTTGGTTTTTGTGACTTTTGCCGTATTTCAGGGCATGAGCACAAGGATTGCCGACGTGCCAATCATCGCTATTTTGAATGTGGTGCCACTGATCATTCGATGTGGGATTGCCCGCGGTTGGCTCTTCCAGCCAGGGGTCCTGTTCAGCCAGTTGCCGCAGCTCGTGGTCCAGTTAGACCACTGCTTCCTCTGCAGCGCCAGATTGTCGGTCAGAGTACCGCTGTTTTGAGGAGAGGTCAGGCTCTCAACTGACTGCTACAGATGCTGAGTCAGCTGAGGGTGTGGTTGCAGGTATCTTTTGTTTTATTGTTTTATTGTTTTATTGTTTTATTGTTGTTGTTTCTCTTTGTTTTCTTCATTTCCTTTGCTTTATTTCTTTTTGTGCCTTCTGCCTTTTGTTTTTCCTTACCCCTGTTCAACCAATTCTTTTCTTTGTCTCTTTTTGCTTTCTGTCTTAGGTGTTGTTCTTGTGTGCACTTTCCCTGCTCATGTTCTGTTTGATTCTGGGGCAACCCATTCTTTTGTCTCCTCTCGATTTATCGCTCGCCATCAATTGGAGTGCAGCAACATGTCAGAGGCTTGGAACATTGTGACAAGTGGTGGAGTTGTCATTTGTTCCCGGGAGTGCAGGCAATGTCCCGTGATTATTGGTAGCACAAAGTTCAAGGCCAATCTGATTGTAATTGGGAATTCGAAATTCGATGTTATTCTGGGTATGGATTGGTTGGGTGAAACCCATGCCATTACTGATTGCCATGCCAAGAAAGTTATGTTCCGGATTCCAGATCGCACAGAGTTTGAGTTCCATGCCGGAGAATCTTCCCTTGGCCGAGCTGCAGTTGATCGGGAGATTTGTGTGATGGAGTTGCATTCAGGCTGTGAGGCAGCGCCTCTAGTAGTTCGGGATTTTTTGGATGTTTTTCCAGATGAGTTGCCTGGCTTATTCCCTGATAGGGAAGTGGAATTCGGTATTGATGTTCAGCCTGGAACAGCGCCGATATCGAAGAGTCCCTACAGGATGGCATCGGTTGAGCTTGCAGAGCTTAAGGTGTAGATTCAGCGGTTGCTTGATTTGGGTTTCATCAGACCTAGTGTTTCGCCTTGGGGTGCTCCGGTCCTTTTTGTTGACAAGAAGGATGGTGGTCGTCGACTGTGTATGGATTATCGAGAACTGAACAGAGTTACTGTGAAGAATTGGTATCCGTTGCCCAGCATAGATGATTTGTTTGATCAGTTGAGTGGGGCTACTGTTTTCTCGAAGTTGGATCTTCATTCTGGGTATCACCAAGTCAAGGTGAAGGCTGCAAATATACAGAAGACTGCATTCAGGACTAGATATGGCCACTATGAGTATCTTGTGATGCCGTTCGGAGTCACGAATGTGCCGACTGTATTCATGAGTCTTATGAACCGAGTTTTCTCTCGGTTTTTGGATAGATTTGTGGAGTTCTTCATTGATGATATTTTGGTGTATTCTCGGAATCGGGAAGATCATGCTGAGCATCTTAGAGTGGTTCTGCAGACTTTGAGAGAGAATCAGCTCTATGGAAAACTTAGCAAGTGCGAGTTTTGGCTCGACAGGATTTCATTCTTGGGGCACATTATCTCCGGCGATGGTATTTCTATGGATCCTGCCAAGGTTGAGGCTGCGAAGGATTGGCCTATTCCCAAGTCAGATCCTGAAGTCATGAGTTTTCTCGGTTTGGCTGGCTATTATCAAAAGTTCGTCCAAAATTTTTCGAAGATAGCAGGACCGTTTACTAAGTTGACTGGGAAGGATCAGAAATTCTGCTGGTCTGATCAGTGTGATGGAGCTTTTGTTGAGTTGAAGAACAGATTGACGTCAGTGCCTGTGTTGACTATTCCTGATGGTTTAGGCGGATTTGTAATTCACTGTGATGCTTCTGGTAAGGGACTTGGAGCAGTTTTGATGCAGAAGGGTCGAGTCATTGCGTATGCATCGAGGCAGTTGAGGCCGCATGAGAAGAACTATTCTACTCATGACTTGGAGTTAGCGGCAGTTATTTTTGCTTTGAAGCTGTGGAGACATTATTTACTTGGAGACCGAGTGGAGATCTTTATAGACCATAAAAGTCTCAAGTACGTCTTCATCCAGAAGGAGTTAAACACGAGGCAAAGTCATTGGTTGAAGCTTATGGCCGATTATGACATCAGTTTGCAATAACATCCTGGTAAAGTAAACTTGGTGCCAGATGCTTTAAGCAGGAGACCGGCAGTTATGTTCTTGACTCAGCAGAGGGATCTGATTGAGCAGATGAGGAGCTTAGAGTTGGAGGTTTTGTTGTCGAGTTCTGATCGGAGTTGTTTGGTGCTTCAGCTGTAGTCGTCTCTGGTTGACCAGATTAAAGAAGCGCAGGCTAGTGATGCACAGTTGCAGAGATTTCGAGCTGAGGTTGAGTCTGGGTCTAGAACGGACATGGTTATTCATTCGGATGGATCGCTTCGTTTTGGATCCAGATTATGGTCCCGAAAGGTGATGTTCGTTAGAGTTTGCTTGAGGAAGCCCATCAGTCTTCGTATTCTATCCATCCTGGCGATACTAAGATGTATCGAGATTTGAAGCTTTATTTCTGGTGGCAGGGTATGAAAAGGGCTGTGGCTCAGTTTGTTGCTCAGTGTTTGATCTGCCAGTAGGTTAAGGCAGAGCATCAGAGAACCGTTGGACTTCTTCAACCGCTTCCTATTTCAGAGTGGAAGTGGGAACATATCACTATGAATTTTGTGACTGATTTGCCGAGAAGTCCTAAGGGTCATAATGCCATTTGGGTGATTGTCGACCGTTTGACGAAGAGTGCTCACTTCATTCCTTTTCGCATCGGTCAGTCTACTGAGAGCCTAGCTGAGAGGTATATGCAAGAGATTGTTAGACTTCATGGAGTTCCAGTCAGTATTGTATCCGACAGGGATACAAGATTCAGATCTCAGTTCTAGGAGAGTCTTTAGAACAGTTTGGGGAGTAAATTAAAGTACAGTACAGCATCCCCAGACTGATGGACAGTCAGAGCGGACTATTCAGATTCTTGAGGACATGTTGAGGTCCTGTATGCTTTAGTTTGGTGGGTCTTGGGAGGATCATTTGCATCTCGTAGAGTTTTCGTACAATAACAGCTTTCAAGCAAGTATTAAAGCTGCTCCGTTCGAGGCACTCTATGGGCAGAAGTGCAGATCACCAGTGTGCTCGGATGACATTGGTGAGAGGAAGTTGTTGGGTCCGGAGTTGATCACCAAGACAGTTGATGCATTGGTTCAGATTAGGAAGCGCTTGCAGGCAGCTCAGGACAGGCAGAAGCGATGGGCTGATGTCCATCGGAGAGCTTTGGAGTTTGGTGTTGGTGACCATGTTTTCCTAAAGGTATCGCTGTGGTGCGGTGTAATTCAGTTCAGTGGTGGGGGCAAGCTTAGCCCTAGGTTTATTGGACCGTTTGAGATCTTGGAGCGAGTAGGCAAGGTGGCCTATCGTCTTGCATTGCCGCTAGCGTTATCAGGAGTGCACGATGTTTTCCATGTCTCATAACTCAGGAGATATATCCGAGATGAGAGCCACGTGATCGACTACTCAGAGTTGACCATTCGGCCGGATTTGACTTGTGAGATTTTGCCAGTTGTTATTGTGGATCGGCGGGAGAAAGTGCTTAAGAACAAAGTCATCAAGTTGGTTCGTGTTTCTTGGAATCCTCACTCGCTTGGTGAGTCAACTTGGGAGCTAGAGGAGGAGATTCAGCAGAAGTTTCCTCATTTGTTTGAGTAGTTTTTGTTTTGTTTCGTTGGTTGTTTCGGGGTTACCCTATGTATCTTCTTTTTGAATTTCGAGGACGAAATTCTTCTTGTTAGGTGGGTAGGATTGTAACCCCTATTTTTCACTTTTGGTATATTTTTCCCTCTTGTACTTTTTTTTCTGAACCGTATATTGGAATTTGTTTTTCAATATATACTCGTTTTAATTCATTTTAAGCTCCTCGTGTTTGATTGATTGTCTCTTTTGTTCCGTTCTTCATTATTTTGGTTCTTTCTTTCATTTTGGTCTCGTTATCTTTATTTTTATTTTTCTTGGAGTTGTGGTGGTGATTTGGTTGTCTTCTTTCCATTCCTATTATTTTGATCCCTAATAAGATTTTCAAAACCAAATAAATTTCCACTCCTATTTGTATTTCCTATTTATATTGACCCAAAACCAAAACCCAATTGGTAAACCTACTACTACTCTTAATACCCACAACCCAATACCCATAAACCCACATACTAGACCTTATATATAATTCCCCTCTCATCAAAACCCTAACCCTAATTCCCTAACCCTAGCATCCGACCTCCCTCCCTCCATCTCTCTCCCTCTCCTTGCTCTGGCCTGCCTCCAACCTGAGCACCCCAGCCGGCCTACCTCCAGGCCGACCCCACTTCCCCTTCCCGGCCTACTCTACCCCGGCATCCCCCCATCCCGACAACCCAGGACGAGCCCCTCTTCTCGTGGCCATCCGATCATCCCCCACACCACCATAACAACCCTCGTGCACCGTATAAGCCCTCTACTCTCTCGTGGTGTTCTCTTGTGGTCGCAAGCCACTTTGATCGTCTCTCGTTTTTGGAAGTTTCGTTCGTGTGGAGATTCTTGCTCGAGTTGCTTGGATTCGTGGATTAGCAGATTTTCGTTCATGGGTTTTGCTCCTATTCTTGATTGCATCGTTCTTCATCCCCGATTAAGGCAAGTAACTTATACTCCAATTTATTTGTTTGATACAAGTCAAAAAGTTCACCTATAGTGTAGTTAGATCTAGAGACGACTCTTGTTTGTGTTTTGCTTGATGGGTTTTATCTCTATTATGAAAATATGATCATAGATGACTCATGACACAATATGGACATGAATTAACCTAGGATTCGCCCGTTCTTGAATTTTGATCGTGTATGTGAGACTTTTGTGTGATTTTGTGTTTTGGTTGAGACCCATGTAAAATTCTTGGCATGGACATATTAGATACCCTAAATCATGATGTTTAGATACTTGGTAGACTCGATTTCATGTTTGGATGTGTTTGGATCAATTTTCTTGAATCTATGTTGATTTTGTTTTTAAGGGAAAAATCTGTATTATGTCGCTATTCTATTTTGTTTACTGTTTTGGACTGTTTTCAAATCAATATCTTAATTTCGGTATAAAACATGAGTTTTAGATAATTTCGTCTATTTTCAAACCCCTCTGACCTTGCTTGATTTTTATTTTGTATGACTGAGTTATGACTGTTTTAGTATAGAGGTGCTAATCTTTTTCAGATTCTGTTTTTCGGTAATTTTGATGACAAACTATTTTAAAGAACTATGCTACACATATTATTTTGATCCAAAACTTTGGTCATTGTTTCTTTATCTAGTTAGGAATTTCCCAAAATTAGGTGAATTTTATTGATAAATTTTATGTGATGTTCCATGCTCGTTTATAAAATATATTCGTGTTGTATCTTACTCGCTGTTCTGTAAAGAACCTTATTTTCACGATGATTCATTTTACTGTATGAAAAATGTTTGTGAAATGTGAAAGTTAGTATATTCTATCTATTTTCATATCCCTTTGGCAGAATTGGATTTCGTTTCACTAGTTGCGAGATATCATAGTTTTCGTACAGCAGTGTTGGGATTTCCAGATTTGCCAAACTATATTTTCTTGATGCTTTCTTATTTTTGATGACTGATCTATTTTTCCTGGAAAATTATGAAACTTTATATTTAACTAATGGACGAATAGGGGAATATCCCAAATTTTTCGTTGAATTATTTGATGTGTTTTCATGCTGTTTTCCTCTTCTTGAATTCGTTTTCTTGATTTCTGGCTGAACCTAATTTCTGTATTCAAATCAGTTTTGAGCTGTGATTTTTTGAATTAGTATATGACTTGTTTATATTTGTTGGATTCGTGTGGAAGTCTATTTTTCCAGATCCTTCGACGGATCTAGATTTGCTTGTTGTAACACTGGAATCACTATTTTACTACAGTATGGTCTTCCTGTCCTGAACTTGAGATGTGTTTATTTTATTCGTTTATGAGATATCTTGCACTCGTACATGTTTAATTTGCAACTTGCACTTGTCACATGATCATGCCATGATATTCTTGATATATTTTGCACATATACATGCATGTTTGACATTAATAATAAATAACCAAGCCGGAGTTTAAGGGACAGATCTAATAGTGAATAATTCAGAAATGTGTACTCGGAAGGGGATCCACTGATCCTACGTGATTACTTGAGACATGATACTTGAGACGTGATTGCTTGATACTTGCAAGCAAGGCACAATACTTGTCATTTGTACTACTTGACACGTGATTACATGATACATGATACTTGGAGCTTAGAGCTCG
The DNA here is from genome assembly GCA_017893485.1 of Hemerocallis citrina. Lineage (NCBI taxonomy): Eukaryota > Viridiplantae > Streptophyta > Magnoliopsida > Asparagales > Asphodelaceae > Hemerocallis > Hemerocallis citrina. Next base: position 31,015,437 of record CM030363.1, read on the forward strand.
ATTACTTAACTTGTCCCCGAGTATACTGCCCTCTATAGTCCACTATGAAATCTAAAGCATAACTGTTTACTGTAGCAACCATGTCATGTGGGATGCATGAAGTGCTACCTAGATAGTAATTCACTACTAGACTTGATACATGATACTGGAACATGATACATGCTTGCTTGATACTTGACTACATGATACATGAGACTTGATACATGATTACATGACACTTGACACATGTTTATAAGATACTTGTTTACTTGACACTTGATGCATGTTTACATGATACTTGACACTTGATTTATGCCATGTACACTTGTTCACTTTACCATGCTAGTTGTTTATGTTGACATCATACTTACACCATATTGCTAGTTAGTTTTTCCATGTGCTTGTATCCTACATTATAAGTGACCCGTAACTTGCAATTGATGGGTAATTGTGTTTTCTCTTTTCCTCTTTCCTACATTCATTGAATTGTTGATTTTGGAGAACAGGTTCCAGATGGTATCGGGGACATGAAGTATTAGTGATGCATGTTATTATTATTATTTCTTGTATCTTGCTTGAACAATAATTGTATTTGAGACTTAGATTTAACTTGTATTTGGGTGATGTGACCCAAGACATGTGTTTTATTCAGATCATGACTATTTGAGATTTTGTATTTGATTTCAAGTATTCTTGTTGGTATTTTGACTCATTATGTGCATGTGGTTGATTTCGCTTCCAAGTCTGATGATTCTTGTGCATGTTGTAAAGTTTTCTTGAACAGCTTATGCATGAAATCATTCGTTGGGCTTTTGTTACATATCCGTATTCCGTATTCTTTTGGGAAGCGGGGCGTGACACAGACCCTCCGACGCTCAAGTCAGAACCAGAAAAAGAAAGAAAGTATGGGAGAGAAAACTGGCGAATTGTTGATTACCTTTTAACTGTAGAGGGGGAGGGGTATTTATAGGCTTGAGAGACATATCAAGAGATTGATATGTGTCCGTTGGATTGATTTAAATTCCTTATCTCTTTCATGTCTCTCCCCTCAAGAGATAAGATCTTCTTGTTAGGGGATAAGAGATTTGACTCCTAGCCTGCATGGGCTGGGTGTCTCTCCTAGTGGGCCTAGTCTGTCACTTTTTATGGGCTTGAAAAAAGTCCCATATCTTGGAGAAGGTCCAGACCTGTTAAAAAGGCATGTGATGGTTAATCTGCCTATGGAAGCTTTGAGATTAGTGCAGGAATCGCACGACCCTGATTTACTGCGATTTTTACCATCATCATAAGTCCCCCACTCCCGGAAGGCAATTTTCTTGGCTTTCGGGGAGTAGTACGTCTTACTTTTCGATTCTGAAGTATAATCTTAGATGTCAGGGTGTTCGGAGATACCTAGAACTGATCTGTGGATTCTGAAGGCATTGAATATTTTCCTGGACTTTTTCCATATTTTTCGGATTTTTTTGAATTTTCTTGAGTTAACTGGAATTTTGGAAATTTTCCCATTTTTAAAATCACCTTTTCAAATTTTATAATTAATAAATCCAATTTTAATTACTTTTTCGGAATTTTAAATTAAAATTCCGAATTTAAACAGTTTTTTTTGGATTTTTAATTAAAATTTTGAATTAAAAATGAGTTTAATGGGTTTTTAAAGAAAAATCGAACCTGCGTGCGCTTTTTAAAACGATCAGAATCTATGATCAGATGCTAACTCACGCATTGATGAGATTGGACGGCTATGATTCATCCACTGTGGTTTTGATGATGTGTCACAAATTTTGAACTGATCTGGATCGTTGATTAGGGAGAGCTCGCGCGCTGAGGGAGATCTGACGGTCGTGATTCGTCCGCTATGGTGGAGGGCAACATGGACAAATCAGGAGCATCCATCAGAGATCGGCTTGTCCGCTGATTGAAATCAAGCGGTGGAGGAGCGAGCGAAGCAATGGAGAAGACGATCGGTGACATGGGCGCATCTGAGCCGTTCATTATAATTGAGCTCTAATTTTGGAGGAATCCAATGGCCAGGAATTGTTGCGGGGACCCCTTAGCTCGGCTGACCATTTGGCCAAGCTATGGCCAATTTTTTTGAACTTCAAGGGCTTCTCTGAGGTATGAGGAGCTTGTGTGTTTGCAGAGCCATGGGTTCTTGTCCCCACTGAGTCATGACAATGTCGAATCATCTATTCGTCAGGTTATCCCTTTCGCCGAGCTTTGAAGCTCCGTTTTTGGCTGAGCTATGGAAATAGCTCGCTTTGGCCAAGCTATGAGCTGCCGAGCAATGGAATACTCCCCTCGTCGAGCTATTTGAGCTTCGAAGCTTCTCCAGAGTTGGGTTTAACAAAGCTTAAGTGAGCTCTATTTTCGAGGCTTCGTCGTCAAACCACCTCGGCCAATCATGCCACGGGCTGAAATAGAGTCTTCGAGCTTCTGGATCGATTCTCCGAGCTATAGGTGCTGTGCAATCTAGACGATCTAAATAAATAGATAAACTAGACACAAAATAAAACCTCGCAAGTGTACGAATCGTTTATAGAAGCGTAGTGAAAAGTAAGGGTCGATCCCACAGAGATTGTAGTACTTAAGTCACTAATCAATAAAACAAAGAAAAATGCAAATCATAAAGTTTGTTCTAAAAGTTTATTTGAAAAGAAATGAAAAGATTAAAATCTAAGTCAAGTAGAATCTCAAGAATATCAATTAAATGAGTTGGGCTTGATTTCCACTTATAGTCAAGAATGCTAGATTACCTTCTACACCATTCTCATCACTCATGTTTGTTCCTTTAAGGGCATGGTATCTACTCCTTAAAGTTAATGTTTCCTGTTGCCGCTAAATTTGGTGTGGGGGCAAACAGATAATATTTGTGGATTCTTGGGGAAACTGAATAGTAAACCTGCGTACCTGTTCCATCGGGGTTTGATCGTCGCTCCCGACGTATACCTGCAAAAAGTGCGAAACACTGGGGTTGCTCCCGGCGACGCACCCTCCGACGCTCAAGTTAGTAATCTGGAAGACTATGAGAGAGCGCAAAACTGGTGAAAGATTGATTACCTCTTAATGGAGATGGATAGGGGGTATTTATAGGCGTCTTAGGGAACAGATTAGGAATGCAATCCCCGTGATCTGATAAGGAATATTCTCCTTGTAATCAGATTAGGAATGTAATCTCTAATCCCCAGTGGAGGGATAGGCATGAATCAGGGCCGTTGATTAGGATCTAATCAGGGGCCTTAATTCTATCCCTCTGATCGGGCTTTATTGCTGGTTGAGACTTGCGCCCGATTGAAGCGGGTCCGTTTGTGGGTCATTGGGTCTTTATCGGAGAGACCCAGTACCCATCTCAGACCCTATTTGTGGGTGAAATTACCGTTTTACCCCTGGGCTTCAAGACTCGTGCCTGATTTGGATGGTTCCGATTAACCCCCATTTTTAGCCATATCACGAGCCCCCCACTCCTAAAGGCTGAGTTTGATTGGCCTTTGTGGAGTAGTTTGACTGTTTTAATAGCTAGTAGGGTTGCGTCGGAGCCCAAGCGGGAGGTTTTGAGTCTTGAAGGAGGTATTTTGGCAATTTTTCAAGTGAGTTGAGCTCTGAGTAGCCCCCGAGTTTTCTTGGTCATGTGGTGTTCTTGCAGGGATATCCTTTTAGCTTTGCGAAGTGCCAATTCGTCGTTTGGGGGTCTTAGAATATGGTTTTTGGCACTAATCGCTTGCTTGGGGATGGGAAGGCGCTCCTCATTTTTACAATTGCCTTCTCGGAGTTCTCTCTTGATTTCCCAAATTTTTAATTATTTTTTTCGCGATCTCTTGGCGGATGGTTCGACCTTCTTCCCTTGTTGAGGGGCACCTGTGCTCGTCTCGTGCTTCCGACCACTTCTAGAGCTCGCTTACTAGGAGGCCGGGGTCTGCATGCAGTTCGGCCCATCTTTCCGAAGAGGGGGGAGAGTTCGGCACGGTTATAAGTGCTGAGAAGGAGTTCGGTACGATTCGAGGTCCAATCTTTCCCCGTAACGAGGTCGGTTCTGAGAACGCTCGGCAGATGGTGCCGAACTCGGATTTTCCCCCGTAACGGGGTTGATTCCGAGAACGCTCGGCAGCTGGTGCCGAACTCGGATTTTCCCCCGTAACGGGGTCGGTTCCGAGAACGCTCGGCAACTGGCGCCGAACTCGGATTTTTCCCCCGTAACGAGGTCGGTTCCGAGAACGCTCGACAGATGGTGCCAAACTCGGATTTTTCCCCGTAACGGGGTTGGTTCCGAGAACGCTCGGCAGGTGGTGCCGAACTCGGATTTTTCCCCGTAACAGGGTCGGTTCCGAGAACGCTCGGCAGGTGGTGCCGAACTCGGATTTTTCCCGTAATAGGGTCGGTTCCGAGAACGCTCGGCAGCTGGTGCCGAACTCGGATTTTTCCCCCTTAACAGGGTCGGTTCCGAGAACGCTCGGCAACTGGCGCCGAACTCGGATTTTTCCCCCGTAACGAGGTCGGTTCCGAGAACGCTCGGCAGATGGTGCCGAACTCGGATTTTCCCCCGTAACGGGGTCGGTTCCGAGAACGCTCGGCAGGTGGTGCCGAACTCGGATTTTTCGCCGTAACAGGGTCGGTTCCGAGAACGCTCGGCAGGTGGTGCCGAACTCGGATTTTTCCCGTAACAGGGTCGGTTCCGAGAATGCTCAGCAGCTGGTGCCGAACTCGGATTTTCCCCCCGTAATAGGGTCGGTTCCGAGAACGCTCGGCAGATGATGCCGAACTCGGATTTTTCCCCCGTAACAGGGTCGGTTCCGAGAACGCTCGGCAGATGATGCCGAACTCGGATTTTTTCCCCGTAAAAGGGTCGGTTCCGAGAACGCTCGGCAAATGGTGCCGAACTCGGATTTTTCCCCCGTAATATGGTCGGTTCCGAGAACGCTCGGCAGATGGTGCCGAACTCGGATTTTTCTCCCGTAACAGGGTCGGTTCCGAGAACGCTCGGAAGCTGGGGCCGAGGTCCGCAACTTGTCGTTTTTCGTCATAGGAGTTCGCATCCACCGTGCGTCTTCTGAACTTCTGACAACTTTTGACAGATGGGACGTTTATTAATTGCAGTGACCTCTGGGCTTCCATCAGATGAGACGCGCATTAAATGCAACGCATGATTAGGCGTGGCAAACAATGCGATGATTGGGGTCGCTTTGTCGTTTTGTGTATATGGGCCGGTCGTACAGGCCCATCATCCTCGTTTGGCGCGCATCTCTCTATAAATCCCCACTCCCCTTGCTCATTTCTCATTTCTTCACCCTTTTGCTCAGGCGATCTTTTGTGCTTAGGCGATTTCTTCCGGCGATCGACGTTTGCTTCCGGCAAAGTTTTTCGGCTGCCATTCTCGTTAAGGTTACTTCTAAATTATGTCTGTAGCTTCTGTGTCCGAAGAGATATCTTGGTCCAAGCCCTCCCTTGAGGTCGAGGAGTCAACTCCGACGAAGGGCAAGAAGGTATTCGGCAAGGATTCGATTGTCGTGGATCCGAAGAGGATGGGGGAGTTCGGACAGTTGCCAGGGCCGCTGACGGGGCTCCATAGAGTTAGGCAGCTCCCGGAGGATCAGGCCGAGCGAATTGTTCATGGGAGGGGGAAGTACTTCGAGGAGAATGCCGCGAGGGAGACTACGGAGGCGGATGATGCGGCGTCGATCCTGCGCGAGGAGGATTTAGCAGTGATCCGGGACTCTTTCCATATCCCGGAGGAGTTCGAGCTCATGTTGCCGGGTCCCGGGGTTAGGGCCAATTCGCCGCTGCCAGTGAACATGTGTTGCTGGCCGGTCAATGCCTTTATCGCCCGGGCTCGGCTACCTCTCCACGCGTTCGCCGTTACAGTGGTGAGTTGGTTCGAGGTCAGCCCCATCCAACTCATGCCGAACGCGTGGCGAGTGATAAATGGCTTTGTTCTTCACTGCCAGGCCGCAGGGATCGAGCCGCAGCTGAACGTGCTTCGGACGTTATACCGGCTCCACCAAGGGAATAAGTCGGAGTACCAGTATTACTTGACTCCGAGGCACGGTGGCAGGCTCGTGATATGCCCAGACTCCATTAAGCACTGGCGAGAGAAGTGGGTCGTTGTGCGGAGTCGAGAGGCATGGCCGATCCCCTCAGACTGGATAGAAGGGTTGCCGAAGAGGGCGAGGGCGCTCCCGAAGCTCTTTGTAGAAGAAGAAGAGGCGGTCCGGATTCTCCTAGATCGGCCGAAGCTCGATTGGAGGGAGCTCACGGAGGACATCCTCTACAAGGGAGGGCTCTTCCGCGTAGATCCCAGTACGCGGCTTTCGTTTATGTTTTTAATTTCCGTACTCTCTTGTTATTTGCAAAGTGTTAATCAATTTTTGCTCTTGACGCAGAAACCATGGACTACGACGCAGTGCTGGCACTAAGGGCGGGACTCGCGAGCAAGGCGCCTAAGAAGCGCAAGAGGGTCCTGACCAAGCTGCCGTCGACCTCGAAGGCTCCGAGGATCACGACCCCAGTCGAGGAGGTGGAGATCCTCGACAGTACTGACGCTGCCGTGGTGGGGACCTCGGCTCCGGCTGCTCCGAGCGAGTTCCCTATCGCCGTAGCACTGGGAATGGCGATGCCGCCCCTGACGACAGTTGCCGAGGAGCTCCTGACGGAGGAGCACAAAAGAATTCATGTTCCGGACTGGCAAGTCCGGAAGCATGACGGGTTCCTCGGCAACTCGTTGGCCAGCATGCAGGCCATCAAGCACCTTGCCACTCCGAAGGACCGAGCCGCCATGGAGGCCGGGCGAGAGGGCGATGACGTGATCGAGATCGCTCGTTCGGCGGTGTCGGTAAGCCTTGAACTTCTTTCATTCGTTGTGCTCCTTTAATCTATAAAAACTTTTTCTAACTCCTTGTGTTCTTCCTTGCTACAGATCATCGTCCACTTTGGTCACCTTACCGAGAGGTTGACGGCTCTGGAGAAGGAGCTCAAGCAAGAATCCGACCAAGCTCGGAATGAAAAAGCTCGGCTGTCGAACGAGCTCGACAAGCTCCGAGTCGAGCACGAGGGCAGGTCGGCGAGGATGGCCCACCTCGAGGCCGAGGTGACGAGGATGGAGGGCGAGCTCCTTCGTTAGAAGGAGGGGTCGGCGAAGCAGCTGGCCGAAGCAGAGGCAGCCAAGGCGGCGGCTGTGAAGGCGGCGGAGGATGCAACCCTGGAGAAGGCGCAGGGGTTCCTCTCCCAGAACATGGCGAAGGCCTTCGCCGCAGCCATCGACCGGGTGTCGAAGGAGTACCCCGAGGTGGATGTCTCGGGGTGGAGGCTCTTCCCTGGCCACGTCGAAGGCTTCGACCCTGAGTCCGAGGGGGAGGAGGAGGAAGGGGATGGCGAAGGTGAGGCAGAGCTCGAGGTCACCAAGGAAGTCCCCGGTACTGTGGTCACTCCGCTGGCGGTGGAGACCCCTTTGGAACAGCCGACTCCCCCCCGAACTCGTCGCCCGGGGAAAGAGGTCGGGCCTTGACTCCGCTCCTCGTTTTCTTGTTTTGTTTGTTGTTGTTGTTTTTTTTTTCTTTCTTTTCAATCATTGTAACGCCTAATAGAGGACTGGCCACCGCTGCCTTTTTGAAATGAATGAAAAGAATTTTTTTTTTTGAAGTATTGGTGTTCGGATCTCCGTCTTTTGCCCCCTCTTTGTCGAACGTTCTCTTTTTGTCTCGAAGGTTTCTTGTTTTTTGGAAATTGAAGTCTGGTGCTTCGACAATGTTCGATCTTTATGCTGATTACTTTGATCTTTTTTCAGCTCGTGGTGGTTGACCAAGATTTCGAGCCCACGCACTTGGGTGAGGGAGTTCGAGCCGAGGCTGGCTTGGGGGCGATGAGATTATGTCTGGCGAGGTGCCGAGAGCGGCTCTACGAAGTCAAGCTTGGACTGCGCTGAGCTGAAAGCGAGCGGAACCACCTCCAGCTCGTCCTCGGGCGGCGAGATATCGAGATTCGTCGTTTGGAAAGCAGGATCACCGAGCTGACCCCCACAGGAGAAGGTGAATGTTCGCCAACTGCTTTCAGTAATGAGATTCGGATTCAATGCATCCGTCATAACTTGTCCAAAATAACAGCGGAAAGGGACGACTTGCTTTCCGAAGTACAGCATCTGCACTCCGTAGAGGCGAAGCTTCGGAAGGAGGGAGAGGAGCTAACGGCCGAAGTGGCCAAGTTGACGACCGAACGGGTCCAGTTGACAGCCGAGGTCGAAGCGCTGAAGAGAGCGATGGTGGACAAAAGCATCGAGGTCACCCACCTTCGGCGCCTCATAGCTAGTCGATCAGGAGTTCCGAACTCTGCGATACCCCCTCGTTTCGAAGTTAATGTCAAAGACGACTCGTTGCGTGATCGGATCTCAGAGTTGGAGGCAGAAGTGGCTCGTCTTAAGCCACATTCAGGACCAATCAACGTCCGAAGCATGTCGTGCACTCGCGCGGAGAGTGAGCGGGGAATTAGCTTTTACGAGATGGTGACCCGTCAGCGGGTCGGCCATCCTAGTCCGGGGGACGCACAGAGCTCGGTGGCGATTTCGTCGAGCGGAGCATCCGTTGGAGTGGCTGCCAGAAGTGGTGCCGAGGATACGTCTCAATTTGCCGGCTTGGGGTCGCGCTCCGGAGACAAGCGTCGCCACTCTCGAGTGTCTTTGAAGCGGAACGCCCCGGCTCCAAAAAACGTCGACTGCGAGAGCTTTTGTATATATTTTTTTTTAAGTGTAATAAGTCGGCATTGTAACTTTCTCTTTAACGACATGTAATTCTGCTGTGTCCGTCATTGTAACGCATCCGGTTCATTAATAAAATGTTGTTGCCGACCTTGTGTGTTTTTTACTTCGCGACTATTGTTGGTTGTGCCTAGGCTTCTAAGTTGGCTGCATGCTTGTTTGTCGATTGGTGAGGTAAATGTTCGGCCAATGGTGTCGAACATTGTCTCTAATATCCGATCACGTAGCTTTGTGAGGAGAGTTGGGCGGCGAGCCCTCAAAAGCGCGAACAGGCGCAAGTATCGGGCCTCGGATCGTTGCTTGTGGTTCGGCAATAGTGGGAGCGATCGCGGGTGGCGAACTACCTCTAGTTCGCTTAGAAGCGAACTTGCGGAGTAGAATCGAACCAAGCGTCGGACTCCGAACCATCGTTAGATTAGTTTAAGGGTTGTGGGAGCAATTCCGAATGGCGAGCTACTTCTAGCTCGCTTAAGAGCGAGCTTGTGAAGTAGAATCGAGCCAAGTGTTGGACTCCGAACCATTCAACGGCTGTGGGAGCAATTCCGAATGGCAAACTACTTTTAGCTCGCTTAGGAGCGAACTTGTGAAGTAGAATCGAGCCAAGTGTTGGACTCCGAACCATCGTTGGATTAGTTTAAGGGTTGTGGGAGCAATTCCGAATGGCGAGCTACTTTTAGCTCGCTTAGGAGCGAGCTTGTGAAGTAGAATCGAGCCAAGTGTTGGACTCCGAACCATTCAACGGCTGTGGGAGCAATTCAGAATGGCGAACTACTTTTAGCTCGCTTAGGAGCGAACTTGTGAAGTAGAATCGAGCCAAGTGTTGGACTCTGAACCATCGTTAGATTAGTTTAAGGGTTATGGGAGTAGTTCCGAATGGCGAGCTACTTCTAGCTCGCTTAGGAGCGAGCTTGTGAAGTAGAATCGAGCCAAGTGTTGGACTCCGAACCATTCAACGGCTGTGGGAGCAATTCCGAATGGCGAACTACTTTTAGCTCGCTTAGGAGCGAACTTGTGAAGTAGAATCGAGCCAAGTGTTGGACTCCGAACTATCGTTAGATTAGTTTAAGGGTTGTGGGAGCAGTTCCGAATGGCGAGCTACTTCTAGCTCGCTTAGGAGCGAACTTGTGAAGTAGAATCGAGCCAAGTGTTGGACTCCGAACCATTCAACGGCTGTGGGAGCAATTCCGAATGGCGAACTACTTTTCGCTCGCTTAGGAGCGAACTTGTGAAGTAGAATCAAACCAAGTGTTGGACTCTAAACCATCGTTGGATTAGTATAAGGGTTGTGGGAGCAGTTTCGAATGGCAAGCTACTTCTAGCTCGCTTAGGAGCGAGCTTGTGAAGTAGAATCGAGCCAAGTGTTGGACTCCGAACCATTCGACGGCTGTGGGAGCAATTCCGAATGGCGAACTACTTTTAGCTCGCTTAGGAGCGAACTTGTGAAGTAGAATCGAGCCAAGTGTTGGACTCCGAACCATCGTTAGATTAGTTTAAGGGTTGTGGGAGCAGTTCCGAATGGCGAGCTACTTCTAGCTCGCTTAGGAGCGAACATGTGAAGTAGAATCGAGCCAAGTGTTGGACTCTGAACCATTCAACGGCTGTGGGAGCAATTCCGAATGGCGAACTACTTTTAGCTCGCTTAGGAGCGAACTTATGAAGTAGAATCGAACCAAGTGTTGGACTTCGAACCATCGTTAGATTAGTTTAAGGGTTGTGGGAGCAGTTCCGAATGGCGAGCTACTTCTAGCTCGCTTAGGAGCGAACTTGTGAAGTAGAATCGAGCCAAGTGTTGGACTCCGAACCATCGTTAGATCAAAGAGTTAAAAGCAGAGAGATGTAACAGCATTAAACATATGAAAAACTTTATTTATTAATATCCAATGATCGGCTGCTTCTAAAGTTGCTAGCCATTATTACAATGAAAAATAAAAGAAAATTACTACAAGTAACAGGAAAAGAATGGCTCGACATCTCAGAGTACTTAGAGAGGTGCTGCCGCTTTCTCTTGGTATTTTAAGAGATGGTCGGCATTCCAAGCCCTGGGAATCTCCCTGCCTTCGAGATCTTCTAGTCGGAATGTGCCGGGGCGGATTACTTTTGAGATCTTGTAAGGTCCCTCCCAGTTCGGGGCCAATTTGCTTTTCTGACCAGGGAACGAGATAGCCAACTTTCGAAGGACCAGGTCCCCTTCCTTGAGGTCCATTGGACGGACTCTTTTGTTGTATGCTAGCTCGATCCTCCTTCGGTAAGCTTGCTGGCGTATGGCAGCTCTCTCTCGGATTTCATCTATCAGATCTAGGCTTGCTCTGAGCTCTCTAGCGTTCTGCTCTTCTTCATAAGCTATCAGACGAGGAGAGGGTATCCCGACTTCTAGGGGGATGATGGCCTCGGATCCATAGGTGAGATTAAATGGGCTCTCGCCTGTTGGGGTCCGCTTGGTGGTGCGGTGATTCCAGAGCACGTTAGGCAGCTGATCGACCCACAGTCCCTTGGAACATTTGTCTAACCTCTTCTTGATGCCTGAAAGGATCTGTCGGTTGGCATTCTCGGCCTGGCCATTCGACTGAGGATGGGAGACGGAGGAGAATCGGTGTTGTATGGCAAGGTCTTCACATAAAGCTCGAAAGGCGGCCCCGGTGAATTGCGTTCCGTTATCCGTAACCAGGACCTTGGGAATGCCAAATCGGCAGATCACACTTTTCCAAAAGAACTGAACGACCTTATGTTCGGTGATTGTGGCTAGGGGCTCAGCCTCTATCCACTTCGAGAAATAGTCGACTGCCACGACTAGGAACTTAAGCTGTCCGGGGGCTGGTGGAAACGACCCTAGTAAATCCATCCCCCACATGGCGAAGGGGATCAGACTTGATAGGGAGGTGAGCGGTGCTTGTGGAAGGCGTCGGATGTCTGAATACTTCTGACAGGAGCTGCATTGCCGAACGTGTCGCTCAGCGTCCCGTAGGAGAGTGGGCCAAAAATACCCGTAGTTCAACACTTTGCGCGCTAGAGCCCTGGACCCAGAATGGGCCCCGCCGATGCCCTCGTGGAGTTCTTGCAGGGCGTAGTCGGCTTGCCCGGGGGAAAGGCACCTCAGGTAAGGTCGACCGTGCATCTGGGTGAAGGAGCGTTTATATATGATACCTTCGATTAATGTATAATGCTCGGCTCGAGTTCTGATCCTTCTTGCTTCCCTCGGATCCTCGGGGAGGAGTCCGTCCCTTAAGAATTCGACGAGGGGTTTCATCCAATTGTCTTCGAGGAGGACGGGTAATGTTTCAACGGAGTCAGGTGTTTTGTCCTCTATGCTCGGCTTCAAGAGGACTTCTATCAATACGGTCTGCTCAAGACCTTGAAGGGAAGAGGAGGCTAATTTGGATAGGGCGTCGGCCTGAGCATTTTCTTCTCGGGGGATCCTTTGGATGAGGGCCTCTTCAAATAGCGCCATGAGGCTCTTGACTTTGGCCAAGTATTTAACCATCCTATCATCGCGGGCTTCATACTCGCCGAGGACCTGATTGACGACCAACTGAGAGTCGCTGAAGATCTGCAGTCGTTGTGCCCCAGCATTTCGGGCCATTCCAAGACCAGCTATTAGCGCCTCGTATTCGGCTTCGTTGTTCGAGGCTTTGAAGTTTATACGGAGGGAGTATTGAAGGATGAAGTCATCTGGGCCTGCCAGAATGACTCCTGTCCCGCTTCCCTCATTGCAGGAGGATTCGTCAACATAAACCGACCAGATCGGTGGTCCCTTCACTGTCTGGCTGGGCTCGGGGATGGTACTCTCAACTATGAATTCGGTCAGTGCCTGAACCTTGATCGCGGTCCGGGGCTGATATGATATGTCATGTTGGCTCAGTTCGATCGACCATTTCTGTCACGCCCCGCTTCCCACTATACGGAAATATAGGCACGCAACTGAGGTCCAGCGAATGATATACATCATCCATAAGCTGTGCAATTACAAGCTCAACAAGATATTTATAACACATTTACGCAGACAAATATAAAGATCACATGAGCTGAAAATAAAATAACCATCATCCAGATAATACATCAACATCGGGTCAAAATGCCCGGAAATACAAGGTGCCATAATTAAAACAGTACGATGAACAGTTCGCTATAACAACTAGATAAAATAGCGACTGAAAGAAAAACAACATGAAGTAGTAACAAAGCTGCAACGATCATCTAAAGAGTCTGCTCATCTGGTCCATCAGTACCTGTATAATCATTAACTCAAAGAAAAATAGAAAAGTTCCCGTTAGAGCAAGTTTCGGGCAGCAAGTAGCAACAAGCAGAAAAAGGGGTAATATAACAAGATATAACATGGAAGAAACAAGAAGTAGAAGTACAAATACAATATGGAAGTAAACAAGGAACTGGGATAATATGATCATGTAAGTAATAACTGTAACTAGTGTATTCTAGACTTCAAGGTATAAGCAATTGATAACCTAGGCTCAGTTAATCGATATTAATGTAATCAAAGATCGAGAGTCATGTAATCAAGAGTCATGTAATCAAGAGTCTTGTAATCAATAGTCATGTAATCAAGAGTCATGTAATCAAGAGTCTTGTAATCAATAGTCATGTAATTAAGAGTCATGTAATCAAGAATCATTCTTAGTGGAAATCTCGAGTTTATCTGTGTTATTAACTTATCTAATGCACGCAATCCTGTGTCCCATACCACAAGTTCGGTGCATATCAATCATGTGACGTTTAGACTTAAGTAGTGAATTCTATAGGATCATGTACTCGGGTCTTCCAGTGATAGTATCAAGACATGTAATCATGAATCATGTAATCGAGAATTATGTAATCAAGAATTGTGTAACCAAGAATCAAGAATCAAGAATCAAGAATCACTATTTCGGGAAACACGGGCCCCCTTCCGAGTATACTCCTCTATATTGTCCATTACTAAGCCGTACCCTTATAACCCCGGCTTGTTATTCTTTTATAATTAATTATGAACATGCAATAGGTATGACTAGTGGAACGGTGTAATCAAATAGTTTAGTCAAGAAAAATATCAAGAGCAGTAATCATGGACATGAGACGTAAAACGAGTATATGTATCGAGAGTAGTTATTATAGAATTATCAAGTGGTATAAAATATATGCTATCAACCTATTATATCTATGCAAGTTATTATTACAAGAACAATAATATACTCAGTTCATTAAATATGAAAAATAACGGGTATATATGCAAAAATGTATAGATGAATTTTTAGACAACTTGACATATCTGCATTCAAATTCACTTTCACGTTGTTACAGAAAAGCAAATCCGATTCCGTCAGAAATTCTAGAAATTAGACTCTCTTCCGGTTCCAACGCATATTCACACGATACATTCTAAGGACAGTAGCGATGCGTACAAATTCATTCTTCGCTGGTTTCGATGTCTCGCGCGCATTCTGAAAATTCGGAGTCACAATACTAAAACTGCGATATCTCACAATCTATATATCCGATTGAGAAACTGTAGGATGTTTCGGATATCTAGACTCGAAGGGATACGATTTTCATGTAGAAAGTTTTTCGATCCAGTGTCGGGAATATGGTCAAATTCTCAGTACAAGATACCATTCGTAATCCCGTGCAGGTTCATAATTCACAATATGACAGTACTAAAATCGCGATATCTCACAATCTATACATCCGATTGAGAAACCGTCAGATGCTCTGAATTCGGGACTCGATGGGCTACGATTTCCATGTAGAAAATCTTTAATCCAGTATTGGAAACATGGTCGAATTATTAGTGCAAGGTCAAGAAATTTTAGAGATAGTAAGGCTGAATATTCGATATTCGATAACACGATTCGAAATGTGTTAACGGTTCACTCTTGAGTTGATATAGCATGGAACAAGTGACTAGAACAGAGTTTGACAATAAAATATGATGATAACTAGACTACTTGCCACGAGTCAAAGGAAAATACTTGTACGAGAACAAAAATAGTGTACAAGGTACTTGCCTTATAATGTGACGATTACGGTGGTAGTGTTAACCACGGAAGGAAGCGACGTCGGCAACGAACGGCGACACAACGGCAGTAAGAATGGCGGTAAGACGGTAGCTAACGGTAGCAACGGTGAGCGACGACAACAACAAGGTGGCGCGGCGTCGGGTTATTTTTCGGGGTTCACGGGATCGTAGAAGCAGAGTCGTTGGCTCGAAGGTGGAATGTGAAGTGGAGCTTGGGCGTTGCTTGCTCTCGGGTATGAAGGAGGCAGAGGGAGAGAAGAAGTGAATATGAAGAATGTATATAAGAGAAGAGAAAGATGTGGGATGTTCTGATGTGTGTGTGTGTGTTTATATAGAAAGGAAGTGATAGGGGGTGTAGAAAAATCAAAGGGGTTAGGTGTGGAAAAAAAAATGTGGAGGGGTGTAGAAAAATCAAAGGTGGGTGTGGAAAAATGTGGAGGGGGTTGACGGATTGGAGAGGATTAGAAGTAGTAGGGTGGTGGAAAAATAAGGTGTAGGGTTAGGCAGGATTAGGATTAGGATTAGTATTAGGATTAGGATTAATCACGGTTTAAAATTTGTATTTAAACTCCGATCGAAAAATCACAAAATTATAGAATTGATCAGAAAAATATTCTGGCTTCAGATAAAGAGTCCAAAGAGAAAAATAAAACTGATCTGAAAATTGAAGTACAAAAATTTACGTAGTAAAATACGTACTACTGGAACAGGGAGTTACAATCCTACCCACCTTACAAAAAAATTTCGTCCTCGAAATTTACTTAGGCGAGATATAGGATAGCTTAAGAAGTAAATGCAATACACTTCAATGAAGAGTACAACAGAAGATAAAAGAAACAAAGAGTACAAAGGCACGAATACAACTAAAGATAAATTGTGCATCCTCAACTGGAGGAATCAACAATTTAATGTCTAGGCTCATAATCTGAACCACCGACATTGCTAACATCCCAGTTCAGCTGAGCCACAAGCTCATCTCGCTCTGGCACATACTCCTCCAATTTTCTTAGTAACTCCTTAGGCGATGGAGCTGAAATTAAGATGCGTCTGGCCTTACTGGATATAAACTCCTCAGCCATAGCTGAATCTATGAAAGATAGCAGTGAATTGTAATATCCATCAACATTTAAAAGACCCACCGGTTTGCTGTGGATCCCCAGTTGAGCCCAAGTGATTACTTCAAACAACTCCTCAAGTGTTCCATAACCTCCGGGTAAGGCTATGAAAGCATCAGCAGCATGAGCCATTTCAGCCTTCCTCTCGTGCATGTTAGAGACAACTCTAACATCTCCCACGGTTCCCCTAGTAATCTCTTTCGGCATCAGCGACTTGGGAATCACTCCTAACACGTGTCGGCCACCAGCACAATTTGCTGAGCTCGATCGCGGCTTCTTGGTAGCTAGCTCTTTTGCCAGAGCTACTGCCACAAAATACATAAATCCTACCAAATCTCGATGAAGGTGATGAAGATGAAGAAAGCTTCTTCATACCCACTTCTCCTTCTTCTTGCACCGATTTTCTCTTCATCCCTGCCACCGATTCTTGATCTTTTATTTGCCAAGAAAATCCGAGCTACTACTCTCTCTCTTGCTTTCTTGCTCCCGCCTCTGCTACCGGCTTCTCACTTTCTCTTTTCTCCGAAGCTTACTCCTGAGTTGTCTTCTTCTTTCTCTTCTCTCCTTTCTTCCCCGGCTTCTCTCTCTTTCTTTCTTCTCCGACTTCTCTCTCTTTCTCTCTTTCTTCTCCGACTTCTCTCTCTTTCTTCTTCCTCTTTCTTTCTCTTTTTCTTTCTTTCTCTTTTTCTTTCTTCTTTCTTTGACTTCTCCCTCTCTCTTTCTCTTCTTTTTATTTCTTCTTCTTCTTCTTGTCTTTTCTTCATTAATGCACCGCCCCATATAACTGGCCTATGATCAGTATCTGCACTTCGGACCCTATCCATTCCAAATATAACATCGAACCTTGAGTTGTTGATGACGATGAAGTTTGCTTTGAAATTCATTCCATCAATCGATATGGGACTCTGCTATGTTTTTGCTGCGCCACTCTGATGGTGATGCTTCTCGCTGCTGATACCAAGTGATAGCGATCGACGAATTGAGAAGAATTAAGAGATTTGTAACACAAAGATATTGGTTGTCAAACTTATTTGGTAAAGTGGGCCACACCCACCAAACAATGTTGAAAAATTGTGGCAAGATTTGTGCCGCAAAGAAAAATGGGAGAAACATGAATGAAGAATTTGTCAGTTACTCATCTCTCATTTCTATAAATGAGAGGTTTAGGAAGAAGAGAAAAATTAAGCAAGATAAGAACAAGAAACAAGCAGAAAAGAAGAAAAGGAATAGAGTGCTATAGCTCCATCATTCGTTGCATCTCCTGGAGGATGGCGACGATCTCCGATAGTTCATCCCTGGGCGTAGAAGTCGAAGATCCTCCGTGAACCATAGTCTGAAATGTATATTCGAATGGGGTAAATCTCCAGATGGCAAGTTGATTATTAACATTCATATGATCCACGTGATGTGTATATTGTTGAGCTTAGCATGGTTCGAGCCTAGGCTCTGATACCACTAAAAACCTGTCACGCCCCGCTTCCCACTATACGGAAATACAGGCACGCAACTGAGGTCCAGCGAATGATATACATCATCCATAAGCTGTGCAATTACAAGCTCAACAAGATATTTATAACACATTTACGCAGACAAATATAAAGATCACATGAGCTGAAAATAAAATAACCATCATCCAGATAATACATCAACATCGGGTCAAAATGCCCGGAAATACAAGGTGCCATAATTAAAACAGTACGATGAACAGTTCGCTATAACAACTAGATAAAATAGCGACTGAAAGAAAAACAACATGAAGTAGTAACAAAGCTGCAACGATCATCTAAAGAGTCTGCTCATCTGGTCCATCAGTACCTGTATAATCATTAACTCAAAGAAAAATAGAAAAGTTTCCGTTAGAGCAAGTTTCGGGCAGCAAGTAGCAACAAGTAGAAAAAGGGGTAATATAACAAGATATAACATGGAAGAAACAAGAAGTAGAAGTACAAATACAATATGGAAGTAAACAAGGAACTGGGATAATATGATCATGTAAGTAATAACTGTAACTAGTGTATTCTAGACTTCAAGGTATAAGCAATTGATAACCTAGGCTCAGTTAATCGATATTAATGTAATCAAAGATCGAGAGTCATGTAATCAAGAGTCATGTAATCAAGAGTCTTGTAATCAATAGTCATGTAATCAAGAGTCATGTAATCAAGAGTCTTGTAATCAATAGTCATGTAATCAAGAGTCATGTAATCAAGAATCATTCTTAGTGGAAATCTCGAGTTTATCTGTGTTATTAACTTATCTAATGCACGCAATCCTGTGTCCCATACCACAAGTTCGGTGCATATCAATCATGTGACGTTTAGACTTAAGTAGTGAATTCTATAGGATCATGTACTCGGGTCTTCCAGTGATAGTATCAAGACATGTAATCATGAATCATGTAATCGAGAATTATGTAATCAAGAATTGTGTAACCAAGAATCAAGAATCAAGAATCAAGAATCACTATTTCGGGAAACACGGGCCCCCTTCCGAGTATACTCCTCTATATTGTCCATTACTAAGCCATACCCTTATAACCCCGGCTTGTTATTCTTTTATAATTAATTATGAACATGCAATAGGTATGACTAGTGGAACGGTGTAATCAAATAGTTTAGTCAAGAAAAATATCAAGAGCAGTAATCATGGACATGAGACGTAAAATGAGTATATGTATCGAGAGTAGTTATTATAGAATTATCAAGTGGTATAAAATATATGCTATCAACCTATTATATCTATGCAAGTTATTATTACAAGAACAATAATATACTCAGTTTATTAAATATGAAAAATAACGGGTATATATGCAAAAATGTATAGATGAATTTTTAGACAACTTGACATATCTGCATTCAAATTCACTTTCACGTTGTTACAGAAAAGCAAATCCGATTCCGTCAGAAATTCTAGAAATTAGACTCTCTTCCGGTTCCAACGCATATTCACACGATACATTCTAAGGACAGTAGCGATGCGTACAAATTCATTCTTCGCTGGTTTCGATGTCTCGCGCGCATTCTGAAAATTCGGAGTCACAATACTAAAACTGCGATATCTCACAATCTATACATCCGATTGAGAAACTGTAGGATGTTTCGGATATCTAGACTCGAAGGGATACGATTTTCATGTAGAAAGTTTTTCGATCCAGTGTCGGGAACATGGTCAAATTCTCAGTACAAGATACCATTCGTAATCCCGTGCAGGTTCAGAATTCACAATATGACAGTACTAAAATCGCGATATCTCACAATCTATACATCCGATTGAGAAACCGTCAGATGCTCTGAATTCGGGACTCGATGGGCTACGATTTCCATGTAGAAAATCTTTAATCCAGTATTGGAAACATGGTCGAATTATTAGTGCAAGGTCAAGAAATTTTAGAGATAGTAAGGCTGAATATTCGATATTCGATAACACGATTCGAAATGTGTTAACGGTTCACTCTTGAGTTGATATAGCATGGAACAAGTGACTAGAACAGAGTTTGACAATAAAATATGATGATAACTAGACTACTTGCCACGAGTCAAAGGAAAATACTTGTACGAGAACAAAAATAGTGTACAAGGTACTTGCCTTATAATGTGACGATTACAGTGGTAGTGTTAACCACGGAAGGAAGCGACGTCGGCAACGAACGGCGACACAACGGCAGTAAGAATGGCGGTAAGACGGTAGCTAACGGTAGCAACGGTGAGAGACGACAACAACAAGGTGGCGCGGCGTCGGGTTATTTTTCGGGGTTCACGGGATCGTAGAAGCAGAGTCGTTGGCTCGAAGGTGGAATGTGAAGTGGAGCTTGGGCGTTGCTTGCTCTCGGGTATGAAGGAGGCAGAGGGAGAGAAGAAGGGAATATGAAGAATGTATATAAGAGAAGAGAAAGATGTGGGATGTTCTGATGTGTGTGTGTGTTTATATAGAAAGGAAGTGATAGGGGGTGTAGAAAAATCAAAGGGGTTAGGTGTGGAAAAAAAAATGTGGAGGGGTGTAGAAAAATCAAAGGTGGGTGTGGAAAAATGTGGAGGGGGTTGACGGATTGGAGAGGATTAGAAGTAGTAGGGTGGTGGAAAAATAAGGTGTAGGGTTAGGCAGGATTAGGATTAGGATTAGTATTAGGATTAGGATTAATCACGGTTTAAAATTTGTATTTAAACTCCGATCGAAAAATCACAAAATTATAGAATTGATCAGAAAAATATTCTGGCTTCAGATAAAAAGTCCAAAGAGAAAAATAAAACTGATCTGAAAATTGAAGTACCAAAATTTACGTAGTAAAATACGTACTACTGGAACAGGGAGTTACAATTTCATAAGGCGTCCCGAAGTCTCGGGCTTGTGAAGAACCTGTTTCAGCGGCTGGTCGGTAAGAACGACCACCGAATGGGACAGGAAGTACCGGCGAAGCTTTCTCGCAGCCATCACCAGGGCATAAGCCATCTTTTCAATCTTCGGGTATCGGAGCTCAGCGTCCCGAAGCACTTTGCTGACATAGTAGATGGGCTTCTGGGCCCGGTCTTCTTCCCTTACTAGGACCGCACTTAGGGTCTGCTCGGAGGCTGCCAGGTAGAGGTATAGGGGCTCGCCAGGGATCAGCTTGCTGAGGAGAGGGGGATTGACGAGGTAGGCCTTGAGATGGTCAAAGGACTCCTGTTGCTGTTGCCCCCATTCGAATCCTTTAGCCCCCCTGAGGGCCTTGAAGAAGGGGAGGCATTTTCCCCGGATTTTGAGAGAAAGCGCCCTATGGCAGCGAGGCGGCCTGTTAGTCTCTGAACTTCTTTAACGTTTCTAGGAGGAGCCATGTCCAATATGGCCTTGATCTTCTCTGGATTTGCTTCAATTCCTCGTTGGCTAACCATAAAGCCGAGCAACTTCCCTGATGAGACGCTGAACGCACACTTGTTCGGGTTGAGTCTCATATTGTGCTTTCTCAAAACGTCAAACGCCTCTTGGAGGTCGGTCACATGATCAATGCCTCGGACGCTTTTTACAAGCATGTCGTCAACGTAAACCTCCATGTTCCGGCCGATCTGAGCCTGGAAAACCTTGTTGACGAGGCATTGGTATGTTGCACCTGCATTCTTTAGACCGAACGGTATGACTCTGTAGCAATAGAGGCCTTGGTCGGTCACAAACGAAGTCTTCGGGATATCCGGGGGGAACATTCTTATCTAATTGTAACCTGAGAAGGCATCCATGAAGCTGAGGAGCTCATGTCCTGAGGTTGCGTCAATCAGAGTGTCAATACTCGGCAGAGGGAAGGGATCTTTGGGGCAGGCCTTGTTGAGGTCGGTGAAATCAATACAAATTCTCCACGTCCCATTGGACTTTTTCACCATCACCACATTCGACAACCACTCAGGATAGTTCACCTCCTGTATGAACCGGGCCTTCAAGAGTTTGTCCACCTCCTTTTTAATAGCGAGCTGGCGCTCGGGGGCGAACTTGCGCCTCTTCTGCTGAACCGGTTTGGACCCCGGATCGACGCTTAGGTAGTGGACTAAGAGTTCTTCGGAGATACCGGGCATATCTGCAGCTGTCCAAGCGAAGAGGTCCTGATTCCTTCAGATGCATTGCACAATGTCTGAGTACAGGGTGGACGAAAGGGTCTTACTGACAAAGAACTTGCGGGCCGGCTCCTGCTCGGAGAAGAGCACTTCTTCCAATTCGTCCACCGGCTCGGACGTTGGTCGAGCAACATCTTGGGGAGTTTCCAGAGTTTCTAAGGAGAGGACGGGTCCGAGGGTAGAGGTCATATAGCACTTGCGGGCCTGCTCCTGATTGCCCCTCACTTCCCCTACTCCGGCCCGAGTGGGGAACTTCATTTTGAGATGATAGGCGGAAGGAACGGCTTCAAGGGCTGCCAGGCCGGGCCGACCCAAAATGACATTGTAGGCGGCCGGGACATCTACGACCATGAAGTCCATCGACTCCGTTCGGATAGTAGGAGTTTTGCCAGCGGTTACGTCGAGGGTAATCACCCCTTCAATAGTCACTGGCACTCCCGTGAACCCGTGGAGCGTGTACCCGGCGGGCTTGAGTTTGTCTCGGGAGAGCTTTAGGCCTTTAAAAGCGGCGAGAAAGAAGATGTTGACGGAGCTGCCGTTGTCTACTAAGATCCTTTCCACTTTGAAGTTTTCCATGTGAAGACTGATAACGAGTGCGTCACAATGAGGGGTGCGGACACCTTCAAGATCTTCGTCGGAGAATGTGACGGGCACTCCGAGGCCTTTGGGAGGAGGGGTGGTTCGGACCGAATTGACCTCCCTTATGAATGCCTTCCGAGAGGAGTTGGAGGAGCCCCCCATTGGGCCCCCGTGGATGAGGTGGAGGACTCGTTCTTCCTCAAAGTCATGCGTCTCTTCTCGTTCCGGACGCTTGTTAGCCCCCCGAGGCGGGGGAGGAAGTTTGGCTCGGTCCTTTCGTACAAACCTGGTCAGCTGCTCTCTCTGGATAAGGGCTTCGATCTTGTTCTTCAGGGCACGACAATCGTTGGTGTCATGCCCATGGTCCCGGTGATAACGGCACCATTTTTCTTTATCTCTTCTCTTGGCAGGGGTGTTCATCCTGGGAGCAAGGGGCAAAACCCCTTCTTTCTCAACTTCCATCAGAATAGTTGCGACGTTAGTGGTGAGGGGAGTGAACTTCTCGAACCTGGGGGGAGTTCGGCGCTGGCCGGCATTGTCCTTTTGGAGCTTCTTGGCTCCTTCTTCCTCTGTTCCCTTTCTCTTCAACCCGGAGGAAGACCCCTCCCAGTTGGGTCGCTGTTCGGCCTCTTCGGCCCGGATGTACTTTTCACTGCGAAGGAGGAGGTCGGAAAAGTTCTGTGGTGGCTTCTTAGTGAGGGAGGAGCGGAGATTGGAATTGAGGACATTAGATTGAAATGCTGCTGCAGCGACCGACTGGTCGAGGGATGCTATGGATCTGGCTTCGGCTGTGAACCTCTTCACATAGTCTCTCAATTTTTCCCCCTTCTTCTGGTGGAGGTGCAATAGGGAGATGCTGGTTTTCTCAGCCCTTCGGCTGCTTACGAAATGGGTGATGAAAAGGGTCTCGAACTGCTAGAAGGAGAATATTGAGGCAGGGGCAAGGCGTGAGTACCATTCTCGAGCTGGGCCCTTAAGAGTTGCGGGGAAAGTTTTGCAGAGGAGGGCGTCGGAAGCTTGATGGAGAAGCATCAAAGTTTTAAAGCTTTCGACGTGATCCACGGGATCGGTCTCCCCGGTGTAAGTCTCGAATTGGGGAGGTTTGAAACCGAACGGCACGGGCGCATCCACTATGGTTCGGGAGAAAGGGGGCGGCTAGGACGTAAGGTCCTCCCCCTAAGCTCCTCTTCTCGGTCTATCTGGCCCAGGCGCCTCTCTACTTCATGAAGACGGCGGTACATGGTGTCATCTCTCTGACGGTAACCAGCCGAGCCCCTAGACTCGTCTTCGTATGAGGGAGAGCGAGGGCTACGGTGATGGTAACTTCGGGAGCGGCGAGGACTTGGGGTACGCAGGGAGTTACTGGGAGCAGGACGAGGAGATGGGGACCGTCGGTGAGGGCTTCGGACTGGAGGAGGAGACGGGGCCTTCGGCTCATTAGGGTTTTGACGGAGGTTGAGAGCCTGCAGGACGGTCGCTTGGAACTGCTGGAACTCGGCACGGGTGATTGGCGCCTCATTGTTCCTGGGCTGTTGCCGACCCGCGGGGGAGTGCCTTCTTCGGTAATGCTCGGGAGACTCTTTCCTCCCTCTGCGGACGGGGGACCTGTAGTACCGGTGGCGAGGAGACCGCTCGCCCGGATGGTGTTGGCGGGAGGTTCCCTCTCGGGCCCGCTTTTCATCCAGATGGCGGCGGAGATCATCATCTTTCTGGCGATTGAGGGCGGTATTATGGCGACCAGAGGCTCGGGGGTGATGGGAGGCCATGGAGTCCGTGGAGGCGTTGTGGATGTAGACATGCTCTTGATGAAGAGGTTGTTTCTGAGGGTTAGGACCCTTTGGATGCGGCTGATCAGGAGGGGGAAGGTCCTGTTGGAGCGGGTCTTCCGCTGTAGGGGGAAGTTGCCCTTGTTGTTGAGCGGGATTGTGGGGGACTTCTTGCTGCTGATCAGGGTTGGGTCCTCGGTTGGACCCCCTTGACCTGACTTTCCGAGGTGGCATGGCTGGAGAAGATCTGTTCACCGGGAAGAGGAGAGGTCTCTATTCGTTAGTTTCCCACAGACGGCGCCAATCTGTTGCCGCTAAATTTGGTGTGGGGGCAAACAGATAGTATTTGTGGATTCTTGGGGAAACTAAATAGTAAACCTGCGTACCTGTTCCGTCGGGGTTTGATCGTCGCTCCCACCGTATACCTGCAAAAAAGTGCGAAACACCGGGGTTGCTCCCGGCGACGCACCCTCCGACGCTCAAGTCAGTAATCTGGAAGACTATGAGAGAGCGCAAAAACTGGTGAAAGATTGATTACCTCTTAATGGAGATGGATGGGGGGTATTTATAGGCGTCTTAGGGAACAGATTAGGAATGTAATCCCAGTGATCTGATAAGGAATATTCTCCTTGTAAACAGATTAGGAATGTAATCCCTAATCCCCAGTGGAGGGATAGGCATGAATCAGGGCCGTTGATTAGGATCTAATCAGGGGCCTTAATTCTATCCCTCTGATCGGGCTTTATTGCTGGTTGAGACCTGCGCCCGATTGAAGCGGGTCCGTTTGTGGGTCATTGGGTCTTTATCGGAGAGACCCAGTACCCATCTTAGACCCTATTTATGGGTGAAATTACCGTTTTACCCCTGGGCATCAAGACTCGTGCCTGATTTGGAAGGTTCCGATTAACCCCCATTTTTAGCCATATCATTTCCCTAGGCCAAGAATTAGGCATGGTATCTACTCTAATTCGTTTCTTTCCTTAAGTATTTAGCATGGTATCTACTAAGTTGCACTTGAAGAAAGCATAGGAACAATGGAAACGAACAAACACTCAAAGTTTTAGAAATTGGTATCAGATCTAGATCCTTCAAGTTGATTAAACCAAGAACCCCTAAAGATTCCCGTGTTACAAGTTATGAGCATAGGATATGGGTCATCTCTATACTCATATAACAGAGTCAATTTTATAATAAGAAAACTTGATAACATCAGGTTCTTCATGTCAGTCGACTCGCTGTCACTCTTAGTCGACTGCCCTAAGAACTTCTGAACAAGTTTGATCCATATTATAAATTTTTATCAATACAATCAGGCTTAATCAATAAGTGATGGAAACAATGTTAGAGAGAGTAGAAAAAGAATAAAAATTAATTGCAAACCCCTCTGTCTCAAAAATTGTATCCGAATGCTCTTGAAAACCAGTCAGATCAAGCCTCTGTCCTGTGTGCGGTCAGATCGAGGCATTGTCGTGAAGTCAGCGCGTCAAGTCACCAGCGCCCGCGGAACGAAGCCTCTGGCCAGCCTGCGCGCTGTCACGTCTTCGAACTGCGCACCCAGTCACCTTCTGCCACGTCGCCAGGTGCACAGTCCGCCTACTGCTTCTTTTTGCTTTAATCCGAAACAGAGAGACAGAGAGAGAAGAGTAGAGTTTCTCTCTCTGTTTCTCTCTCTCTCTTTGTTTATTTGTTTTATGAGTATTCTATTTGTTCGCTCCTTTTTTTCTTGTAGCCGTCACCTCCTCCTGGTTTGTATTTATAGAGTACGGAAAGAGAGTTAGGGTTTCACTTTTTGCAGAAAAGTCCTCTTCTTTCATTTATTTTTCTTCCTTATTTGATCTGAATTTTATTTCTTTCTCTTTTCTTCTTTTCTTCCTTTTCTGCTAACCACGTGCTTCTGCATACAAAATAATATCTGAAATTAGGATTTTTAAATAAAATAAAATTAATTAGTTTAAAATTAATTAAACTACTATAAATCATATTAGCGTATAAAAATCCTTTTAAAATTATTTGTCGCACTTTTAACTCAACAAAACAATAAAAGTTGATAAATCCATTATTTTCCTTTGTTTGTTGATTTTTCCACAAATCTTTACTTTTTGCATCAAAAATATTATTTCTTCAAAAATAATTAATTAAATGAAATCATATAGAAATAAGATAATATCAGCGAAAACAAGCCATTTTTATTGGTAAATGAGTATAAATATTTGTATATAAATTAGACACATCAAATACCCCCAAACATAAGATTTTGCTTGTCCTCGAGCAAAAAGTAGAATCATAAACAAGGGAATAATAATAGTGGACTCAACCTATCACACCAAGAATTCTCATTATGCAAGCATCAAAATTGCAATTAAAAATATAAACAATTGCAAATAAAGTAAAAACAAGCATACCCACTTTCTCCAGTGCAATTATCTATTCATAGCTCCAAACCCAATCATATTTGTCATGCAATTAATTTTAATTATAGTATGTAATTACCCAATCTGTGATTGTCCCTTTTCTTTACTACAAACCGAGTAGCAAACTAGAGTTTTTTTTTTTTTTTTTATAAAGTCTTTTCTCTAAGTTGTCACTTGCCTTTTGACGCGAATGCAAAACATTTGTGATGAATCCACCCGGTTACTCAACAAGTCACAAGCTTTAATGTGCTTTGCATACTCATATTTCAAGTTGCCGTTTGACGTAAAAGTAAACATTGGTGATGAATACCCCTAGTTACTAAGCAACTCAAAACATTGGAGTAGATTGACTTTATTCAATTTTTTTTTTTTCGTTATTACTCTATTTACTTAAACTCAGTTTAGGACTAGATCAAAGGGAATAATCACCAGAAAAAGCATCACATTTGTTTTTTTTTGGTATAATTGCCTGACTCATACAATTTTGTAAGGAATTATGAAACTCAATAATCCTAAAGTAAACAAGTATGCTTACTCTTACTTTATAAGAAATTGTTTATCCCAAAAAATTATTTCAATGCTTATCTAAATGAAGAACTCAAAAATGTAATGGTGAGACTAATTGAAATCCTTTTAAATTTTTGTTTTTCTTTTCTAAAAAATAAATTTGTAAACCTTCCCCCCAATTGTCCTCAATGGGAAAGGAAAAAGAGAAAACAAAAAGAATGCAAAAGTTCAGAATTTCTCCCCTGATTCGTCTTGAAAATTCTGCACGTGCAGCGTTCACTATTTTGGCGATATCTGGAGCTGTAGATATCAAAATGGGCTGAATTTTTTTTTGTTGGAAAACTAAGAAGATAGGCTACAACTTCTCTTTGAATCACTTTTCCAGATTTTGGCTCCAAATTGCTCAAAAACAGCCATCAATGCATGTGTTCAAAACAGCTCCGCCCCGGCGACTTCAAATTTTCTGCAATCCTACAAGATAAAATCCAAAAATTACAATAAAATAAACTAAAAGATAAATCAAAATAAATGCAATAAAAGAAAAACATGGGTTGCCTCCCAAGAAGCGCTAAGTTTGAAGTTTTTAGCCAGACGTGATGAGTTCATGCAATGTATTGAATAGTTTGAAGCTGCACATCTTCCTCTCGCGGCTCAAAACTCATTTCAATATAAGGTTTCGCTCTATGCCCGTTCACCTTGAATGTTTGATTTTTCTCTTTGTGATGAACCTCCAACGCTCCATGTGGAAAGACCTTTGTAACAATGTACGGGCCATACCATCGCGACATAAGCTTACCTGGAAAGAGTTGTAATCTCGAGTTGAATATCAATACCTTCTGTCCTTCATAAAACTCCTTCCTTGCTAGCTGTTTATCATGGTATATCTTGGTCCGTTCTTTGTATAGCTTTTCATTTTCATATGCATCGTGCCTAAATTCTTCAAGCTCATTCAGCTACAATCTTCTTTTGTCACCTGCTTGTTTCATATCAAAATTGAACTTTTTAATGGCCCAATAAGCTTTGTGTTCCAACTCCACTGGAAGATGACATGCTTTTCCAAAGACCAAACGGTATGGCGACATGCCAATGGGCGTCTTGTATGCAGTTCTGTAGGCCCACAATGCATCATTCAAGCGTAGCAACCAATCCCTTCTGCTTGTATTTACTGTCTTTTCCAGGATGCTTTTGAATTCTCTGTTGCTAATCTCCACTTGCCCACTGGTTTGAGGATGGTATGGAGTGCCCACTCTATGTGTAATCCCATATTTCTTTATCAAAGAAGCAAATGGAAAATTATTGAAGTGGCTACCACCATCACTAATTATCGCTCTTGGTGTACCGAATCTGGTGAAGATGTTATCCTGTAAAAACTTGACAATAACTTTGTGATCATTAGTTTTTGAGGGGACGACCTCGACCCATTTAGACACATAATCCACACCCACAAGAATATGTAAATAACCAAATGAGTTAGGAAAAGGACCCATAAAATCGATTCCCCAAACATCAAAAAGCTCGATTACTTGGATGTTTTGCACTGGCATTTAATTTCTGGAAGAGATGTTGCCTGTCCTTTGGCATTTATCACAAGTCCTGCAAAAAGAAAAAGCATCTTTGAATACATTAGGCCAATAAAAACCAGATTGTAATACCTTAAGTGCTGTTCTTTTTGTTCCAAAGTGTCCTCCACATGCATATTGGTGGCAATGTTGTAGAATACTCATTTGCTCTTCTTCTGCCACACATCTTCTTATAATTTGATCAGGGCAGAATTTGAACAAGTAAGGATCATCCCAATAATAGTGCTTGCACATGGCCACCAATCTTTTTCTTTCTTGACTTGTCATACCTGGAGGAAAAACATGAGCAGTGAGATAATTGACAATATCTGCAAACCATGGAAATTGTATATTTATTTCAAATAAGTGTTCATCTGGGAAGTTCTCATTCAGTGGGGGCACAACTCTCTCTTCATCATGCAGTAACTTGGACAAGTGATTAGCGATAACATTGTCACTTCCTTTCTTATCTCTAATTTCAAGATCGAATTCTTGAAGCAATAGCACCCATCTGATCAACCTAGGCTTAGCATCCTTTTTTGCAAACAAATATCTCAAAGCAGTATGGTCAGTGAAAACAATGACTTTAGATCCAATCAAATATGACCTAAACTTTTCTATAGCAAAAATGACAGCTAACATTTCTTTTTTAGTAGTGGAATAATTAAGCTGTGCATCATTTAAAGTTCGAGAAGCATAGTAAATAGCATGGGGTACCTTATTTATTCTCTGACCTAAAACAGCTCTCAAAGCATAATCACTTGCATCACACATAAGCTCGAAAGGATGGTTCCAATCTGGTGCCATGATGATGGGTGCAGAAATGAGAAGATTTTTCAATGTAACGAACGCATTTGTGCACTCTTCTGTCCATGCAAACTTAACATCTTTAGCTAACAATCCACAAAGGGGTCTGGAGATTTTGGAAAAATATTTTATAAATCTTCTATAGAACCCTGCATGTCCAAGAAAACTCTTTACACCCTTGACTGTAGTAGGAGGGGGTAGCTTTGATATGATGTCAATTTTTGCCTTGTCCACCTCGATGCCTTTTTTGGACACCACATGTCCTAAGACAATACCTTGTTGTACCGTAAAATGGCACTTTTCCCAATTAAGCACTAAATTGCATTCTTCACATCTTTTAAGCACGAGCTGCAAATGGTTAAGGCATTCATCGAAACAAGAACCAAAAACACTGAAATCATCCATAAATACCTCGATGAACCTTTCCACCATGTCTGAAAATATACTCATCATGCATTTCTGAAATGTATCTGGTGCGTTGCACAATCCAAAAGGCATCCTCCTGTATGCAAAAGTACCAAAAGGGCATGTAAAAGTAGTTTTTTCTTGATCTTCAGGAGCAATAGCAATTTGATTATAGCCACTATAACCATCTAAAAAATAATAATGACTATATCCTGCTAATCTTACTAACATTTGATCAATAAAAGGAAGAGGGAAGTGATCTTTCTTGGTTTCGTTATTCAGCTTCCTGTAGTCAATGCATACCCTCCATCCTGTGGTCATCCTCGTAGGGATAAGCTCATTCTCTTCATTCTTCACCACTGTGACTCCACTTTTCTTAGGCACTACATGTATAGGACTCACCCATTTGCTGTCTGAGATAGGGTAGATGATGCCAACATCTAGTAGCTTTAGGACCTCTGTTCTTACCACTTCCTTCATGTGTAGATTAAGCCTTCTCTGTGCTTCCCTGCTAGGTTTTGCATTGTCTTCAAGAAATATTTTATGCATGCATTTGGATGGACTTATTCCCTTGATATCTGCAATGGTGCACCCTTGTGTTCTTGCAGTACCCTCAGTAGCTTCTCTTCTTCCTGCATACTCAAGTTTGCAGCGACTATCACAGGTAACGTCTGGTTTTCACCCAAATATGCATACTTCAAGTGTTCAGGTAGCGGCTTTAGCTCCACGTCTGGTGTCCTGGTAACAGAAGAAACAAAAGTGTTATTAAACACAAGATTTTCAACAGCAGGTGCAAACTTACTTGTATATGATTATGGAGTTTCAAGGTAGTGTACTTTCTCTGCAATCCTCCAATCATCATATTCCTGTTCAACATGAGATAGTGTTAGAGACTGTGTAATTGTGGCCTGTAGTGGATCAATGCTATGTACCTGAAATGTTTGGTCGACAATCTCCTGAACCACATCAATATTATAACATTCATGTTCATCATGTGGTAATTTTAGTGCATCAAATATTTTAAACTCAATCTTTTCACCATTTATTTTCATACTTATAGTACCCTTTTTAACACAAATTTTTATATCAGCAGTACTCATAAAGGGCCTACCTAAAATGATCGGTAAAGAAGGTGGCATTGAAGAGTCCTCCATATCTAAAACAACAAAATCTGCAGGCAAAATGAAATCATTTACCTAAACTAAAACATCTTCCAAAATACCTCTAGGTCTCTTGATGCTGCGGTCAGCTAACTGCAAGGTGATGGATGTTGGTTTGAGTTCCCCCAATCCTAGCTTTTCGTAAACAGAGTATGGAAGAAGATTTATACTTGACCCCAAATCCAGCAGTGCCTTTTCAAAGAAATGCTCACCAACCCTGTAAGGAATGGTAAAACTACCTGGGTCTTTCAATTTAGGAGGTAATTTCCTTAACAATACGGTGCTCACTTCCTCTGTCAAAGCCACATCCTCCCTAACCTGAAATGTTCTCTTGTGAGTACGGCATTCTTTCAAAAAATTGGCATAAGAAGGAATTTGTTTAATAGCATCAAGTAGGGGGATATTAATTTCTACCTTTCTGAGAGTTTCAAAGATATCAAGTAAATATTGTTCTTTCTTTTGCTTGACTAACCTTTGAGGGAATGGTGGCAATAATGCCCCTTCTTTTTCACTTACCTTGTTGGAACCCAAAGATTTTGATGGTTGTGTGTCTGATTCGTCTGCGTGTGTTCCAACCTTGCTGTCAATTACCTTACCACTTCTTAGTGTTGTCACAGATATGAGCTGTTCTTGTCCTCTGGGGTTTGGTATAGTTTGTGATGGAAGTTCCCCTGCCTTTCTTTCACTTAACTCTTTAGCAATTTGACCAATTTGTGTCTCCAATTTTTGAATGGCATGCCCTTGTTGGTTGCTTATTTGATGTTGCTGTTGGAGCAATTGAAGAACGGTGGATTCGAAATCCAACTTCTTCTGTTCTTGAACTGGCCGATCAAACCCACTCCCCATCTGGAAGTTCCGTGCATGCCCTTGTGCCATTTGAGTGCTTTGATTGTTTTGATTATTGTTCCATGAGAAATTTGGATGGTTTCTCCACCCTGGATTGTACGTGTTCGAGAAGGGGTTGTTCTTTGGTGGAAACACTCCTTGTCCTACATAGTTTGGATGCTCCTGATCTGTGAAAGAAGACATTGGACATGTATCAGTTGTATGATCAGAATGTGAACAAATTGCATAAATTTCTTTTGTTGGGTTTTTTATGCCACCCATCGTCGAAATTGCATTAACAAGCATATCAATTTTTTTGTTCATGTTTGCCATTTCTAATTGCATGTTATTATTACTAGAAATTTCGTAAACTCCCTGTTTTTTCGAAAGGCCCCTTCCCCTTGTTGAGAATTGTTGTGAGTTCTCGCTGAGTTCTTCAAATAGCTCGATGGCCTCCTCACCACTCTTCCTCATCATGATTCCGTTGCAAGCTGAGTCTACAATTGCTTTGTTAGTGTCATTTAAACCCTCATAAAATGCTTGTACCTGATCATCCTTAGGCATGTTGTGCGTAGGATACTTGAGAAGCTTGTTCTTGAAGTCCTTCCATGCTTCGAAGAATAAATCGCCATCTTTTTGTTGGAAGAGTTGAATTTCCCTTTTTAGTTGTTTGGTTTTCTGGGCTGGAAAGAATTCTTTCAAGAATTTTGTTGCCAATTGCTCCCATGATTGAATTGATCCTGGTTCCAAAGAATTATACCATAATTTAGCATTAAGTTTTAAAGAAAATGGAAACAAGATTAACCTGATTTGTTATGATTGAATTGATCTTGGTTCCAAAGAATTATACCACAATTTAGCATTAAGTTTTAAAGAAACTGGAAACAAGATTAACCTGATTTGTTCAGGGGTAAGCCCTTGGACGCTTTGTGTTCTGCAAAGATCAAAGAAATCTTGCAGATGGAGATGAGGCTCTTCGTCTGGTTTGCCACTCAAGTGGGGAACCATGCTGAGTAATTGAGGAGATAGATGCATATTCCCTGTGACATTAGGTTGATAAGCAATGCAGGAGGGTTGCTCAATATTCTTCGGAATGAATTTGTCCTGCATTGGTACTCGATTCGGTACTTCCTCACCCATTGTTGCGTGTGAATTGGTTCGCTGTACAGTCGACTTGCACCTATGCAGAGTGCGTTCTGTCTCTTCGTCAACAGGTAGTAGCTCTGGATGAAGTGATCGTCTCCCTTGCATACACCAAAGTCCTGTAACCTAAAAGAAAATATTTATTATAATAATAATAAAAGAAAAGAAAAAGAAAAAGATTTTTACTGATTTGTAAGTTAAAATACTAAACAATCCCCGGCAACGGTGCCAAAAACTTGTTGTGCAATCTGGACGATCTAAATAAATAGATAAACTAGACACAAATTAAAACCTCGCAAGTGTACGAATCGTTTATAGAAGCGTAGTGAAAAGTAAGGGTCGATCCCACAGAGATTGTAGTACTTAACTCACTAATCAATAAAACAAAGAAAAATGCAAATCATAAAGTTTGTTCTAAAAGTTTATTTGAAAAGAAATGAAAAGATTAAAATCTAAGTCAAGTAGAATCTCAAGAATATCAATTAAATGAGTTGGGCTTGATTTCCACCTATAGTCAAGAATGCTAGATTACCTTCTACACCATTCTCATCACTCATGTTTGTTCTTTTAAGGGCATGGTATCTACTCCTTAAAGTTAATGTTTCCCTAGGCCAAGAATTAGGCATGGTATCTACTCTAATTCGTTTCTTTCCTTAAGTATTTAGCATGGTATCTACTAAGTTGCACTTGAAGAAAGCATAGGAACAATGGAAACGAACAAACACTCAAAATTTTAGAAATTGGTATCAGATCTAGATCCTTCAAGTTGATTAAACCAAGAACCCCTAAAGATTCCCGTGTTACAAGTTATGAGCATAGGATATGGGTCATCTCTATACTCATATAACAGAGTCAATCTTATAATAAGCAAACTTGATAACATCAGGTTCTTCATGTCAGTCTACTCGCTGTCACTCTTAGTCGACTGCCCTAAGAACTTCTGAACAAGTTTGATTCATATTATAAATTTTTATCAATACAATCAGGCTTAATCAATAAGTGATGGAAACAGTGTTTAGAAGATTATAACATTACATGACTATGGTTTCAATCTGCCCAACAATGAAATTAGTTCTACATATTCATAATAAAAATATTGCAATTAATAGATTTGTTCAAGGATTGCATTACAAAAATTAGAGAGAGTAGAAAAAGAATAAAAATTAATTGCAAACCCCTCTGTCTCAAAAATTGTATCCGAATGCTCTTGAAAACCAGTCAGAACAAGCCTCTGTCCTGTGTGAGGTCAAATTGAGGCATAGTCGTGAAGTCAGCGCGTCAAGTCACCAGCGCCCGCGGAACGAAGCCTCTGGCCTGCCTGCGCACTGTCATGTCTTCGAACTGCACGCCCAGTCACCTTCTGCCACGTCGCCAGGTGCACAGTCTGCCTGCTGCTTCTTTTTGCTTTAATCCGAAACAGAGAGACAGAGAGAGAAGAGTAGAGTTTCTCTCTCTGTTTCTCTCTCTCTTTGTTTATTTGTTTTATGAGTATTCTATTTGTTCGCTCCTTTTTTTCTTGTAGCCGTCACCTCCTCCTGGTTTGTATTTATAGAGTACGGAAAGAGAGTTAGGGTTTCATTTTTTGCAGAAAAGTCCTCTTCTTTCATTTATTTTTCTTCCTTATTTGATCTAAATTTTATTTCCTTCTC
Source organism: Hemerocallis citrina (assembly GCA_017893485.1). Lineage (NCBI taxonomy): Eukaryota > Viridiplantae > Streptophyta > Magnoliopsida > Asparagales > Asphodelaceae > Hemerocallis > Hemerocallis citrina. Next base: position 31,049,653 of record CM030363.1, read on the forward strand.
TTTTCTTCTTTTCTTCCTTTTCTGCTAACCACGTGCTTCTGCATACAAAATAATATCTGAAATTAGGATTTTTAAACAAAATAAAATTAATTAGTTTAAAATTAATTAAACTACTATAAATCATATTAGCGTATAAAAATCCTTTTAAAATTATTTGTCGCACTTTTAACTCAACAAAACAATAAAAGTTGATAAATCCATTATTTTCCTTTGTTTGTTGATTTTTCCACAAATCTTCACTTTTTGCATCAAAAATATTATTTCTTCAAAAATAATTAATTAAATGAAATCATATAGAAATAAGATAATATCAGCGAAAACAAGCCATTTTTATTGGTAAATGAGTACAAATATTTGTATATAAATTAGACACATCAATAGGCATGGCCGAACTATGAAGTTAGCTTTTCGCAGAGCTTTGGACTCTCGACTTCGCTGAACTATGAGCTCTGCCTTGTCTTGGGTTTTTGAAGCTTTGTCGAGTTCTGTATTTGGCCGAGCGTGGCAACGAGCTGGTGCTTTGCAGAGTGGAGGTGTGGTCGAGATACGGAGGTAGTGGTTAAGTCGAAGGCGGACGACGCCGGGGCTCTGCTTTTGGCGCTCAGTTTTTGAAGAAGAAGAAGAAGAAGAAGAAGATGGAGGAGGGTTGCATGTTTCGGGTTTGGATACTTACCCGCAACCCATTATCTTAATCTCTCGGCTTTTTCTTGGGTTTGGTTTGAGAATTTGAACCCGATCCGAGCCCGTTTCTTTTTCCTCTTCTATTGAACCCGTGAGTATTTGTTGGGGATTTTTCGAAGTTTTTTGGACTTGGATTTGCATATAATTTTTTACATATTTATTTCTGTATATATATATATATATATATATATATATATATATATATATATATATATATATATATATATATATATATATGGGGAAAAGGGGTATGAGTAATTTGCTCATTTAGTAGATGAGCAAGTGATGAGGTGGCATACATGTGATTGGAAAATCATAGAAATGGATAGAAACTCAATGTATCACATGCATGCCACCTCATCAATTGCTTATTTATTAAATGAGCAAGTTATTCAAATCCCTTTTACTCTCTCTCTCTCTCTCTCTCTCTCTCTCTCTCTCTATATATATATATATATATATATATATATATATATATATATATATATATATATATAGTTAGTTAGTTAGTTAGTTAGTTAGTTAGTTAGTTAGCTTCTGTTGTGCACTGTTCTGGTGCACATAGTTGTGTGCACCCACTCTCAACCGTCCGATTTGAAATCACTTCATGATTGCGATCTAACGTTGCTGAGTTTCTCCGCTTATTTGACTTACTGATGGGGACTTTTTCGTCATTTCCCACTTCTTCACTTCCTCATTCTCACGCGCCGTTATATCTCCTTCTCCTCTTCAATCGCGATCAGAAACCCTAGCTCCCAAAGCGAAATATCCTCTTCCCCAACTTGATACCCTCTTCCCTAAATCGATTTTGCAAAAACCCTCTATATTCCCCAAAATCGAGACCCAAATCGAAATCCCCAAATCCTCTCACCCGATGCCCCTCTTCCTTACTCGAAATCCCCAAATCCTCTTCACCTTGAAACCCTAGCATCACCTCAGCTCTCCCCCGACGTAGCTTCCACCTCAAATCTCACTGACGTGGATATTACATCCCTCCTAGCTCCAAAATCAATTCTTTCCCTTCGCCGTACATTTTCCCCCTTTGAAATCTACATCCATACGGCCCAGCTTCTCCCTATCTGAGGTATAATTTGAGGCCTAAATTTTTTCCCTTTAACTTCCTCTTTGGTTAGAACACGATGTGTCTGTGAGGTAAGATTGATTTTAGCTAAAAAAGATGAGTGGAACAGTGTGCTAGAGTGATTTTGCTAGAGTATTTGGCTCTACCAGTAGCTGCATAGGTTACATAGAATTTTGTTGTATGCTGCAAAATTGTATACATATATTAATGATTTGTTTCTTGAAATTTGATTATATATTGCTAATTTCTAATAGGTATGGAGAGTGGGGAAGGCTGCTCACAACTTGGTGGCAATTTTTTGTCGGTACAAGAAGGTGATTTTACACCCATAGTTGACGATCGTCTAATACCAAAGCTAGGTATGACATTTGATACCCTTGAAGAAGCAGAACATTTTTATAATAGTTATGCGAAATGTGGTGGCTTTCAAATGCGTAAGGGAGGTCAGAAACTGAAGGATGGTGATGTAGTGGACAAGACGTTTCTTTGTAATAAAGCAGGGGTGTCAAAAAGTAAGAATAATGAAGTTAGTATGGGAACTACATCTAGAACTGCTTCAATGCTTTAGTTCGTGTCAAATTAAACAAAGTAGCAAATTCATGGTCATTTTATTCTTTCATGAAGTACACAATCATGCTTTCACCTCACCTAGTAGACGACATTTATTGCCGCGAAACCGTGTTGTGTCAAGTTCAGATAAACTATTAATGGAACAACTTTCGGGTGCTAATATCCCTACATGCAAACAAATGATTTTTTTGAAAATACTAGTGGGGGATATGATAAGGTTGGATCTACTAAAACCGATGCTAGAAATCATGAAAGAGACACGAGGGAGTCGGTAAAAGGTCATGATGGCCAAATGTTGATTGACTATTTTCAATGGCAAAGGGAAAAAAATCCTTCAATTTTTATGCATTCGAGCAAGATGAGTGTGGTAGATTGTCTCATTGTATTTGGGTGGATGGTATAGCTCGAATGAATTATGAAGAGTTTGGTGATGTAGTTTCATTTGATGCAACACATAGTACAAACCGCTATGGAATGCTATTTGTTCCATTTGTTGGAATAAATCATCATTGGCAGTCAGTTTTTCTTGGTTGTGGTTTGATTCCAAATGAAACGGCTTCATCTTTTGTTTGGTTATTTGGGAAATGGTTAGGAGTCATGAAACATGCATCACTTGGCATTATAACAGATCAAGATCGCGGGATAGGGGCTGCAATAAAACAAGTTTTTCCTTAAATTCGGCATAGGTATTGTGTATGGCATATTTTAGATAAGATACCCAGATAGGTGCCTTAGTTGGTGCAAAATGTTAAGTTTATGGATGCTTTTAAAGAGATTATTTGGAACTCTTATAATAGCATTTCTTTTGAAGAAAAATGGAAGTCATTGATGATAGAATATGGAGCAGAAAATAATAAATGGTTGAATGATAATTTTGAAATTCGTGAGGTATGGGCACTTATTTATCATAGGCCTCACTTTTGGGCCAGCATGTCAAGCAGCCAAAGAAGCGAGACAATGAATTCTTTCGTAAAGAAGCTGTAATATCCCAGACGGATATTACCGTATATAAATTATTATTTTATTATTATTTTACTATTATTTTGTTTTAATTCCAAAATTAGAATATTTTGGTGATTTTCACCCGGTTTGTTCATAGACATTATCTGTATCCAGATATCGGTCAGTATACATCCGTATTGTATCAAATTGATACCATGACCTTCCGAACTAATAATAGAATTTATTTTCTTATTATTTCCGAGATCAAATTATTTTTATACGGATTATGCGAAGATTTTAGGTATACAGACATATATGCGCACATACGTGTAGTATGTCGATTAGTACATTATACAAATTGTGTGTTGTGTATTTTTTGGACAACATTTGTTTTGTTATGACAAAACCTATTAGATTGTTAGGGTTTATAAGTTGTTAACCTAGGTTAAATGTGCATGAGAGAATTAGGAGAAATCTTCTAGAAGCTCTCTACCTCACATAACACCTCCACCACATAGCACCATACCTCACCATACCTCCACCTCATCCCTACCACCCTAGGGGTATGGCCGGCCCCCATTTTGGGGAGGGTCTTTTGTGCAATTGTGTGCATGCACATTTACACTTTCCACCATTCTCTCCACCTATAAATACCCCCTTCCTCCACCTTTGTCTCATTTTAGAAAGATCAAAATGAAAGAAAGAAAGAAAGGAAAAGAAAGAGAGAACCTCATGTTAACTTGAGAGTTTTGTTTTGTAGGTTGTTAGAAGCTTTCTAAAAGCTAGGGGAAGAAGAAGTTTTTAGCTAGCAAGTTCTTCCAACAAAGAGAACTAGGTGGGGGTTTCTCTATGTTTGTTTGCTTGTTTGTATTGTTGTTTTTGATGTTACTTCTTCTTCTTGCCTTCCTTGTTTTGTTTTCTTTGGTTTTTGGAATGGGTTGTTGTGATAAATGTGGTTGTATGTGATTCTTACTTTGTAGGTTGTAAATGTTAAAAGTAGTGATCACATAAAATGAAATAGAAACAAATGGACATAAAGATTAAATCTTTATAGCGGTAGTTGTTGTTTGTGTTTGTTATTGGACTAAAATGACATATACATATGGACTTGTACATACAACCATTGTGGGGTTGTAGGACTTGAATATGGACTATACATAAAGCATATGAACCATTTTATACAACCATATTTGGTTGTAGGACTTGTATTGGACTTTGACTAAAAAGATAAGCATATGTTGGTTGAACCAAATGAAGGTTCTCACCTTATTTTCATTATTGTTGAACCTAAATTAGATGTTATTTCTAATTTATGAAAAAGAAATTAACCTAAATCACTAGTTGTAGAATGAATAAAAAGATCTTTTCTTTTATAATCACTAGTGATAATAAATCAATAAAGAATAGTAGACAATAAAGTAGTAGTAGCATGTTGTTAAAATAAAGAAGTAGTAGTAAATGTTAAAAGAAGTAGTTGTAGATAGTTGTATGTTATATTCTTGGTTAAAATGAGGTAGTAGTAATAGTAGATAGTTGTAGATGCTTATGTTCATGATTAACATAAAGTAGTAGTAGTAGTAGAGGATAAAAAGGAGTAATTGTAGATGCTTTATATTATGTTAAAATGAAGTAGTAGTAATGGTAGATAGTCGTAGATGCTTATGTTACATTCATGGTTAACATAAAGTGGTAGTAGTAGTAGATGATAAAAAGAAGTAATTGTAGATGCTAGTTGTAGATGTTTATTTTATGTTCATAAAGTGAATACCATGCTAAGATTGGATTAGATTAATTTATTTATACTTAGAATGTTGTAGGATCCATTCTAAAATTACCTATCATGTTATTTATGCTTAGAATGTTGTAGGATTCATTCTAAAAATACCTATCATGTTTAGGAACGATTTTATGCTTAGAATGTTGTAGGATCCATTCTAAAATTACCTATCATGTTATTTATGCTTAGAATGTTGTAGGATCCATTCTAAAATCTCCTATCATGTTTTTATACTTAGAATGTTGTAGCATTCATTCAAAAAATACCTACCATGTTTAGGAATGACAATTATGTTTAGAATGTTGTAGGATTCATTCTAAAATTATCTATCATATGTAGAAATGATATACATGTTGTAGGATTCATTCTAAAATTTCCTATCATGTCTAGGAAGGTTATTTATGCTTGGAATATTGTAGGATTAATTCTAAAATTGCCTACCATGTGTAGGAATGATATACATGTTGTAGGATTCATGCCAAAATTGTCAATCATGTTTAAGAATGACATACATGCTTAGAATGTTGTAGGATCCATGATAAAATTACTTACCATGTTTAGGGATGATATGTACCATGCTAAGTCTTTCTACATGCTTAGAATGTTGTAGAATCCATGATAAAATTACTTACCATGTTTAGGGATGATATGTACCATGCTAAGTCTTTCTACATGCTTAGAATGTTGTAGGATCCATGATAAAATTACTTTCCATGTTAAAAGTGTATATATATATATATATACTTAGGGACGTTGTATGTTCATACTAGTAGTTATTCATGCTTAAGAAGATTCATGCTTAGATGATTGTAAGAAAGTAGTATACCATGCTAGTTTCATTTATCTATGCTTAGATAATTGTAGGAAGGTGGTATATCATGCTAGATTAAATTATCCATACTCACATGCTTATAGGTAAATTGTATACCATGCTAGATTAATGGTAGAAAAGTTGTATACCATGTTAGTTTAATTGTAGGAAGGTAGTATACCATGCTAGATCAAATAAATATTTATGCTTACATGATATCTATGCTGAGATAAGTATATGTTCATGCTATGTTAGTAGGTGATCATGCTTGATCGTTATTCTTGCTAAGTTAGTAGATGTCATGCTAATTATTGTTATGTTAAGTTAGTAGATGACCTTGCTAATGATGGTTTATGTTAAGTTAATGGTATCCATGCTAATAATACTCATGCTTAAAATATAGTAGGTATTCATGCTTAGATTAAAGTAACTATCCATGGTTAGTTGTAGTGATTATTATGTTATATTCTATCCATGCTAGAATTATTGTAGAAACTCATGCTATATTGTAGGTTGATACGTAACTAGTATACATGACTAGAATGTTACTAAAATGTATACCATGTTATATGTTAAAGTGAAAGTAGCATACCATGTCTAGGAATGAGGTATACCATGCTAAGCTTAAATACATGCTTAGAATGTTATAGGATTAATGTTAGAATACCTACCATGCCTTGGAATGTTGTATGTTCATACTAGTTATCTATCCATGCTTGGATTGTGGTGATTAGTCATGATAAGTAGTAAGCATTCACGGTCGAGTTATAACCTATGCTTGACCGTAGTGGGCTTCATGTCTAGATCGTAGTAATTTTCATGCTAAGATTGATATAAGCACATGCTTAATCATATTGTACTTAGGAGAATTGGAGTGAGTGGTTATGTTATATAATTAGATTGTGGTAGGAAGATGCTTGCAACTGTATGCCATGCTTAAGGCGCCGTAGGATGAAGTAATAAGGGTCGGGAAGACCACTAGTAATAGTTAGTCTGATAAAAGCTGTTATGTCACCTTCGGTCTTTCATTGGTAGAATACCGATCATAGACTATTAGTAGATTCTTCTGTTGCTTCTAATAATAGAAGATCAAGTTTGCTAGTAAGCACGTTTGGTTGCTTCTAGGATTGATTACCTGTATGGTTGTTTGCCTATGGTTGTGCTCGTACGTTGCTCGACTGGCCCGTATGTAGCTGTGGATCTCATACGTAGATTATTTGGCTCGTATGTAGGTTGTTGTCTCGTACACGGTTCGACCAGCCCGTGCGTAGCTGTTGGTCTCATATGCGGCTTATTTGGCTGGTATGTACGTTGTTGTCTCCTACGAGGCCCGCCTGACTCATAGGTAGTTATTGTTTCATACGTAGCTTATTAGCTCGTATGTGGTTGTTACTCGTGTATAGCTTGTTAGCTAGTACACAGTTCGTTGTGTTCGTCTAGGGTGATATTACCACCCTAAGGGCTATCAACCATCAAGACATATGTTTTCTTACCCTAAGGAACTGTGGAGGAGTCACTCCTTGTGTACCGTCGAATCTTAACCAGGATAGGTTGATCGAGGACCGGAGTATAGACGGAATCCAAGTCTAGGGTAGCGGCATGCATGTATATTCGCACGGCCGAAGTCTTGGATCGATGAGCCACGAACCGGATCTTGAGGGGTTCTGGTGAGTCTAGGTTGAGCAGCCTAGTAGAGTTGTCTTGCAAAGCCTAATTTAAGGCCTAGCATGTTATGTTATAATATTATCGTCCCTAGGATTGTCGAGTCAGGGATATCATTAAGGTAGTGACTTATAAAGATCATTTTGCTCAGACCCTAGCCGAAGAGAGAGGAGTTGGTTGTAGGGGGCGCCTTACGACCAACTTGTCCCTCGAGGCAGGTCTTAGGTGATGACATTGGGTTGTACCTTCCCGTCAAAGGGATACGTACGGTGGCGTCTCACAAGTTGGGAGCACGGTTGCGTATCTCGCTCTGTTAATTCCTGGAATACCGTGGCTGGGGTGCCACAGGATGCATGGTGCAGTCCTGCATTTGCGAGACCCCAGAGGGTGCCACAGGGTAGGCTTCGCGCTACCCTGCGCTTGCGAGACCCTATGGTTTGATTTTGGAACGAGGCCCAATACACTGGGATCGAGTGAGGTCCGGCGTGCCGGGTAGTAGTGGAAAATGGAGACACCATAAGCAGACTGCGTAGGGGGACTTGACCCCTTCTGCAACCTCACAGAGTCATGTAGTATTGTCAGGAACAGGTTGTGTACAATTAGAATTCGTAACGCAGGGTCAAATCCCTATATATGGAGAAACGGCTTGAGATGGGGTCGCATGTAGTATGGGCTGCATGTTGCTTCGGAGACTTGCTGACGTTAGAATAGGGAGCATCCTAGTTCTATGTAAATATCGCATTAGAGTCTAGTCCTAGCACTCACGAACACTTAAACTACACCAACACCATTGCTATATTTTGTATGTTGTTTGGGAGATTCGCTGCTATATGATCAGCCTTTAAGCGTCAGTGAATACTGACGTCCCCACTTCCATAGCTACTGGATCGCCGAAGTACAAAGGCGAGATTCAGGAGGACTCAAGGCAAGGAAAGCAAGGAGTCAGTGTTATGTTTAGTTCCGCTGCAGTATATGTATTGATTATCTATTAGTTGAGAAGTACTCAAGTGAGATTTACCAAGTGTTGTTCTTCATTCCTTGTACTCTGATGTAAGATATTGAAGGTTGTAATACTTGGAAATGTAAAGGTAATGTTGTAACTCTATTGTAATGTATTGCAATTGTATAATGTTCAGACTTGTAATACATTGGGTATTGAATAAAAAGTTTTAAATTCTCCTGTTTTTTTGTGTATTGTGACTAATTGAAGAAAAGGCCTTGGCTCGTGTCACGATTTTCCAGTATTGGAAATCGGGGCGCTACATAAGCATACTCAAAAGAAGTACTCACTTCTAGAATTTTCCGTTATCTTTGAGAGGGTAATTGGAAAACAAAGAGAACAAGAACGTAAAGAAAATCATCGCACACTTGAGATAAAACCTAAATTGAAGACCAAATGGTATATGGAGGAACAAATGGCCCAAGTGTACACTTTGGTAATGTTCTATGACTTTTAAAAGCAACTCAAATCAAGCCTATTGTATAATGTGAGTTTGGTGGAAGATCTCGAGAATGCTGCAAATGCTTATTAAGCAGTGAGGTTGTGTGGTAAAGTTGAAAATGAGACCATGATTACTTATGCAAAGGGAACTCAGATTGGTAGTTGTTCATGCTTCATGTTTGAATTTGTTGGCATCCCTTGCAAGCATCTTTTGGCTTTTCTAAAGTACTCAAATTGTAATGAACTCCCGAAACAATATATTTTAAGAAGATGGTCTCGAGAAGTGATTAGAAGAAACTACACCTTCACAAATATTAGAGGCATTGATGAAGGCAATAGCAAGAATTTTGCATCTGCTATTGTGAGTTGAATAACTTAGCAAAACAACAAGTTGAGTTTGGGTTAGCTTCCGATGATGGTAACACGTTCATGCGTGATAACATGCTCAAGTGTATTGAAGGATTTGTTCCTATGCAACCTCAAAGTAGTGGAGTAGCCAAAGGTAGTGGAGCACGAGTTTATGGAAAAGACTTGGTATTGTCTCAAGTTGCCGTTGAAGAGCCAAGCCAATGCAAAACTAAGGGAAGACCAAGTGGAAATAGGTTGAAGCCAATGCGAGAGAAAACTAGAGGAAAACCAAGAAAGTGCAATTACTGTGGTTTGCGGGGGCAAGGCCACGATGCGAGAACTTGCCCAAAGAAACTCGATAGGTATAGTATGACTAAGTCTGTAAACTTTCATATTAGTTTTTAAAACTAGTTTAAATTGAGCTTCACTAATTTCTTCTTTATTGTTTATTTGTTTAGTGCCCTCAATGCAGAAGAGGTAGATTCCTCTAATGGCGAAAGTTCTGACGACGATGTCGATTATGCGAATTGAGGTAATTTACTTTGTATTGTTATTTGTTATATGTTTTCCACTCACTTGTTCAAACTCAATTTGGCAGGTAATGATTATGGGAAGCATTGGTCTGGTAACAAGATGGACACTAACAAATTGATCAGGGTAGTATTTGATTCTGATTTATGCATTTTTGGGGTATTGGTCTTTCTATCTTTGTTTTATGTTGGTGTAGGAAGTGATGAATCAACTTGTGATCTGAAAATTCTTTTGAGGTTGTTCTAATCATGCATATCATTCAGTCAATGTAAGATGATATACTTTGTTGGTTCTATTTTGTGTTGGTGTTGGTTTTAGCTGATATATCATTCAACTATCATGCATATCATTCACTGAGTTATTTTGATAACACTACCGATTATTTTTATGTTCACTGGGTTATTTTGTTCTTAACTAACTTCAAGTCTGACTTACTGATGCGGGACTTTTTTTGTCATTTCCCTACCCTGAGGATTAAACCCACCCACTTCTTCACTTCCGATGAAGTGATGTAAGCTCCCATAGCTAAATCCAGTAAATTCATTTCTTCACAAGCATCAGAACCGTTTTCTGACCTTCTGCTATTTGTTTGTAGTCAATGTGGTATCTCAATGACTTTATAAAAGAGCACAACCAGATTGATTGTTTCGCTGCAAATAAAAATGAAAGTGCAATGACTGACTGTGCGGAATATATTATAATGTTCTTGATCCATGTTTTAGCACATGATGAAAGCTTGCTTTTTGAGAATTGTCATGATGAAGATGCTTATGCTGACTGATTATGTCATGTTATAGGCTTATATTACATTGCAATATAAAAACTTTGGCCACTTTCTGGCAATGCTTACACTGCAATGCTTAATCATAAAAAAATTTCTGTCGATTTTTGTGCAAGTTTACTTCATTGAGTTATTTTTGCTACAAATGTGTGGAACTTAATGAATATATTCCTTTATTTTTCTCAATCACATCTCTACTCATCACATTTTGCTTTTATTATTCTTGCAGGTAGCTGTGCAGAGCCTAACAGTAAACGTCCACAAGATATTCTCTAATCATGATCCGAAAGCTTCGGAGTGTATGAAGAAGTTTGAGGAAGGCGAATCCAAAGAAGTCTTGGTCTCTGATCATCTACCTACTTCATTTTCTGCATGTTGGTTGTCTTTGTTTTTTGGGGTTCATTGGGACTCTGGTACCTTGGATTGAATGTCAATGAACATCTTGCATGAAATGATCAGTTTGCACACCTTATGTTCATGCTTGTAATTTTTTCCCTTGTTACCAAAATTATGCTGAATAAATGCCAGCTTCATGTTTGAATAAGTCGAGAGCACAACAGTTTGTAAGAGAGCTACTGCCAGATATGTTATTAAAATGTCGATTACCAAAATTGTGTTGATTAAGTTTGTAAGAGTGCTACTGCCACGTCAATTTGTTATTTCCAAACTTTGTGTTAGCTTGATTCTCAGTTTGTTATTTCCAAGTTGTACTTTCCATATTAGGTCTTATATAAGAACGCCATTTCATTTTATGTGTTAGCTTGATTCTCTATTCATCTAAACTTACGAATGTCTAGTTCAGAATGGCCAAAATATATTATTATTTGGGAGATTGCTCAGCAGTGTATACTCAGTAGTTTGTCATAGATCAAGATTTCTTTGTAATCGAACAATTCCTGCAAAATTCTTTTGTCGGTGTGCTTTGATATATGTTTCTCTTTTCCAATTGCATTATTTTACGAATAGAAATGATATTTTTTTGTATTTCCAATTGCATCATTTTACAAACTGGTGCTAACAAGATCACAATGGCATCACAAAAATCAGTTGCACTGTTTCCATAACAAAAATGATGAGCCATTGAAAAACAAGTGCATACAGAAGTTAATACAGACCCAACTCCACTCATTAATACAGACGATACATATTGAGAACGTAAACATGATACAAAGATATATACTATAGTATTAAACACATCCATTTATGCAAAAACTTAAAATTGCTTCATATTCACAAAATGCACTATTCTTCGTCTTCGGACTGCTGCTGCTATTCGTCTTCAAACTGCTCCTGCTGCTTCTTCTACTACTTATTCTGAAACAAAAACAACGAAAGCAAATGCTGCTGTTAAGTGTTGTATAACTTTAATTTCGAATCAAGCATAAGTGTATCAAATGCACAAAATTGATTATCACTAGGAATGATTAGTATGCCATGCCTACTAGTTCCAACCCAAACATTACCACCCCGACCTCTTCCAAGTATAAGAATCAAGGGATTAAATTGCCAAAAACATAAACTGAACTTAAAGCATAACTGAACATGAAACTGAACATGAAGCCTATAACATGATCATAATCACAAAATGCACCTCTGACTTGGTCAGAAGAGTGCACACAGTAGAGGAAGAGTCTACCTCATTTGCATTGAGGGCACTAAACAAATAAAAGTTACACATCAGCCAATTCATCTTTCTCTTCGTGTGTACAATCTGCATAAAAAATTACAAAAAGAGCTTAGCACTGATTTTTATTTAGATGTGCAAGATTTTTACAGTACTAACACCACTCTAAAAATAATCGAAGTACTTGTAGGCTCAGAACCACCCTTGTACATATGAAATAAGTCAAATAGAATCAAGCATGAGTATAGCACTTGTGACGTCAAAAATTCAATCATGATCAAGATCTAAAGGCTGTGGATGCTTCTGCTCTTCTCATTTATCCCCGAGGTTAATATGGTCATTTTGACCACACAAATACCCCCTTTTCTCCTTCTCTCTCAGTTACTCTCACCCTCTTCTCCCCTTGGAAATGATTTGTAATATAACAACTCTACTAACACCCTTGTATATAACAAGGATTTATGAAATTTTCAATTGAATCAAGCATGACTCTCTCAAGCATCATAATTATGATGTCACTTGGGCTGCAGTATTATGTCATGTCAACAAGTTCCAACCATAATCTAATATTTGTTCTAAACAAATATTTGATAGAAGCCGGAACAAAAAGCTCAAACAAATGTCTGGAAACAACATAAATAAAGCTCAGAATGCTCATAAACAACATAAAAGGAAAACACAAACAGAAGCAGCATGCCTTTCTTAAAGCTTGTATAAAATATTGTTTGTCATCATTGCCTACACCAACACACAATAAAACAGAGTTGAAAATAAAATTTAAAAGGAATAAACGGAATGAGAAACTTTCCTCAAGCATGAGTGTCTTTGGAACTATCTCCAAAGTCGGAATCTACTTCTTGTGTATTGCCTCCACTACTCAAAAAACAATAAAGAGATACTCAGTCAAAGCTCAAACTACAAATTTAAAAAACAATGACCAAAGATTGATTCAACTTCAACTCAAATCGTTAAATTTTACCTATGTAGTTTGTTTGGGCAATTTTGAGTCCATTCTACAACAACGTAGTTAGAAAATTAGGGACAAATAAAAAAGTCAACCTAAAATCACAATTTTTTTGTGGTTAGCATCTGAATTAGGATATTCTGATTAATTCTAAAAAATAAACCTAAAATCACAATCAAGATGAAACTGCAGATCAGACCACTAATCAAAATCACAATCAAAATTTAGGCCTCAAATTATACCTCAGATAGGGAGAAGCTGGGTCGTGTTGATGTAGATTTCGAAGGGGAAAAATGTACGCGAGGTCGCACCGGCGAAGGGGATGAGTTGATGTCAGAGCTAGGAGAGATGTAATATCCATGTCAGTGAGATTTGAGGTGGAAGCTGCGTCGGGGGTTTCGACTGCGAAGAGGAGCATCGGGGGCAAGCTGAGGTGAAGCTAGGGTTTCGAGGAGAAGAGGATTTGGGGATTTCGAGTAAGGAAGAGGGGCATCGGGTGAAAGAGGAATTGGAGATATCGATTAGGGTGGTCTCGATTTGGGGGAATAGAGAGGGTTTCTGCAAAATCGATTTGGGGAAGAGGGTATCAAGTTGAGGAAGAGGGTATTTTGCTTTGGGAGCTAGGTTTTCTGATCGCGATTGAAGAGGAGAAGGAGATAGAACGATGCATGAGAATGAGGAAGTGAAGAAGTGGGAAATGACGAAAAAGTCCCCATCAGTAAGTCAGACGAGCGGAGAAACTCAGCACTGTTAGATCGCGATCATGAAGCGATTTCAATCGGATTTCAATCGCACGACTGTGCGCACCAGAAGAGTGAGCGCGCACGACTGTGCGCACCAGAAGAGTGAGCAATGGTAGCTAACTCTCTCTCTCTCTCTCTCTCTCTCTCTCTCTCTCTCTATATATATATATATATATATATATATATATATATATATATATATATAAAGCTTTTTACTTCATAACCTTCGATTGATGTATGAATTGAATCTTTTTTCGGGCTTTGAAGTAGGAGTTTCTGTCGATGCGACATTATGCTTGTCAGCCAATCATCTCATTGCTTTTTGGTGAACCACTCTTTTGTCGATCAAACGCTGTGTTGTTCACTTGTTTTTTCGATCGAGTGTTTCATCATTGGGCGATCATTCTATCAACCTAGGAGCAAGGGCATTGATCATTGGATCTTAAGTATGTAGCTGACTAGTGTAGATTTGTTGTTTGATCCCAGCAAGTCTATTGAGGTAATTTTGGGACAAAGTTGAACGCTTGGACCTATTGTTTGCGCCCAACAAGTTTATAAAGACAACTCTTTGATTGAGTTGATGTAGGGCTTGTTGTTTGATCCCAACAAATTTGGAGCGAACTTTGTGAAGGAGTTGGACATTTGAGCTTGTCGTCTGTGCCCGGCAAGTTTAGAGAGACAACTTCTTTGACTGAGTTGACGCAGAGCTTGTTATTTGATCGCAGCAAGTTTGGAGAGGCAACTCAGTGACGGAGTTGTGCGTAGAAGTTGCTATTTGATCCCAACAAGTTTGGAAAGGCAACTCATAGAGGAGCTGGTCGTTGAACTTGTTGTTTGTTCCGAACAGGTTTGTGGGGTGGCAATTCTTTGATTGAGTTGATTCAGAAATTGCCATTTGACCTCGGCGAGTTTAGAGACAACTCTTGAGATTAAGTTGATGGAGAGACTGTCATTTGATCCCGGCAAGTTTAGAGAGACAACTCTTTGACTGAGTTGATTTAGAATTGTCATTTGATTTCGGCGAGTTTGGAAAGGCAACTCATACTGGAATAGAGTTGGAACTTATTGTTTGATCCCAACAAGTTTATAGAGGTTACCCCTTGATCGAGTTGAGGTAGAGTTTACTATTTTGGTCATGGAACTTGTTGTTTGCGCCCAATAAGTTTTGTGGAGACAAATTCGAAGACGAAGCTGGAAAGTTGTTGTACTTGCTATTTGTGCTAAGCAAGTATTATGGAGATAATTTCAGGTCGCCATTGGATGCCAATTCTATTGCCCAAAGGTGAGGGGTCGTTAGAAGGACCCGAGCAAGTAGCGGGGTGCTGTACTCGCTGTTTGGAGTCAATGAGTCGTTGTTGGAGCTCGAGCAGAGTGCAGAGCATTTGAACATTGTTTGGGGCCAACGAGTTGTTAAGCAAGGCATTGAACTCGTTTCTTAGAGCTAACAATTTGATGATGGATCTTGAGCGGAAAGCAAGGCGTTAAACTCGTTGCTTAGAGCCAACGAGCTATTTAGTGGAGCTAAAGCGAAGTCCAAGATGTTGAACTCGTTGTTTGGGGCCAATGAGTTATTGATGGAGCTCAAGTGGTGAGCAGAGCGTTAAACTCGTTGTTTGGAGCCAACGAGTTGTTTGGCGGAGCTTGAGTGAAGACCGAGGCGTCGAACTCATTGTTTGGAGCCAACGAGTTATTGGCGAAGCTCGTGCGGAGATCATGGCATTGAACTTGTTGTTAGGGGGCCAACGAGTTGTTGATAAAGCCTGAGCGAAGAGCAAGGCGTTGAACTCGATGTTTGGAGCCAACAAGTTATAGACAGAGCTCGTGTGGAGAACAGAGCGTTGAACTCGTTGTTTGGGGCCAACGAGTTATTCATGGAGCCTGAGCGAAGATCAAGGTGTTGAACTCGTTGTTTGGTGCCAATGGGTCGTTGATAGAGCTCAAGTGGTACGCAGAATATTGAACTCGTTATTTGGGACCAAACGAGTTATTGATGGAGCTCGAGCTCGAGCAGGATGTTGAACTCGATGTTTAGAGCCAACAAGCTATTTGGTGGAGCTCGAGAAAAGACCAAGACGTTGAACTCACTGTTTGGAGCCAACAATTTGTAGACGGAGCTCATGCGGAGAGTAGAGCATTGAACTCGTTGTTTGGAGTGAACGAGTTATTCATAGAGCTCGCACAGTGAGCAAAGCATTGAACTCGTTGTTTGGAGTCAACAAGCTGTTGATAGAGCTTAAGTGGAGAGCAAGGCGTTGATCTCATTTTTTGGAACCAACGAGTTGTCGATAGAGCTCGAGCGAAGACCAAGCAGTTGAACTCGTTGTTTGCAACCAACGAGTTGTTTGGTGGTGCTTGAGCGAAATCGAAGGCGTTGAACTCGTTGTTTGGAACCAACGAGTTGTTGATGGAGCTCATGCAGAGAGCAAAACGTTGAACTCGTTGTTTGGAACCAACGAGTTATAGATGGAGCTCATACGAAGAGCAGAGCGTTGAACTCGTTGCTCGATGTTGACGAGTTGTTGGCCGGAGGAACTCAAGTGGTGCATAGCATCGAACTCATTTTTAGAGCGAATGAGTTGTGGGTATTCTGAATCTTCTTAATATTGAAGTGGGGTCACTTGTGTTTGATCAGCATTGAAGTGGTTCCATTCTTCTCTTTACTGACAAGTAGTTGCGTACATCGAATGAGGTCTCCGGGGACAATGAGCTCGCTCTCCTTCGTGATACGTTGCGCTTGACAGAGTTGAGACTCTTCTGTTTACACGGCGCTTTAAGAGAGATGGAGTTGGATCTTGCTTAGGTGAAGGTCGGATAGACCTGGAGCTTGCCCGCCTAAGGAAGACTTGCCTTGACTTTTATCATCACAAGTTGAAGCGGTCCTATGTAGCTGTTTGCTGGTAGGAGGCCGGTGAAGAGGTTTGTTTCCCTTAGGTAGAGCATTTCTCCAGTGTGTAGCTGGAAGAAAAACTTACATGACAGTTTGTTGTACAGTATTCGCGGGACTTTCGGTAGCAATTCTTAGCCATGAAACGTAGACTCATTGTAATTCTGTTGTTGTAATGAGACTTGTAGTTCGTGAAATAAGAAGTCTTTTACGTGCCGGTGTCTTGTATTGTGGTTCATCGTCTTGGGGGTTGGCTAGTCGTATGAGCTGTTCTTGGGGAGTGTTCGTGTCACGCCCGCTTCCCAAAAGGAGATATGGAATACGAATACGTGACTAAGTCCAGCGAATGGCTTTCACCATTAATAAGTTGTCAGGATCTTTACAACGAGTATAAGTATAAACAAGATATATGCAAGAGAAATAGTCAACCACGCATGCATAACTGAATCAATATAGTCAACAAGATTACTTGAAATAAGAAGCAAGAATACTAAATTTCAAATAATCACGTATGGAACAAAACACAAGTCTGGTACACAAAGCCCAATACAAAATAATCTATGTAACCAAGTACAATTATTCAAGATAAGCAACAAGAAATAATAAATGTAGCAAGAACTCCAGCCTACTAAAATCTTAGATCACCTACTCCATCGGGCAGCTGATCACCATAATCTGCAATTTAACAAATTACAGAAAAAAGAAAAGAGAAACAAAACGCCCTTCAATGTAAGTTACATGCCGCTTGTAGTGCAGGCACAAGTACAGGAAAGACAAATAGACAAGTATAGAGTAACAGCAGAAGCAAGAATAGCATGGAAAGGATGTAACAACAAAATAGAGACTAACTCTAAATCAAGAACAGGACAAGTAGCATGGCAAGATGAATGGATGCAAGTGGCATGTAACAAGTGTCAGGTAAACAAGTATCATGTAAACGAGTAACGAGTAATAAGTGTCAAGTATCATGTACAAGTAACAAGTAGCAAGTGTCAGATGATCATGTATCATGTACAAGTAGCAAGTATCAAGTGTCAAGTGATCATGTTTAAGTCTTGTATCTAGTCCTATCTAGGTAGCACTTCATGCATTCCAGATTTTTACCACATGGTTGCTACATTCATGAAAATTATGTTTTAGATTTCATAGTGGATCATAGAGGGCAGTGTACTCAGGGACAAGCTCCAAGTAACAAGTATCAAGCTCCAAGTAACCAGTATCAAGCTCCAAGTAACCAAGTATTACGTGTCAAGTGTGCAAGTGTCAAGTAATCACATGTCAAGCTCCAAATAACCAAGTAGGATCTATGAATCCTCTTTCGAGTACACGTTTCTGTATTCTCCACTAATAGATCTTTCCCTTTAAATCCCGGCTTAGTTTATTATTATTATTATTCAAGCAAGCATGGACGTGCACAAACAATTCAAAAAACATGGTAAGATGACAAGAAACAAGTACAAGTTGAACAAAGGACATGAACGGGTGATGAAAGACTCAAAATGGACTAAGACAACGAAAATTCTATTTCTGGACAGCAAGACAGTACTGCACAAAATATGGGATTCCCGTTACCATAAATATGCAAACCTGGATCCTTCAGAAAATCTGAAAATAGACTTTGGCCGAATCCAGCAAATATATATATATAAGTCATATGGTATTTCACAAAAACAGGGTCCAAAACAGAATTATAAACAGAAAACATGTTCGGTCAGAAATCGCAAGATGGTGTTCGTAAACAGGAAAATGATATCAAAACTTATTGATTAAATCCAAGAAAAATCTGGGAGATTCCCTAGTATATTTGGTATCAGAAAATATAATTTCATAATTTTCCAACATGGATAGTATGGTCAAATAAAATCAGAAGGCAGCAAGATACAACAAGTTTGTAATTCTGAAATCATAAACACAGCAGTACTAAAACAGCAATAGATTACAAGACATAAATCGAAATCCAGATCCGTCAAAAGGGTGATAAAATAGATATAACAGGCTACATTTCATATTCACAAAGTTTTTATAAACAGCAAACAGAATCAGGTTGAAATTTTGGTTCTTTACTGAATAGCATGAAAACTCTCCAAGTGTAGTAGTTGTTTGCAAGCATAGAATAGTTTGTAAAAGTCATTAACTAAATCCACAAAAATTAGGGGTTAATTCCAATCAAGTCTAGTTGTACATAGCAAAATATTGGATCAAAATATTATTTTTAGCATCAGTATAAAAATAAATAACCATACAGAATTCATATAAAACATGATCTGGAATTCTCTACACATCTGTAGAAAAACAAGCAATAACTTGCAACTCACAAATCGAAACTGAGATCTGTCAGAAATTCTGGAAAGTAGACAGAAATCTCTATGATTCATATTCACAAATAATTTTCATATACTGACCTTAATAGGGTATAAAATACTGAACAAAACTGGGATCACAACAAAAACAAAAATCTTCTTTATGCATAAAAATCAACTAGCTCATGTGCAACAAATCCATATCAAAACAAAACACAAGCATGGTATAATAGATGTCCAAGCAACATGGTATGGGGTTTCCAACAAGTCTACCACAAGATACTACAACTAACACATCAAGCATGCAAGATTCACACAACATATTATAGATCACGAACAACATACATACATGCATCAAGTTTAGATTATTTCTAAATTGTTTTTATGTCGTGTGTATAACGAGACAACTACCGATGGATCAACATCTAGAGGCAAGGTCAAACAAGGGATTCATGGGGATAGATCTTGAAGTAACTACACTATAGACGGTATTTAGTACAACAAAAAAATAATACAAGTTACCTTATAGTCGACAATGGAAACGATGCAAGGAACGAGAATAACGGGAACGGATCTCCAGGCACAAACTCAAACCAACGAACGAATACACGAGCCATGACCACACGAGATCAACACACGCACACAATAGGGTAATGGAGGAGGGCCGAGTGTGCACGGGGTGAAGTCAGCATAGACTTGCGCTGTCTCAACTTCGGAGCTTGCTGGCCTGTTGCTGCGCATCGACCGTCGGAGGAAAAACAGCACTGGAAGGAGCGTCGGTGCTGGGGTGGCGCGACGCAGGAAACACAGGGCGCTGCAGCTATTGGGGAAAGCTGCAGTTGTTGCTGCTAGTCACGATGCCGGGAGGGAGCAGCACGGGGAGATGGGGGTGCTGGGTCTACTGCCGGCTGCATCGGGGTTCGGCAAGAGCACAGGGGGCACACGGGGGGTAGAGGAAAAGGATCGGGACATTGCAGGCAAAGGGAAAGAGAGGGAGAGGATCGGGAGATGGTAAAAATGGCTAAGGTTTTTGTGGTGAACAGGGATAACAGGGGGTATAAATATATATAGGATATTAGGGTTAATGTGGGGCTAACGGCTTGGGGGTAAACGGGTGTAGGGTGTTATAGGGTAGGAGTATATTGGGTTTTAATGGGTTAGGGGATTTAATTAAAGATCCACTAGAATATAGGGTTTTAGGGTTTAAAGATTTACCAAGAAATAAAATAGGATTCAAAATGAATGAGAAAAATAGGACATGAACAATTTACTAATGGGGATAAAAAAATAATAGTTCGATAAATCAGAGATGAATTAATAGACGGACAATTGAATCAAGAAGATCAAATTAAAGGCGGCAAATCAAATAGATGAAAATGTTGATAATGAAGATCAAATACATAGTCCAAAAAGGAGTAGAAGAATAAAATATGAACAAATACATGGAAAAAAAAGAAAGAAAATACACTCAAAATACAGAAAATGAAAAACAGGGGTTACAGTTAGATTCTGGACTACCCATTTTGTATTTGTAGATATTTGTAGTGGTACTGGATCTGAACATAAGAGTTTGTGATAGTTCTGTGATTTGAAGAATTCTTTTCATATGCTTGATCCTTGCTGTCATGATTGAGGTGCCAACGACTGGATTCTTTGTAGCTAAATAACAGGTCCTCAAGTCTGTTGCGTATAGCTAACGAACTGCCGACGGTGTATGACAAAGTTTAGAACTTCTTCGTCTTCAACTCAGCAAGTTGTAGGAGCAACTCTGAGAGTGAGTTGTTTTCCAAACTTGCTGTAAGGGTCCTCTGACAAATTGTGAGAGTCACATCGAGTGGAGAGTTGAACTCTAAGTGTTACTTTTTACAAGTGTTGTTGGAGTAACTATGATCCACGATTTTGGACCTCTTAATCTGTCTTCAAGGAATTTTAACTAGTTTCGGGAACAGATCGAATGACGAGTTGAACTCTGAACGTTTGTAATCGTAGGTTGCTAGAGTAACTCCGAGCTATGGGTATGGATTCTGAACTTGTTAGTTTGAGTATTAACAGGTTGCAGGAGCAGATCGAATGACGAAGCACACTCTGAACTTGCTTCTTCGCAAATTGAGCCATGTGTATGGACTCTGAACCGGTCGTGGAGGCGCTAACGGATTTCAGGAGCATATCAAATGATGAAGCGCACTCTGAACTTGCTTCTTTGCAAATTGCTAGAGTATTATGGAAAGCTAGTAACGAGTGTTTAGCGCCGTTCTAGGTGTAAGTTGGACGTTTAGCTCGTTGTTTGCTTTGATGAATTAATAGACTGCAGAAGCAGATTGAATGACGAAGCACACTCTGAATTTGCTTCATTGCAAATTACTAGAGTGACTTCGAATCATGGGTATGGACTCTGAACCCGTCTTGTAGAAAGCCTTTAACGAGTTTTTGGTGTCGTTTTTGTGTATAAGTTTGGCACTCAACTCATTGGATGCATCCGTAGAGTTGTACAAGAATTTTGCAAAAAATCTTGCTACATTTTATTGGAAAATAAAACTAAGCGCTGCCCTAGTGGCTGGCCGTTATTACAAACTAAGAAAATTTGCTGGAAAATAAAACCAAGCGGTTACTCTAGTGGCTGGCTGTTATTACAAATTGAGAAAATTTGCTACTAGTATTAAGAAAGGACGTTTCAGATGCCCTCGTTCACCTTCACAAGGTGTTCTACCTTCCATGTTCGGCTGATATCTCCTTGCCCCCTGGGTCTTCAAGTTGGTGAGCCGTTAGGCGAACAACTTAGTAGACCTTGCCTAGACTTGCTTGTTTTGGAGAGAACCCCCCATTGTTTTGCATAGAGAAGGGGAAATCTTCTGTTGCACCAATGTGTTTAGGCATGACTATTTGTCTCCGTTGAATGAGCGGAGTGGCTTCGGACGAGGGATTCGGGTTTATTACTGTGTTATGATGACAACCACTTTGGGCCTGGTGAGAGATGATGTGGCAGGTTTGGAAGTTCTTGGTAGAGTTTTTTATGGCAGTGGCTTCGAGATCGTTTACAGTTTTTCAATTATCGTGACTGCATTCTGGCGGTAGCTCTATAGCGTCGAGGGGGAGAACCTGAGCCCCCCATTGTTGTAGGTGCAGCATGCTCGTGCTGCTTGTTGGCTCCCTACAACTTGGCCTACGCCAGCTACTATTGGGAACTTCATTTCATGTGGAAGGTGGAGGACTGCATGGAAGGCCACTAGGCTGGAACGGCCGAATATAGCAGTTGTATATGGCTTTGACATCGACTACCATAAAGTCCAGTACTTCCGATCGAATAGCAGGGGGCTTTCCCCTGCTGTCACATCTAGTGTGATGACTCCTTCTACTTTAACTGGGAACACCAGAGCATCCGTGGAGTGTATAACCAGCTGGCTTGAGTCGGCATCGGGAGAGCTTGAGAGCTTAGAATGTGGCCATGAAGAGGATGTTTACTGAGCTGCCATTGTCCACCAGGATGCAGCGTACCTCATGATTCACCATGCAAAGGTTTATGACCAATGCGTCGCAATGAGGTGTTCAGACGCCTTCCTAAGTCCTTGTCGGAGAAAGATATCGGGACCCTGGTGCTTTTGGCAGGCAGAATGTTATCTATGGAATTGACTTCCCTGACAAAAGCTTTGCTAGAGGAGTTGGAATCTCCCCCCATCGGATCTCCATGAATGGATTGGAGGACAACTATGTGTTCAGAGTCTTGCGATTCGTATGGCCTCTCTTGACGCTTATTAGCCCCCCATGGCGGAGGGTTTTCGGTATCGTTGTCTTTCTGAACGAAGTTGGAGGGATAGCCCCTACGAATCAGGGCTTCCAGTTCTTCTTTAAGGGCTCGACAGTTGTCATTAGTGTGTCCATGATCTGTGTGAAATGCGTACCAATTATTTTTGTCTTTTCTCCTACTAGACGTTGACATCTTGAGGGGAGGGAGGATCATTCCGTACTTCTCAACTTCCATGAGGATGGCTGATATGCTTGCGTTGAGAGGAGTGAACTTGTCGAAGCGTGGTGCTGGAGATGAACGGCGTTGGCTTGCGCCATTTTTCTGAAACTTCCTGGGTTCTTACTCGCTTGTATTCTTCCGTTTGTTCCCGGAAGATAAATCATTCTTACCTTGAGGATAGAGATCTTTCTCGACCCTGATATACTTGTCACTCCTTTCCAGGAGCTCAGTGAAACTTTTAGGAAGGAGGCTTTCAGGTCTTTGTTAGGAGAAAAGCTGCAGCTGCCACTGAAATGTTCAAGGAGGAAATTAACCTTGATTCAATTGTAAAACGTTTGACAAAGTCTTTCAGCAGTTCTCCATCTCTTTGCTTCAGTTCTAACAAGGGAGACACTTGTTTTCTCAGCCTTGCGGCTAGTAACAAAGTGCACAATAAAAAGTTTCTCGAGTTGATCAAAAGAGAATATTGATTCTGGAGTCAGGCGCGAATACCATTTCTTTGCTGATCCTTTCAGTGTTGCGGGAAATGTTCGACACATGAGCGCATCAGTGGCATTATAGACCTTCATGAGTGTTTTGAAGCTCTTGATATGGTCGGTCGGGTCTGAATCTCCACTGTAGGATTCGAGTTGAGGATCTTTGAAGTCCTTTGGAATGGGTGTATCAAGGATGGTTTTGCTGAAGGGAGGTCGACTAGGGTGGTAGGCCCTGCTGGAGCAGTTTCTCTCATTCTTCATCTGTTCTAGATGATTTTCTACCTCTTGGATATGGCAAAGGACTTGGTTGTCCTTCCTCTAGGGTCCAGTTGAGTCGGCAGATCCTTCGTTGGGTGGCTGGCCCAGATGTTGACTTCCTTGGATAGCATGGAGAATGTCGAGCTTGAACTTATCCAATTCGGCCCTAGTGACTGGGGCATTTTTCCTTTTGTTCTGCACAAGAAGCTTTCGACTCTCATGAGTTGGGCTCCTCGTGGTGGTGCACCCCCTATGAGAGGATGATTGCCTTTATCTTTGTCTACGAAAGTTGGTTCTCTGGTTTTCTTGACGTCCTGAGCGGGAGGCCTCAGATCGAGCGCACCTCTCGTCCAATTTGATTTGTAGATCAGTTCCTTGTTGCCTGACACTGATGATCTAGCGGAGATCCTTAGACCCCCGAGGGATTCGCAAGGACATTGAATCAGTTGAAGTATTATGGACTGAGATGCGGTCGTACTAAGGATGTTGTTCATCACTGTTTTTTCGGGAGCCCCCCGGCGCCTCTCCGTTGGAAGGAGCGTGACTAGGCTGCCGGGGTGACTGTTGAGGAGGAATCAAATCTTCCATAGGAGGAGCTGGTTGACGAAGAGAGTTGGTGCAATGTCTTAAGGCTGCAACTCTTCCTCTTAGTCTTGGTTGCATGGTGGCAAGTCTGACTTGTGTAGTTTCCCACAGACGGCGCCAATCTGTTGCTACTTATTTTGGTGTGGGAGCAAACAGATAGTGAGTTAATAATTAAAGGAAACTACTAAAAATATGAGCTTTGACCTTGGCCGTTAAAAGTGGTTAGAGCTCCTGGGATTGAATCTGGATCGTTGATTGACAATCGTGATCTAAATTCGATGGTTGCTGATACGGCCGATGGACCTACAAAAAGCCTGAAACACCGGGGGGTGGCCCCGGCGACAGACCCTCTGACGCTCAAGTCAGAACCAGGAAGATAAAGAGAGTATGACAAAGAAAACTGGTGAATTTTTTATTAGCTTCTGACTGTAGAGGGGAATGGTATTTATAGGCCTGAGAGACATATCAAGAGATTGATTGTGTCTGTTGGATCGATTTGAATTCCTTATCTCTTTCATGTCTCTCCCCCTCAAGAGATAAGATCTTCTTGTTAGGGGATAGGAGATTTGACTCATAGCTTGCATGGGCTGGGTGTCTCTCCTAGTAGGCTTAGTCTGTCACTTTTTATGGGCTTGAAAGAAGCTCATGTCTTGGAGAAGGCCCAAACTTGTTGAAGAGGCCTGTGATGGTTAATCTACCTGTGGAAGCTTTGAGATTAGTGCAGGAATTGCACGGCCCTGATTTGCTTCGATAATTACCTTCATCATCAACAATCTACCCATTTTGGTGTGGACAAAACATGACAAAAATTTAAATCATGCTCCCCCTTAATTTATGCATACAAATAATAGGTGTGTGTATAAAGGCTGTTTTAAGAAAATGCACACATGACAACCATAGCACATTTATCTGTCACATACTAAATGTAAGATTAGAACAACATTCACATATTTTGTCGACACCAAACTTAGGGTCAACTCTATTTAATTCAGACAACAACACATACCTAATTAGGTGATGAGAAACTCTAAGTAATTGAAGGAGAGAAGAAGATGGAGGTTGTTCCATTGCTAGAGAAGGAAGAGTTAGGGCTGGCGAGGAGGACATGGACGGAGTCGAAGAAGTTATGGAGGATTGTAGGACTCGAGGCGGTCGAAAGATTTGCTCTTTATAGCATGTATGCTACCACTCAAGTTTATGCTGGACATACTGGGGAACTTGAGCTTGCTTCCATGTCTATTGCCACCAATGTCGCGCTTGCTCTCAATTTCGGGCTAATGGTATGTATGCTTGCTTGCCCTCAATTTTGGAGTTTTCTTCAAGCATACTTGCACCGGAAGCCTCTATTTGTGCAAAGTAATTAAATGTATGGATCTAAAAGCTCACTAAATTTGAATATATTTTGTCTATAAATAAGCACTCAATTACATGCAGATGAAGCTGCCACGTAGCATAAATAAATTCCATGCATCCGGGTCTGGGTGCTCTAACTCAAAGCACCTTCCATCCAGATCTGGGAGCTCTATTCACACAAGCATCTGATAAATAAAATGGTTAGGGGAAAATCTGATGAGTAAAATGCAAGTGTCATATAGGTGGAAAATATTTATAGACCGATCATGTCATGTTTCTTAGCAAAAAAATTGTTATGTTGATGCAAACATCTATGTTGTTATAATTAATGATGATGGTAAAAAACACAACAAATCAGGGCTGTACGATTCCTGCACTAATCTCAAAGCTTCCTTAGGCAGATCAACCATCGCAGGCCTCTTTAACAGTCATGGGCC
Source organism: Hemerocallis citrina (assembly GCA_017893485.1). NCBI lineage: Eukaryota > Viridiplantae > Streptophyta > Magnoliopsida > Asparagales > Asphodelaceae > Hemerocallis > Hemerocallis citrina. Next base: position 31,075,863 of record CM030363.1, read on the forward strand.
CTCTTCAACGCATGGGCTTCCATCAAGCCCATAAACAGTGACAGACTAGGCCCACTGGGAGAGACACCCAGTCCATGCAGGCTAGGAGTCAAATCTCTTATCTCCTAACAAGAAGATCTTATCTCTTGAGGGGGAGAGACATGAAAGAGATAAGGAATTTAAATTGACTCAACGGACACGAATCAATCTCTTGACATGTCTCTTAGGCCTATAAATACCCCTCCCCCTGTACAGTCAGAAGGTAATCAAAAATTTGTCAGTTTCTCGCTCATTCTCCATTTCTATTTCTAGTTCTGACTTGAGCATCGGAGGGTCTGTCGCCGGGGTCACCCCCCGGTGTTTCAGGCTTTTTGCAGGTCCATCGGCCACATCAGCAACCATCAAATTCAGATCACGGTGGTCAATCAATGATCCAGATTCAATCTCAGGAGCTTTAACCGCTTTTAACGGCCAAGGTCAAAGGTCAGACTTTTAGTAGTTTCCATCAATTATTAACTCACTATCTGTTTGGTTCCACACCAAAATAAGCAGAAACAGATTGGCGCCGTCTGTGGAAAAACTACACAAGTCTGGCATGTCACCATGCCACCAAGACTAAGAGGTAAAGTTGCGGCCTCCAACCGTCGCACCAACTCTCTGCGTCAACCAGCTCCTTTTATGGAAGATTCGAGATTCCTCCTCAACAGTCGCCCCGACAGCCTAATCACGATCCTTCCAACGGAGAGGCACGAAGGGGCTCCCAACAAAGGGGAAAACGCCCCAGTCACTAGGGCCGAATTAGATAAGTTCAAGCTCGACATCCTCCATGCTATTCAAGGAAGTCAAGATCTGGTTCTGCCCCCTAACGAAGGATTAGCCGACTCAACTGGATCCCAAGAGAAGGACGACCAAGTTCTTTGTCGTATCCAAGAAGTAGAGAATCGATTAGAACAGATGAAGAGTGAGAGAAACCGCTCTAGCAGGGCCTACCACTCTAGTAGGGCCTACCGCCCTAGTCGACCTCCTTTCAGCAAAACCATCCTCGATGCACCCGTTCCAAGGAACTTCAAAGCTCTTCAATTCGAATCCTACAATGGAGAATCAGACCCGACCGACCATAACTCCACTGATGCGCTCATGTGTCGAATATTTCCTGCAATAATGAAAGGATCAGCTAGGGAATGGTATTCGCGCTTAACTCCAGAATCAATATTCTTGTTTCGATCAGCTTGAGGAACTTTTCATTGCGCACGTTGTTACTAGCCGCAAGGCTGAAAAAACAAGTGTCTCTCTGTTAGAACTGAAGCAAAGAGATGGAGAAATTCTGAAAGATTTTGTCAAACGTTTTACAACTGAAGAAAGGTTAATTTCCACCTTGAACACTTCAGTGGCAGCTGTAGCTTTTCGCCACAACGTCACTAACAAAGACCTGAAAACCTTCCACGTAAAAAAGCCACCTAAAAGTTTCATTGAGCTCCTGGAAAGGGGTGACAAGTATATCAAGGTCGAGGAAGCTCTCTATCCTTTAGGCAAGAATGATTCTTCTTCTGGGAACAAAAGGAAGAATACAAGCGAGAAAGAACCCAGGAAGTTTCCCAAAAACGGTGCAAGTCAATGCTGTCCAACTCTAGCACCACACATCGACAAGTTCACTCCTTTCAATGCAAGCGTATCAGCCATCCTCATGGAAGTTGAGAAGAACGGAATAAACCTCCCTCTCCAAGATGTCAATGTCTAGCAGGAGAAGAGACAAAAATAAGTGGTGCACATTTTATAGTCATCATGGACACGCCACTGACAACTGTCGAACCCTTAAAGAAGAATTGGAAGCCCTGATTCGCAGGGGCTATCTCTCCAACTTTGTTCAAAAAGACAACGACGTTGAAAACCCTCCGCCCCGGGGGGCTAATAAGCGTTAAGAGAGGCCATACGAATCGCAAGACTCTGAACACATGGCCGTCCTTCACTCCATTTATGGAGGCCCGATGGGGGGAGATTCCAACTCCTCCCGCAAAGCTTTCATCAGGGAAGTCAACTCCATAGATAACATTCTGCCTGCCAAATGCACCAGGGTCCTGATATCTTTCTCCGACAAGGACTTAGAAGGGATCCGAACACCTTATTGCGACGCATTGGTCATAAACCTTTGCATGGTGAATCATAAGGTATGCCACATCCTGGTGGACAACGGCAGCTCAGTAAACATCCTCTTCATGGCCACATTCGAGGCTCTCAAGCTCTCTCGAGACCGACTTAAGACAGCTGGTTACACACTCCAAAAATTCTCCGGTGTCCCCGTTTATTTAGAAGGAGTCGTCACACTGGATGTGACAGCAGGGAAAGCCCCCGTTATTCGAATGGAAGCACTGGATTTTATGGTAGTCGATGTCAAAGTTGCATACAACGCTATATTCGGCCATCCCGGCCTAGTGGCCTTCCATGCAGTTGCCTCTGCCTTCCACATAAAAATGAAGTTCCAAACAAAAGCTGGCATAGGCCAAGTTGTAAGATGCCAACAGGCAGCACGAGCATGCTACACCGCTAAAATGGGGAGCTCGGTTCTACCCCTCGACGCCATAAAGCTACCACCAGAAAGCAGTCACGATAATTGTTGGCCACAAAACAACGAGTTTAACGCACTCCGTCAACTACTTGTTGGCTCTAAACAATGGTTTCGACGCCTTGGTCTTCGCTCAAGTTCCACCAAATAGCTCGTTGGCTCCCAACAATGAGTTTTACGCTCTGATTCTCACTTGAGCTCCGTCAACTACTTATTGGCTCTAAGCAACGAATTCAACGCTCCGCTCACTGCTTAAGCTCCATCAATAACTTGTTGGCCTCAAACAATGAGTTCAACACTCTGCTCTCTCATGAGCTCCATCAATAACTTGTTGGCTTCAAACAACGAGTTCAACACCTTACTCTTTGCTCAAGCTTTGTCAACAACTCGTTGGCCCCAAACAATAAGTTCAACGCCATGCTCTCTGCATGAGCTTCTCCAATAACTCATTAGTTTCAAACAACAAGTTCAATGCCTCGGTCTTCGTTCAAGCTCCACCAAATAGCTCGTTGGCTCCAAACAACAAGTTCTACGCTCTGATTACCACTTGAGCTCTGTCAAGTACTTGTTGGCTCTAAGAAACGAGTTCAATGCCTTACTCTTCGCTCAGGCTTTGTCAACAACTCGTTGGCCCCAAACAGCAAGTTAAAATGCTCTGCACTCCGCTCAAGCTCCATCAACAACCCGTTGACTCCAAACTGCAGTACAATGCCCCGCTACTTGCTCGAGTCCTTCTAACGACCCCTCATCTTCGGGCAATAGGCTTGGCATCCAATGCCGGCCTAAAATTGTCTCTACAATACTTGCTTAGCGCAAACAGCAAGTACAATAAGTTTCCAGCTCCATCTTCGAGTTTGTCTCCATCAAACTTGTTGGGCGCAAAAAGCAAGTTCAACACTCAATTCTACCACAGAGTTCCCTCCAAACTTGCCGGGGTCAAACGAAAATTTCTACATCAACTCTACCTCAGAGTTGTCTCCAAACTCGCTGGGATCAAACGACGGTCTCTACATTAACTCTATCTCAGAGTTGTCTCCAAATGCGTCGGGATCAAATGGTAGTTTCTACATCAACTCTATTTCAGAGTTATCTCGAAACTTGCTGGGAACAAACAGCAAGCACTACTTCAACTCAATCAAAAGAGTTGTCTCTCCAAACTTGTCGGGCGCAAACGGCAAGCTCTATGCATAACCCCACTATGGGTTGCCTCTCCAAACTCACCGGGGTCAAATGATAGTTTCTACATTAACTTAATCTCAGAGTTGTCTCTAAACTCACCGGGAACAAACGGCAGTTTCTTCACCAACCCCACTACGAGTTGCCTCTGCAAACTCGCCGGGAACAACAGCAGTCCCTACATCAACTCTATCTTAGAGTTGTCTCTAAACTTGCTGGGATCAAACAGCGAGTTCAACACCAACTCAGTCAAAAAGTTATCTCTACAAACTTGCTGGGATCAAACGGCAGTCTTTACATCAATTTTATCTCAGAGTTGTCTCTAAACTCGCCAGAATCAAATGATAGTTTCTACACCAACTCCACTACGTGTTGCCTCTAAACTTGTCAGAATCAAACAGCAAGTCTGCAACAGCTCTCCTAGAACAGCTATATATGTACAAGATCCACCAATCGAGGGTTATGAAGTAAAAAGCTTGGTATACACATATAAATAATCATATATATATATATATATATATATATATATATATATATATATATATATATATATATATATATATATATATATATGCCCAAACAAATGCTTGTATATATATATACCCAAACAAATGCTTACGGATTCTAAAGAAGAGAAGAAGAAGAAATGGGTTCGGGTCAGATTTGGGTCGACAAACAAAACCCACAAAGACTCAAGAGGTCAGGATAATGGGTTGCGGGTACGGATCTAAACCTGAAACCTGCAAACCCTCCTCCATCTCTCCTTCATCTTCCTCTTTCGAAACTTTTCTTCCCATCAAAAAAATCCAAGTTCGACTGAGATCCCCTCTCCTCCTCACTCAAGCTCTGAATTTGAGCTTTAGCCTCGTCGAGTGCAGCACTGAATTCCTGGCCATAATGCATCGCCGACGTCGATCTCTCTCCTTGTCAAAACCTACAGCTCCTTATTCTTCTTCAAAAATAAAAACATGCCTCAAAACAGAGCCCCTCCAATCAATCGAGCTCCCCAACTCCAAGGACTCCCTTTTCCTCCTCCGCAACTCAACCAAGTGAAGATTCACCCATAATCACAACCCGCTTGAAGTTCGAGTTCGATGAGCACACTTCTAACTCAAACTGCCATCGTCGAAGAAAGCAGCGAACTCAAAAAACCAAGAAAATGCTAAGTTCATAGCTCGGCAAACTCAAGGGTGATAGCTCGGCCAAAGCTACCCATAGCTCAAAGAGAAGGAGACAGTTCATCAGCTTGATGGAAGATCACTATAGCTCGACCAAAGCTATAGCTCGACGCCGCCACAGTTCGACCAAAGCCGGAGCTCATAGCTCAAAAAAATTCGAGAGCTCCATAGCTCGACGAGGCTCCAAATCCTTATAGCTCGACCAAGAGGAGGTAGCTCGATGCTCCCATAGGTTGACGAGGGTGAGGATGCTCGACGGAGAGCAAAGTCGTAGCTCGAGCGAAAAACCGAGCTTCTTCCGAAGAAAACAGGGCACTCGACCAAAATAGCTCGATGAGACTCCAAATCCTCATAGCTCGACCAAGAGGAGGTAGCACGACGCTCCCATGGGTTGACGAGGGTGAGAAATCTCGACGGAGAATGGAGTCGAAGCTCGAACAGAAAATAGAGCTTCGAAACCTTGAGCAAATCCCCATCCCATAGCTCAACCAAAATAGCTCGATGACGACCTCTCACCATTGTTGAAGATGGTTCTATGGCTCCGTAGCACGACGAGATCCTCAAAAGTTGAAGAAGTTGGTGATAGCTCGATGAAATAGTCGTCGAGCTATGGGGATGCTTGTGTGATTCGTCAGCCGTTCGATCGCTCATAGGTTCAAGCTAAAGGGCGATGGATGCACGAGATTAGGCCACGTCGCCTCGCTTTCGTCCCCAATGCTCCTTTCTCTCCTCGACCGTCTGATCCCACTCTGCGGATGAGTCGGGGTGTGATGAACAACCCTAATCTTTCCATGTCGCCTTCCATCATAGCGGGTGAATCACGACCGTCTGATCTCGCTCAACTGGTAAGCTCCCTCCTGATGAGATCTCTAGATCATGCCACATTAGCCCCTGATCACAACGATCAGATCTCTGCCATTTGATCCACTCAACGCGCGTGCCAGCTCTGTTCAACGAACCAGATCGCTTCAAAAAGCGCGCCAATCTCTGATAAATCCCAAAAAATCCCTTAAAATTATTTTTAATTCGAAAATTAATTTAAAAATTCAAAAAAAAATTATTTAAATTTGGAAAATTAATTTAAAATTCCAAAAAACTAATTTAAAATTAGATTTATTAATTATAAAATTCGAAAAAGTGATTTTAGAATTGGGAAAAATTCTAGAAAATACGAAAAAACCCGAAAAAATATAGAAAAATTCAGGAAAATATTCACTACCTTCAGAAGCCACAAATCAGTTCCAGATATCTCTGAACACCCTGACTGCTAAGATTATACTCTAGAGTCGAAAAGTAAGACGTACTACTCCCCGAAAGCCAAGAAAATTGCCTTCCGGGAGTGGGGGGGCTTATGATGATGGTAAAAATCGCAGCAAATCAGGATCGTGTGATTCCTGCACTAATCTCAAAGCTTCTACAGGCAGATCAACCATCTCAGGCCTCTTTAACCGGCCTGGGCCTTCTTCAAGACATGGGCTTCCTTCAAGCCCATAAAAAGTGACAGATTAGGCCCACTAGGAGAGACACCCAGCCCATGCAGGCTAGGAGTCAAATCTCTTATCCCCTAACAAGAAGATCTTATATCTTGAGGGAAAGAGACATGAAAGAGATAAGGAATATAAATCGATCCAACGGACACGAATCAATCTCTTGACATGTCTCTCAGGCCTATAAATACCCCTCCCCCTCTATAGTTAGAAGGTAATTAACAATTCGCCAGTTTTCTCTCTCATACTCTCTTTCTCTTTCTGATTCTGACTTGAGCGTTAGAGAGTGTCGCCGGGGCCGCCCCCCAGTGTTTCAGGCTTTTTGCAGGTCCATCGGTCGCATCAGCAACTGTCGGATTCAGATCACGGTGGTCAATCAACGATCCAGATTCAATCTCAGAAGCTCTAACCACTTTTAATGGCCAAGGTCAAATGTCAGACTTTTAGTAGTTTCTATCAATTATTAACTCACTATCTGTTTGCTCCCACACTGAAATTAGTAGCAACAATTAATTACCTAATGAGTTGGAGTTATGGGTAGGGAAGATTAATGAGCAAGTTGTATACACAAATTGTTATCACCACCTTTTTAGTTTTAATTGAATTGAGACTTCAAAATAAATTTCTCGCCTGATATTCTACTCTAGTTTTCTTTTATGCATTTAATTTAGCATAAACTCGGTGCAAACTGAATAATTTGTTTCTTCTTGCAGCTTTTCATGGCAAGTGCATTGGAAACACTGATCTGCGGGCAGGTTTATGGTGCCAAGGAGTACCATATTCTCGGTGTCTACATGCAAAGATCCTGGGTTTTGCTGTTCATATGTGCTCTCCTACTTCCCACATACATCTTCGCTAGCTCTATTTTAAAGATGTTTCGCCAACCTGAAGACCTAGCTGACCATGCTGGGTATCTCTGCCTCTGGTTCATCCCTGTGCACGTCTCTTACGTGTTTATGTTCCCACTACAATGTTTCCGTGCACGTCTCTTACGTGTTTATGTTCCCACTACAATGTTTCCTTCAGTGTCAATCAAAAAACTATATCAGTACCGTCACCACTCTTGTTGGTCTTGTTATTCATACTTTTATTAGCTGGTTCATTGTACAAAAAATGAAGCTTGGTCTTGTTGCTATTGCTCTCACCCTTGACCTCTCGTGGTGGGTTGGTGTCATGATATGGTTGTTCGTGGTGGGTTGGTGTCATGATATGGTTGCTCGCTCGCGCTCGCTCTCTCTCTCTCTCTCTCTCTATATATATATATATATATATGTGTGTGTGTGTGTGTGTGTGTATGTGTGTGTGTTGATGCTTATTTTGGTGTGTGTGTATTGATGCTTATTTTAGTGTGGGAGCAAATTGATAGTGAGTTCTTATTTAATGTAAACTACAAAAAATCTGACATTTGATCTTTGCCGTGAAATGCAGTTAGAGCTCCTGAGATTGAATCTAGATCGTTGATTGACCACTATGGTCTGAATCCGACGGTTGCTGACGCGGCCGATGGACCTGCAAAAAGCTTGAAACATCGAGAGTTGGCCCCGGCGACAAATCTTCCGACGCTCAAATCAGAACTAGAAAGAGAAAGAGAGTTTGAGAGAGAAACTCGCGATTTGTTCATTACCTTCTGAATGTGTGTGTGTGTGTCCGGGGGGGCAACCATATCAAGAGATCGATCTAAATCCGTTGAATCGATATGAATTCCTTATCTCTTTTATGTTTCTCTCAAGAGATAAGTTATCTTGTTAGGAGATAAGAGATTTGACTCATAGCCTTCATGGACTGGGTGTCTCTCTTAGTGGGCCTAGTATGTTTACCTTTTATGGGCTTGAAAGAAACTCATGTCTTGTAGGGGAGCCTGGAGAATGCCCGGACCTGTTAATTAGGCCCGTTATGATTATCTGCCTGTAAAAACTTTGAGATCTGTGCTGGAATCGTACGACCCTGATTTGCTGCGAATTTCACCATCATCATAAGCACCCCTCCCCGGAAGACAATTTTTTGGGCTTTCGAGTAGTAGTACGCCTTATTTTTGGACTCTGGAGTATAATCTTAGCTGTCAGGGTACCTGGAGATACTTGGAATTGATCAGTGGCTTCTGAAGGAAGTGAATATCTTCCTGGACTATTCTGGAATTTCTATATTTTTTCTGATTTTTCTGAATTTTTATGGAATTTTGTGGAGTTTTTCCCAATTTTAAAATCAAAATTTTGAATTTTATAATTAATAAATCCAATTTTAAATTATTTTCTAGAATTTTTAATTAATTTTTCCAAATTTAAATAATTATTTTTGGATTTTTAAATTAAATTTTAAATTAATTTTTAAATGTTAAAATGATTTTGGGGATTTTTATGAATAATCAAGCTTCGACACTCTTCTTTATGTGATCGAACTCGTCGATTAGATGTTGGCTCCCCGCTAATGCAATTGAGTGGCTGAGATCTGATCACTGTGATCATTGGCAGCGTGGCGCAATCTTGAGAGCTCATCAGAGGGGTGCTCGCCCGTTGAGTGAAATCTGATGGCCGGAAGACGAGCTTGAGCGAGGGCGACGTGGCGAAATCAGATCCACGGATTAGGCGAGTGTTCGCATTTTGGGGAGATCCAAGAGCTAGCGATGGCTGTAGAGACCCCCTAGCTCGGCCAACGATTTGGCCGAGCTATGGGCATTTGATCCTGGTCGAACTATTGTGTTGATCATTCGCCGAGCTATAGGCACCCCTTCTCGCCGAGCTACTGGTTTCGCCAAGCTTCAAAGCTCGTTGCCGTCACCATCGAGTTATTTCTTTTGCTTAGCAATGGAGTCTGGAGCTTCTCGCTGAGCTATGAGAAGGTGGCAGAGCCAAGCGAGCTATTGAGCTACGGGGGACGAGTTTCAGCCGAGCTACGGTGGCATCAAGCTCTGGTTTTGGTCGAGCTACCACCTTCGCTGACCTTTGAGCCTCGCCGAGCTACCATTCTCATATAGTTTTGGCTTCTTGCCCTCGTCGAGCTACCACAGCATCGAGCTATGAGCTTTGGGGTGACCTACGACTTTGGCGACCTCCGTTTGGGGCAACTTGAACCTTCGTCAAGATTTTTTTGACATTTTCGAGCTATGCAAGATTGGTTGCCGAGCTATGAACTCTCTCTTCTGTCGAGAGTCTCGAGGTTTGGCCAAGATATGAGCTCTTTCGCTTCGCCGAGCTATGGAGCTCGCAAATTTTTGCCGAGCCATGGTGGCCAAGCTATGAGGCTTTATCGCTGACCTATGGTGTTTGGTCGTTGGCGAGCTATGGAGCTATGGACGATCTCGCCACATGACGATTTGATCTCCGGAGTTCTATAAATAGAAGTTGATTTCACCTCCCACTCCTTCATTTACGACTTGCACTTTCTCTCTCTAGAAAATTTATATAACTTCTCTCTAGATGTTGTGGATTTTTACCGGGCAGGGGTGGTGGTTCATCTGGTGTTCGACGGTGGTGCTAATTTCTGGTTGTAGATTTGTCGTTGCCATTACTTTGACTAGGTAACATTCTCACGATTAGCGTTCATTATGTCTAGCATTCCGTCACACTGCGCTTCTCCTAGATCGGTTAGTCTAGATACAGATGATGATATTGTGTTCAACCCCTTCCCCAAAGGGGAGAGTGGGTGTGATGTAGCTGGTCGTTCTGCTGTTGTGGAAACGATCGTCGAGCCTGAGAGAGATAGGGGATGCGCACTTAAGACCCCACTGTTCTTAGTCCCTGAATTGATTAAGGAGTATCCTATAGTTAACCGAGAGTTTCTTAGGACTGGCATGGAATATGATGAGTCAGAGCCCGTCTACACTAATGAGGCCGATTATGCCACCACCATCCTTACACTGGAGGAGCTCATTGTGATTAGAACGGGCTTTGGAATTCCTTCCGGGTACACCTTACTCTTGCTAGGACCTGGAGTTAGGGCCTGCTACACCATGTCTGAGGAATATTTTTTCTTTCCGTGCAATGCCTTCTTCGCGGGGCTTCGCTTGCCCCTTCATCCCTTTGTTAAAGAGGTGCTCAACCGGTATCGGCTGTGTCCGGTGTAGCTGGTGCCAAACATGTGGAGGCACGTTGTCGAATTTTTCCTATAGTGTCCCCGGCTCGGAGCTGAGTTGAGTTGTAACATCCTGAATTTTTCAATTAATCTATGTAAAGTTTTTTTTTTATTTTTCAAGTGTTTTGCCTGTGCAAATTTAATATGTATATTTTAGCTTCAAAAATATTTCTTATAGCATGAATAAACATTCTTCTCTTTTAATTAAAGCCTATTTTAATCTCTAGGCCTAATAGTTTAAATCTAGCCCACTAAAATTAAATTAATTAATTTAATTAGAGATCCCATGGATTCTAGCCCACCAAGTTAACCCATTAGTTAATTTAAATAACAATTAGTACAACTTGTAGTGTAGACTTGATCAAATAGCTTATTAATTTAATAATTTAATGTATAAACTAAATTGTAGTGTGCTTAGTGTGGCACATGCTTTGCACAAGCACGTGGAAGTGCATGTGAAGGGGGGTAGCCGAATTATGCATAGGTGGGGAGAGTGGAGGAGTAGAAAAGTGGGTGTGTGATCATGGGTAGTTGTTCTAACTCCTCAATGCATCATAGCCTCTCATATAAACTCATCTCAACCCTCCATTTGAGCTTGAGTTGTGTATAAATACCCCGACCCTATCTCATGGCTTACACTAGAAAATTTTACAAGAGAAAAGAAAAGAAACAAATTGTGAGAAAAGAAAGAGTAGTGTGAGTAAAAAAATTGATAGGTGTATTTGTGTGCTTTTGCAACCATTGGAGGCTGGCCTAGCATTCACAAGGAGGGGAGCTCGGGTTTCAACTAGCAAGGAGGAGAAGGCTCATTTTGGTAGCGCAACAAGGAGGAGATGGGAACCATTCGTGCGTTCAAGGAGTTTCTTAGCATTTTTTTCATTTGTTTCATCAAGAGGTGGGTGATTTCTCAAACTTCTAATTTAGATACCATGCTAGGATTTGAAATTGTGAATATGTTATAAATAAGTAGAAAGAATTGCTTTATACTTGTTTGAAGAGACTAATAAGAAAAGAAACTCAAATTGATCTTCATGAAAAGTTAGTAAAATGAATTGGAATGCATTAATTAAGATGTGTTATGATGGTTTGTTAGTATATTTGCATGCTAGAATTGATAAATTATGATTCTTGCTTGTAGAATGCAATATGTAGAACGATTGTGCTTATGGATAATTTATAGAACGCAAATTAGTAAACCATGGATTATGAAATGAATTGATTGTGGTAAAAAGTGTGTTTTTAAATGCCATATATGAGTAATATTGTATTCACTAGATTATCATCCATGTTGCCCCTTAAAACATAAGAGAAAAGTTAGTTTTGTAAGAATAAGGCTAATTTAAGAGTCTGATCTTTGTTAAAGAATGAAAAGAGTTGTATGAACTCATTATGAATGAAAGGGAGAATATGGTGATAAAAGATTATTCTGAAAGAAAATTTTCCCATGTCGAAAATTTATTCATGATCCACTTTTTCAAATGAACTAAAGAAAAATAATCTATTATGTGTAAAAATGAGATTTTTGACAACCTAAGAAAAGATAAGTTACTATTTTTCAAGAAATAAGATTCTGGAAAAGATTTAGATTTTTTTATACGTACCAATTGATTGTCAAGTTTATTAAAGGAAGAACTAGAAACAGTACAGTCTAATACAAAAATATTTTAATCCGACTCTATATCGGTTAGTCACTCAGACCTACTGGTCATTGGGTACGTTTTGGGAGCGTTACTGTAGCTCAGCGGAGCACTTGGTCTTAGGTTCGAGTGTATCTCAAGAGACTGTTTTTCTAAAAATTTGATTTTAACTCAAAACCTAGAGCCAAAACTTAAGTATAATTTAACTTCCTTATATAACAGTTAGTCACCTTGGACTCCTTGGTTCTCGAGTGTGACTTAGGATGGTTACTGTTCATGAGAGGGGGGAGGTTTGACTGGTTCGAATCTGGCTCTGGCCACTTTTTTTGGGATTTTTGATTCTTTTGCTATTTTGATAAATTTAAGTAGTTTCTAATTATATAAAAATGGAGAAAAATTATTAGAAATCTTAGAAAAATAACTGGACTTCATGAAAATTATTCTGCAGTATTTGGCTTATTATAATGAGAATTAGAAGCAAATTGTGAGAAGAAGAAATTAAATAAGTTTCTTAGAATACGATCTTTTTTGTAATTTAAGACAACAAACTATTTTTGAATATAGAGAAATTTTGTGTAGAGTTCTAAAATGAGATTTTTTACATTGAAACATTAAGTGAGATTAAATATGAGATTGTTGTTTAAACTATACAAATTGTGCATGAAAAATGAAGTAAAAGAAACATTATGAAATATGGAATTTGTGAATATGAATACTCTCATTTTAATGAACATGGAGAGAGAATTGAGACTAGAGTTTTAGCTAAGTCCTTACATCAGCATGAATAAAATTTTGAAAGAGAAATGTGATAAATAAAGACCAAGATTGGGTCATGGTTAATGATTGATGTTTAAGACCGATATAGAGGTAACGTTAATTCTAGAGTATTGATTTTATTCATTATTTACTTATCTAAGGATTAGACACATAGTGGAGATGTGATGAAAGTAAGAGGAAAACATAAGTATGGGGGCCTCGGATCTACGGTGTGAGAGTATTCACAGGATGTCCACATGATGCGTCATGTTAAGGCGTGTATACTTCTCCAGGATATCGGGACCGTGGCGACGCTTGTGGGGTGCTTGGTGACTACGTAGTGTCATCGTTCCATGGCAGAGACAAATTGTCCTTAGGATGCCTGTATGATGCGTCATGTCTTGGCGTGGGATTCACCCCAGGATGTCTGAACATGAGCTCGTAACTCATAGAACACCTAGAATACTTACCGTAGTTACCGTAGTAGTTTAACTCATGGCGAGGGAATCAGCCCTACAAGATGAAGAACGACTAAGGGCTTGCCCTCGGACCTGTGTAGCATGGGATGCATAGAATCCGAACAAGTGCACATTAGTGTCATTAAAAATAAATGTAATACCCTGATTTTTCATTTGATGAAAATTATTTTATTTTACACGTAGTGTGCACGTGCAATATTTTTGGTTGAATTAAATGTTATGATTATTTTCATTATGATGAGTATAAATTTTTAAATATGTGCTTTTAATTATTTTGTATAAAGCCTTCTTTCAATTAGACAAAAAGCCTTTTCTTTTTAAAAGCCCAAAGTTAATTTAATTTATTATTTTTTTTATAATAATTATTTTGGCCCATAAACTAAAGCCCATGAATTAATTTATTTTTGGATACAACTTAAAGATTATTTTTATACAAAATTTAATGTACAATTTTTGGACCTAGTTGCATGCACGTGTATTGCACGTACACGTGCAATGTGCACAAAGTGGGGTAGGCCGGATTGCTTCTTTAGGAGGGAATGGGAAAATTTGAGTCGGATCATGGTGTGGTGGTTACTTGATGATGGGTGGTTAGTATAACTCCTCATTAAATCATGGCCATTTGTTCCTAACTCCTACTTCAATCTTAGCCATCTATTCTCCATCATTTTTAGTATAAACCCCCCCCCCCCCCCCCCTCCATGGCTAGTTATTCTTGTGCTTATTAATTCTTCCAAAACTATAGTTCAATTACATTATCTAGTAGTTATTTTAGTGAGTTAAAAGATTGAGTTGTGTGTGGGAGTTGTGCTTGCATCAACTAGAAGAAGGAGAGGCCGGCTACCAAGGGAAGGAGCTCACGGGTTGTGTGCTTGGAGGCTTGTGTGCGCGTCGACTAGGAGGAGGAGCACTCTCATTGCAAGGACATTCGTCTAGGAGATTGTTAATTGTACTTTTCTTCAATAAGGTGGGTAAATTTTTCCTATTTCTAAATAGGAATGCATGCTATATTTAATTAGAAAAATGATGCATGAAAATGCTTAATAAGAAAGCACATTTAATTGGAATAATGATCCCTAATTGATTGATTTGTTGATATGCAAATTATATGTGTTTCTATTATTAAAATTCAAGTTGTGTGCGATATGAATATGGCTATGAATTGTGTAAATAAACCTTCGTTAGTAGCATGAAAAATTATGTGCAAAGATTAGTATATTGACTATGTCGCTTCATGTGCTAAATTAGAAATTTTGTTATGTTGTTGTAACGAATAAATTACGATATAATTGCTATGTTCGTGAAATAAATAAGAGTAGAAAATTGGTATAGAGATTAATGAAATTATAATGTCGAAAAAGAATGTATTAGTGGTAGTATATTAAATTAGCCAAATTGTATGGTAGAAATGTGTTAAGTATTGGGAAAAATATGTTTAATTATCTAAGAAAATTATTCACCTATACTGGAGTGTAATTCATGATGGAAATGATTAATCGAGAATTTTTACAGTATGTTAGTAAGAACAATTTGAAATGAGATTTCGATGAACGTCGAAATGTTTTAAATAACTGAGAGTATTGGTTAAATGAAACTCGAATTGTACTAGTGACAACCCGAGCCTATAGCTCGAGTGGTCGGATCGCTCTAAATCGCTACAGTATATATATATATGGGTGTTTCTCATGACTTCTAGTATAGAGATCGTGCTAGGATTAATATTGATTGGTTATCGTACTTGTGAAAAGTGGATTGATAGGATAATCATTATGTTGAAATGTTCTGTGCTGTACATAATGTGGAAAATGTGAATGAATGAAAAAGAACTAAAGATGTTTAGAGAACTGGAAATTGCCTGTACAGTCGACCGATTATATGAACAGCCGACTGATATGAACGACAGTCGACTTCCCCATAAATGATATTTAGATTTTGAACGCTGTGGAACAGCCGACTGGCCATGTGCAGCAGTCGACTCTTCCGAGCAATTATTGAAGAACTTCATTGGCTGAACAAGTCGACTGAGTATGCTCTAAGTCGACTGGCCAGAACATTTTTGACATATCAGAAATTCTATGATTTGTTTTATGATAAAGATTATGAATCCCTTGTTGAATGATTATTGGTTGTGGCAGTTTGGAAGAAGTAAATTTCAATTGTCTTACATGAATTTCTACATGAAATGAAGTGAATCATTTATTTGAATTTATGAAAGTTTGTATGATTGTGGAAGCTATGAACATGAAAAGAAAAATCTACTGTGATTATGAAAATGAACTCAGGAGCTGGAAATGCTCAATTTTTGGTAATTGTGAATTGAAATTGAAACAAAAGAGTCGCTAAGTCTCCCCCGGCATTTGGAAAAAAATGAAATGAAATTGAAATGAAAGACCAAGGTTGGTCATATTTGAATGAATGAATAAGTCCGGTTTAGTGGAGAGGCTAACTCTAGAGCTTTGATTTTGTTCATGATTCTAATAAAAACTAAGGATTAGTACATAGTGGAGACGTGATGAAAGTAGGAGAAAAACATGAGTTGAGGGCCATCGGATTGGCGGCGTAAGTATTTCACAGGCTGTCTTCACGATGCGTCGTGACATGAAGTGGATACTGCTCTAGAGTTCCGTCCCGGTGGTGACGCTTGTGGGATGGTTGGTGACTGCATGAGGATCGTGTGCCATGAAGGAGGCTGAATTGCCACAGGCTGTCTTCACGATGCGTCGTGACATGACGTGGGATTTCCCTCCAGGTTTTCTGTACACGTACTTGTACTCATAAATCATCTAAGATACTTACCGTAGTTACAGTAGTAGATTAAGTCATAGCGAGGGATTAAACCCTACAAAGATGAAGAACGATTAAGGGGCTTGCCCTCGGACCTATGTAGTATGGGATGCATAGAATCCGAACAAGTGCGCATTAGGGTCATCTAATATAAATAATTGCATTAAGGACTAAGTGCACAATCACAACACGAGATCAATAGGGTAGTCCCTTTAGTTTGACATGTGACAAGTTTGTGTTTGTTAAATATGGTAAATAAGTTATACTATTTTCGGCATAGAGAGGATGGCCGTGTATAATGTTCGTCGGTTGAATAAACTGATGTACCCACAGTCTTTTATGCAGGTAAGTGACATGATAAAGATTAAAGAGGAATAGATTCTTAAAGATAATACAATGTTGTTGTACATTTATTCAATTGTTGTAAAATTTACTTTCGCTGTGCAATGTAAAGTGTAAAGTTTCATGTAAACTCTGATGTAAAGTGAAAAGTTCAAATTTCCTTGTAAAATTGTACTAAAGAAAGTGGAAAGATCCTGTAGAACATCTCGAATTCAGTGTATTTGGGATTCGGGGCGTTACCGAGTGGTATCAGAGCCACGCTTTCACACTGGTACAAATTTATAAGGAACGACACCCTAGAAGTGGACATTAGAGTGTGTGTTTGAGTCTAGAGATTTAAATGTAAGTTACTTACATTTGTGTTGCTCTATGACTTATGCTTCTTCCTCTCTATTTCTAAGATGGCTGATCACTTCGACCCTGCTGGAGACGACGACTGGCATATCATCAAGGAAGAGTACCATCCTGGACAAGCAGATCCCGAGGAAGAGTACCATCCTGGGCAAGCAGATTCTGAAGAAGAGGAGTGGCCTGAATCTCGAGAGATTACCCCACCTCCAGACTCGTCTGATGATTCTTCTTCTGATGAAGAAGAGGGACCAGTTTCGAGTAGTCTTGTGGCTTCTCTTCAGCGGCAGGTTGAATCACTGCGGGAGAGAGTTGGATTGTTGGAGGCGCAATTGGCAAAGCGTAAGGACGACTTTTCTGTTCTCAGTCATCGTGTATGGGAACTCGAGAAGAGGAAGAATCTAACCGATGTGCTGAAGGATGAAGTTGAAGAACTACGGGGAGAACTTCGAGAAGCGAAGAGGAACCGTAGGAGTTAGACTGTTGTGGCTTCTACTATTTTCATTCTGATGTCAAGAAATGTTTTTCAATTCGAATGTATAAAGTTTGGAATTTAATGAAATGCAAGTTGATTTAAAATTCATGTCTTATACTTCGAATTTAATGGATCTTTTGCATCAGAATATGTCTAGAAGAGGAGCTAGAAACGGTGAAGGTCTGGATCTGGAAACGGAACTTGCGAGGGTCTATCAGACGCTCAACACCGTGGCCATGAATCAGAACCAAGGAAGGGGGCCCGTGAATCCAGTGCCCGAAGCGATTAAACTAGTGGAATCGTTCAAACGAATGAAACCACCTGTATTCGAAGGGAAGTCAGACCCTGATGCGGCTGACAACTGGATTCGTCAAGTAGAGACAATCTTTGAAGTGCTGGAGACCCCTGAAGGCAGTAAGGTGAAGTTGGCGACTCTACAACTTAAGAAGGATGCGGCTGTTAGGTGGCAGTCGATGAAGAGGACAATGGGAGGCATAGTTCTAGGCTAGGAGGAATTTCTGGAAGAATTCCGCAGTCACTATTTTCCCTTCGACCTCCAGGAGAAGAAGGCTATGGAGTTTCTGTCACTACAGCAAGGTGGCATGTCAGTTAGAGAGTACGAGACCAAATTTACTCAGCTCTCTAGGTATGCTCCTGAACTAGTGATGGATGAGGCTAAGAAAGCTCGTAAGTTCGAGCATGGTTTGAGGCCGAGCTTGAGGTCCCGGATGATACCTCTTGGTATCAGAAGATTTGACAAGTTGGTCAAGAGGACAGCAGCGACGGAAGCAGACATGGAACAGTTTCATGTTGTTCAGAACCGGAGGAACAACTGGCAGTCTGGGAAGAGGCCCGCCAATTCTGGGAGTTTCAAGGGACAATTATCTGCACAAAGGTTCAAACCGACAGGGGCGAACGCTATTAGTGTGGCTGGAGGACCTGGAAACAATGTGGTGAGACCTCCTGCGGTGACTTGTTTCAACTGTGGTGAGACGGGACATTTCATGTCTCAATGCTCCAAACCGCAAAATGTCATCCGTGGGGGATCTACTCAGCAGAATGGGAAGAGACCGTACCAACCAGGGCGAGTATTTGCCTTGACGGAAGCTGATGCTGATGAGGTTGATCATGTCATCACTGGTACGAGGGCTGATGTTTAGAGGTTTATATTATTTCTTTTCCCGCTTATTAAGTGAACTGTTACGTAATGGGTGTGTATTATGTAACAGGCGAACTTTATCTTAATGGAATGAAAGCTGTTGTTCTGTTCGATACTGGATCCTCTCATACTTTTGTGTCTCCTAAATTTGCTAAAGTGTCGGGAGTTGAACCGAAGATTTTTCCAGGCAAGATCTTAGCAGTAGCTACTCCATCAGGAAAAACTTTAACCATTGATCGGTATTATGCTGATTGTGAGATTGTGATTGGAGGTCGAATCTTTGGGATTGATCTAATCGAGCTGACTATCTTGGGAGTCGATGTTATCATTGGCATTGATTGGATGTCGGTGTACAGTACAAGCATCGAGTGTAAGACCAAGACGGTAATAGTGAAGGCTCCAGGTGGACCTCAAGTCACTTTCCAAGGGAAGAAGAAGTGTTCTAGGCTAGTGGCAGCTATCCGCAAGGAAGAAACTCCTATGGAAGTGCAAGGGATTCCTGTGGTTCGAAACTATCCGACTGTGTTCTTGGAAGAATTTCCTGGGTTACCCCCGCATCGTGATGTAGAATTCAGCATCACTGTTCAACCGAGAAGTGCACCCATTTCTAAGGCACCGTATAGGATGGCTACAGTGGAATAGGATGAGGTGAAACGGCAGATTGAGGAACTGTTGGAGAAAGGCTTTATTCAACCTAGTGCGTCACCTTGGGGATCACCAGTGCTTTTGGTAAAGAAGAAGGATGGATCGATGAGAATGTGTATCGATTAACGAGAGCTGAATAAGGTCACTGTTCAGAATAAGTATTCTATTCCTCGAATTGATGACTTGTTCGATCGTCTACAAGGAGCAGTTGTTTTCTCTAAAATAGATCTTCGATCAGGATATCACCAAGTTCGAGTGAAAGCTGAAGATGTGCATAAAACTACATTTAGAACTCGACATGGGCATTACGAATTCTTAGTTATGCCATTTAGAGTGACGAATGCACCCGCAATCTTCATGGATTTGATGAACAGAGTTCTGAGGCCGTTCATTGATTCTTTCGTCGTGGTGTTTATCGACGATATCCTCGTGTACTCCAACTCAGAAGAGGAGCACACCGAGCATCTGGTAGAGCAGGAGTTGTATGCCAAGTTATCCAAGTGTGATTTCTGGAAATCTGAAGTGGCATTCCTAGGTCACATCCTTTCTAAGGAGGGAGTGGCAACTGACACTCAGAAGATAGAGGCAGTGAGAGATTGGGCTAGGCCTACTACTGTGAAGGAAGTCAGAAGTTTTCTTGGAATGACTAGAAACTACAGGAGATTCATTCAGGGTTATGCTCAGATAGCCATGCCGCTTACTGGACTGACCAAGAAGAATGTGAACTTCAAGTGGACTGAGCAATGTGAGGCGAGCTTTCAGGAGTTGAAAGAGAAGCTGACTACTGCACCTATTTTGACTTTGCCTAGAGCAGGTGTTGAGTATGATGTTTACAGCGATGCTTCATATCGTGGGCTTGGTTGTGTCTTAATGCAAGAAGGAAGAGTAATCGCTTATGGGTCTAGGTAACTACGACCGCATGAGAAAAATTACCCGACTCATGATCTGGAGTTGGCTGTGATTATCTTTGCCCTGAAGCAGTGGAGGCACTACGTGTACGGTGAGAAATTGAATATGTACATGGACCACAAGAGTTTGAAGTACATATATCAGCAGAAGGATCTGAATTTGAGGCAGCGGAGATGGTTGGAAGTGCTTGAGGACATGCGACCTAAGATCAAATATCATCCTGGAAAAGCTAATGTTGTTGCTGATGCACTTAGTCGCAAGAGCAGTTTATCCAGTTTGATTACAACTCAGAAGCATCTGATTGAGGAATTGGATCGAGCAGGTATTGAAGTTGTCTTGCAAGGATTGGAAGCATCTTTAGCTCAGTTGAGGCTTCAGCCTACACTGAATGGAAGGATCATTGCAATTCAGGAGGATGATGCTGATATCTTGGAGATGAAGGAGCAGGTTGGTGCTGGCAGGTTGCCCGGATTTCAAATCAGGGATGGAGTGTTGTGGTTCGGAGATAGGCTATGCGTTCCAAATCAGGCGGACCTGAAAGAGAGTATTCTTCAGGAGGCGCATGCTACTCTTTTGTCGGTACATCCTGGGAGTACTAAGATGTACAAGGACATCAAACAGCATTTCTGGTGGTCAGGTTTGAAACGGATGTGGCTGAATTTGTGGCGAAGTGTGAGGTTTGTCAGCAAGTCAAAGCCGAAAATCAGAGATCCGGAGGTCTATTACAGCTGTTACCTATTCCGGAATGGAAGTGGGATAACATCAGTATGGATTTCATTACGGGATTGCCTAAGAGTCCTAAAGGCAATGATGTGATTTGGGTTATAGTCGATCGACTAACCAAGTCTGCTCACTTTTTGGCGATGAAACTCACTGCTTCGATGGACAATTTAGCTGAGTTGTATGTTGGAGAGATCGTCTGGCTCCATGGTGTTCCGTCAACTATTGTGTCTGATCGAGATGCGCAGTTTACTTCGCATTTCTGGAGGAGTCTTCAGACAGCTTTGGGTACCAAGACAGATTTCAGCACTGCTTTTCATTCGCAAACCGATGGGCAGACCGAGAGAGTCAACCATATTCTTGAGGATATGCTTCGGTGTTGTATACTAGACTTTGGAGGCAGTTGGGAAAGGCATTTACCTTTGGTAGAGTTTGCCTACAACAACAGTTTTCAGACTAGCATTGGGATGGTGCCATACGAAGCTTTGTATGGCAGGAAGTGAAGAACACCGGTTTATTGGTTTGAAGTTGGGGAGCGTCAGTTGTTTGGTCCTGAGCTTGTATAGCAAACTTCTGAGAAGATTGGTCTGATCAGGAAAAGGTTGGTAGAAGCTCAGAGCAGGCAGAAAAGCTATGCAAACAACCGGAGAAGGGACCTTGAGTTTGAGGTTGGTGACTTCATCTTTCTGAAAGTATCACCCAGTAAAGGTGTGTTTCGATTTGGCAAAGGCGGAAAGTTAGCCCTGAAGTTTATAGGCCCGTATAAGATATTGAAAATGATCGGAAAAACTGCTTACCAGCTTGAATTACCGAAAGAGTTATCTCAGGTGTACAATGTCTTTCATGTGTCTATGCTGAGAGGTTATATTCTAGATCCGAGTCATCATTTGCCTAAAGTTCCGGAAGGTTTGCAGTTGGATCTGAATTACATTGAGTCTCCTGTCGAGATTGTTGATCGTCGAGCGAAAGTCCTGAGGAATAAGACGATACCGATGGTCAAGGTTGTCTGGAGGAACCATTTGGTTGAAGAGGCTACTTGGGAGTCTGAGGAGAGGATGTTGAAGGATTATCCTCAGCTTTTTGTTTGATTTGTATTTTGTATCTTTTTCTTGTGCTTATTGTGAGTGTTTGTTTTTCTCGCTCTTGACTGTAGTTCCGGGGACGGAACTATTCTAAGGAGGGAGTGTTGCAATGCCCTGATTTTTCATTTAATGAAAATTATTTTTTTTTGCACGTAGTGTGCACGTGCAATATTTTTGGTTGAATTAAATGTTATGATTATTTTCATTATGATGAGTATAGATTTTTAAATATGTGCTTTTAATTATTTTGTATAAAGCCTTCTTTCAATTAGACAAAAAGCTTTTTCTTTTTAAAAGCCCAAAGTTAATTTAATTTTTTTTTTTTTTTATAATAATTATTTTGGCCCATAAACTAAAGCCCATGAATTAATTTATTTTTGGATACAACTTAAAGATTATTTTTATACAAAATTTAATGTACAATTTTTGGACCTAGTTGCATGCACGTGTATTGCTCGTACACGTGCAATGTGCACAAAGTGGGGTAGGCCGGATTGCTTTTTTTGGAGGGAATGGGAAAATTTGAGTGGGATCATGGTGTGGTGGTTACTTGATTATGGGTGGTTAGTATAACTCCTCATTAAATCATGGTCATTTGTTCTTAACTCCTACTTCAATCTTAGCCATCTATTCTCCTTCATTTTTAGTATAAATACCCCCCCCCCCCTCCCCCGGGTAGTTATTCTTGTGCTTATTAATTCTTCCAAAACTATAGTTCAATTACATTATCTAGTAGTTATTTTAGTGAGTTAAAAGATTGAGTTGTGTGTGGGAGCTGTGCTTGCATCGACCAGAAGAAGGAGAGGCCGGCTACCAAGGGAAGGAGCTCACGGGTTGTGTGCTTGGAGGCTTGTGTGCGCGTCGACTAGGAGGAGGAGCACTCTCATTGCAAGGACATTCGTCTAGGAGATTGTTAATTGTACTTTTCTTCAATAAGGTGGGTAAATTTTTCCTATTTCTAAATAGGAATGCATGCTATATTTAATTAGAAAAATGATGCATGAAAATGCTTAATAAAAAAGCACATTTAATTGGAATAATGATCCCTAATTGATTGATTTGTTGATATGCAAATTATATGTGTTTCTATTATTAAAATTCAAGTTGTGTGCGATATGAATATGACTATGAATTGTGTAAATAAACCTTCGTTAGTAGCATGAAAAATTATGTGCAAAGATTAGTATATTGACTATGTCGCTTCATGTGCTAAATTAGAAATTTTGTTATGTTGTTGTAACGAATAAATTACGATACAATTGCTATGTTCGTGAAATAAATAAGAGTAGAAAATTGGTATAGAGATTAATGAAATTATAATGTCGAAAAAGAATGTATTAGTGGTAGTATATTAAATTAGCCAAATTATATGGTAGAAATGTGTTGAGTGTTGGGAAAAATATGTTTAATTATCTAAGAAAATTATTCACATATACTGGAGTGTAATTCATGATGGAAATGATTAATCTAGAATTTTTACAGTATGTTAGTAAGAACAATTTGAAATGAGATTTTGATGAACGTCGAAATGTTTTAAATAACTGAGAGTATTGGTTAAATGAAACTCGAATTGTACTAGTGACAACCGGAGCCTATAGCTCGAGTGGTCGGATCGCTCTAAATCGCTACAGTATATATATATGGGTGTTTCTCATGACTTCTAGTATAGAGATCGTGCTAGGATTAATATTGATTGGTTATCGTACTTGTGAAAAGTGGATTGATAGGATAATCGTTATGTTGAAATGCTCTGTGCTATACATAATGTGGAAATTGTGAATGAATGAAAAAGAACTAAAGATGTTTAGAGAACTGGAAATTGCCTGTACAGTCGACCGATTATATGAACAGCCGACTGATATGAACGACAGTCGACTTCCCCGTAAATGATATTTAGATTTTGAACGCTGCGGAACAGCCGACTGGCTATGTGCAGCAGTCGACTCTTCCGAGAGATTATTGAAGAACTTCTTTGGCTGAACAAGTCGACTCAGTATGCTCTAAGTCGACTGGCCAAAACATTTTTGACATATCACAAATTCTATGATTTGTTTTATGATAAAGATTATGAATCCCTTGTTGAATGATTATTGGTTGTGGCAGTTTAGAAGAAGTAAATTTCATTTGACTTACATGAATTTCTACATGAAATGAAGTGAATCATTTATTTGAATTTATGAAAGTTTGTATGATTGTGGAAGCTATGAACATGAAAAGGAAAATCTACTGTGATTATGAAAATGAACTCAGGAGCTGGAAATGCTCAATTTTTGGTAATTGTGAATTGAAATTGAAACAAAAGAGTCGCTAAGTCTCCCCCGGCATTTGGAAAGAAATGAAATGAAATTGAAATGAAAGACCAAGGTTGGTCATGTTTGAATGAATGAATAAGTCCGGTTTAGTGGAGAGGCTAACTCTAGAGCTTTGATTTTGTTTATGATTCTAATAAAAACTAAGGATTAGTACATAGTGGAGACGTGATAAAAGTAGGAGAAAAACATGAGTTGAGGGCCATCGGATTGGCGGCATGAGAATATTTCACAGACTGTCTTCACGATGCGTCGTGACATGACGTGGATACTGCTCCAGAGTTCCGTCCCGGTGGTGACGCTTCTGGGATGGTTGGTGACTGCATGAGGATCGTGTGCCATGAAGGAGGCTGAATTCTTCACGATGCGTCGTGACATGACGTGGGATTTCTCTCCAGGTTTTATGTACACGTGCTTGTACTCATAAATCATCTAAGATACTTACCGTAGTTACAGTAGTAGATTAAGTCATAGCGAGGGATTAAACCATACAAAGATGAAGAACGATTAAGGGGCTTGCCCTCGGACCTATGTAGTATGGGATGCATAGAATCCGAACAAGTGCGCATTAGTGTCATCTAATATAAATAATTGCATTAAGGACTAAGTACACAATCACAATACGACATCAATAGGATAGTCCCTTTAGTTTGACATGTGACAAGTTTGTGTTTGTTAAATATGGAAAATAAGTTATACTATTTCCGGCATAGAGAGGATGGCCGTGTATAATGTTCGTCGGTTGAATAAACTGATGTACCCACAGTCTTATTTGCAGGTAAGTGACATGATAAAGATTAAAGAGGAATAGATGCTTAAAGATAATACAATGTTGTTGTACATTTATTCAATTGTTGTAAAATTTACTTCCTCTGTGCAATGTAAAGTGTAAAGTTTCATGTAAACTCTGATGTAAAGTGAAAGGTTCAAATTTTCTTGTAAAATTGTACTAAAGGAAGTGGAAAGATCCTGTAGAACATCTCGAATTCAGTGTATTTGGGATTCGGGGCGTTACAATAAATAACTGCATTAAGGACTAAGTGCACATTCACATGCGACATCAACAGGATAGTCTCCCTTAGCATTGTTTGTGACAAGTGTGTGCTTCTAAGTAAGAGAAATTGATGTATTATATCCTAGCGTCAGTTGTATGCAACTGACGTGCCCACAGCTTCTATGCAGGATGACAAGACTAAAGAATGATTGTTGCTTAAGGAAATGTTCAAGTTGTTATTCAATTCATGTATCATGTTGTAATTTATAATTCTACTGTGTTGATGTAATCATTGTTGTATAAAAGTTTTAATTTTCTTGTAAAATGTACGAAGTAAGTGTAAAGATCCTGTGGAATTTCGAATTCAGACTTATTTGAAATTCGGGGTGTTACAGAGTGGTATCAGAGCCATGCTTCCAAGTAGTACAAATTTATAAGGAACGACACCCTAGAGTGGACATTAGAGTGTGAGTTGGGTATAGAGATTTAAATGTAAGATACTTACATTTGTGTTGCTCTATGATTTATGCTTCTTCTTCTCCCTTTCCCAAGATGGCGAACCACTACGACCCAGCAGGCAATGATGATTAGCACATATTCGAAGAGGACTACTACCCCGGACAAGAAGACTCCGACAAAGAAGATCCTGAGGAGTATGAAGGAAAATGGCCCAAATCCCGAGAGATCACTCTGCCTCTATACTCATCAGACATTTCATCTGACGGGGAAGAGCCAGTTCCAGAAGTCTCATCGAGTCTCTTCAGAGGCAGGTGGAGACTTGGAGGGAGAGAGCATATCTATTGAAGGACCAGTGTGCGAAATGCAAGGAGATTATTGCAACCCTCAGTCATCGTGTTTGGGAACTCGAGAAGAGAAAGAACATGTATGATGTGATGAAGGAAGAAGTGGCAGAACTACGGGAAGAGCTTAGGAAAGCCAAGAGGAACTGTAGGGATTAGACTATTGTATCTTCTCAAATGTTTTTCGCTTGATGTCAGACGATGTTTTAAATTTAAATGTACAAATTTTGAATTCAATGAAATTAAAGAAACTGATTTAAATTCATATTTTCTACTTCGAATTTAATGGATCTTTTAAATCAGAGTATGGCCGGAAGAAGATCAAGGAATGGAGAAGGACCCAGCTGTGGACTCGACTTGGAGATGGAGTTGGCTAGAGTCTATCAGACCCTTAATGTCGTTGCCATGAACCAAAACCAAAGGGGGATGCCTGCGAATCTAGTTTCTGAGGCAATCAAACTCGTGGAGTCATTCAAGAGGATGAAGCCACCAGTATCTGAAGGGAAGTCAGACCCAGATGCAGCTAACAATTGGATTCGGCAAGTTAAGACTATCTTTGAAGTCTTGGAAACTCCAGAAGGTAGCAAGGTGAAGCTAGCTACATTGCAGCTTGAGAAGGATGCAGCTATATGGTGGCAGTCCATGAAGTGGACTATGGGAAATGGTGTTATTAGCTGGGAGGAAATCTTGGAGGAAATCTGCGGTCACTATTTTCCATCTGATGTCCAAGATAAGAAAGCAATGGAGTTCATGGCACTGCAGTAGGGAGGCATGTCTGTCAGGGAGTATGAGACAAGGTTTACTCAACTCTCGAGGTATGCACCCAAACTTGTGATGGATGAGGTGAAGAAAGCTCAGAAGTTCGAGCATGGATTGAGGCCGAGTCTGAGATCAAGGATGATACCCCTTGGTAACAGGAGGTTTGACAAGTTAGTCAAGTGAGCTGCAGCTACAGAGGCGGATATGGAGCAGTTTCATGCCGTCTAGAACTGAAGGAACAATTGGAATGTTGGGAAGAGGCCCACAAATTTTGGAAATGTCAGAGTGCAGCCGCCAATTCAAAGGTTCAAACCTACGGAGGCGAATGCTGTTAGTATGGCTGGAAGACCCGGAAATGGTTGGGTGAAGCCTCCTGTGACCTGTTTCAACTGTGACGAGGGAATCAACCCTATAAGATGAAGAACGACTAAGGGCTTGCCCTCGGAACTATGTAGCATGGGATGCATAGAATACGAACAAGTGCACATTAGTGTCATTAAAAATAAATAACTGCATTAAGGACTAAGTACACATTCACACACGACATCAATAGGATAGTCTCCCTTAGCTTTGTTTGTGACAAGTGTGTGCTTTTTAAGTAAGAGAAATTGATGTATTATATCCTAGCGTCAGTTGTACGCAACTGACGTGCCCACAGTTTCTATGCAGGATGACAAGACTAAAGAATGATTGCTTCTTAAAGAAATGTTCAAGTTGTTATTCAGTTCATGTATCATGTTGTAATTTATAATTCCACTGTGTTGATGTAATCATTGATGTATAAAAGTTTTAATTTTCTTGTAAAATTGTACGAAGTGAAGTGTAAAGATCCCGTAGAACTTCTAATTTAGACCAATTTGGAATTCGGGGTGTTACAGAGTAGTATCAGAGCCAAGCTTCCAAGTAGTACAAATTTATAAGGAACGACACCCTAGAGTGGACATTAGAGTGTGAGTTGGGTATAGAGATTTAAATGTAAGATACTTATATTTGTGTTGCTCTATGATTTATGCTTCTTCTTCTCCCTTTCCCAAGATGGCGAACCACTACGACTCAGCAGGTGATGATGATTGGCACATATTTGAAGAGAACGACTACCCCGGACAAGGAGATTCTGACAAAGAAGATCCTGAGGAGTATGAAGGAGAATGGCCCAAATCCCGAGAGATCACTCCGCCTCTGTACTCATCAGACATTTCATCTGACGAGGAAGAGCCAGTTCCGGAAGGTCTCATCGAGTCTCTTCAGAGGCAGGTGGAGACTCAGAGGGAGAGTGCAGATCTATTGAAGGCCCAGTGTACGAAGTGCAAGGAGAATATTGTAACCCTCAGTCATCGTGTTTGGAAACTCGAGAAGAGAAAGAACATGTATGATGTGCTGAAGGAAGAAGTGGCAAAACTACGGGAAGAGCTTAGGAAAGCCAAAAGGAACCGTAGGGATTAGACTATTGTATCTTCTCAAATGCTTTTCGCTTGATGTCAGACGATATTTTAAATTTGAAGGTACAATATTTGAATTCAATGAAATGAAAGAAATTGATTTAAATTCATGTTTTCTACTTCGAATTTAATGGATCTTTTGAATCAGAGTATGGCTGGAAGAAGATCAAGGAATGGAGAAGGACCCAGCTGTGGACTCGACTTGGAGACGGAGTTGGCCAGAGTTTATCAGACCCTCAATGTCGTTGCCATGAACCAAAACCATAGGGGGATTCCTGAGAATCCAGTTCCTGAGGCGATCAAACTCGTGGAGTCATTCAAGAGGATGAAGCCACCAGTGTCTGAAGGGAAGTCAGACCTAGATGCAGCTGACAATTGGATTCGGTAAGTTAAGACTATCTTTGAAGTCTTGGAAACTCCAGAAGGTAGTAAGGTGAAGCTAGCTACATTGCAGCTTGAGAAGGATGCAGCTGTATGGTGGCAGTTCATGAAGCGGGCTATGGGAAATGTTATCAGCTGGGAGGAATTCTTGGAGGATTTCTGCGGTCACTATTTTTTATCTGATGTCCAAGAGAAGAAAGCAATGGAGTTTATGGCACTGCAGCAGGGAGGCATGTCTGTCAGGGAGTATGAGACAAGGTTTACTCAACTCTCGACGTATGCACCCGAACTTGTGATGGACGAGGCGAAGAAAGCTCAGAAGTTCGAGCACGGATTGAGGCCGAGTCTGAGATCAGGGATGATACCCCTTGGTATCAGGAGGTTTGACAAGTTAGTCAAGCGAGCTACAGCTACAGAGGCGGATATGGAGCAGTTTCATGCCATCCAGAACTGGAGGAACAATTGGAATGTTGGGAAGAGGCCCGCAAATTTTGGGAATGTCAGAGGGCAGCCGCCAACTCAAAGGTTCAAACCTACGGGGGTGAACACTGTTAGTGTGGCTGGAAGACCTGGAAATTATTGGGTGAAGCCTCCTGTGACCTATTTCAACTGTGGCGAGGGAATCAACCCTACAAGTTAAAGAACGACTAAGGGCTTGCCCATAGACCTATGTAGCATGGGATGCATAGAATCCGAACAAGTGCACATTAGTGTCATTAAAAATAAATGACTGCATTAAGGACTAAGTGCACATACACATACGACATCAATAGGATAGTCCCCCTTAGCTTTGTTTCTGAAAAGTGTGTGCTTTCTAAGTAAAAGAAATTGATGTATTATATCCTAGCATCAGTTGTATGCAACTGACGTGTCCATAGCTTCTATGCAGGATGACAAGACTAAAGAATGATTGCTGCTTAAAGAAATGTTCAAGTTGTTATTCAATTCATATATCATGTTGTAATTTATAATTCTTCTACGTTGATGTAATCATTGTTGTATAAAAGTTTTAATTTCCTTGTAAAATTATACGAAGTAAAGTGTAAAGATCCTGTGGAACTTCAAATTCATACATATTTGGAATTCGGGGTGTTACACGAGTCTTGTGGTGTTTAGACGTCATTTCAAACTCATCCAACTTAGCAAAATGGAGGAGCGTTGGTACCTTAGCCCTCGTAGGAATCGGGGGTTAGTCGATACTCCCAGCTCAATTAGATGTTGGAAGGAGAAATTTTTTGTTGTTCGCAGTGCTGAGTCATGGGGAATCCCCACTACATGGAGGAGAACGGTTCCCTCGGCGGTGAGAGTGGAACCGATGATGACCTTAGAAGAGAAGAGCGTTAGTTATGCCCTTCTTGGACTGAAGGTGTTGGTGTGGCAAGACATCACTGACGAAGTACTCCTTGAAGGTGGTCATGTCCCGGCTGTTTCTAGTACGGTTTTACCGTTGTTCTTTCTTGTCGTTTTATTTATGCCTTTGTTGCTTTCATTTGGTTTTACGAGTTTTAACTCCTTTGTGTTTCACCTTTCAGGATGAACATGCATGGATTACGAAGACATTCTGACGGACTTGGATGCGACGTAACAAGAGGAATGACGAGCCGAAGAAGCGAAAGAGGTCAGCTACGCATCCTTCTCCTTCCCAGGACTTGCCACCCCTGGTCCCTACCATGCGGACTAATCCCCCTTCAGAGGTGCCGCTTGATGCTGATGCAGGTTCTTCCTTGGCTGCGATCGTGGCGAGTGCCACGTCAGCTCCTCTGACTGCTACGGCTGCCACGGTACTTGTTGACAGGGGGGACATGGTCTATACTCCTGACTAGAATGTGAAACCCCGGGAGAGCTTTTTGGGGAACTCTGCTGCTTGCCTCGATGCCAGCTGCCACATTCCTACTCCAGCTGATAAAGAGAAGCTGAAGATGCAGCCCCCGGAGAGATCGGTCCTGGAGATGACGGTATGATTTAGTTTCCTTTGTTTCTCAGCCTGCGTTATCCTCCTTTGCATCATTACGTTTTAATTGTTTTCTCTTTGTTTTGGCAATATGTCACTTCGGGCATCTGGTTGACTTTTATGCGGCCGAGGCGAAGAACCTGAGGGTCCGTATCTCTCGCACTGAGAAGGACAAGAAAAAAGCTGTCAAGGAGTCAAAGGCAGAGTTAAAGGAGCTAAGGAAGAAGGAAAGGGAGGCGCGCCTTGGGTTGGAGGTGTTGGCCGCAAGCAAGGAGGAGATGCGCCTTAAGCTAGAAGCATCAAAGGAGAGAGAGAAGGCATTGGAGAAGAGGAACGCCGACCTTCTACTAGAGTTGGAGAAGGCTTGCACTGATGCAGCCTCGGAACTGAAGGTCGAGGTGGCCGAGGTTCATGTTGAGTGTAAGTTCAAACTGTAAGGGGTGATGCTCAAGTCTTATGCTGCAGCAATTTCACACGTGGCGGAGCGTGTTCCCAGTTTCGATGGGAAAGGCTACCATGTGACTCTTCGACCTGGCGAGCCCCTTGATACTGGCAGGATGGATGATGGCAGGATCAGCACTCCTGCGGGCAGCACGAGGAGCGGCTCTAGAAAGAAGAACAAGGGGAAGGAAGCAACTGGTGGTTCCTTGTCTGTGGTGGTGCCGAAGTAGGCGGATACTTGATTCACCTTGTTATGCCCTATTTCTTTCAGGCTTTCTTTATTTGCCTTTGTTTCAAACTTGTAGCTACTTTCTGTGATGCCTAATTGCGGACTGGCCACCGCATTCCTGTATCTTCGTTTTAGTGGTTGAAAAACTATCTTCCAGATCTATTACCGTTTGTCATATTGCGTTGATGTACTTTGAAGTGACGCTTGGTCGTGACACCTAGTATTACACCTAGTATTTTGTCTTTTTGCTTGACCATGCTTTTGTAATTGTTGATAGATGATCGTGGGAACGAGTGAGAAACCCTGTAGTGACAAGGTTGAGTGCCTTCGCAAGCGACTGCGCATAATGGATTTGGTTGTTGACCGTTTGCGTGTTCAGTCGGAGGACGAATGGTTAGAGTCTATTCTCCTTAAGTCGGCGCTTATCGAGAGGGATTGCGAGTTAGCACTCCTACATGCCAACCGTCTTGCCAACTTGTCCCTACTTCCAAAAGTGACTAAAGACAGTGTTGGAGAGTGTGTTATTCTTAGGAAAGTAGTTGTCGAGAAAGACTTGGAGTTGTATTGTATTCAAGAGAGACTTGGTGGGTTATGAACGGCAAGCCTCTCACACGTCATCGGTGCAAAAAATGAAACAATGGTTGAAGTGAAGAAAGGCAACATGACTAATGCGAAAGGGAGTGTAACAGTTGGAGGAGTTGGGTCGATCGTTGGGGGAGCGGCCTCGATAGCGCAGGTGCTCCCTTGACATTCTGGCGAAGCGTAGAGTGACGTGTTCGCTTTGTTAAGTTTAGTTTTGGTTGGTGGATAATCATGTGCCCCGTGTGCCGGCCAGCAATCTCAATCCATAGGATCAACATTTTCTATCAAAGATGCTGGCAGAAAAGAAAAAGTTGTGGCCGTCAGGCGACCCACAACGAGGCTCGTATCTCTTAGGAACAACGTCCCTCATCCATGGAGTCGAAGGGACGACTTGTAGATCGAATTTTATGATTCATAATTTTGTACGTGTAAATATTTGTAGCACTACTGGATCTGAACATATGGGTCTGAGATAGTTCTCTGATTCTTGATGAAATTTCTTTGCGTGCTTGATCCTTGTGATGCACCTTGTTATCGATATTGATGAACCTTCGACTGAATTCTTTGTGGCTAAATAACAGGGCTTCAAGCCTGTTGTGTATAGCTAATGAACTGTCGACGGCCAGCTCTGAGTTTGGTGTTTGGGATTAAACCTTTTGCATGAAGTTATGAGGTTGTTGGTAGGATTTTCCCTGAGTGAAAAGCGGTGAGCGAGACGTTGAAGCCATTGTTTTGAGTCAATGAGTCGCTGATGGATCTTGAGTGGTGATCAAAGCGTTGAACTCGTTGTTTGGGGCCAACGAGTTATTATTGGAGTTGAACGAAGATCAAAGCATTGAACTCATGTTTGGAGCCAACGAAGTCTTTGATCGAGCTTGTAGATACCTGTAGTGACGCTGGGTTTGAATGCATAGATTTGCGATAGGCCTGCGATTTAAAGAATTCTTTTCATATGCATAAACCTTGCTGTTAAGATCTATTTGCCATCGACTAGGTTCTTTGTAGCTAAATAACAGGACCTTAGGTCTGTTGCGTATAGCTAACGAACCGTCGACGGTGTGTGATGGAGTTTAGAACTTCTCCACCTTGAACTCAGCTAGTTGTAGGAGCAACTCTAAGGGAGAATCGTTTTCCAAACTTGCTGTATGGGTCCTCTGACAAATTGTGAGAGTCACATCGAGTGGTGAGTTGAACTATAGGCGTTGCTTTACAAGTGATACTGGAGTAATTGCGATCCACGATTTTAGACCTCTTAATCTGTCTTCAAGGAATTTTAACTTGTTTCACGAACATATCGAATAGCGAGTTGAACTCTGAACGTGCTTGATTGCAGATTGCTGAAGTAACTCCGAGCCATGGGTATGGATTCTGAACTTATTAGTTTAGGTATTAACAGGTTGCAGGAGCAGATCGAATGGCAAAGCACACTCTAAACTTGCTTCATTGTAAATTGCTAGAGTATCTTCGAGCCATGGGTATGGACTCCGAACTGGTCGTGGAGGCATTAACGAATTACAAGAGCAGATCGAATGGTGAAGCAAACTCTGAACTTGCTTTATTGCAAATTGCTAGAGTAACTTTGAACCACGGGTATGGACTCCGAATCTGTCTTATGAAAAGCTTGTAACGAGTTTTTAGCGCCGCTCTAGGTGTAAGTTAGGCGTTTAGCTCGTTGTTTGCTTTAATAAAATTGAACAAGATGTTTAAGAATAAACTAGCTAATTTTATTGAGAAATAAACTAAGGGGCTAATCTAATAGCTGACCCTTATTACTTGCATGACCGTTAGTGAAAGCAGCCTTTTATTGAAAGAAAAAATAAATGGCTGCTCTAGTGGGTGGCCTTTATTACAAGTTTTAAAAATTCTACTGTTACAAGAGGGCGTTTCAGATGCTCTTGTCGTACTCCATGAGGTGTTGCTCATTCCAAGTCCTTGCTATCATATCCTTGCCCCCCGGGTGTTCAAGTTGGTGAGCCAAAAGGCGAACAACTTGGTAGACCTTGCCTAGAGTTGTTTTTTTTGAAGTGAGCCTCCTCTAGATGTGTGGGGAGAAGGGGAGGCCTTCTGGTGCAGTGATGAGCATTGGCAGGACTATTTCTTCTTGTAGGCTTAGCGGAGTGGCTACGGATGATGGATTTAGGTTTATTGTTGCGTTCTGATGAGGATGCACTCGAAACTGAGATGAGATAACTTGACAAATTTGAAAATTCTTGATTTGACTAACCAGTGCAGTAGCTTCGACCCTGTCTACAGGCTCGGTGTTACTGTGATTGCTTTCTTGTAGTAGCTCTGCGGCATGGAAGGGGAGAACCGAACCCCCCATGGTAGCAGTGTAGCATGACCGCGCTGCCTGTTGATTTCCCACAACCTAGCCTATGCCTGCTAGAGTTGGAAATTTCATTTTCAAGTGAAACACCGAGGCGACCGCATGAAAAGATGCCAAGCCTGGGCGACCAAATATGGCATTGTACGTGGATTTAATGTCGACTACCAGGAAGTCTAATGCTTCCATTCGAGTTGCTGGGGCTTTCCCTGCCGTCACGTCGAGTGTGACAATTCCCTCAACTTGGACAGGTGCACCTGAAAAGCCGTGAAATGTATAGCTGACTGGCTTGAGTCGATCTCGCGAGAGCTTTAAAGCATCAAATGCAGACATGAAGAGGATGTTTACGAAGTTGCCGTTATCTACGAGGATATGTCGCACCTCATTATTTTTCATGCCTAGATTGATAACCAGTGCATCGCAATGAGGCATTTTGAACGCCCTCAAGATCTTTATCGGAGAAGGACACAAATAGGCCTGAACCCTTTGGGGGTGGAGTGTTGTGTGCTGAATTAACTTTCCTTACGAAGACTTTGCGGGAGGAGTTAGAATCTCTCTCCATAGGTCCTCCGTGAATGGTGTGTAGGATGGCCATGTGCTCGGAGTCTCATGATTCAGAAAGACTTTCTGGACACTTATTAGCCCCCTATGGCAGAGGGGTAACGGTGTTATTTTTTCGTTGGACAAATTGAGAGAGATAGCCCCGCCGAATCAGGTCTTCAATTTCTTCTTTGAGGGCTCGAAAATTGTCAGTAGTGTGTCCATGGCCTCTATGAAATGCACACCACAGGCCCTTGTCTCTTCTCTTGCTGGTCATTGTCATTTTGGGAGGAGGATGAACTATCTCATCTTTTTCAATTGCCATAAGGATGGCAGATACACTCGTGTTCAAGGTAGTAAACTTGTCGAAGCAGGGTGTTGGAGGAGGACGGCGTTGGCTTGCACCATTTTTCAGGAACTTCTTGGGTGTTTCCTCACTTGCGTTCTTCTGATTGTTCCAGGAAGGTGACTCTTTCTTGACTTGTGGATTGAAAGCTTTCTCGACCCTGATGTATTTTTTGCTCCCTTCTAGGAGCTCAGTGAAATCTCGAGGTGGCATCTTGGGGAGGGAGGCCTTAATTTCTTTATGTATGACATTGTGGCGGAAAAGCTACAGCCGCCACTGAAGAGTCTAAGGTGGAAAATGACCTAGCTTCTACCGTAAAGCGTTTGGCGGTGTTTTTCATCAGTTCATGATGGTTTTTTCGAGAGCCCCCGGTGCCTCTCCATTGGAAGGAGATTGACTAGGTCGTCGGGGTGACTGTTGAGAAGGAATCAGATCTTCCACAAGAGGAGCTGTCTTGAGGCCGCCCCTCTGAATCTTAGTCTTGGTGGCATGGTGGCAAGTTTGACTTGTGTAGTTTTCCACGGATGGTGCCAATCTGTTTCTGCTTATTTTGGTGTGAGAGCAAGCAGATAGTGAGTTCTTATTTAATGGAAACTACTAAAAATCTAACCTTTAATCTTTGTCATGAAATGCAGTTAGAGCTTCTGAGATTGAATCTGGATCGTTGACTGACCATCGTGGTCTGAATCCGACGAGTGCTGACGCGGCCGATGGACCTTCAAAAAGCCTAAAACACCGGGGGTTGGCCCCGACGACAGACCCTCCGACGCTCAAGTCAGAACCAGAAAAAGAAAGAGAGTTTGAGAGAGAAACTGGCGATTTGTTCATTACCATCTGACGGGGGGTATTTATAGGCCGGAGAAACATATCAAGCGATCGATCTAAATCCACTTGATCGATATGAATTCCTTATCTCCTTTATGTTTTTCTCCCTCAAAAGATAAGTTCTCTTGTTAGGGGATAAGAGATTCGACTCCTAGTTTTCATGGGCTGGGTGTCTCTCCTAGTAGGCCTAGTCTGTTACTTTTTATGGGCTTGAAAGAAGTCTGTCTTGTAGAGAAGCCTGGAGAAGGCCCGGACCTGTTAATTAGGCCCGTTATGATTAAGCTACCTATAGAACCTTTGAGATCTGTGTTGGATTCGTACGACCCTGATTTGCTGCGATTTTCCCCATCATCAATATGAATTCTAGAAGTGTTTTGGATTTTCTTATAAAATCGTGAAACTTTATCATGAGAAGTTTCTCTGTTAGATTTATATGACGTTGATAAGAATTCATCCTCTTTAAAGACAGTTCCAGACATACCTGAACTTAGTGTTTTAAGGTTTTTAGTATTTTAAATTTTTAGAAGGAGACCTTCGTACTTCACATGTTAATTAATAGCTAGTTGATGTATTAATTCCAACATGATTTATATATTTACAAGGTAATTTAAACAAGTTTTAATTGAATGAATCCTACCTGGCGTTTGATATGGAAGAAATCAATAAATTTTTCCAGGGAGAAGAAGAATTATAATGGACCCAACTTGGAGGAAAAAGAGAGAGAGGCATATAATCCTCATATCTATATAATAAAACACAAAGAAAGCTATCAAGTGGCTCACATTCAATTCCCCCAAAATTAAAGGCTCAGATCCAACCTCACAAAACATATTTTTCCTTCTAAAATTTCAAACCCCAAAATCAAATTTTTCCCCCCAAAACTAAAAAATTCATTACTTTATTACAATCTCTCTCTTCTCTCTTCACTTTTTCATATTTCTCTCTTTCTCTCTCTCTCTTTCCAAATTTTTTTTTATTTACTTAGAAATTTAGATTTTAAGATTTTAGGTTTGTAAAATTTTCAGAATTTTTATGCTTTTTTTATTACACATGTTATACTGAACATAGCAAATATCTCTTCAACAATTAAATTTCATCATTTTCTACCATTAAAGTTCTAAGAAGTTAAAATTATTTTTCAACATATACTAATAGAAACATGGATGTTTATTTACAACTAATTATTGTCATTCTATTCAAACTTGAACTACATAATTATTGTTTTACTGTTTACAGGGCTTTTCGTGTGTTGTATCGTTCCAAAGACGTGCCGTAGGCACGTGCCCACGGGCAAATCTAGTATATTAATAAATTGCAATAGTATTCAACATCATTGATGCATTTCGAAGTAAAAACATGAAGTATGAAGAAAGCACTGCCTTTATTATTAAGTGTTATGATTATTATCAATCCTCCTTACGTCAAAAATATTTTTTTATCCAACAAAAGTACTATTTAGATCAATAATGGCTATTTGATTCACTGATTCCTCTTCCTCGGATCATGGAATTCTTTC
Source organism: Hemerocallis citrina (assembly GCA_017893485.1). Taxonomy (NCBI): domain Eukaryota; kingdom Viridiplantae; phylum Streptophyta; class Magnoliopsida; order Asparagales; family Asphodelaceae; genus Hemerocallis; species Hemerocallis citrina. Next base: position 31,113,082 of record CM030363.1, read on the forward strand.
CTAAATTTCTCTCTTTTTTCTTAACGTAAAAAGGATTCAAAATGGGAAGTTTAGTGATACTGTTCTAGTATTTTCGGAATTTTGAAAGATAAATAAAATTCACCTCAATATCTCCCTAACTACAATATGTCATGATGGTTCAGTGCCCCTGTATATGTTTGGTGTTCAATAAAATCAAGCTGAGTAACTTTTGCTTTGTTAGGAATTATTTATGTATAACACTATTAGATGGTTTTCACTGGTTCAGTTTGGAAAACTTGTATTACTGAATTTTGATCCTGCTCGCTGGAAATCTACACAATGCAAAGATTGCTGTTGATGCTTTTTCCATTTGGTGAGAATATTTTTATTTACTTTTTATTCAATTTTCATTTTTCTTGAAAGATCAACAAGCTTAATAGTGAGAAATATTTGTCAGATTTATGCTAAGCTCAAAGATATTACTGAAAAATTCTGAAGTAGGAAATTACTATTTTTTCTTGAGAGGGAAGTATGAAAAAAATAAGTGAAACCTTGTTGTTTTCGAACTCTTCATTGTATTATGGAAATCTTTTTTAACAGCATGAGTATAAATGGATGGTAGATGATGATTCCCTTGTCATTCTTCGCAGGGACAGGGTATGTTAGTATTTAGTAATGATTCTATTTATTCATTGTGGTAAATCATATTTGCAGTTTATGAGTGTGACAAAAATGCCACCTTTTCCATTAAAAGTATGCAAAGAAACCAGGCACAATAAAAGTTTTCTTCAGAACACCGAATCAACACATGAACACATTTCTGCCTAATTATCGATTTTTTTATTTTATAAATATCACATCTGAGGTTTCTTATTTACAGCCTCTCAAGCTCTCACCCAAATTGTGTTATGTACTGAACCTTTTGAATATATATACTGCATAGGGGCATATCTGAGTTTCAGGGGGCAAAAAGAAACTTGGTTACCTTCTTCATTTTCCAAATTTTCAAGTCTATCATCGTTATTATGCTCTTCATTCACTACATGTTCAAATTCTTCATCAATTGATTCATTTATATGTTCCTCATCAACCAAACCTTGAGGTTCAACATTTTCACTAGCCAAATTAGTTTGTTTAGTATTTTTTAAAAAATTGTCCATTGCACCTTTTTGAGATTTGGTAAATTCTTCAATTCTTTGTTTTTTTTTTTTTTTTCATGTCCGGAATCATATTTTTTAGGAGGCATACTTGAAATATTAAATTAACAATACAAAATTTCAGTAACAAAGTTAAGGAACAATAGTACCTAATTGTTGTAGCTTCGAAATTTTCCTTTTTCTTGAAATCTTCAATAATTTTCTTCAATTTCGGTCGCAAATCAGGAAATGAATACTCCTCCAAATGATATCTGAAATTATAAAACACAAATACTAAATTAATAATGTAATTATTTCTTTACATAATCTCAACAGTAAATTAATAACTCAACAGTATAATTAATTTAATTTTCTTAATAAATAATTGCACTAATTTAATAACTCAACTGTAAAGTTACCTAGCACTGAAAAATGAAAACTAGGTAATTGAAAAAATGAAATACCTAGCACTGAATAATTGCATTAATTTCTCCAATAGTCCAATTGAATTAATTTAATCTCAACCAGGGTCCAGTGGTGATAACTGATAACTGAAAAATGAAAAAAAAAAAAAAAAAAGAAGAGACGATGTAGGCTGATTACTGATAACTGAAAATGGAAAAAAAAAAAAGAAGAAGAAGAGAAGATGTAGGCTGATAACTGATAACTGAAAAATGAAAAAAAAAAAAGAAGAAGAAGAAGAGAAGATGTAGCGACTAGCGAAATTAAAATTACCTAACGGGCAGGTGACGCGCGGCGACGAGCGAGGCGGCGACGGGCGATGCGCGACGCGGCGATGGTCGATGCACGACGCGGTGACGGGCGCAGGGCGACGCTGCGAGATGGTCCCTCTGGTAGAGTGGTTGTTGTCTAGATTAAGAAAGATTTCAATAATCAAGAATCAAGATGAAGAGAAATCAGGAGATGGAGAGAAAAGTTGAACTTGGGAGTTGATTGAGATGGAGAGAAATCAGGAGAATGAGAAAGTATATCGTCCAGAAATCAGAGAAATCATGGAGACGTGGGTTTCCTTTCTCTTTTTTTTTTATATAAATAACAGTGACTAAACTTTTCTTTAAAGGGGGCCCTAAAAGATTTGGGGGTCCAAAACAGCCGCTTGGGCTGCTTGGGCCCAGATCCGCCATTGATACTGCATACGTAGCTGGTTTACATTGTGAGACTGGTCCATTCTAGCTGGGTGCAACTGCGACGAAAATACAGTTATGTACACTAATCTTATGTTTAATGTGGAATCAACTTTTACTTGTAGACAGACTGATAGACAAGTAAAATGACTCATTACAATGGCATCTTGCACACATTTCATAATCTTTTCTATTCTTTGATATCTTTCCAGTGTAGATCCAATTCTCTCTTCTATCAATTGCTTCACTACATATCCTAGAAGTAGTTGTGCAAGTAGCCTCTGTTGGTGAACGCTTAGTACTTATGGAAATGCATTTGTTCCATGATAATGGTAAAAATCACAGCAAATTAGGGCGGTACTCTTTAACAGGTCCGGGCTTTCTTGAGGCTCATCTACAAGAACATGGGCCGCAGTCAAGCTTATTAAAAGTGACAGATTCAGCCCACTAGGAGTGACACTCAGCCTAGTCAAATCTCTTATCTCCAGACAAGAGAGTCTTATCTCTTAAGGGGAGAGAATCAACTGGAGATAAAGGATTCATGTTAATTTAACGGATCCATATCAATCTCCCAAAATGTTTCTCAGGCCAATAAATACCCTCTCCCCTCCTCAGTCATAATGTAATTTGCAAATTCGCTCCCAAACTCTATTTCTCTCTTTAGTTTTGACTTAAGCGTCGGAGGGTCTGGCACCGATATCACCCTCGGTATTTCAAGCTTTTTGCAGGTCCTTCAGCAATCAACAACTGTCGGATTCAGATCATAGTGTTCAATTAACGATCCAGATCCACTATCAAGAGCTCTAACCACTTTTCACGGCAACGAACAAAGGTTAGATTTGTAGTAGTTTCCATCAAATATTAACTCAGGTTGCTCCCACACCAAAATAAGCAGCAACAGATTGGCGCTGTCTGTGGGAAACTACACAAATCAGACTTACCATCATGCCACCAAGACTAAGAGGCAGAGCAGTGACCTCAAGCCGTCGCACTAATGCTCTTCGTCAAAAAGCTCCTCCCATGGAGGATCCAATTCCTCCTCAACAGCAGGATTAGCCTCAACATCCTAATCAAACTCTCATCAATGGAGAGGTACTTGGGGGCTCCCGACGAAGCCATCATGAACAACGCTCTTTGCATGACCATATCTCAGTCCATAATCCTTCCACTGATTTAATGGCCACGCGAGGTCCCCAGGGGTCGAGAGATCTCTATCAAGTCATCAGTACCAGGCAACAAGGAACTAATCTACGGATCCATTTGGATGAGAGGCATGCCCGAACCGAGGCCCCCCGGTCAAAATGGCAAGTAAATCGGGGAAGCAATTCTCTCGAAGGTAGAGATCAAGACACTTCTCCTCTCACAGGGGGAGCACTACAGAAAGAAGCCTGACTCGTGAGATTCAAATGCATCTTGAGAGAAACAAAGGGAAAGAGGCCCCAGTCACTAGGGCCGAATTGAAAAACTTCATGCTTGACATACTCTAAGCAATTCAAGGCAGTCAAGATCAGGTGACGACTCAACCGGATCCAAGCAGAAGGACGACCATGTCCTTCGTCTCATTGGAGAAGTAGAGAACCGCCTAGAATAGATGAAGAATGAGGGGAACCGCTCTAGCAGGGCCTACCTCCCTAGTCGACCCCCATTCAGCAAATCCATCCTTAATGCGCCAATTCCAAAGAACTTCAAAGCCTCTCAATTAGAATCATACGATGGAGAATCAGACTCGACTGACCATATTGAGAGTTTCAAAACACTCATTATGGTCTACAATGCCACTGATGCGCTCATGTGCTGAACGTTCCCTGCAACTTTGAAAGGATCAGCAAGAATGGTCCTCTCACCTCACTCCAGGGTCAATATTCTTCTTCGACCAGCTCAAGGAGCTCTTCATAACGCATTTCGTTACTAGTCAGAAGGCTAAAAAAATAAGTGCCTCCCTGTTGGAACTAATGCAAAAGGATGGAGAACTGCTGAAAGACTTTGTCAAACGTTTCACAGCGGAAACAAGGTCCATCTCTTCCGTAGATTCATCAGTGGCTACTGCTACATTCTGCCACATCGTCTCTCACAAAGACCTAAAAGTGTAACATCCTGAATTTTTCAAATAATAAATATGAAGTTTTCTTTTATTTTCACGTATCTTGCACGTGCAATTTAATATGTGTATTTTTAACTTTAAAAAGTATTCTCGTATCATGACTAACATTTCTTCTCTTTTAAATTAAAGCCTATTTTAATCTCTAGGCCTAATAGTCTAATTCTAGCCCACTTAAATTAATTAATTAATTTAATTAGAGAGCCATGAATTCTAGCCCACCTAATTGGCCCACTAGTTAATTTTAATAATAATTAATACAACTTGTAGTGTAGACTTGATCAAGTAGCAAATAAATTAACAATTTAATGTACAAACTAATTTGTAGTATGCATATTGTGACACGTGCATTGCACAAGCACATAGATGAGTGAGAGAGGACTTGGCCGACCTTGGTCTTGGAGTGGGTGTGATAGAGAGTGCGGAAGGGTGGTTATGAGATGGTGGGTGGTTCTTCTAACTCCTAAATGCATCCTAACCTTTCATCTAAACTCATCTCAACCCTCCATTTGAGCTTGAGTTGTGTATAAATACCCCTTCCCTTATCTTCTTCATGACTTGCATTAGAAATATTTTCAAGAGAAGAGAAAAGAAAAGAAACAAGTGTGAGGAAAAGAAAGAGTTGTGAGAGTAAAAAAAAGATTGAGTGTGTGTGTTTGTGTGCTCTTGCAACATTGGAGACAAACATCAAGAGGAGAAGAAGCTCGGTGGCACATCAAGGGGAGGCTCGGGTTCACACTAGCAAGGAGGAGGAGGGAGCCAATCGTGCATTCAAGGAATTCTTTGGGAGTTTTCCATTTGTTTCATCAAAAGGTGGGTGATTTCTTAAACTTCTAACTTAGATGCCATGTTAGAATTTGAAATTGTGAATATGTTAGAAACAAGTAGGGAAAATTGCTTTATACTTATTTGAAGAGACTAGTAAGAAAAGAAACTCTAGCTTATCTATATGAAAAAGTTAGTAAAATAAATTGAAATGTGTTAATTAAGATTTGTTATGATGCTTGGTTAATATATTTGCATGCTACAATACAGATGAATTGATGAAACATAATTATATGAAAATTGTGATTATGAATGAGTTGTAGTATATGAAAAATTGCTCTTATGAATGAATTGTAGAATGCAAAATAATGTCTATGGATTGGGGATAATTGATTAGTTGTAATAAGTGTGTTTTAATTGCATTTTAATAGTAATATTATATTCACTAGATTATCATCTATTTGTCTCTTTGAAACATAAGAAAAAGATTAGTTTTGGTAAACATAAGGCTAATTTGATAGCTTGATTTTGTTAAAAAATGAAAAAAATTGTATGAACACATTGTGAATGAAAGGGAATATGTTGATAAAAGATTCATCCAAAAATAAATTCTTTCTATGACGAAAATGTATTCATGATCCACTTTTTTCAAAGAACTAAAGAGAAATAGTCTATTATGTGTTTAAAAATGAGATTTTGACAATCTAAGAAAATATAAGTTACTGTTTTTCAAAGAAATAATATTCTGGAAAAGATCTAGATATTTATAAGTACAAATTAATTGAGAAAAATCGAGTTTACTAAATGAAGAACTAGATTCAGTGCAGTTTATACAAAAAGTATTTAATCAAGTCCTATACCGGTTAGTCACTCAAGACCTACTAGTCTTCGGGTGCGTTTTGGGTGCGTTATTGTAGCTGAGCGGAGCTTTTGGTCTGAGTTCGAGTCTTGTAAGAGACTCTGTTTTTCTAAAAATTCAATTTTAAATCAAATCCGAGAGCCAGACCTTAAGTATAATTTAAGTTCTCTATATAAAAGTCAGCCGCCTTGGACTTACTGGTTCTCGGGTGTGATTTGGGTCGGTTACTGTTCATCGGCGGGGGGTTTGACCTGGGTTCGAATCTGGCCTTGGCTTTTTAATTGTGGGTTTTGATTTTTTTAACTTATTTCATTTTTGAGTATTCTTAAGGTGTTTAAAAATTGAAAAAAAAAATATTAGAATTCTTCTAAAAATACCTAGACTTCATGGAAATTATTTCTACAATATTTGGCTTATTATAATGAGAATTAGAAGCAATTTTTGAGAAGAAGGATTAATAAAGTTTCTTAGAATATGATTTTTTTTTTTGTAATTAAAGACAACAAACATTTTTTTGAATATAGAGAAATTTTGTGTAGAGTTCTAAAATGAGATTTTTGACATGGAAAAATTGAGTAAGATTAAATATGAGATTGTTGTTTAAATTATGCAAATGTGCATGGAAAATGAAGTAAAAGAAACATGATGAAATATGGAATTTGTGAATATGAATACATCATTTAATGAACATGAAAAGAGAATTGAAACTAAAGTTTTAGCTAAATCCTTACATCGGCATGAATGAAATTTTGAAAGAGAAATGTGATAATAAAAGACCAAGATTGGGTCGTAGTTAACAAGTGATATTTAAGACTGATGTAGAGGTAAAGCTAATTCTAGAGTGTAAATTTTACTCATGCTTCAATTATCTAAGGATTACACACATAGTGAAGATGTGATAAAAGTAAGAGAAAAATTCAAGTATGAGGGCCTCGGATCTACGGTGTAAGAGTGTTCACAGGATGTTCACATGATGTGTCATGTCTGGGCGTGGATACTTCTCCCGGATATCGGGATCGTGGCAACGCTTGTGGGGTGCTTGGTGACTACGTAGTGCCATCGATCCCTGGCGGAGGCGAATTGCCCATAGGATGTCTGCATGATACGTCATGTCATGACGTGGAATTCTCTCCAGGATGTCTGGACATGGGCTCGTAACTCACAGAACACCTAGGATACTTACCTGTAGTTACCGTAGTAGTTTAACTCATGGCGAGGGCAATCAACCCTACAAGATGAAGAACGATTAAGGTCTTGCCCTCGGACCTATGTAGTATGGGATGCATAGAATCCGAACAAGTGCGCATTAGTATCATTAAATATAAATACCTGCATTAAGTACTAAGTGCACATTTACACACGACATCAATAAGATAGTCCCCCTTAGCTTTGTTTGTGACAAGTCTGTGCTTTCTAAGTAAGAGAAATTGATGTATTATATCCTAACGTCAGTTGTATACAATTGACGTGTCCCACAGTTTCTATACAGGATAAGTGAATGACAAGACTAAAGAATGAATGCTACTTAGAGAAATGTTCAAGTTGTTATTTAATTCATGTATCATGTTGTAATTTATAATTCCGCTGCGTTAATGTAATCATTGTTGTATAAAAGTTTTTTTAATTCCTTGTAAAATTGTACGAAGTGGTGTAAAGATCTTGTGGAGCTTCGAATTCAGTCTTATTTGGAATTCGAGGTGTTACATGAAATCTGGAAGTGATTAGAAATGTCTTTTGTGAGGTTAGATCTGGGCCTTTAATTTTGGGGTGATTGAAGGTGAGCCATTTGATAGCTTTCTTTGTGTTTTATTATATAGATATAATGATGGTATAATGGAAAATATGATGAATGGCAAAGTTGTGATAATGGAAAAAATGAATTAAAATGTGTGAGATGGGTTGTGGCTGTTGATTGCTCTTGTGCAGTGTGGGGCCCCCGGGTTTTGTGTGCTGACATGGGTTTGGTAAGGGGCCCAGGCCTGTGCTGTGTTGATGTCTGGATTTGTAAGGGCAGGTGTGGGATTAAATAATCCCACATTGGTGATTGTTAGAGAATAATTAATAATAAATATAATTGTCTATGATCAAGAGTCACCAAATCGGTTAACCACCTTTTGAGAGGCAGCATGTGCTGGGCAGTTGTACTAATAAATTAATAAATTGTCTGAATTTGGGGTCGGAGCGTTACATACCCACCAGGCTTAAAAAAACACTGAGAAAGTTAGTCCACACTGGCCGCTCCTCAAGAGAAAGTCAATCCACACTGGTTACTTCTCAAATTCTATGTATCACAACTGCTGGTATTCTGGGTCCCGCTCACTCTAAAACAAACAACCGTCTCAAAAGAAACCACATATGTTACATCTAACCTCATCATAGATAACTCATTCTTTATTCATAAATTCTTCTTTATTCATAAATTCTTATTTATTCATTTTCCTTAGGTTTATAAACCATGAAGTAACCAACTTCAACATTCAATGACGATTGAATCAATTAAAATCCTTGTAGACAACCCCAAACTATTCACTTTAACAATACTCAACTTTCTTTCAATTAATAGAACCTTTTTCATGCTTTTCTATATTTCAAGTGTATTTCTTAATACAAAAGTTCTTTAAGATTTATCACCATTTCTTAATACTAAAATTCTTTGGGATTAATCACTAGAAGTTCCCTATTTCCAACTCATAATTATACCTTGATTTTTGTTATAAACCAACTCAACCATTTGCTCAATTTAATGGATTAATATCCGTGTAATTCTACATAATGAGTTTAAAATTACATTTCTACCTTTAACTCTTAAATCTTTTCTTTTATGTGCAATTCTCTTTAATTTTGAATTGAAAATCCATTTAATACACTTTTTAAAGTGAATACACCTTTAAAACATGAAAGACTCGATAGAATAAAAAATAAAACTACTTTACATATGGCCAGGGTCGAACCCGCAACCAGCAGCCATCCAAATGCAAACCCAACAACTGTGCCAACTCATAGTTGGTGATACAACTTGCACTGAATTCGTTTTATCTCTAATTTACTGTATTTTCATGAATTTCAAAAACTTTGGAAAAAGGCAGTGTACACTGGATTTCGATCCCGAGACCCAACCCCAAGCGCCACACACCAACGCTCTAGCCACAAAGTACAAGTGCTTCTTTGATAATATATAGGTTAAATTCTTTTTGTTTTAATTCTCTGTTTCAAATTTCTTTTAACACAATTTCGATTTCTAATTGCTTATGCATTAATAATTCTAATCACTTCCAGACTTCACTCTCTTCAATAATCTAAGTATTAGCACGAATTAAACTATAAAAATTTATTTTAGACAACATAATGAAATTTTATCCCCATAAATCATATTAATTTACTAATACTTCTAAAATTTTGAATTGCATAAACTATTGTTCTCATCCAATTATATTTTGAGAAAAACCACACTAATATAATGCATATAATGTAAATTAATATTAATGAGTTTACTTTCATAAAATTTCATCATAATAGAATTATTAAAGTTTCATTCACACACAATACTTTATTTTTACCTCTACATGAATAATCTAACATGTATTAATCAGAAAAATTAGAAAATTTCCATTCATATATGACACTAGTTCCTATCTCCACATTCTTTCTAACTAACATGAATATTTTGTAATCAAATTGGAACATAATAGCATCTACACAAATTCACACAATAATTATACTAATAAGGTTCAATCTACATTCTAGAAAATTTCTTCATTCAACATACCAACTCGAATAGCAATTACTCATGTAAAAATGTTAAGCATGCATAAATTCTACTAAATTAAAAGGCAATAAGAACATCCACCTATTAGAAGATCTGAATTTCTCCCTAACAAATGAACTCCGAGATGCCTCCAAGCCCCTCCTCAAAATTCATGCCCAATGGGAGAAAAAGAAACCCCCGGCAAAGCATTTCGGCACCAATAGTAAACACAATTTCATTTATTTTTATTTTTTTGCTGATGAAGTCCAAAAGGAAATGTTGGTTTTATAAAGGAAAATTAATTAATTAATAGAATTTAATTTAACCTAACTCACTAATCCTAATTAACTACCCACTAACCCTCTTACTCCACTCACCCTCTCTCCAAGCATTTCCGGTCAACCTCTAGGATGCACAAACACGTGCACGTGCATCCTATGTGCACACTACCTCTCATATAAATTCTATTATTAATCTCTAATATTATAATGGGAGAAGACCTTATTGTCATTTGTAAATTTGTAAATCTACCAACGTGTGCATTGCACGTGCATAACTAATATGAAGAAGGTCTCAGGTTCGAGTCCTCACTACGTCATATTTTTTACTGTAATTTTTTAAATATATTAAATGTGCATCACACACGTGTAAATTACTATCTATCTATATCTATCTATCTATAATATAAATATATAATATATAATAATTATTATAATGGAAGAGTTGAAGTTGTAAATCTACCTACTTACGTGCAAATATATAATATTATTTATTAAGACATGCATCGCACTGGTAAATCAGACTTTTTACTTTAATTTTTTAAAATATTAATACGTGCATCGCAGATGTAAATCAGAGTTTTTACTTTAATTTTTTTTAAATATTAATATGTGGATCGCACGTGTATATTACTAGTTGTTATTAAATTAAATGTTGGTGTATGTTACACATGACAAGTGTACTAGAATTCAAAATATTTATTTAAGTGTAAAAATAATCATGGGCCTCATTTTGTAATTAATTTTTAGTGGGCTTCAAAATAGATTTAGGCCTATTAGATTTAATTAAAAACAAATTATACAATTGTGACAAAAATGAGAATAAAAGAAATGTTCATGACTATAGAAAAATTTTAGAAATAAATATGTGCATAAAATTTTACGTGCAATGCACATATCAATACAAAAATAAATTTTGAGAGAACGAAAAACAGTCAAAAGACAAAATATGTAGAATATGCATATTAATAATGTTACGGATATTTCACGTAACGATCAAACATACGTAATCGACACGTGTATTGAAAGCATGTGCAATACACGTAAAAACACGAAGATTAAAATTAATATTTGAGTTGGCTTAAAATATGATAAAAATAAATTTTGAGAAGACGTAAAATGTAAAAATAGTCGAAATACAAAATACGTATGATGTTTATATTAAAATACGTTACGGACATTACCCGTAACAATACAAAATAATTGTGGGTAACACCCGTAGGCAAAATTGTCATAACTCAATTTTGCGGGGTGTTACATATTTGCATACAATAACAATGATATGCATTTGGTTCGTTCCATGCTCTATTTTACGATTCCATGGCAGCCAAAATACTTGCATGACGATCGAAGATAACACATAACCTAAACCGATCGGTGACCAAAAAACGAATGCAGCTCATGAACCATGTCCAAGTATATACGCTCTCTCCTTCAACTATTGCAAAGGAAAATAGAAATAAGTTATCGTTCGCGTTCGGTGAAACGGCAATTAACAGACAACCATTGTATTTTTCATACAAATGTGTTCCATCAACACTAATAACATGTCTGCATGACTTGAACCCTTCAATCAAAGCATCAAATGCCCAAAATACTCCTTTGAATGTTTTCTCGTCGAGATCGGACTCATACTTATCCCAATGGACAACGGTTCCGGGATTTGCTGCTTGTATTGCTGATAGAAGATAAGGCAACTTAGGATATACTTCTTCAAAGGAACCAAACAATCTCTCAATAGTTTTTTGTTTTGCAATCCAAGCCTTCCTATACGAAATCTGATAATTGAATTATAGTTTGACTATCTCAATAATGTCCCGCGATGTTATTCCTTTCTCAACCTTCACAACAATCACAATCAAATTGCATGCAAGTTTAGTGTCAACTTTATGATGGTCTTGATTCAACGTGGAATTAAGAAATGTACGCAGCGCTACTATTTTCCTTACCACGAAATTTGTCTCACCTTCGGAAATGATTGCACGTAGTCTCCACGGACAACCGCCCTCACTTATGACTGGGGGGATTTGCACCATCTCCTCAAGGGTACGTTTCCTAGGTGCCAATGTACATTTCACGGTATATAAGGTTAGTGTAGATTTCAATATGACATTCTCGATGTTTTTTTATGGAGTATAGATTCACCGCCTGCTGGATCGATTCTTTACTTTGAAACTTTTTCCCAATGTACAATTCATCTATAATGGATGAACCGGATGACTCTTGTGGAACTTGATTTACTCTCGCACTTTGTACCATCTCCTCGGTAACATGATCATTAACATTGTTATAGTTATCATTAATGTTCACGTCATTATCGTTCCCTCATTTATATTAACATTTGTATATTCATCTTCTTCCACTTCGTCATCATTTACTTAACTCTTATCAACTTCATCGTCTGTTTCTTCCTTTTCCTCATCATCCTCTAATAATTTGTTGTTAACGATAGCATTTTTAAATATTCCAATTACATTGTCATTTTAAACACACTACAAGGAAATTGCCATATACCAACGGGTACCTGTAGTGAAGGATCACTAAAATTGTAGGTATAGGCATCATATACCTACAGACGTGTAGTAAGCTGTGGGTATAGGTATCCTATACCTTTAGAACTTTTAATCTGTAACTATAAGTTTTACTGACGGGATAAAATACTGTGGGTATATTCCATAATTTATTTTCTCCCCAACTTTTTCATCCCCCCCACCCACCCAATCCCAAATACCCCAATTTAAACAGTCTCTCTCACACCCATCTCTCTGCCTCTCTCTCTCTCTCTCTCTCTCTCTCTCTCTCTCTCTCTCTCACCCGAATCCCCGATTCAACACATTGCCGTCGTCGTCCATCTCCCACCACCGCCGTTGTCTTCCATCGTCACCGCAACCGCCGTCTTCCTCTCGCCGTTTTCCTCCGCCACCACCCACCTCCGTCGCCCACCTCTTCCTCCACCGTCATCTTTCGTTATCCGCCGTCACCCACCGCTTCCACCATCACCCACCTGTTCCAAACCCTTCCTTGGTTGGTCGTCTTTGATCTCGATTACACCCTCTGGCCTTTCTATTGGTATCAATTTAACCCCCTCTCTCATTTTTTTTCTCTTTAATCATATTATTATATATATCATAGATGTAGTTTCTTCAACGTTATTCTACAAGTAAACCAAGATATAATTTAATTACAATCCCTTTAAGTTACGGTCCTCTTCAGTCAGAATTGGTTGTAGAATTGGTTGCACTCTAGTTGTTTGATGAAATGTCGAGTTGACAAGGCTCTTCGGATTGAACTTGATAACAGCCTATAATTCATCACGTTTCTCCTAATGATATTTATAGAGATCATCTTTTTATGGTAGTGCATACTTGCTTAGGGTGTGTTTGGAATGGAGTTATTAAGTTTCGATAAGCGGAGTTTTGTAGAGTTATCTTTCAAAACCTTAGGTTTCTAAGTTGCACTGTTACTCGCATGGTAACTATTTGCAATTGAATGTCAACCCAACAATCCATACTTACTATAGGATCAACATCGGATTGTTGATATGGCTATTAGGCTATGCAATCAGACTTTATATGAGAAATAAATGAACATTAATTACAGTTGTGGGAGTATATGAGATTGATGTAGAGTGCGAAATTCTACAAAGCTTTGGGATTATAATGGAATGTTCTGTTAGATGACAGTTATCTATAGGATTTCTAAGTCATAATTGATGGGTTCATGTTGTGGAAAAATTATGATATTTATTTGGACTAATATAGAAGAAAATAAATATCTGTTATGCTGGTCCATTTTGAATCTTCTATATAGTTAAAGTTGTGATGACTCTTTATCTAAATCTTCTAAAAGTAATGGCTTAATGTTTAAATGCCAAAGAAGTGATAATAATTGAGAATTTGTACTCACAAAGACTAATATCTCTCTCTTGCAAAGATTACTTCCTGGCATTATTATTTTAAGATTGTAAGTACTTTTAACATATGTTTAGATTCCACTGCAAAAGTTGTTTGTTTAAGTTTTGTTTTGGTTGGCTTCCTAGTTTATCTTTTTGCATCTTCGATTTCATTAGACTCGAAGGATTGTGGATGATGCTTCATTTGCATTGTCGTCTTCAAGCAATATATAGTGTTAAGGATGTTTGTATATATGTGCTTATATTTTCGGAACTAAGTGATTTATAATTTATTGAGTTGAGCTTGTGCTTAAATTTTTTGATCTGAATAAGCTGTCTGGTTCGTTTGATGTGTATTACTGTATTAATTTTCAAATTTCGATTCATGCAATGGCTGAAACATTTGATGAATGCTCAAATGAATTTTGCAGCTCCATTCGCCTGGTGTTCTGGCAATTGGCAGTAGTATGAAAGGAGAAAATTCGTATTCTCATCATCTTGACTCTGATGTAAGAAAATGGCCAGTGCAGATTTCCACTGGATAATATGTTAGCTTTACCTATTTTTTCATTATTTTGCTGACTATAATATAATCAAAACTCATAATCTATGGGCTCAGATTTATTTCTCTGTATATTGCTTTATCATTTCAATGCAGATTGGTGTTTCTGTTGTTGATAGGTTTACCTTCTATACCCTTGCTTTCTTTGAGAAACTGAACATGTATAGCAGTGCTTCATTGAGCAGGTAATTTTTTTAATTTATATTATTTGCTCGCAAGAATTCGTTCACATACTTGTATTTTATTGTGACTAGTTTTATTCTATGTAACTAATTTTTTGTTCATTATTATTTTTTATTCGGTAGTCTTTACTTGAAGTTGAAGTGAAGAAAAATTCTTAGTCTTTGGTCAGTAAGTTATCTGTAGTCTGCTTGCTTATTTACCATAATGTGGGTGATATCAATGATTAATTGCGGACAAAATGTAGCACCCCGAGTTCCGCATTCTGGAAGCTCGTGACACTTACCCAGAATAGTATAGGATAATAACTATGTATGATAAAGATAACAATAACAATGTATATGTATATACATTGTAAGAAATTTAGGGGTATTACACCTAAAGTTCTAAAGTTGCCTGAAGCTTAATTCTGATGGGAACACGAGTTCCCAATCATTATTGTAAATAGCTTTTTGTTCGGTGCTAAGGAGTTATATTTCTGGTGTTAAACAAAGTGAATTTTAATTTGTAATTTGACATGCTTGTAATACTTCATTAATTTTTAATATGATTGAAGTTTAACTTTATTTAATTTTGTTTCATAAACACATTTATTTATTTTATTGTGTATTTAGTTTATAATTGGATTAAAATTATAAAAGAAAATATTAAATTATCATAAGCATAATTAATAAGAAAAAATTGTGTATAGAGCGATGAGTATATATTCAAATATGTGGATACGAAAATCATCACTGTAACTTATAGCAATGGAGTTTCAACCGTCGGTATAGGAAGGCAAGAGGTGTCGCTAAAACCTCTACCGACGGATACAAAACCGTGGGTATAACACCGAGGTTTTGTCCAACGGGTGAAAAAACCGTTGCTATAGGCTATAATGACGGCATTGTGTCGTGGGTATAGCTAATTAAAAACTACAAAAAAATATGTCCATTGGTATAGGTTTTACGGGCTATACCTACGGTTTTCTGTCTTTTACCCACGAATTTTTGCTGTCACTATATGTCAAATTCCTTGTAGTGACATAATCATGAATCAAACTAGATTGATGTGGCAACTCAAATTCTGTAGGATCTGGGCTTGTTGTATTTGTGGACGTGCCTTCTTGTGGTGACGGTGGGATTGCACGGGATGTTTGAACTGGGGTGTGTCGGTACTTCTCGTACGAAGCTTGAACTAGGATTAGCATGTGGCCGAGCATTAATAATTTTGATTTTTTGAATATATAACTCCAATGCAGACTAACTATAATTTGTGTCCTAGAAAACATGGACTTTAGAGGGTTATCATGTGCTACGGGCACAGTCATAAAATATTGACCTTCACCTTTTTTCGCTGCATAACGAGCTAAAATTTTAACATTCCATTGATCTCTATCCCAATTAGTAACCTCATAAATTTTATCGACTAGTGCTGTTATTGTCATTGTACGAGGTACCCAAATTATTTCAGGATCAACGGGCATTATAACAACAACCTAGCTTTGCGTCAAGAATAATTTCACAACCAAATAAAACCAAATAGAAATATCGTAATCCATACATTTACATATTTATACAAAAATGAGATTCATTATATCACAAACTAAACTTACCCAAGTGTACACGATAAAAGGTTATGCAAATCATAATTCAAATCAATGATCGAGAAGATTGAGCAATTTTGAGCGTGGAGAACACCTCTTTAACTTTTCCGAATTCAACAAAATTGGGGATCTTTGGTGATGGGTTTAGGATTTTTAGAGTGGGAGTATAGAGGGTTATGATGGATGAGGTGGATCAAAAGAGATTTTGAAGGGATTTTATGGTGAGGGGTCCAATTTGGGAGCTAGGGTTTTGGGCTTCGTAGTTTGGAGAGTGGATGTAAAGAGAGAGAAAAGTGAAGAGATGAGACAGCGAGTTTGATTGTAAAAAAAAAAAACTGAAAGCGACACTCGCTGTCTCAAACAGCGAGGGTGGAATAAACACACTCGCTGTCTGAAACAGCGAGTCTTCACAATGTATTTTGTTTCCAGTTTTCTTGTCAAGTTGTGTAGAAAGAAATAAACCTACACTCGCTATCTCAGATAGCGAGGATCGTTTCGCCAGGTTGAGATAGCAAGCAGGTTGTTTTAGTAAATAGTTTCGAAAGTGAGTCAGTTTGGTAAATACTTTCAAAAAGTGGGCCAATTTGGTAAAGAATTCCAGTTTCAGCTGGTGCGCATTGGGTGGGAAACAGGTTTGACCGCTATCCATTGTCAGCCTGTAGACCTTCCTTTTTCGGAGTTGCTACTAAGATGCATTTTCTAGTTTTTTCTATTGCAGTTTTATTTTATATGCTTACACATTTTCATTCGAACATTTTCTTGTTATCATTTAATTCTGGACAATTTATTTTAGCAATCTGCATTAAATAAATAGTTATTTCATTGAAACACAGTAGCATTTGCGATCTTTGAGTTAAAAAAAAAAAGTTAAAACTGTTTTGTGCACTTGAATAAAAGTGACATATTTGATATGCATATGTAACTGGTAAAAGTACAGTATCCTACAAAATAACGAAGGCTAAATCGCCACATATGCACACTACATAACTTCTTTATAGTCATAAAATTAAGTCTTAATAAATATTGTGAAAGTTGTAATGTACACAAGATACAACTGCAGTAACACTATAGCTGCAATCGATCCAGAACGGCCTTCTCCCTTAACCTGTTACTCTGCTAGTACTCCAAAAAACCACCATATTTTATCCCCCTAAATGCTACTGGGTTCACACTGCACGCTAGTTGCTGAGCTGGGATGACAACATAACACTATATTCGCAACCGATCCAGAGCAGACTTCTCCCTTAACCTGTTACTCTGCTGGTACTTCACGAAATCACCATATTTTATCCCCCTAAATGCTGCTGGGTTCACACTGCTGACTAGTTGCCTAGCTGGGATGACGACGGTATCCCATGATGAGCATACACTGACCACAATCGACATCCTTGTGTTTTTTCCATTGACCAGTGCTCGATGCAGTACGCTTTTGTATTTACCATTACTAACAATCTGTTAAGTGTAAAGTCATGTTTGAATTAGTAATAGACAGAGTATCAGAAAAAACAGAATTTTCAATTGTAATAATTTTTTTTTTTTTTTTTTAATCAGCTATAATAAAATTTGTTCAATATGTAAGTCTGTCTCTGTTTTCCCCTTTTGGATAAAATACGATTGCAAGCCGTTAATCCATCCCGTTTAGAACAACTGAGAAATTAATAGCAAACTTCTTCTTGATGTGATGGGTATTATTTTCTGCAGTATGGGTGTAATGCTTCTAATATATGTGCATTAGTGCTCTTATCAAACTGCAAAACCTATCATATCCGAATCATATCAGATGTAAACTCTAATTCAGCAACAGATATAAGCAATTGTGAAAAGTACAGAACAAATTGTTCGAAAATAAGTATGGCTACAAAGAAAAATTGGCATTAGCGTGGTATCTACCTCCATATGGTCACCAATATTGATCAAGTAAGAGTTGGGGAGTGGCTTGATGCAGACCCATTCCTCGTTATGCTTCACCTCGAGGCCATCGATGTCATTTTGGAATAGGATAGTCAGGAGGCCATGGTCGGTGTGAGGAGGTAGGCCGACCGCTAGCTCTTGCTTTGGGCAAGGACGGTAGAAATTTCCGGTGATTTGTTGGTAGCAGGAATTGAGGTTCAAGGGCTCCATCATATACTTCTCGTCTATTCCTAAACTCTTCCATATCCCTTCAAGAAGCTTTATAGCCAACTCTCTTGTGCATTTAGCATACTCTTGTAACACCTCTCTACAATCAATAATTAAAATCATATACATATCATTGAATTAGAAAATAAATTATCATATCTTTCTGTTATGAGTTTCTTTCAACCCTACTGACTAGTAGATTTGATGAATCATGCAGAGTAAAACCAGTAACTTCAGTTCAGTCAGTTGGCACTGATTAGAACTCTTGTTCATAGGACGGAATCAAATTAAAATTGCAATCCCTTGATAAAATTATAATTATTTGGCTATAATACCATAGTTTACATCTCAGAGAATGCTGAGAGGGATAGCTGTACCAGCAATATGTCCCATAGGTGACATACGATCTCCAATATCAAAAACCAAGTTTCTGGACCCTACATGATAAATGCTGATCTAATGGGTTTATCATATCCAGGGCTGGCCCCAAGGTAGAGGTCGGAGAGGTGGCTGCCTCGGATCCCCGATTTTTGCACAATTTTAGGGATCCCCAGTTTTTTCCCGTATACCTATATAAGTATTTTGCGTGTAAAGTCAAATTATAATATGTACAATTCTTTTCAGGAGCCCCCAGATTATAGTTTTTGGCCTTTAAATTTTTTGTTGCTATTAGTAAAGGCCCATTACTAATTAATGTTACTAGTAGTTTACACGTGCAATGCACGTCTTAATAAATATAATTTTTTAAAAGTAAAAATTCAGATTTGATCTAAAACCTCATTTGCAATAGTTATGCATGTGCGTTGCACGGGTTGGTAGAAGGACAAATTACACTAAGGCCTTCTCCCATTATAGTAGTAGAGATTTGGGCTTTTGTGGGTTTTTTATTCATTTATTGATTGATTTTTTCCTCTTTATCTCCATTTTATTATGAATACACCCACACCCGAATAGACTCGACACCTGAAAAGCCAAACTGCACTTCCTCCAAGTTTCCATACTCCAACTCCAAAATCCAAACCAAACCCGATCAATTACTCCCCAAATCCCTAATTCTCCTAACCCTAATTCTAAATCCCAAAACGATTCCATCTCCATCCTCCTTTCCCCAAACCATCTCAGATTTCTGATGCACCTCTTCCTTTATTCTTGGCCATGAGAGGGTAAGAATAAGTTATATGAACAGAGGAATGGTAGTTGGAAGGTGAGAAGAAGAAAGATCAAGAAAAAGAGACGAAGAATAGAGTTCCAAATCACCCACAGACTCAACTGAGTCTGTTCTCTATTTATAGAGCTGAACTACGTGCATACTACGTAATCGGACAGGCCGTTATAATCTGTTACAAAGTGGGACCCACTCCATCTAACGGCCTCTATCTTACTCATTATTATCCAACGGCTGCTAAGCCTTAATACCGATTCACTTTAACACTTTTACAACTAAACCCCTGTACATATACCTATTACAACACTCACTGATACCACAGATACAATCCTCCTTCTGCTGCTTCACTTCTTCTTCAGCTGCAGCTCCATTGCTCCATTGCTGCTGAATTCTTCAGCTGCAGCTCTTCTTGCCCTCGCTGCTGAGACTTATGATCGCTGGATTGTATCAACTCCTCCCCCCTATTTAAAGACCTTGCCTCAAGGTCGAATAGTGGGTATTTCCGCACTAGATCCCAATATGGCTCCCAAGTAGAGTTAGAAGTATCTTGATGTTTCCACTTGATTAAAACCTCCGACACCAACTTCCTCCCCTTAATGACTGATCTGCGATCCAAAATTTGCTCTGGCTCATACAATGCTGTAGAAACTTGATCAGGAATTATCCTCTGCACATCCACTGAAGGCCCTAATGTGTTTTTTTGAGTTGGGAAATGTGGAATACTGGATGGATTTTAGAACCTGATGGCAAGTTCAACTTATAAGCAACAGCCCCAATATGTTCTAGTATAGCATATGGCCCATAGTACAATGGAGACAATTTGCGAATAGCTCTAGTCGCCAAAGAAACTTGCCTATAATGTTGCAGCTTAACATAAACTAATTCTCCCACCTGCAATTCCCTATCCAATCTATGATTATCCGCTTGTTTCCTCATCCTTTCTTGAGCCTTCTTCAAGTTATCTTTAAGCAACTTCAAACTTACATCCCTTGCCAATAATTGTTCTTCGACATGAGGATTTTTTGCTGAGTGTGGAATGTAGGAGATGAGAGATGGGGGTGCTCTGCCATAAAACACTTCATACGGAGTGGATTTGATAGCACTATGATAGGAAGTATTATACCAGTATGCAGCCCAGGGTAACCATTTGCTCCAATCATTGGGTTTATAATGACAAAAACACCTCAAATAAGTTTCTAGACTCCTATTAACCACTTCGGTTTGGCCGTCTGTTTGAGGATGATAGGCAGTTGAGAAATTGAGTTTAGTACCCTGTAGACGAAGAAATTCCTTCATAATTGAGCTGGTGAACACAGCCCCTCTATCGCATACTATGGAAATAGGCATTCCATAAAGCTTAAAGATGCCATCAGTTAACACCTGAGCAATAAATGATGCAGTATAGGGATGCTTGATAGGAAAGAAGTGACCATATTTGCTCAACCGATCGACCACCACTAGAATGACTGAATACTTGCAACTAAGAGGAAGACCCTCTATGAAGTCCATACTAGCTTGATCCCAAACTTTGTTAGGTATTGGTAGAGGTTGAAGCAATCCTGAAGGCAATTGACACACATATTTGCTTGTTTGGCAAGTTGTGCACTCTTTAACATAATTCCTCACATCCAATTTCATTCCTTTCCACCAAAATGACCTGCGTATTCTCTGTAAGGTTTTATCATACCCAGAATGACCCCCTACGGGTGTATCATGATGCTCAAAAATTATCAATCTTCTAAGAGCTGAAGTTGGACTCAGCACTACCTTAGATCCTTTATACCATACTCCATGGGCTTTAAAAAACTTGGTACTTTGTGATTTCTCAACTTGGTCTGACAATTCTTGAAAGTATGTGTCTTCTTCATTCATCTTAATCACATCATCCCACCAATTCGGGTGTAGAGAACTCAACTGTACAAGATAGCAATCCCACTCCCTTCTTGACAAACAATCAGCTGGCACATTATCCCTTCCTCTCTTATATTCTACTTCAAAATTGAACCCGTACAGTTTTACTAACCAATTGTGCTGAGCTTCTGTAGATAATCTTTGGTCTAGTAAGTATTTGAGGGGTTGGTGATCAGTGCGGATGATGAAATGTAACGCCCCGAATCCCAAAACACTGAATTCGAGATGTTCTACAGGATCTTTTCACTTTCTTTGTGTACAATTTCACAAGGAATTTAAACTTTTCACTTTACATCAGAGTTTACATCATATTATATTTTTCATTTGCACAGCGGAAGTAAAAATATACAACATTTACATAAATGTACAACAACATGGTAAAATCTTTATGCATCCATTCCTCTTTAACATATAATTTATCCTGCATACAAAACTGTGGGTACGTCAGTTTATTCAACCGACGATAATTATACATGGTCATCCTCTCTATGCTAGAAACAGTATAACGAATCTCATTTCTTAACAGATCACAAACTTGTTCACATAACAATTAAAGTAAGGGGGAAAAATCTTAATGATGTCGTGTCGTGATCGTGCACTTAATCCTTAATGCAATTTCTTAATTTACATGACACTAATGCGCACTTGTTCGGATTCTATGCATCCCATACTACATAGGTCCGAGGGCAAGCCTCTTATTCGTTCTTCATTTTCGTAGGGTTCAATCCCTCGCCATGACTTAATCTACTTCTGTAATTACAGTGAGTATCCTAGATGATCTATGAGTACAAGCACGTGTCCTGGACCCAGGAGGGGAACCCCACGCCATGTCTTGACTCATCAAGCATGCATTCTGCGGCAATTCAGCCTCCTCCCTGAACACGATCCTCTTGCAGTCACCAAACATCCCACAAGCGTGGCTAAAGTCCGATCATTCTGAGTTGTGTCCGCGCCATGTCTTGACTCATCAAGCATGCATTCTGCAGCTCACACACCCGCACCGTAAACTCTAGTTCTCATACTTATGTTTTTCTCTCACTTTCATCACATCTCCACTTTGTATTAAACATTAGAATCATGAATACAAATCAAAGCTCTAGAGTTAGCCTCTCCACCAAACCGGACTTATTCATTTCATTTACACATGACCAACCTTGGTCTTCTTTTCAATTTCATTTCATTTCCATTGCCGGGGGAGACTTAGCTACTCTTGGTTTCAATTTACAATTCACAACTTCCAATTGGGCACTTTCAGCTCATAATTCAATTTAGAGTCTCACAGACTTTCTTATCATGATCTTAGCCTTTCATGTTCATTTAATTCTCAACTCACATCTATGATTCTTTTCATATAAATTCATACAGCCATAAAAGAGTTCATTGACATCAATCATAAAGTTCACAACTTTCGGCAATAATCAAAACTGAAATCTCTGACATATCAAAATCTACTCTGTACAGTCGACTTGGAAGGATACCAGTCGACTCGTACAGTCAATACAAGTTCATCATAAACACTCGGGAGAGTCGACTGCTGCACACGGCCAGTCGGCTGTCCCGCAACTTTTCATGTTCAAAATGTTATCCACGTAACAGTCGACTGCTCATCCATCAGTCGTCTGTCCTGGGATTTTTAACAGTACATTATCAAGTTCAGCTCAGTCGACTTGCTACGCGCATTCAGTCGGCTGGACGGATTCATATTTCAAATTAAGGGATTATCTTTCTTACAGTTCTTACATACACTTGCATCATGATGTTAAATCACAATATACATACATTCACAACCCTTCTTACTGTTCAGTAACATCGCAACATGGAATTTCAGGCTACTAACATTATCTTTTCTTTAAGAAAAATACTTTAAACATGCATTTACACTTATTCATAACTTCCGTGCAGAGATAAAACATGATTCTCAATTACACTAGGACAATCACAATGGAAACATATCTCATTTCATGGAATTTCAGGCATACTCATAGTTTAATCAATGCATCGGTCGACTACTCCGAACATCAGTCGACTGTACCAGTCATTCTCAGTTTTTTTATTAATTGTCCCCTAGTTCTTTTTCCACATGCCCATGTCTACTTAGCCATGTTCATCATGAAGAATATGAGTTTAGCCTTACTACTTCATTTTAATAATACACATATATGTCATGAAACTTCTAACAAGCATGTAACGGATGTCTCGTACCAGTCGACTTATCCTTACGGCAGTCGACTGTACCGACCCAATTCGTCATTGGTTGTAGTGTCATTGTTTCACTAATTGTCCTCCACAATTATCATCATAAACATACTCAGGCAGATTCTAATATGCTGAATTTACTTTTTCAGAAACACAGTAACAAATATCATAATCATGGTATAATTCCTACATTAGAAGTCCTGAGAAACACCCACCTTATTTGACGAAATAATCGAAATCCTGCAAAAGCTCCTTAATGCAATGCAGCACTCCTTGCTCCTTGCTCCTTGTTCCACACCGAAGTCTTCAGAATGCTGCTCGGCCTCCACAGAAAAAGCACACACACACACTCACTAAATACCTCTCTTAAGATACGATTCTAGTGTTAAAGAAATAGAGAATGAGAGGAGGTATTTATACACAAATTTGAGTGAGATGGAGGGCTAGGATGCACTAGGGAGTTGTAGGATCAAGGGCTAGGATGGACT
The DNA here is from genome assembly GCA_017893485.1 of Hemerocallis citrina. Taxonomy (NCBI): domain Eukaryota; kingdom Viridiplantae; phylum Streptophyta; class Magnoliopsida; order Asparagales; family Asphodelaceae; genus Hemerocallis; species Hemerocallis citrina. Next base: position 31,137,166 of record CM030363.1, read on the forward strand.
AGGGAGTTGTGAAAACTACCCACACCTCATAATAACTGCCCATGATCTCACACCCACTTCACCACAATCCGGCCAAAAGGTGTGCTCAATGCACGTGTATGCGAAATGCACGTGCATGCACAAATCACCCCTACAAGAACTTGTGCACAAAATAATAAGTCTCTTTAAATAAAATGTTACACATACAAGTTGTAGAAAATAATAAAAGATTAATTTCATGGGCTTAGAATCAATTGGGCCAAAATAGTTATTTTGTAGGAGTAAATAAGTAAATTAACATTTGGGCTTTAGGGAAAAATACTTTATAAAGCAATACTCTTACTCATCATGAAAGTAAATAATGGCCAACAATATTACACATGCACACCATATATAAAAATAAATAATCTCTCATATATTTGGAAAATCAGGGTATTACATGAAATGTCTTCCAAATAGGTATTGCTTCCATTTCTTAACTGCAAGTAAGATCGCGAGCATTTCTTTCTCATAAGCTGACCAATGTAAACACTTCCCTTTTATTGCCTGACTAATATAGGCGATTGGGTGTTTGCTTTGTAAAAGCACAACTCCTACTCCCACCTTGCAAGCATCACACTCCACCACAAACACCTCATCAAAATTGGGCAGCTTAAGGACTGGAGCTGTAACCAATGCTTCTTTCAGCTGTTCAAAAGCTTTGGTAGCTTCTTCATTCCAATTAAAACTTTCCTTCTTCGTTAACTCAGTTAAAGGGGCAGCAATTGATCCATAATTTCTTATAAACTTCCTATAGTAACCTGTGAGCCCAAGAAATCCTCAAAGTGCTTTAACAGACTTAGGGATTGGCCATTCTTTGACTGCAGATTCCTTCTTGTTGTCCACAGCAATGCCAGCATCCGATACTATATGGCCCAAGTATTCTACTTCTTTCTTCCCAAATGTACACTTAGACTTCTTCACAAACAAGTTGTTATTTTGAAGAATGGAGAATGTTTCTTCCAGATGGACCAAATGCTCCTGCCAAGATCCACTAAAGATGAGAATATCATCGAAGAAAACCAGTATAAACTTCCTCAAATAAGGTCTAAAAATATCATTCATGAGGGATTGGAAAGTAGAGGGTGCATTGCTTAATCCAAAGGGCATAACTAGGAACTCATAGTGCCCACTGTGAGTACGAAAAGTTGTTTTTGCAATATCACTTTGATGCATTCTCACTTGATGGTAACCAGACCTCAAGTCCAGCTTTGTAAAGAATTTAGACCCATATAACTCATCTAACAAATCATCAATAATAGGGATTGGATACTTATCTTTGATAGTTTGTTGATTAAGTGATCTATAATCGACACAAAACCTCCAGGATCCATCATGCTTCTTCACTAATACCACTGGAGAGCTGTAGCTGCTACTACTTGGTCGAATGATCCCCTGCTTCAACATATCCTCAATGATGCCTTCAATTGCATTCTTTTGCTCAAAAGAATGTCTATATGGCCTAATACAAACTGGTTTGGAGTTCTTTTCGAGAGGAATTTGGTGATCATAGGGCCTTGCAGGAGGTAGTACACTTGGTTCTTCAAATATATTTTGATACTTTTCAAGCAGGTTGAGCAAGTCTGCATCTTCAGGAATCGCAGAGCACTTCTCTTCTTCAACTGACATCAAATACAATACAAAACCCCTGTGTGTTTGCAATGCAATTTTATTTGCTTCTTTATCTGACAAACACTGATTTGGGCTTGGATGCAATCCTTGCAACACCCAGTTGACTCCTTTGTGTTGAAATTTCAGCTGTTTCTCAATCAAGTTTACGATCACCTCATTAACTTTCTTGATCCACTTTGCTCCTAGTACCACATCATGTCCACCTATAGGAAAGACCAAGAAATCATCCACAATATTATAGCCTTGGCAATGGATCTCTACCTGTGAACATAAGCCACTGCCTTCAACCTCTTTCCCACCAGCAACCCTCACATTAAAGGTTTGTTTAATGGTGAGTTGTAACCCAGTTTTCTCTAATATGAATGGATCAATATAGTTATGCGTAGCCCCACTATCTACCAAAATGTGAATATCAATGCCCCTCAGTTGAGCTTGAAGGATTAAACATTCAGTATTAACCCCAGTCCTCAATGATGTAGTGTGAAGATGATGATCTTCAGCAGACTTATTAATCACAGCTGCATTCTCCTTTTCTATTACCAATTGCATCAATTCTTCATCTTCTTGGAGGTTGAAAATATCCCATTCCCCTTCTATACACATATATGTTTTTGTTTTACACAAATTTCCTGGCAAGTACTTTTGTGTTGAAATTTCCTCCAATTGAGTTAACTCCCTCACTCATCCCTACATCCATAGCTTCATTTAACAAACCTCCACCTCCGTCTAATTCAAGATTATGACAGTGCTTACCAGTGGATCTTGATGGAGGAATCACCTTTGATGATTCTTGCTGTGTTAACAACTGGAGCTGCGCCAAAATCAAGGGAATTTGGGAGACCTGTGAAGAGATCTCCTTCATCTGACTCTCTACCGTCACCATTCTCTCATTCAAGAACTGGTGGCTTCTCCACCAATCGAGCGCTGGTGCCCTGCCTAGCACTCCTTCATTGACTGGATCTTGGAGATTTTCTTCTTCATCATCAAGATTCGCTGCAAGATCGGTCGGCTCTGATACCATTGATGCACCTCTTCCTTTATTCTTGGCCATGAGAGGGTAAGAATGAGTTATATGAACAGAGGAATGGTAGTTGGAAGGTGAGAAGAAGAAAGATCAAGAAAAAGAGACGAAGAATAGAGTTCCAAATCACCCACAGACTCAACTGAGTCTGTTCTCTATTTATAGAGCTGAACTACGTGCATACTACGTAATCGGACAGGCCGTTACAATCTGTTACAAAGTGGGACCCACTCCATCTAACGGCCTCTATCTTACTCATTATTATCCAACGGCTGCTAAGCCTTAATACCGATTCACTTTAACACTTTTACAACTAAACCCATGTACATATACCTATTACAACACTCACTGATACCACAGATACAATCCTCCTTCTGCTGCTTCACTTCTTCTTCAGCTGCAGCTCCATTGCTCCATTGCTGCTGAATTCTTCAGCTGCAGCTCTTCTTGCCCTCGCTGCTGAGACTTATGATCGCTGGATCGTATCAATTTCATCTCGGCGATAGCCATCTCCGACGCCCAAGTCCCATCTCCATCCTCGGCTCCAATACTCCTTTCCCCAAACAGCCAAACCCTTATTCTATTTCTAAATCACAAATCGATTCATGATGCCTCCATGGCTCCATCTCCGAACCCGGTTCCTAAGTCCTAACCCATTGTTGTGCGCTTGTGCCTGGTTGCTGTTCGGCTATTCCCACAATCCCACTAGTTGTTGCCGTCTCCCGGCGCCCCCTTACTGTTGCTGTTGTGTTGGTCTGTTGTTGGCTTGTAGCTGCTTGCTTCTTGTTGCCTGTTGTTGCTTTGTTGGCTATAGCCGTTGCCCTGACCACCGAGAATCGACAAATTGGTATCTATTGCCTTCCCTCTTTTATTTTTCATGATTGATTGATTATTTGATTATTGTAGACTTGTAGTTGTTTGATTGTGTTTCGTGTTGATTACTTAGAAGCTAGGGTTTGCATTAATTGGAAGCTCAGGTTTCGTATTGATTGATTTTGATTATTGCAAGTCTCAAAGTACGGTTTCGAATTAATGTTTGATTTCATGAGTTGTGTTTCTAGGGGTTAATTTGGTAGATTTGCGTTGAATTGAATAGATTAGTATTTTTGTAAGTTGAAATTTGATAGAATAGGGCTTAATTAAAAAATGAATTAATTTTTTCAGTTTCATCATGCCTAGAAAGTATCTATGTGGAGCGTCAAAAAAAAAAAAAAAACAAGATAAAGATAAATTTATACAATCTCAAATCGGCGCTTTTGATAAGTTTCTTACCAACAAACCTATAAAATGATAGTGAGCTTGCTTCAAGAAATGTGAGAAGTCATCATAATAAAATATCGTATTTTATTGTAATAATAAAATATTGTATTTTACCTTGTAAATGTGCAATTTATATATATATATATATATATATATATATATATATATATATATATATATATGATATATCAGGTTTTTCAGACTTGTAGAAAGAAAAAAAAATACCATATATTTTTTTATACCAATTTTTTTTAAAAAAATTATGTATGAGGGTCCCATTTCGAGAGTTCGCCTCAGGCTCCGTGAACTCAGGGCCGGCCCTGATCATATCATGGGAACCTAGAAAGGAAGGCTTGGGCTTTGAAGGTAAAAAGAGATGAATATCTTCGAGATCTCTCTCATGGAACTCAACAGAAAGTTAGCCAATCTCTGAAAACTTCTCCCAGACAAAGAAATTCCCAAATGACTGAGATTAATCAGAAAAGTACTCTCTTAGGAATATCCCATGAAATCATCTTGCTTACGTGGCTTTATCTTGGTGGCAGGATCAGTTCTTGATCTCTTGTCAAGTTTTATCTCTTCAGCTATATTGAATATTGCTTTGGTTGCCTTCAGGAATGATCCAAATCTAGTGTTTCTCATTATATCCACTTTTCGGTTTGTCTTTTATTCCTAACATTGTAGATATCAACTTCGTCACATATACAGTCACAACTCACAAGTCACTGATGTATATTAATCAGCTTTGCAGGGCAAAGCTTTAAAAGAGTCCAATAAAGAATTAATTAGTGGCTATATACAATTTAAGATATATATATACAAACAAAAATGGGAAAACTTACCTGAACTCAGTAGGCACTGTAGGAGAGTAAAACTTTGGGTGTGTCACGATCTTCAGATAGTCCCTCGAAAATTTGACATCATCTTTTTTTGAGAAGCCTGATCCGTATCGGATTGGATTCGTAACATCCGTGTCAGCATAATTTTCCTTCTCCTCTCCACTCAGATTGAAAAACCCTTTGAATGCATCCATTGTTGCCATCCTCAATGGCTCTGGTACACCATGATTCACAAGCTATGATAAAAACATTCACAAGAAGCAAAAAACATTTATTTTGTTGAAGTTACATTTTAATGGAAAAAAGGAGAAAAAGAAAACACAAATTCTTATTAAATTCTTAAAATAATATGCCTAGTTCGTACAAGTAAATTAAAATTCAGACACTGGGGTATGATATGCTTACTACATATTGTCCATCATCTAACTTAAGCTAAAAAATGTTTTAGCAACTGAGTAATATCTCACAGGTTAGTTTAAGTATACTTTATGATAAATTATGCAAAATTTTCATTTTTACACATTTCATACTCATGTCGCGTATCTGATACATATCGTAAAGGTAAAGTTGAGAACATATAGCAGGGAAGCATTTCCGAACATCCCTTTTCTTTTGATAGAATGATAAGAGTCCAAATGGACTCCAGCCAAAATATTATAAAACCAAATCTTATACAACAAGCTGGAGCAAATAGAAAAATGGTGAATCTACAGGATTTGCAAGCATCCAGCATACAATAGCAGCATACTAAAAGTAAAGTCTAAGTACAAAAGTTATCTCAGATATCACATTTATCATCAAATGAATAACCTCTTTACTGTTCCTTGATTATAGATGATGGTTATGGTTGGCTTTATTTATATAAAAAAATCAGTTATGTGATCAATTTCTAATCAAGCATAACAGGCACGACATATTATCTAAAAGTATAACACTGAACCTTACCAGAAAGAAACCCCACTCCTTGCAGGCCCTGCGAAGATTCTCGACAGCTTGAGACTTCTGATCAGGACTTCCTCCGGTTAGTAGAGAGAAATCCACTACAGGTATCTCTGCATCTGCAGCAACATGATCAAGATTATCACTTAAAGAAGATGGAAGAGAATATAATTTGGTTGAGCTAGTATTCTGATGAACTGAAGAAGCCATGAGCAAGTTTGAGTTTGCTGGTAATGAATTCCTCAGCTGATAATGAGTGGCTTGATATAGATCAATTTTTAGTGGTCGACAGCTTCAGATAAGAAGAAAAAAATTGACGACGATGGCTTTGGCTGTATATCTGCAGATTTTTTTTTGGAAGAAAGTAAAAAAATAAATCTCTCAACCGATAAATTATCAATGTCACCTCTCTGAATTTGGCATTTTGAGGGGTAAAAATGCAAACCAGGTGACGAAGACATGAAATCTGTTTTATTTTATTATTTTGAGGTTATATAGACTTTGAGAATAATGATGAAATATCCTATTTTTTATTGAAAAATTATTGTGTTGAGTTATTGCTCTTCATCCATTTTTTTGTGTGATCCAATTGAGACAATTATTAGGGCTTATGAGAAGTCCTAATAAGGTTTAGGGTTTGTGATAAACTCTAAATCTACTCTCAAGTTAAACACCAAAATCCTAACCCCCAAATAAAATCCCCAAACCCTACTCAGCCGCCATCCCCGAAGCCCCCTCTCCCGTCGATCCACCGCCACCCTGCCGTCGCCCCAACTCCGAAACCCATCCTTCACCAGTCAACCCTTGTCGCCAACCTCTCATTGACCTTCCTCGCCCGTCGCCTGCCCGCACCTAGTCGATCATCGTCGACGACCAACCTGCGACCCCACCACTGTCGCCCACCTCCGCCGCAGCCGCAGCCGCCTCCTGCCTCGCAGTGTTGCCCACTGCCTTGCCTCGCCACTACGAACTTACGCGATTTGCTTCAAACCTCAGTATACTCTTTCCACTTCTCAAATATTTGTATTATTGTTGTATCGTCTCTATCATATTATTTGATTTAACTGTCGTTCACAAATATTGAGAGTGAGTGTTCTACTTACCTAATTATAGTACAAATCAATATTTTATCTTTTACTTGCTAAGAACGCTTAGGTATAGAATTATTGATTGTTAGAACTGAATCGTTAATTGAGCTTGTTAAACTTAATTCAATTCTTGAAAATTCATTAAACCGATTAACTGTTTTAATTTCTAACTTGATCTGCATTTCATGTTGGTAAAATTAATCTATTAAAATTCTTGGAAGTTCTCTATTTATGGTTAAGTTTTACATCATTTTGGTACCATAGCAAAGGTTCTTAAAACCCTAGTTCTTGCATCATTTAGGCATAATTTTGCATTCATTTAGGATCATTTTAGAGTCAGTTATTTTTCTTTATTTCTTTTAGGTCACTTTAGATTAAAAAAAATTTTAAAAAAAATTAAAAAAAAAACAAAAAACAAAAAAACACTTAGATGCATTTAGGACACGTTTTCTCAAATTGCAGCAAACACACGACCCCTAGTTTTCCATCGTTGGTGAACGCGTCTTCGCAGCACCATCAAAGACCCTGAAGAACCTTTCTTTTCCCTCCCACACCACCCAATTAGGAATCCTAGACTTCCGCGAGCCCCTTCTCGAACTGAGATGGACAACTCTGATATTTCCATTACCCTAGCTACCATTCAAGCAACTCTTGTCAATATCGACCAGAGGCTTGAGAAAGTAGAATTAAATCAATTTTTTGGCCCCTTAGCTTCATGCTAATCATCAGATCCCTCAAGGAAATGATCGTGATGATCGACGTCATGATCGTGACCCTGACGAACAATACAAAAAGAACGTTTAGGCTGACGTTTCTCACTTTGAAGGCCGTATGGAACCCCAAGCTTATCTCGATTGGATCCGTGCCATGGACCACTACTTCGTGTGGTTTGACATGAGCGAAGCTCTGAAGGTTAAATTTGTCACAATAAAATTGAGTAGTAAAGCTCAATAACATTGGTTCAATCTTGAACACGCCCGTAGAGGCCGAGGCCTGACACCCATAGCCACTTGGGAAGCAATGAAAGAGAAGCTCACTGAGAGATATGTACCGTTATCGTTCCACCCGATTGCTAGATTCGTGGAACAAACTCTATCAAGGAAGCAAATTCACCCAAGAGTATGTTGATAAGTTTGATGACTTCCTTATTCGGTGCAATGTCTGAGATAAAGAGAGCGCAGAGCAAACTCTCTCTAGGTTCAGGGCTAGATTACGAGCCGATCTGCGAAACGAGCTAATTCATAGATATGTGGACTCATTAGCGATGGCTTATGCCCTTGTCGTTGATATGGATTCCCTTAAAGAATGTTCTCATTATAAATTCTGTGATTCGAGAGATCATTCCTCTAGAATGACCTTCACTGACACCCTTAGGCCTAAGCCCTCATCTTCTCAGCACCCCAATAAATCTTACCCCAGCAAGCCTAATTCACATTTCTATCCACCTAGAAATGACAATAAGGGTAAGAACACTGAAAAAGACTACTTTAAGGTTGATCATCTCACTAAGTGCTATAAATGTAAGGGATACGACCATGTTGCTCGCAACTGTCCCAGTCCCAGTATGATCAATATAGTAGAGGGTACCGCTGTCATTGCTGATGATTCCGACAATGAGTTTACCTACAAACCTCATGTAAGTGATGACTTTGTTGAAGTAGAGAATGACGAGTCCCTCAACTATATTCAGTCTATTTAGTCACATCCATTAAATGCACCTGAGTCACCCATTCTTTCCCAAGTCACTTAGCAGCATATAGATTTTATCCATGTGTTAGAACATCCTAGAGTCACAGAGTCTGCACCCACATTTTCATATCACATTCATGACTTGCATAGAGAAATTTCCAAGAAAATTAATGAGAATATTTTAAATACAAGTTAATAGCAGATACTACAAGGAAATTTAAAACTCTTGATGTTAGTAACGAAGTGATGGTTCAGATTCATCCGGAATGGTTTGCAGCTAGATACGTTAAGAAATTGAACACATGTGCTGCAGGCCCATTTAAGATTCTACATAAAATCAATGACAATACCTATGTCGTTGACCTTCCTTAAAGTTTTGGCATAAGGAAGACTTTCAATATTGAGAATTTAGTACCCTATGAAGGCTCAAAATTTAACCCTAGAAATTCTCTTATAGATGAGCCTATCCTGCAGCCTAATGGTGAGATTCCTACATTTACCATTCTACCTGATACTATTTATCCACCGACAGAAGAATTGAATAATATTTTAGATGATCAGATAATATCTACAAGAGATGGTGGTATTCATAGGTATTTGGTGAGGTGGAATAACAAGCCGACGTCGGATGACACTTGCAGTGATCGTGAAGAGCTCCCGCGCTTGGATCTAGATCTTTTGGAGCACCATTACAGGATCACTGGTTTTGACTCGATTGTGTCGAGCCCTCTCCCACGCGGAAAATATGATGAGGACATCAAATCTGTTTTATTTTATTTTGAGATTTAGCAATATGTAGTTTATTTGAGAGATTTATTTGAGATATTTGTTTTAGATTTGTTTGAAATTTGTTTTGGATTTATTTTGAGCCTATATATAGGCCTTGAGAATAATGATAAAATATGCTATTTTTTATTAAAAAATAATTGTGTTGAGTTATTGCTCTTCATCCCTCTTTTTGTGTGATACAATTGAGAGAATAATTAAGGTTTGCGATAAGTCCTAATAAAGTTTAGTGTTTGTGATAAACTCTAAATCTACTCCCAAATTAAACACCAAAACCCTAATCCCCAAATAAAATCCCCAAACCCTACTCATCAACCAACCCCGAAGCCCCCTCTCCCGTCGATCCACCGCCACCCCACCGTCGCCCCAACTCCGAAACCCATCTTTCACCAATCAACCCTCGTCGCCAGCCTCTCGTTGACCTTCCTTGCCTGTCGCCTGCCCGCACCTAGTCGACCACCGTCGACGACCAGCCTGAGACCCCACCACCGTCGCCCACCTCAGCCTCAGCTGCAGCCGCCTCCTGCCACGCAGCGTTGCCCGCTACCATGCCTCGCCACTGCAACCACCCAAGAACTTACGCGATTTGCTTCAAACCCTGGTATACTCTTTCCACTTCTCAAATATTTGTATTACTGCTCTATCGTCTCTATCATATTATTTGATTTAACTGTCGTCCACAAATATTGAGAATGAGTGTTCTACTTGCCTAATTAGAGTACAAATCAATATTGCATCTTTTACTTGCTAAGAACACTTAGGTATAGAATTATTGATTGTTAGAACTGAATCGTTAATTGGGCTTGTCAAACTTAATTAAATTCTTAAAAATTCATTAAACCGATTAACTGTTTTAATTTCTAACTTGATCTGCATTTCATGTTGGTAAACTTAATCTATTAAAATTTTTGAAAATTCTCTATTTAGAGTTGAGTTTTACATCACCAGGTTTCCTTGATGTTGCATCCAACTGTGTTTAATCAGGTCCCAAATGGTTCCACCACTCATGATGAGTAGGATTTAGCTTTTATCCCAACTCCTTACTAGTTAATACAATAGGGTCATTATCTGATTTGTATTTATATGTCTGACTGTTTAAAGAATATTAAGACTTCACTCCTAACCAAATTTGTGTCAGTTCACGTCCAAAATAGATTCAGAGATTAAAAAAAAAGAAAAAATGAACCTGATTTTCTTTGAAAGAAATATATAATTATTTATGGAGAATATGTATAAGCATTCAATCATCTTTACAAGAGAAGAGGCTAATTTACTAGACTGATTGTTGTTATTTTCTGTGTAGGAGTAAACATATACTGTGAGTTCTTTTTATGAAAAACAATAAAAGATCTAACTTTTGCTCTTCGCCGACGTTGACCACTGTAAACTGTTATTGACTTTGAAATCTGTCATGGATGGTTGGATCTGATCTAAACAGTTGTGATCGTTCTGATTGACCTGCAAAAGAGCCTGAAACATCGGGGTTGGCCTCGGCAACAGACCCTCCGATGTCCAAATCAGAAAACTCAGAATATATGAAGATTTTTGTGAGAAAAAATTGTGATTACCTGGTTTCTGAAGAGGTCGAGAGGTATTTATAGCCGATAGGGCCAGTATCAAGATATTGGATTTATTTCTACTTCCCGGTGGAGTAATAAGGTTTGTTATTTTCTTCCATGTAAAGAGATCGAGTTACGACTCCTCTTGATAAAGAGATGGAGTTTTTAAAACCTCTCTTATGCATGGAGAGGTAGAAATAGTTATTCTCTAAAAATAGAGAATTTAAACTGACAACTTTGGGTGAACATGGAGTCCTTTATGTTGGACTGCTATACAATCCAGTATGGTAGGCCTATTTTGAGTTGTTGGACTTGAAAGAGACCCAATTTTCTCTTACGGGTCAGTATCTGTTGAAATTTACCATTTAACCCTAAGAGCTTTAGAATGCGTGCCCGATTTGAATGGTTTCTATCTGGTTCTATTTTTATCCATATCATAAGCCCCTGCTCCTGAAGACTGAGTTTTGCAGCTTTCGATAAGTAGTTTGCATATTTAGAATGGTTTACAGAACTTATCAGAGCATTCGGGGACGTAAGAACATTGCTCGGGATTTAACGGAGTTGCTCTGGACTTTGCAAAATACCCAAAACTTTTCTCATATTTTATGGATATTTTGTGACCTTTTAATTATACTTTCGAATTGTTTAATCAACATTTCGATTATTATAATTAATTTATAGATTTTTTAATTAACTATTCTAAATTTATAATTATTTTTCGGAATTTGTTACTAATTTTTCGAATTTATAATTATTATTTTTAAAAAATAATTAATTTGAACTATTAATTAATAAAATGAATTAAAAAACATTAAATCATACCTGATGAGATATGGGCTGTTAATCAGATAGCACAGATTTTCCAGCGATCGGATGGTCCAAATCATGCATTTTCCACATATATCCCCGGTGCTGGACTAGTTAGGTGCGCAGAATCGGAGAGACATGGTGCAACACTATTTTTTGTTTTTTAATGAATTTATGCATGCAATATTGCAATTGTAGTGTAACGAACTTTTCTAGGGCTACAGAGGTCCGATTGGAGCATATGAACCCTCGTTTCAAATATGACTCGAAGATCTACAAATCCTCTTCAGAAGTCAGAATTTTCGATCTTTAGGGTCAAAACTGGTCCACAATGTTTTTATCTATGTAGTCCAGATACAAGTATGTTTCCAACGGGGGTAGCTAAGGACATGAGTTCTGCCATCAAAGAGCTATGAAGAGAAGTTTCACCTCTGAAGAGCTATGAATAGGAGCTTCGCCCCTGAGGAGCTACGCAGAGGAGCTTCGTCCCCCAAGGAGCTACAAAGTGGAGCTTTGCCATGGATCTACGAAGATGAGCTGAGAAGCTACAAAGAGGAGCTTCACCACAAAGGAGATGTGAGATGTGAAGAAGAGTTTCGCCACTAAGGAGATACAAAGAGGTGCTTAGATCCTACGGGGCTAAGGAGAGGAGCTTCACCACTAAGGAGCTTTGAAGAGAAACTTCGATCCTAAGGGATTATGAAGAAGAGCTTTGCCACTCATGAGATACGAAGAGGAGCTCCAAAACAGATGAGCTACGAAGAGGGATTTGCTCCCAAGGGACTAAGGAGAGGAGCTATGAAGAGAAGCTTCACTCATGATGGACTATGAAGAGGGCTATGCCATGGAGGAGCTTTGCAAAACTCTACCACTCGGGATTCGAGTTTAGGGAGCAGCACTATGGATGAATTGAGTTCCGAACTTGTTGTGAAAGAAGAAGGCCGCTCAGAAGGCGAGTGAGGTGAAGCAGAGCTTTGTTAGGCTCTAGGGAAGAGTCGTTCGGTAGGCGAGTTTAGAGAGCAGTTCTAAGGATGAGTTGAGCTTCGAACTCATTGTGAAAGAAGAATACCGCTATGGAGGCGAGCGGAGCATTGAACTCACTGTACGGGGAGAACGAGTTGTTGAAGGAGCTGCAGCAGGGAGCAGAGCACTGAACTCAATGTATGGAGCAATTAGTTGTTTAGGGTGCTCGGAAGAATAGTTGAGAACTAAAATCAATGACTTGCTTCGTGAAGTCCTTTGTGTTTGCTAACGTTGTCGTGACTCCTTGTTATTGTTTGCTAGCAGATCATTGTATACAAGGGAGAGGACCCTCGGGGAGGCTTGTAAACTTGCTGAAATTGCTTTTTTTGTTCTCCTTAATCCCTGTAATAAGATGAAATAAGGAATCTTTCAAGTTGTTCAAGTGTTGTCTCCTATATATGTTGTATTGTGGCTTTTGTTGAATTTCAAGGGCAACTCTAGTGAAGAGTTGGACCCTAGACTCGTTGCTTCCTTATTCCTGCGGGTTGGAGAAATAACTCTAAAGAGGCTGGACCCGTAACTTGAATTGTTAAGGAAACTTATTTTGGGCAAGTTGTGAAAGTAGTAGCATAGAAAAGGGGCTAGACTCATAACGTTTGTTGCAGGGAGATAATGAGTTGTAGGGATCATCTCGAGTGGTGGCTCAGACTGCAAACTTTACTTGCTCGCAAATTTGCTTGGAGTGGCTTTTTAGCCACAGTTGTGGACTCTGAATAAGTCGACTCCAGGGGTAACGAGTTGTGGGAGCAGATCGAATGGCGAGTCGAGCTCTGAATCTATTTACATGCTGATTGCTAGAGCGACATGTGGGTCATGGTTATGGACACTAAACTCGTTGTCCTAGGTACCAGCAAGTTGTGGGAGAAGACCGTCATACGAGTCAAACTGCTATCTAACTATGGGCAAGTAGATAGGGAGACTACGGCTCCGACAATATGGACTCCGAGCGGGTTGTACCCTCATTTTTCCCATTCAGAAGATTATCTCTAGAGGGAGCTAGTCCCGTAAAGCCTGATTATTGAAGGAGTTTTTGGCAAGCGTTGTTAAGGGTGTAGTTCGCAACTTTACTTGGGGGAGATAACGAGTTCAAGGAATCACCTCAGCGGTGAATCGAACTCCAAACTTCACTTTCCCACAAGTTTGCTTGGAGCGAGTATCTGCCACGATTATGGACTTTGAACAAGTTGACTCTGGGGGTAATGAGAGCAGATCAAATAGTGAGTTGTGCTCTGAACCTACTAACATGTGTATTACCAGAGCGACATGCGAGCCATGGTTATCGACTCCAAGCCCGTTTTAAGTGCCAACTTATTTTGGAAGCATGCAAGGTGAGTCATACCTCTCACCTTGCTCGCTTAGCAAGTAGGTCGAGATACTCTGTTCCAAGAGCAAGGACTCCACACAAGCTGTACCCTCATTTATCCAAGTGAAAGGAGTGGTTAGACTCATGACTAGGCATTAAGGGAGTTTGTTCTATAAGCCAATAAGCCTCTGGTGTACCTAGGTAGGAGGGTAGGACACCTGACTCATTGTGTGTTTTTGAATTTTTGTACACAGATATTGCAAAAGAACATACCAATATGCAATGTTCTAAAAGTCGTTAGGCGGTGGTCGGGTGGCCGATGGGGGCCTAGTGCCTAGACCTTGTAAGAAGGGTCTAGGCAGCTAGGCGTTAGGCATTTATTTATTTATTTATTTATTTTAGTTTAGTTTATTTTTGCCCCATTTGGTTTTGTTTTGTTGTTCCATCATGCATTATCATGCTCTTCATTTTTACTCTTGATTTTTCTCTTTGCTATTGCATGATGAGCTTTAGATAGTCTAAAAGACACAATTGCATCAAGGTGTTGGTTTTGGTAACAGATTTAAGGAGAGCAATGATTTGTCAGGATAAGGTATGTCTTCCCATCATAATTTTTAATGTCTTAGTTAGATGTATCGAAAAAGTTAAACTGTTATACTAGTTCTAGTCTGTCTCTTTTGAAATATGGATTGACTTATCTTTTCATAATTAAAAGCATCGGTAGACTATCTTGGAGGTAAACAATGTTGTACTAGTAGTTTTCAGTGAACTCCAACTTACAATTTGTAATGTTGGGTTGTGTGTTCTATGAAAACAATTTTGGGAAAAAAATAAAGAAGTCATCTCTTCCTAATCTGATTATTGTCGAAATATGTAGTAGCTATATAAGTATATATATATTTGAATATAGGAAGATTGTTGCCATCGGAATAATAACGCTAAATCCTGAAGATAAAAACAAACAACCAGACCACACCTACTACTACAAGTAAAAGACACCACTTAAGAACTATTACTACTACTATTACTACTAATATGAACCAAGTCTCTAACCCTTCTAGACCCGAAAATTATTTTTAAACGGGTTCGGATTGGGTCAGATCGGGTAAGCTCAATTTTATGATCCGGGTCTGCCTAGGTCGCCCAGATCCCTGCCTAGACCCGCCTGGACCTGCCTGAACCCGCCTAGACCTGCCCAATAGACTGAACCGATTTTTTCAAACACCTAGGGCCTAGGTGAGTCGCCTGGAGACCGCCTAAACCGATTTTTAAAAAAGTTCCAATATGTTGTATAAGATATTAACGAGTTGTGGGAGCAGGTTGAATGGCGAGTTGAGATAGCAGGTCGAATGGACTTGCATGCTTGCAAGTTGCTAGAAACCACGAGTATGTTCAAATTGTTACACCCCGAAAAATTGGAAATGACAATTTTGCCCTTGTGTGTTACGCACGTGTATTTTGTAACGCGTTTTCACTACATATTTTGATTTCCGATCATTTATGCATTTTCCGTATTGATTTTATCCTATTTTGAGTCAACTCGAATATATATTTCAATCTTGATATTTTTATGTGCTTTTACGTGTTTAGATGTAAGTGTCGAATATGTATTTTCACTGCTACGTATAATAGTTTTCTATATGTTTAAATTATTTATCTTTGGTGCTCAAATCTATTTTTTATGGACGGAGATCCATTTTTCCCTATTTTGATTAAAATACAATTTTCAATTTTGCACGTGTGATGCACGTACTAATTTTCATTCTTAATCTTATTACTCTCTTTATCTATTTTGTTTGCATGAACAAGTTTTAAATTAGCCTTCTTTTGATCCATGGACTTAAATTTATATTCTAGCCCATTAGATTAAATAAAAGAGAGCCCACTAGAATAATTAAATTGTTAATTAAAATGGAGCCCATAGATTAATGTGTGAGTTGTGTGTGCTGAGATAGCTTTAAACAAATGGTAGTATAAGGAAAATGGGGGCCCCACGAATTGAAACAGAGTATGCCGTTGGAGTGGAATGGCATATAAGTATTAATATAGCTTTGGCATATAAATGGGTATATAGTGGTTTGATGCGGGGCCCACGGGATAATTGAGAACAACAAGTGCTGTGTGGTCTTTTGTCTTCAAACCGGCTACGTGAATTCAAGGTAGGCCGGTTTTGGATGAGGGGAGTGAGAGAGTGAGTGAGAAGTTATGGGTAGGAGAGTGGGGAGATGAAGAGTTAGGAGTTTAGGGAGTTAGGACATTGGAGAGTTTAGGGGAGAAGTTGAGAAAATGAATAGTTGGAAAATTAAATTGGAGAATTAATTCTAAAACCCTAATTTGTCCTATAAATAGTCTACCATTCTATTCTCTTCTCACATCAAAAACATAATCAAAAAGGAAAAGAAAGAAAGAAAGAAAAGAGTGAAAGAAAAGAAAGAGAGTAGTGTTCTTGTGCTTGGAGACTATTGCTAGGAGAGGAAGAACTAGGAGACCTTGGAGCTAGAAGTGGTGTTCTCCTTCTTTCAATTGTTCATGCTTCACTAAGGTGGGTATTCTCATGCTTTCTAATTTTTAGAATTATGCATGCTAAGTAATAAATAATGAGTAGTACGGGATTTCTTATGTGATCTATGCTATTGTATGAGATGAGAATGATAGTAAACCATGTATGATTAATAAATTAAATTACATCATGTTAGGGGTTAATGAGAAAAGGAATTGATTGATTAATTGTAACCCCTGTTTCCGATTATACGGATTTTTATTTCTTTTCTTTTCTCCATGTATTCTTGTATTTCAATTTCCATAAAGATTCTTTTGGATGCATTTAAATCCTTTTGAATCTTTTATTGAATTCCAGATTTATATTCCAAGCTAGAATCCTGTCTCTCTTCTTTTTATTTATTTATTTTGAAGCCCAATTAATCCATATTATCATCTATTAATTATTTTGAATTCATTGAAGCCCAAACCCAAGCCTATTTTGAATTCATTGAAGCCCAAACCCCAGCCCATCTCATATTGGACTCTAACCCTAAACCCAAACCCACAAACCCATACACTCACCCGTATACAAAATTGTTCACATTCTCCTCAACTGCACAATTCCGTGTACCCCCCCAATTCCCCATTATCTCCAACTACCCCTTATTATATTATATTTTACTATTATTTTATACTAAACTCTCTCCCTCTCTCTCCTCTAACTTCCCCGAACCAGAACATGAGCACCCCCCTTCGACTTCTTCTTCCTCCTTCTCCCTAAACAGAAAACCAAAAACTGCACCATTGTGAATCCCCCGAAGCTCTCCCTGTGCCATCATCCCCGCCTTCGAGCTCTCTCCCCATCGCTCGAACCCACCGCAGCCTCTCCTCCGCCATCGACCATCTTCAACCTTCCATTGACCCTCGCCTCGCCCCGCAGCCCACCTCGCCGCCATTACTCCCCAGTCCTCGACGTCCCTCACCACCCCATCGTCGAGCCACCTCTCCACTACTCCTCCATCACCACTTGCAGCCTTGCGAACCCTCCGTCGAGCCGCCCTCTCCCTGTTTCATCCCCACTTCGACAGACCCATCAATCTACATCACCGAACCCTTGGACCTCCCTCCTCTGTTCCGTCTTCACCCAAGGCCGCATCGTCCTCGTCGCCTTCAACCTCCCCCATTGCCAATGAACCTAAGCTCTGCCATCGACTCGAGCCTTGCCATCAGTACCTTCATCCTCATCGACTTCATCGTCGCCGCTTCCTGACCGCGACGACTGCAGCGTCGTCGTCATCCTCCGCCTTCGTCATCCCCTTCGAAGCTCCGCCATGGTTGCCCCCGATCGAAGTGTCATTCCACCATTGCCATCGCCTTCAATTCGACCCCGTCTGCAACTTCTCTACAAACCACCGAAGCAGAGAACCACAGCTGCTGCCTCGCTCAAGCATCGCCGCCGTCGTCTTCCTGCATCGAACTTCCCTCCACGCTGCAGGCCGATCGCCATCAACTCACCGCCTTAGCGCTCTCGTCATCGCCATCCAAACCAAGAACAGTCGTCATTGTCTTCCTCTGTTTGAAGAGAAACAGAGCTTCGCCGTTGCATCGCTTCCCGACCGCAATGCCACCGTCGTCCGCCATTGCCGCCCTTGCTATGGTCGCCGCTGCCGTCACTTCATGACCGCAGTGCCACCAGTCGTTGCCGACTCCTCTCCTGCATTCTCTCTCTCTCTACCAAAGTAAGGAAGAAGGAGAAAGACGAGATCTGTTTGGTTGAGATTGGTGTTCTGTGTTTGGTGTAGCCAATCCAAACTTGACGTTTGGTGTTCTGTCCGATCCAGGTATGGGATCTTATTGAGTTGCTGATTGCTGATTGCTGATTGCTGTTGCTGTTGGAATTCTCGCATGTATTACGCATGTGTTTTTGGGATCGCTCCCCGGGATTCTGATCCCGTTATTCCTTGTTACTTATATTGAACCGTCTACAAAAAGGCAAGTCTACTTGAACTCATTTAATTTTTCTAGTTCAAGCTTATTGACCTCCTGTAAGTAGTTCCCTTCAATTATCTTAAATTTGCCTTGTGTACTTTCCGTTGGGAGTATCGAGGGTCGAGCTAACCCGACATACTCTTGACATCGTATCATTATCCATTGACTCAAACCCAAGCCTATATACACACATGACATGAATAAAATGACTAGAATTGCATATGAGGAAAATATATTGTGATCGAATACATTGATTGATTGAGATATTATGACTTGAACAATGACATGATTAATTGACTTGTACATTGTAAGATCCATTCTAATTGCTGTACATCAGTGTAATACATCCCATGATACAATAGCATGTTAATTACCCACTTTGATGAACATATATGTGATGGCTTTTTATGAATTCCTGCTACCTTGTCTGTCTTGTACTGAGGTTTCGACCCAGTTATAATAGGAATCAGTCAAAATAATATAAAGATAAATTGTATCCCTAAGTGTCTAGTTGTCAATATCATCCTGGAACTTCGAATTCTGAATTATAGCCTATGAGTTATCGCTGTTTTAGTGTTACCGTGTCGGCTGTTTTCAGATTCACTACTTCATGTTTATTACTGTGCAGTGTATCATGTTGCTGCATTCTTATCATCCCCTGACATTCTTATGCACACTTACATGAACATGAATGACTTAATAAAATACTAAAACAAGCTGGGATTATTAAGGGTTGACTTAGTAGTGGATAGTCTCAGAAAATGTACTCGGTAGGGCCCTTCTTGTTACATGGAATCTTGACATGGAAGGTGGAGAATTAATTGTGAAGTCGTGACTCGTTATCTTGTTAACTTGTTATCGTGATACACCGAGTACACGCTCTGTAGATCCCACCACAAAGTCTAAAATGAACACTATTTTGCGTGCACCGAACCTGTGGTATGGGACGCAGTAGTACGTGCACTAGATAGGAGAAACAATATGCTAATAGACATAAGTTGACACGTATACACTTGATTATGATCATTGTTTATTAATACCGTTATTGTCTTTATAATTTGATCTTGATCCATATTCCTTGATGAACCTTGTTCCTTTACTCTCTGCTTTTCACTACTTTCTGTCCGTACTTGCTTTAAGAACAAATTATTCTTTCTTTTTAGATGAACAAGTACAAGTGCACAAGGAGAATTACCAGAAGGCATTGGTGAGCAGTTCTTCTACGATTGGAGCAGGAGCTTGCCAGAAGGATTTGTTGTTTATTTCCAGTTGTTGGTTATTAAATTGGACTATTGCATGTTTAGTCTAAGTATTTGTTTATGTGATTATGCATTTATGCGTGGTTGTGATCATTTATTTGTCATGTTGTTGAGTTAAGACTGGTACAACTTATGGATGATATGAGTTAGCGTACTTATATCATTCGCTGGGCCTTCGTTACGTGCCTGTGTTCCGGTATTCTGGAAAGCGGGGCGTGACATTAATTGTCATACATTAGCGTACATGAATGTAGAGAATTTTGATTATGTGAACAATTGATAAGTAAATAAATTATTGTAAAGAAGATTTGATGTTATGTAACACATTTGAATGCTTCTAAAGATATAATATGCTACTTTTAAATTAAAAAGAATAAAATTGTGTCCATCAACAAAAAGAAACGATTTTGAAAGATATTTTATTCTTTAAATTATGATTTTATAAATAAGTGGATTACTGTTATAAAGTAATCTCAACTTTTATAAATTTATTTCAGTTAAATAAAAGAGTTGATAAAATTTGAGAAATCGAGTTTTGAAAGATAATGAAATAACGAAGAACTTGAACAAAAGCCTAGAAAGTGCATTGGTATCGTTGGCCGCACTTGGCCCAGTGGTCTGGCGTGCGCTGGCCTACTTGTTGGGTCTGGGTTCCAAACTCAGTATGTCCAAAACATTTTGTTTTTGTTTAATTTTTCAAATGAACACTAGATTTGAGGGAGACATGAAAAGGGTTTCGGTTTGTAGTTGAGACAACAAGTCCACATGGACTTCTTGGTTGGCGCCGTAAGTGTTGAGCGTTGCCTAGGGGCTTCACGGGTTTGAAACCCAGTTTTAGCATACATTTTTTTGAGGGATTGAATGTAAATTAAGAAGTTCTAATGCTAATTAAAATTTGGGAAAAGTCCTAGTGTTCATATAAAATAATCAAAAGTTATAAAAGATAGTTTTTGAGATTTTTAATGTATAGTTGAAGAACTAAAAAGGGAAATTTGAATAAAAATTTGAGTTGTATTAGATTTTGATTACAGAACTTGTTGTTACTTTTTTTGAAGAGAAAAAAATGGAGTAATGTAAATTGAATTCTTTCAATGAAATTACACCTTTATTTTTTTATATAAAAATGTTGATTACTAAGGAGATTTAGAATGGAATGAATCTATGAGAACTATTATTTTGATGGTTTGTAATAAGACTCGTGAGGAGTACTAAAATGAGACTTCAAGAATGAAAAATTATCAGACTTGATCATATTAGTGAATAATTTGAAGATGAGAATGATTAGTTTTGAGATATGATAAAGGGTATGTGTACCCATGATTCTTATGCATGAACTGTTGAGTTTTGAGTTAGTAAAATCTCATTACCGGCAAATGTTGACATAAAAGAGTTGAGGTATGAATTTGAGATATGGTTGTGGATGTAGTACCCCATATTTTTTTAAATATTATTTTTAAAGGTTTATAAATGATTAAAATAATTTTTGGGGATTTAATAAATATTTTCTGGAAATTTATCTTTTACACGTGCAAAACACGTACAAATATTTTCTTGAAAAGTTCAAAAGCCAAAATTATTTTATGTAAAATCATTATTTATTATTTGGGATTTATTTATAATTTTTCCAGATTTTTCTGAAATTAATTGGATCTATTTGTAAATATTGAGAAAAAGAAGGACTTTTTTGTAAATTTGTCATTTTGAGGGGTGAAAGTGCAAAACTATTTTTATGGGCTTTTAATCAGAGCCATATGGAAAGTAATGGGTTTATTTTGCTTTTAAATCTCAATTTAAATGATTTTTGTCGAGTTTCCAAATATATGGTTCTATTTATGTAAAGTTATATTTTCAAGGGCGTATTTTGTAAAAGTGTTTGGAAACCCTAAAACTTCTTTTCCGGGTATTTAAAAGAGGTGCGCAGCCGTCATTCGCTGCACAACATAAAACCTTGTTATTTTCTTGGAGAATTTGGGAGAAGATTTTGGATCTCACGAAGGAGAGGATTCTTATCAAGGTTTCTTCATTCTAAGGTGAGTGATATAAATTGTTTGTTGTGTTTTGTGTATGTGGATGATTGTTGTTTTCTTTTACTTTGCGAGTATTGTATGTGAATGACATGTTTGTTTTCTTCGATTTGTGTAAGTTGTATGCAAACAATAAGAATATTTGATTATTCTAGGATGCGAAATTTTATTGCTAGGAAAGCATGTTAGGGTTTGGATATGATTATGCATATTATGGATTGGATGGAAAAAAAATTGGATCTTATGAAACCCTAGTGGTATGTCATTACAAATTTGATTATGGTTATGAGTTGTGGTAGAAATTCAGATTTTGAGAAAATTGAATGGAAGAGTTATGAATCAAGAGATCTTGACATAAAAAAATTGGAAATTGAGATTGAGGAAATGCACCCAAATTGGGATTTTTATTGAGTTTTGATAATCAGATGGTTTGGATCTGAATACGAACTATTTCAGCGATCAATAAATTATTTTATGAAAACTCTATTTTGATTATATGCACAAATCCATGTATTAATTGAAAGAATCAACAAAAATCTCTATTTTCATGAATTCAAGCAATTTGATTTAGTTTTGTGGACTATTATAAGTCTTACCAGTTATATTTGATCATATAAGAAATATGTTTTTCGTAGAAATCGTTTTCATGAAGTAAAACTACGTATCGGTTGAATTGTGCACAACCAAAACTATAGTCTGTAGGCCGACAGTCGACTGGCACGACCTTTCAGTCGACTGATATGACCCGGCTGCTATCTTCTTTAGTTGTATTGGAATTTCTCCCTGGTAAGTCAACTTATGACTTTTACAAGTCGACTTATAACACTTAGAATATTTTCTTAAAGATTACTGGAATTTCTCTCTGGTAAGTCGACTTCTGACTTTTACAAGTCGACTTATAACGCTTAGTTTATTTTCTTAAAACCATAGAATTCTCTTCCTGGACAGTCGACTTACTCTTGTTATTAGTCGACTGATACTGATGTACATTTATATTTTTGAATGTTCTTTCAAATGATTTATTCTCAAAATGCTTTAATCTATAATTTATTATTTTATACCTTATCTTCTATTGAACGTGTGTTTTCAAGATGTTAAGTTGAGCAATTTATGTTGGAAAGTTCGGTTTGGATATTTGAGTTTGAGTCTCTAGAGGGTGTGTGTGTGACCCTAGTATACCTGGCAGTTGAGTTGTTTATGTTGGGCCTGTTGAGGCATTTCAGTTGTTCAGTTGTTGAGTTAAGTCCGGTAGGGTACACCAACTCTAGGAGATTTGTTGAGTAATTAAATAACCTAAATGATAAGGACAGGCCCTAGTGGTGATATGATGAACAGGAACATGGGTTTTGGACCTCAGTATGGCTTGCGGTGTGAGATAATCCCCGGAATTATCCAGGTGCGAGTGAAATAGTCTCCGGAATTACCTGTGGTGTGGGATTGATCTCCGAATTATCGGAGTCGAGGCGACGCACATGTGGTATTCGTGTGATGAGGTGTCATTGCTTGCGGTGTGGGGTATTCTCGAAGATTCCCAGGTGTGAGTGAAATAGTCTCCGGAATTATCTGTGGATAGAGATAGATCTCCGGAATTATCGGGGCATGAGCTAATACTCACAGTTTATCTTTATCTCGTAGTAGTCATCGTAGTAGGATTAGTTGCATATCGGGGATTGAACCCTATAATGTGGAGATGTTAAGGGCTTGCACCGGACCTATGTAGAATTGGATGCATAGAATCCGACAAGTACGCATTAGAGAGTCAGCATATAGACTTGTGTTTTTCTTGACTTGGTTTTACGCATGTGTTTTCATGTTTTCTACACTTGACACTTAGTTTAGTTCCACTTGATATTTACATGATCCCTTGCAGTGTCATATTTTATGTATTATTTGTCACATGTTGTTTATGAATCCATGCTTAATGTTTATTTATGTTGTTTGTTTTTATGTCACTCACACCTTTATTGCTGACCCCTTTAGTTTTGGGGGTTAGGGATCATCTCTAGCCTCATG
The DNA here is from genome assembly GCA_017893485.1 of Hemerocallis citrina. NCBI lineage: Eukaryota > Viridiplantae > Streptophyta > Magnoliopsida > Asparagales > Asphodelaceae > Hemerocallis > Hemerocallis citrina. Next base: position 31,160,896 of record CM030363.1, read on the forward strand.
TTTTCAAGTTGTTGTTGATTAGAGCTTGGGATTTGGATGATTGATTTCAGTTGATTTAGTGACATATGGAAAATGAAAAGTGTTGTAAAGAAAAGAGAATTGTGATTTGAGATGTATTGTATTCCGCTATGCTATGTAAACAATTATTGTAATGAAAGTTGAAAAATTTTTATTGGTGTTTGGTTTTGTTTAATATTACATTGAAGTTGATGCTGGGAATTGTGCCACATATTTTCTAAGATATTATATTAGAAATTCGGGGCACTACAGAGTTTGGTATCAGAGCATGCTTCAATAGTAATACTAAACATGGTATAAAAATAACCTAGGTGTGGACACTAGAGTGTGAGTACCTAGTTGTGGACATTAGAGAGTGAGAATCACATAGAACTGAAACATGATGTGTAGTTTAAGGTACAGTTGAGGTTTTGCCAAAGGGTGTTGATGTGAGAATGAATTGTGTGTGTGGTGCTCTAAGTTTTCCCTCGTTTTGATGTATTCAGTATGGTTGCTCCCAGACCCAGGAATGGTGGTAACATTGGTGATGGATCTGGAAGTTCTCGAGGAACTGGAATTGATCTCGAGGCCGAATTCGCCAGGGTGTATCAGACTTTGGAGGCACTGATGGCATCTAATTTGGCTCAGAATCAAAATCAGCATCAGAATCATGGAACTGGACCAGGATTGGTTAACGCCGATCCCATCAAGCAGATCGAGTCCTTCAAGAGGATGTGGCCGCCAGTTTTTGCGGGGCAATCTGATCCAAACGAAGCAGACGATTGGATTAGGCGGATGGAGACAATCTTCGAGGTCTCAGAAACTCCAGCAGCCAATAAGGTGAAGTTGGCCACTATGCAGCTGGAAAAGGACGCTGGTGTTTGGTGGCAAACGGTGAAGAGGACGTTGGGAGACCAACAGATGACTTGGGAGGCTTTTCTGGAGGAATTTAGGGATCGCTTCTTTCCCCTAGATATTCAGGAGAAGAAGGCGACAAAATTCTTGAATCTTCAGTAGGGCAGCATGACCGTGCGAGAGTATGAGACCAAGTTTGCTCAGCTGTCGAGGTATGCACCAGAGTTGATCATTGACGAGGCGAAGAAGGCCAAGAAGTTTGAGCAGGGCTTGAGGCCAAACTTGAGGTCGAGAATGATTCGTTGGGTATACGGAGGTTCGACAAGCTGGTCAGGAGAGCAGCTATGACTGAGGAAGACATGGACCAGTTTTATAAGAAGCAAGAGACCTGGAACAGGAATAAGAGGTCAACATCAGGGCAGAGTGGGAAGGGATTCCCAGTGAAGCAAGTCAAGTTCAGTGGACCAGTGTAGAAGGCATCTGCAACTCAGGAAGTGACTTGTTACTACTGCAAGGAGGCAGGTCATTACAGGTCAGCGTGTCCTAAGTTGGCGAAGCAGACTTGTTTCCAGTGTGGGCAGGAAGGACATTCTAAGCCTTATTGTCCTACAGTTGAGGAAGGATGGTTCAGGTGGAAGTAAATTCCAGAGGCAAGGGCGAGTATTTGCATTAACCGAGGAGGACGCGGGTAACTCGGAAGATGTAATACAGGGTATGCAAGAGTTTTGATTTTATTTTAAATCAATGTAATAAGTAAAACCTTTATTTGAGAATAATTGGAGATTGAGTAGCACTCTTCATGTAACAGAAATTGTTTTGATTAATGGAATAAAGGCAAAGGTTTTATTAGATACTGGTTCATCGCAAACTTTTGTGTCGCCAAGTTTTGCAAAGGTCTTAGGTGTGGAGCCTAAGTTGTTTCCAGGCAAGATTTTGTCGGTGGCAACGCCGTCAGATGAAGAACTGATTGCGGATCGATATTACAAGGGCTGTGATATATAGATTGGCAGGAGATTATTTGGCATTGATTTGATTGAACTGCAAGTCTTAGGAGTGGATGTGATCGTGGGCATGATTGGATGGCAATATATGATGCCACAATTGAATGCAAGCAGAAAGAGGTGTTAGTGAAAGCACCAGGTGGTCCCGCAGTGACTTTCCAAGGGAAGAAGAAGATTCCGAAGGTAGCTGCAATGGTATCCAAGATGGCGATTCTAGATGAAGTCAGAGGCATTCCGGTTGTTAGAGATTTTCCTAAGGTGTTCTTGGAAGATTTTCCAGGATTACCGCCGCAGAGAGATGTGGAGTTTTGCATCAATGTTCAGCCAGGGAGCGTGCCGATTTCTAAGGCTCCGTACAGGATGACACCTATAGAGCAAGACGAAGTGAAGAAGCAGATTGAGGAGCTGTTCAACAAGGGGCTTATTAGGCCGAGTTCCTCGCCATGGGGTGCGCTAGTGTTGTTAGTCAATAAGAAGGATGGGTCAATGAGGATGTGCATTGACTATCAGGAGTTGAATAGGGTGACTATTCAGAACAAGTATCCACTGCCGCGGATTGATGATTTGTTCGACAGGCTTCGAGGAGCAGCTGTGTTTTCGAAGATTGATTTGAGATCAGGGTATCATCAGGTTCGAGTCAAGGAGGAAGATGTGAGTAAGACAACTTTCAGGACTCGTCATGGACTCTATGAGTTTTTGGTAATGCCATTCGGGTTGACGAATGCGCCAGCAGTGTTCATGGATATGATGAATCGGGTGTTAAGGACATTTATTGACTCCTTCGTGGTGGTCTTCATCGACGATATTTTGGTGTATTTGAAGTCAGAGGAGGAGCATTCTATGCACTTGACGGCGGTATTACAAAAATTGCAGGAGCATAGCTTATATGCCAAGTTGTCGAAGTGTGAGTTTTGGAAGTTTGAAGTAGCTTTCCTTGGTCATATCCTTTCTAAGGAGGGAGTGGCCACTGATCCTCAGAAAGTTGAAGCAGTGAAGAATTGGCCCAGGCCAATGTCTGTGAAGGAAGTCAGAAGTTTCTTGGGTTTGACTGGTTACTACAAGAGATTTATTCAGGGTTCTCAGATTACAGTTCCTTTGACAGGTTTGACCCGAAAGAATGTGGCATTTTTATGGACTGATAAGTGTGAGGAGAGTTTCCTTGAATTAAAGGAGAGGTTGACTACTGCACCTATCTTAGCTTTGCCACAAGCTGGGAAGGATTATGATATCTTCAGTGATTCGTCTCTCAGAGGTTTGGGTTGTGTCTTGATGCAAGAAGGCAAGGTTATTGCTTATGGTTCGAGGCAATTGCGTCCGCACGAGAAGAATTATCCGACGCATGATTTGGAGCTAGCAGCTATTATCTTTGCCTTGAAGAAGTGGAGGCATTATGTTTATGGTGAGAAGGTCAGTATGTACACTGATCACAAGAGCCTGAAGTATATTTATCAACAGAATGATCTAAATCTTTGGCAGAGAAGGTGGTTGGAGATATTGGAAGACATTCGCCCTGAGATCAAGTATCATCCGGGCAAGGCGAATGTGGTGGCTGATGGACTTAGCAGGAAGAGTAGTTTATCAAGTTTGATCACTACTCGAAGCGAGTTGGTAGCAGAGATTGATCAGGCAGGTATCGAGGTGGTACTGCAGGGTTTAGGAGCGTCTTTGGCTCAGTTGAGGCTGCAACTTTCCTTGAGAGAGAGGATTGTGGAAGGTCAAAGATCAGATTCAGAGATTCAAAAGATATTGCAACAGGTTTCAGAGGGCAAGCTATCAGAGTTTCGTGTCCAAGATGGAGTTCTTTGGATGGGTGAGAGGTTGTGTGTTTCGAATAATGCAGATTTGAGAGAGATTATCTTGCAGGAAGCATACAATACATTGTTATCAGTACATCCTAGAGGCACGAAGATGTACAGGGACATCAAACAGTACTTTTGGTGGTCTGGTATGAAGAGAGATGTGGCAGATTTCGTGGCAAAGGTGTCTGGCTTGTCAGCAGATCAAAGCAGAAAATCAGAGACCAAGAGGTTTGTTACAACCGTTGCCTATTCCGAACTGGAAATGGGAGAACATCAGTATAGATTTCATCACTGGTTTGCCGAGGAGTTCGAAGGGCAATGACTCGATTTGGGTTATTGTGGACCGTTTGACTAAGTCGGCTCACTTTCTAGCCATGAAAATTACTTGGTCGTTGGAGAAATTGGCTGAGTTGTACATTGGTGAGATTGTGAGACTTCATGGAATTCCTGTGTCGATTGTTTCCGACAGAGATGCAAGGTTCACTTCAAGGTTTTGGAAGAGTCTACAAACAGCTTTAGGCACCAGAACTGATTTCAGTACCACTTTTCATCCACAGACCGATGGTCAGACGGAGAGGGTGAATCGAGTGCTGGAAGATATGCTGAGGGCTTGTGTTATGAATTTCGGTGGTAGTTGGGAGAGATACTGGGCATTGGTTGAGTTTGCTTATAACAACAGTTACCATGCGAGTATCGGGATGGCACCATATGAGGCTTTGTACGAGCGAAGGTGCAGGACACCAGTTTGTTGGTACAAGGTTGGCAAGAGGCAGATGTTCAGTCCTGAGATCGTGCAGCAGACGTCAGAGCAGATTGAGCTGATTCGCAAAAGGTTGGTCGAGGCTCAGAGTCGGCAGAAGAGTTATGCTGATACTCGACGAATGGACTTGGAGTTTGAGGTTGAGGATGCAGTTTTCCTCAAGGTGTCTCCGACCAAATGAGTAATCAGGTTTGGTAAGGGAGGCAAGTTGGCGCCAAGGTAAATTGGGTCATACAGGATCGTGGAGCAGATTGGTAAGGTAGCATATAGATTGAAGCTTCCAGAGGAGTTGGCACAAGTGCATGATGTATTCCATGTGTCAATGTTGAGGAAGTATGTGCCAGATCAGAATCATCATTTGGTAGAGATTCCTGAAGGTTTACATGTGAACTTGAGTTACAAGGAACATCCTGTTGAGATCGTTGACCGTAGGGAGAAAGTTCTTAGGAGCAAGGTGATACCTATGGTCAAGGTGTTGTGGAGGAATCAGCAGTTCGAAGAGGCTACTTGGGAGCCAGAGGATCGCATGCAGAAGGAATTTCCTGAGCTTTTTGTATGAATGTATTTTCTTTTATGTGATTGCAATTCTTTTGAATGATTGTATCTTTGAGTTGAGTTGTATTCCTTCTATTTTGATAATGTTCTCATATGCAATTGTTTGAAGTATGTTTCCATTTATGAGATATTGTTTTTCTTTGTTGGAATGTTGTTTGGACCCATTAGTAGTAGTTCTGAGGACAGAACTCTTCTAAGGAGGTAGTGATGTAGTACCCCTTATTTTTTTAAATATTAATTTTAAAGGTTTATAAATGATTAAAATGATTTTTGGGGATTTAATAAATATTTTCTGGAAATTTATCTTTTACACGTGCGAAACACATGCAAATATTTTCTTGAAAAGTTCAAAAGCCAAAATTATTTTATGGAAAATCATTATTTATTATTTGGGATTTATTTATAATTTTTCCAGATTTTTCTGAAATTAATTGGACCTATTTGTAAATATTGAGAAAAGGAAGGACTTTTTTGCAAATTTGTCATTTTGAGGGGTGAAAGTGCAAAACTATTTTTCTGGGCTTTTAATCAGAGCCAGCTGGAAAGTAAGGGGTTTATTTTGCTTTTAAATCTCAATTTAAATGAATTTTGTCGAGTTTCCAAATATATGGTTCTATTTATGTAAAGTTATATTTTCAATGGGGTATTTTGTAAAAGTGTTTGGAAACCCTAAAACTTCTTTTCCGAGTATTTAAAAGAGGTGCGCAGCCGTCATTCGCTGCACAACATAAAACCTTGTTATTTTCTTGGAGAATTCGGGAGAAGATTTTGGATCTCGCGAAGAAGAGGATTCTTATCAAGGTTTCTTCATTCTAAGGTGAGTGATATAAATTGTTTGTTGTGTTTTGTGTATGTGGATGATTGTTGTTTTCTTTTACTTTGCGAGTATTGTATGTGAATGACATGTTTGTTTTCTTCGATTTGTGTAAGTTGTATGCAAACAATAAGAATGTTTGATTATTCTTGGATGCAGAATTTTATTGCTAGGAAAGCATGTTAGGGTTTGGATATGATTATGCATATTATGGATTGGATGGAAAAAAAATTGGATCTTATGAAACCCTAGTGGTATGTCATTACAAATTTGATTATGGTTATGAGTTGTGGTAGAAATTCAGATTTTGAGAAAATTGAATGGAAGAGTTATGAATCAAGAGATCTTGACATAAAAAAATTGGAAATTGAGAATTTAATTGAGATTGAGGAAATGCACCCAAATTGAGATTTTTATTGAGTTTTGATAATCAGATGGTTTGGATCTGAATACGAACTATTTCAGCGATCAATAAATTATTTTATGAAAACTCTATTTTGATTATATGCACAAATCCATGTATTAATTAAAAGAATCAACAAAAATCTCAATTTTCATGAATTCAAGCAATTTGATTTAGTTTTGTGGGCTATTATAAGTCCTACCGGTTATATTTGATCATATAAGAAATATGTTTTTCGTAGAAATCATTTTCATGAAGTAAAACTACGTATCGGTTGAATTGTGCATAACCAAAACTATAGTCTGTAGGCCGACAGTCGACTGGCACGACCTTTCAGTCGACTGATACGACCCGGCTGCTATCTTCTTTAGTTGTATTGGAATTTCTCCCTGGTAAGTCAACTTATGACTTTTACAAGTCGACTTATAACACTTAGAATATTTTCTTAAAGATTATTGGAATTTCTCTCGGGTAAGTCGACTTCTGACTTTTACAAGTCGACTTATAACGCTTAGTTTATTTTCTTAAAACCATAGAATTCTCTTTCTGGACAGTCGACTTACTCTTGTTATTAGTCGACTGATACTGATGTACATTTATATTTTTGAATGTTCTTTCAATTGATTTATTCTCAAAATGCTTTAATCTATAATTTATTATTTTATACCTTATCTTCTATTGAACGTGTGTTTTCAAGATGTTAAGTTGAGCAATTTATGTTGGAAAGTTCGGTTTGGATATTTGAGTTTGAGTTGAGTTGTTTATGTTGGGCCTGTTGAGGCATTTCAGTTGTTCAGTTGTTGAGTTAAGTCCGGTAGGGTACACCAACTCTAGGAGATTTGTTGAGTAATTAAATAACCTAAATGATAAGGACAAGCCCTAGTGGTGATATGATGAACGGGAACATGGGTTATGGACCTCAGTATGTCTTGCGGTGTGAGATAATCCATGGAATTATCCAGGTGCGAGTGAAATAGTCTCCGAAATTACCTGTGGTGTGGGATTGATCTCCGGAATTATCGGAGTCGAGGCGACGCACATGTGGTATTCGTGTGATGAGGTGCCATTGCTTGCGGTGTGGGGTATTCTCGAAGAATCCCGGGTGTGAGTGAAATAGTCTCCGGAATTATCTGTGGATAGAGATTGACCTCCGGAATGATCGGGGCATGGGCTAATACTCACAGCTTATCTTTATCTCGTAGTAGTCATCGTAGTAGGATTAGTTGCATATCGGGGATTGAACCCTATAATGTGGAGGCGTTAAGGGCTTGCACCGGACCTATGTAGAATTGGATGCATAGAATCCGACAAGTACGCATTAGAGAGTCAGCATATAGACTTGTGTTTTTCTTGACTTGGTTTTACGCATGTGTTTTCCTGTTTTCTACACTTGACACTTAGTTTAGTTCCACTTGATATTTACATGATCCCTTGCAATGTCATATTTTATGTATTATTTGTCACATGTTGTTTATGAATCCATGCTTAATGTTTATTTATATTGTTTGTTTTTATGTCACTCACACCTTTATTGCTGACCCCTTTAGTTTTGGGGGTTAGGGATCATCTCTAACCTCATGTTTTCAGGCTGTTGTTGATTAGAGCTTGGGATTTGGATGATTGAATTCAGTTGATTTAGTGACATATGCAAAATGAAAAGTGTTGTAAAGAAAAGAGAATTGTGATTTGAGATGTATTGTATTCCGCTGTGCTATATAAACGATTATTGTAATGAAAGTTGAAAATTTTTTATTGGTGTTTGGTTGTATTTAATATTACATTGAAGTTGATGCTGGGAATTGTGCCACATATTTTCTATGATATTATATTAGAAATTCGGGGCGCTACAGTGGTTCTATCTCGGTAGTGTTGATTTAGACCAGTAAGAGATAAGACTAATTCTAGGCTTGGAAATCTATTCATGTCTTGAACTAAGTAATTTAGGCACATAAGTGAAGATGTAATAGACTTGGGCAAACGCAAATGGGTGCTTCTATATAGTCGGCGGTGGATCTTCGTGGCTATAGACCCAGTTGGTGGACTGTGGTTGCTTCGTAGGAGATGGACTTATATTTTTAAATCTGGGACTTAGAGTGGTCGGGCGGATATTTACCATACTCCAATATATATACGTATACTGGGGCTAGGATGCATTTGCAGGATTATTCGAACGATACAATAGCCGGGGAGGCTGAGATCCGTATCCGTAGAATAATCTAAACCTTGTTTTATTACTGGGTAGCTTTCATGGCAAGGGATCGAACACTTTAATGTGGAGTACGTAGGCGCTTGCCCTCGGACCTATGTAGTATGGGATGCATAGAATCTGAACAAGTGTGTAGTGTCATCCTAGAATAAAATTGTGTGCATTAGGCATTAAGGCATGACATACACTTACAGGTTTAGCATAGTCACAATTTAACACTTTATTGTTCATTCATATTTATTTTTGTGGTTTGTTAAAGTATGGAGATCGTTATACTGTTTTCGTCATAGAGAGGATAACCGTGTATAACATTTCGTCAGTTGTAATCAACTGACGTGCCCACAGTCTTACATGCAGGTAATGGATGTTCATGAAGCTATAAAGTGGATATGCTGATGCTGTTTTATTTTTAAAGATGTTGTAAATGTTTCATTGTAAATTTTATTCTTGCGCTGTGTAAAACCAAGTTGTATTTGAACTCTGATGTTATGGAAAAGTTTTAATTTCCTTGTAAAATTGTACGAAGTGAAGTAAAGATCCTGTGAAAACTCGAATTCGGCCTCGTTTGGAATTCGGGGTGTTACAGATGGTATCAGAGCAAGCTTCACAAGTAGTACAAATTTATAAGGAACGACACCTTAGAGTGGACATTAGAGTGTGAGTTTCAGCTTATAGAGATTTAAATGTAAGTGATTTACATTTGTGTCGCTTTATACATTGATGTTTTCTCTTCTCTCTTTGGATGGCTGGAGTCGTGAATGAAGTAGTTATTGACCTTTCATTCATGATGCTCTCCTCGTATGCATTGATGTGAGATTGTATGCAAGCATGTTTTCTCTGGGTATCAGAGTGACGTAGTGGAAGCGTGGTTGGCGGGCCCTACATTTATGATACATTACACATTTCCATTTCAAATTATTTTCGTGAATTTTATTAGAGTACTTTTCAACATTCAATATTTTTCAAATACATATTTTCTTATACTATTAAACCTATTTATAAATTACCCATCGACTATGTTTCGCTTTATTGCATTATTTTCAAAACTATTCCGTAATTAAAGACTTAATTGATTTTTCCTTCTCTCTAATGTTTTCCCTAATAGTAGTCTTCTATGAAAATTTCTTTCAATCTATCCTATCTTTATGGTTATATTTATTTCCCTATTTGAGTTTTCTTGTTTCGTTCTTATAAAATTTTGATACTCCTAGTTTTCTTATATAGAGTTCAATTTGTCTTTCCTCGTTGCGTACTTTTATACTACATTTATTTTTTAAAGTTTACAGTTTTCTAAATACAAAAATGATATTCCTTGAGCGTGTACAAAATACACCCTTCACCCTAGCAAGTTCTGAGGACGGAACTACACTAAGGGGGGGAGAGTGTAACACCCCGCAAAATTAGAAATAACAATTTTGCCCTTGTGTGTTATGCATGTGTATTTTGTAATGTGTTTTCACTACATATTTTGGTTTTCGGCCATTTATGCATTTTCCTTATTGATTTTATCCTATTTTGAGTCAACTCGAATATATATTTCAATATTAATATTTTTATGTGCTTTTACGTGTTTTGATGTAAGTGTCGAATATGTATTTTCACCGCTACATATAATAGTTTTCTGTATGTTTAAATTATTTATCTTTGGTGCTCAAATCTATGTTTTATGGACGGAGATCCATTTCCCCCTATTTTGATTAAAATACATTTTTCAATTTTGCACGTGCTAATTTTCATTCTTAATCTTATTACTCTCTTTATCTATTTTGTTTGCATGAACAAATTTTAAATTAGCCTTCTTTTGATCCATGGATTTAAATTTATATTCTAGCCCATTAGATTAAATAAAAGAGAGCCCACTAGAATAATTAAATTGTTAATTAAAGTGGAGCCCATAGATTAATGTGTGAGTTTTTTTTGAGATAAATTAATGTGTGAGTTGTGTGTGTTGAGATAGCTTTAAACAAATGGTAGTATAAGGAAAATGGGGGCCCCACGAGTTGAAACAGAGTATGCTGTTGGAGTGGAATGGCATATAAGTATTAATATAGCTTTGGCATATAAATGGGTATATAGTGGTTTGATGTGGGGCCCACGAAATAATTGAGAACATCAAGTGCTGTGTGGTCTTTGGTCTTCAAACTGGCGACGTGAATTCAAGGTAGGCCGATTTTGGATGAGGGGAGTGAGTGAGTGAGTGAGAAGTTATGGCTAGGAGAATGGGGAGATGAAGAGTTAGGAGTTTAGGGAGTAAGGACATTGGAGAGTTTAGGGGAGAAGTTGAGAAAATGATTTGTTAGAAAATTAAATTGGAGAATTAATTATAAAACCCTAATTTGTCCTATAAATAGCCCACCATTCTATTCTTTTCTCACACCAAAAACATAATCAAAAGAGAAAGGAAAGAAAGAAAGAAAAGAGAGAAAGAAAAGAAAGAGAGTAGTGTTCTTGTGCATGGAGACTATTGCTAGGAGAGAAAGAACTAGAAGTCCTTGGAGCTAGAAGTGGTGTTCTCCTTCTTTCAATTGTTCAAGCAGGTGGGTGTTCTCATGCTTTCTAATTTTTAGAATTATGCATGATAAGTAATAAATGATGAGTAGTATGGAATTTCTTATGTGATCTATGCTATTGTATGAGATGAGAATGGTAGTAAACCATGTATGATTAATAAATTAAATTACATCATGTTAGGGGTTAATGAGAAAAGGAGCGTACATGAATGTAGAGAATTTTGATTATGTGAATAATTGACAAGTAAATAAATTATTGTAACGAAAATTTGATGTTATGGAACACATTTGAGTGCTTCTAAAGATATAATATGTTACTTTTAAATTAAAAAAACTAAAATTGTGTCCATCAACAAAAAGAAACGATTTTGAAAGATATTTTATTCTTTAAATTATGATTTTATAAATCAGTGGATTACTGTTATAAAGTAATCTCAACTTTTATAAATAAAAGAGTTGATAAAATTTGAGAAATCGAGTTTTGAAAGATAATGAAATAATGTAGAACTTGAACAAAAGCCTAGAAAGTGCATTGGTATCGTTGGCCGCACTTGGCCTAGTGGTCTGGCGTACGCTGGCCTCCTTGTTGGGTCTGGGTTCCAAACTCAGTATGTCCAAAACATTTTTTTTGTTTAATTTTTCAAATGAACACTAGATTTGAGGGAGACATGAAAAGGGTTTCGGTTTGTATTTGAGACAACAAGTCCACATTGACTTCTTGGTTGGCGCTGTAAGTGTTGAGCGCTGCCTAGGGGCTTCACGGGTTCGAAACCCAGTTTTAGCATACATTTTTTTGAGGGATTGAATGTAAATTAAGGAGTTCTAATGCTAATTAAATTTGTGAAAAGTCCTAGTGTTCATATAAAATAATCAAAAGTTATAAAAGATAGTTTTTGAGATTTTTAATGTATAGTTGAAGAACTAAAAAGGGAAATTTGAATAAAAATTTGAGTTGTATTAGATTTTGATTAAAGAACTTGTTGTTACTTTTTTTGAAGAGAAAAAAATGGAGTAATGTAAATTGAATTCTTTCAAAGAAATTACACCTTTATTTTTTTATGTAAAAAATGTTGATTACTAAGGAGACTTAGAATGGAATGAATCTTTGAGAACTATTATTTTGATGGTTTGTAATAAGACTCATGAGGAGTACTAAAATGAGACTTCACGAATGAAAAATTAAGATGAGACTTGATCATATTAGTGAATAATTTGAAGATGAGAATGATTAGTTTTGAGATATGATAAAGGGTATGTGTACCCATGTTTCTTATGCATGAACTGTTGAGTTTTGAGTTAGTAAAATCTCGTTACCAGCAAATGTTGAAATAAAAGAGTTGAGGTATGAATTTGAGATATGGTTGTGGATCTATCTCGGTAGTGGTGATTTAGACCGGTAAGAGATAAGACTAATTCTAGGCTTGGAAATCTATTCATGTCTTGAACTAAATTATTTAGGCACATAAGTGAAGATGTAATAGACTTAGGCAAACGTAAATGGGTGCTTCTATATAGTCGGCGGTGGATCTCCGTGGCTATAGACCCAGTTGGTGGACTGTGGTTGCTCCGTAGGAGATGGACTTATATTTTTAAATCTGGGACTTAGAGTAGTTGGGCGGATATTTACCGTACTCCAATATATATACGTATACCGGGACTAGGAGGCATTTGCGGGATTATTCGCATGATACAATAGCCGGGGAGGCTGGATTCTGTTATTATAGCCCGGGAGGCTAGCCGGGGAGGCTGAGATCCGTATTCGTAGAATAATCTAAACCTTGTTTTTGTACTGGGTAGCTTTCATGGCGAGGGATGGAACCCTTTAATGTGGAGTACGTAGGCGCTTGCCCTCGGACCTATGTAGTATGGCATGCATAGAAACCGAAGAAGTGTGCATTAGTGTCATCCTAGAATAAAATTGTGTGCATTAGGCATTAAGGCATGACATACACTTAAAGGTTTAGCATAGTCACAATTTAACACTTTGTTGTTTATCATATTTATTTTTGTGGTTTGTTAAAGTATGGAGATCGTTATACTGTTTCCGGCATAGAAAGGATAGCCGTGTATAACATTTCGTTAGTTGTAATCAACTGACGTGCCAACAGTCTTACATGCAGGTAATGGTTGTTCATAAAACTATAAAATGAATATGCTGATGCTGTTTTATTTTTAAAGATGTTGTAAATGTTTCATTGTAAATTTTATTCTACTGCTATGTAAAACCAAGTTGTATTTGAACTCTGATGTTATGGTAAAGTTTTAATTTCCTTGTAAAATTGTATGAAGTGAAGTAAAGATCCCGTGAAAACTCAAATTCGGCCTCGTTTGGAATTCAGGGTGTTACACAAACTCGACATTTGAATTAATGAGTTGTGGGAATAGCTCTAGCTGGACTCCGATCCCACCTTTGAATTAATGAGTTGTTGATGTAGTCATGGAAGAGCAGTTGAGCACCTAACTCATTGCTTAGATTTATTGAGTTGGAAGCATAATTCGAGGGAGCTGAGCACCTGACTCATTGTTTAGAGTAGATGAGTTGGTGGCGTAGCTTAGGGTTGGCATTCGGGTTGTGCAGGCTGGATCAGGCCCAAACCCACCGGGTTTGCCCGAATAAAAGGCGGGCTCGGGGCAGGTTGGGTCAAGACCCTGTCCGGGCTGGGCTAGGTTGGGAAATCAAAAATTCGCCTTGTTTGACCCGCCAATCCCTTCGGGTTGAACCTGATTCGTGCCGGGCAAGGCCGCAGGGTTGGCCCGAATTTGTGGTATTTATTATTTTTTAACTTCAACATATTTAAAAAATAAATGTACGTATAAGAGTAAAACAAAATTGTATATATTATTCATTTCAACTTCAAATAAGTTTTTACAGTATTTTTAGATACAAATACATGTAATAAAAACCTAAAAAAACATACAAATTTATTGAATTACATGTTTAAGAGGATAATCTAGAGTTCGAGATAGCCTAGAGTTAGACTGAAGAGTGGGCATTGGACTACTATCGTGCACCTCTATTAACCTATACCTAGGATCTCATCACCCTGAATTCCTTACTCAGTTTGTTGATCTTCAGATGAGTTGCTTCCACTTGTTAAATCTTCTACAACTTTTCTTGAGTCATGTCTGCAGTTTTCATCCAATCTTCGGGTGTACACGAGTATCTCCAACGAATCCGACTTCAAGCAATTCCTGTAATTTGTTAAAACTCTACTACTTGTAGAAAAAAGATACTTTCGGAAGCAACTATAGACGTGGGAGGGGTTAGTAAATCTTTAGTCATATGTGAAAGAATTGAAAGAAAAAAAATCATGTTCTTTCCACCATTGTAATATTTCAATCTTAGAATTAGAACTCTCATTATCTTGTTGATTACACTAGTTTAATTCATTAGGTGCATTAGTGTTAGGTTTTTTAGATTGAATCTGAGCAAGTAATTAGTAGCGACATCTTCTAATTTACTCTTAATCTTACATCTAGAAGAAGAATAAGTAGTTACTATACTAGTTTGGCGTGTTGTACTACTAGATGCATAAGTTATATCATAAAAATTATACAAGTTATTCAATGTCGACTCAAAGTTAGCTAAATATACATTACTATTTTGCTCAGATTCTTCTCCAAGTAAAGTAAAAAATATTTCGATCAAACTCCTTGTATCTCTAATTTGGTACGAGGATCCATCACAATAGCAATACAATACAACATAGGAGGAGGACTAAATACTTCAAAAAAAATCATAAGCGGGAATAACAATATGGCCAATGTATTGGTCCGAAATCATGTCTTCAAATGTTTGCATCATAGTAATTATTGAAATAAAAATACTATTAGAAGTGGAATCATAAAATTTTGAAAACTTCCATGTTGCGGTTTTAAAAGGTTCCAAAAATCTTAACAATGATTCAGAAAAAACCATGATTGAGGAGTCATTTCAAAATTTTCCATGTTTTTTGCAATACAAAAGTCATTTATAACCGCTTTTTATTAAGTAACAACATTTAATAAGTCAAAAGTAGAGTTCCATCGGTGTTTAACATCTTTAGAAAATATTATAAAATGTACTCCCTTAAGATTACACCATTCTTTAAATTGTTGCAGCATAGTACTACTCAAAGCGATAAAATATACAAATATACACAATTTCTAATTGCATTCAAATATGGATCAGCTACTTTCAAAGCATCTTATACACATAAATTCAGAATATGACACTCGCATCTAACATGAGAAAAATCATTACATAGAGGAGCTAAATGTTGTTTTAATGTACTAATCGAACTATTGTTGTTAGATACATAATCAAAACTAATTGAATTTTTTTTTATTGCAGATTTGAAATAAATCACAAACTTCTATTAACACTATGGGTTACATGATTCTCTTTTGAATTAGCCAATCACTATCAATTCAATGATAAGTTATGCCTATCATCGAAATATCGTTACAACATTTTCAACAATTAGAAGTTAATGATACTCTACATGTTAAACCATATAAAAGTGCAATTACACCGCTCTCATTTCCAAATAAAGTTTAAAACAATCGGCCATGAGTGTGTTTCTATGAATTCTTTTCAAATGTGGATTTAGTGTAGTTTGGTTAAAAGTCTTTAGGTTCCTATTCTCCTTAATAACTAGTTTGGCTATTTTCCAACGAAATTTTTGGAATTATAGCTATGGCTATCTATTTGCCCGGTCCTAGAGTTGATCTTTTGTTGTGTTTGTTGGCCAACAACTAGTTCTGGGTGTATACCTAATGTGTCGTGTAATTGTACTCGTCTCCTCACCCTTCTTCAATTTGTAACTTATGTTACAAGTTTTACAAATCTTATATCATATACTAGGATTAAGTTCATTCGGGATAGTCATAATATTTGTGTTAATCATTGGTTTCACCTCTAAGTTTCTTACTAGAAGTGGGTTGTGTGTGTTCGGTTTCATGTGTTTGTGTTTCAATATCATGCATTTCTTGTTGTGTGTCGGGATCATCCACATGTCGAGGAACATCTTCATAACCTATGTTAAGATTATGGTTATATTTGGTTACTAATTGTGGGATTGTTGGAGGCCGACGAGAAGAACTAGTAGAATCTTGTCCACTTTGGCTACGACCTCTACCTCGTGATCAAGACATGATAAATACAGTGTATGTAAAAAAAATAATTTCTATTGTTTTAGTAGAGTATGTGAAAAAATAAAAAATGTATAGGAGATGTATGTGAAAAAGAAACTGAAAACAATAGGAGGGTTGAGGGAGTGAGTAGCGAAAAACAAACAAACAAATATGATAAAAAATAACTAAAGCTACAACAATAATAAAAAGCTGAGAGAGTTGAGCAATTTTGATACCGTACTTCACAAATAATCGTATATAGAGTTGCGAGGGAAAATACTAGTAGAGAGGCTCTAGAAGTAGACGTAATTGAGGGTGTTCGTAGTAGACGTAGTCATAGAAAGAGAGAGTGAGCTTCTTTGTTGAGAGAGTTTGTAGTAGACGTAGTCGAGTCGACATGAATTCGACACGACCGAAATTGTTCACTTCTTTATTTCTTCTTTGTTGAAGTATATTAAGAGTAGTAGTAGTAGTAGTAGTAGTAGAGAGAGTAGGAGAGTAAGAGAGTTGATAGATGGAGGTGTGAAAATTTTGAGTGAAATTAGTGGGTTTTTATAGGCAAAAACCCCAAAATAAAAATCCAAAAACACAAAAACAAAACAAAACAAAACAAAATAAAACAAAACAAAACAAAACAGCAAGCAAAGCAGTCAATAGGTTGCTTGCCAACGGTCGACCCGTCCAGGTCGAAAATTGGCAACCCGCCGGGTTTTCGGGTCTTGTTCGGGCTAGTTTGGATCGGGTTACGGGTTATTCAGGCCAGATCAAGCGGCTTTTCTACACTCAAATGCGGACCTGGCTTGACACGCTAACATTAACGGGGTTGACCCGAACCCGAAACCAGTTGATGGCGGTTGGGGTCGAAGCGGGCAAGTCATGGGTTGACCCAACCCGGATGCCATCCTTAGCGTAGCTCTTGTTGGAGCTCGAGCAGCGAGCGGAGCATCTAACTTAATGTAGAGAGGAGATGAGATGCTGGAGGAACTCGAGCAGCAAGCGGAGTACCAAACTCATTGCTTTAAGTTGATGAGTTGTCGGTGTGGCTCGGAAGAAGAGCTGAGCAACTGACTCATTATTTGGAGTGGATGAGGTGGTGGCATATCTTAGAAGAGGATTTGAGCACCTAACTTATTGCTTGGAGTTGATGAGTTAAAGGCATAGCTAAGAGGAGGAGCTAAGCACCTGCCTAATTGTTTGGAGTGGATGAGTTGGTGACGTAGCTCGTCAAATGAGCTGAGCACCGAATGTAACCCCTGTTTTCTATTTTCTGTATTTTGGGTGTATTTTCTCTTTCCGTGTATTTATTCATATTGTATCTCTTTTGGACCATGTATTGGATCTTCATTTTCAATATATTCATCTATTTGAATTATTGTCTTTTATTTGATCTTCTTGATTCGATTGTCTCATATTATTTCACCTCTGTTTGATCGAGCGTGTATTTTTTTTATCCTCATTATTCAAATTGTTCTGCCTTATTTTTTTTATTCATCTTGTTACCATCTCATTATTTTGGATCACTCTATTTTTTTTATATTATCTATTCATACCCATTAGCTTGATATCCCTAATACCCTATAAGCCTAACTATACCCATACCCACTATCCATATCTAGCCAGTTAACCATATACATCTAACCCTAATTTTATCACCCTATACATAACCCGTACCTGTTAAGCACCCCAAACCCACACCCGTTCAACCCCTAACCCTACTTCCTATCCCCATCTATATATACTCCTGTATACCTACACCCTAACCACCAGATCAGCAACCTTAGCCGCCTCATCCCCTACCTCCTGTCACCATACCCATCGCAAACCCTAGCTCCATGTGCTTCCTCCCGACCTCCGGCTATACCCTAGCCTGCTCGTCCCCTGACTCCTTCTCTCTCGCTCATCCTTCACTCGATCTCTCCCTCCTGTGTCGCGCCTCTCCTCGACAGCAGCAGCATCGTCGTCCGCCTCACCAGCCAGCAGCATCGTACCCCTGCCACGCCTCTCTGCGTCGACCACAGTACAGCCGACGGACCCCCCCTCCTTCATTGCCTCCTCCCGACGCTCCTCCTTGTATGCTGCACCGACCCATCTCGGGTGCTCCCCCGTGCTCCCTCCCCTGACCGCAGAAGCATCTCGACAGCGTGCGCTCCCCACCGCCTGTCATCTCGCCGCTCGCCGTCGTCCTCTCGTCTAGTCTCCCGACTCTCTCTCTCTCTCTTGGTGTGCGTGTTTGATCTCGTTGTGCTCGTGTTCTCGTTATTATGTTCGTGGGTTCGTTCGTTCGTGGAGTTCGTTGCCCAGGAATCTGTTTCCGTTATTCTTGTTCTTGCTCCGTCGTTTTCATCGTCAACTATAATACAAGTAACTTGTATTAATTTCTGTTGCAAATACACGTACTAAATACCGCCTGTAGTATAGTTGTGTTCTAGAGACAATTCTTGTGCAAAATCCCTGTTATATCTTGTCTCTATTGTGTTGATCCGCCCATAGTTGTCTCATCACACACATGACATGAAATAACTTAGGGATAACCACATCTTGTTGTATACATGCATATTGTTCGTATGATGTATGCTTGCTTGTGTTAGTCATAGTATAACTTGTTGTATACTTGCTAAATACCCTATACCATGTTTCTTGGATATCTAGTATACCCTATTTCACGTTTGGTTATGTTTTGGATGAGTTTCATGTGAACTAGTTGATTTTATGCATAAAGAAGATTTTAGTTTTTGTGTTACTCCATTTTTGTTCAGTATTTTAGACCTTATTAAGGTTAGTATATGAAAATTATTTGTGAATATTAAAGAGAATTCTGCCTACTTTCCAGATTTTCTGACAGATCTCAGTTTCGATTTGTGAGTTGCAAGTTATGGTTATTTTAGTACAGATGTGTTTAAAATTCCAGATCTAGTTTTATATGGATTCTGTATGGTAATTTATTTTTCTAGTGATGTTAAAGATAATATTTTGATCCAATATTTTGCTGAGTACAACTAGACTTGATTGGCATTAACCCTAAATTTTTTTGGATTTAATTGATAAATTTTATACACTATTCTATACTTGCAAACAACTACTATACATACAGAATTTTCATATTGTTCGGTAAAGATACATAATTTCGACTTGATTCCATTTTCTGTTTACAAAAACATTATGAATATGAATTGTATCCTATTGTATCCATTTTATCACCTTTTTGACGGATCTAGATTTCGATTTATATTTTGTAAGATATTGCTGTTTTAGTACTGCAGTGTTTATGATTCCAGATTTACAAAATTACTTTATCTTGCTGCTTTCTGATTTTACCTGACTATTCTATCTATGTTGGAAAATTATGAAACTTTATTTTCTGTTACTAAACATACTAGGGAATACCCCAGATTTTTCATGGATTTAATCAGTAAGTTTTCATGCTGTTTTCCTGGTTATGAATACAAACTTCTGGTTTCTGGCTGAACATGTTTTATGGATACAATTTTGTTTTGAGTCATGATTTTGTGAAATACCATATGACTTATATGTATTTGCTGGATTCAGCCGAGAGTCTATTTTCCAAATTTTCTGGCGGATCCAGGTTTGCATATTTTTAGCAACGGGAATCCCAAATTTAGTGCAGTACTATCTTGCTATCCTGAACTAGAATTTTCGTTGTTCTATCCTTTTATGTGTTGTCTATCACCTGTACATGTTTATCTTGCAATATGAACCTGTTACTTGTTCATGCCATGTTATTCTTGTCCTGTTTTGTGACATATACATGCCTGTTTGATAATAATAATAAATAACCAAGCCGGGGTTAAGGGAAAGATATAGTAGTGGAAAATATAGAAATGTGTACTTAGAAAGGGGCCCGTGTTTCCCACCTGATTATCTGTTATCTGTTATCTGTGATATGATTAATTGACATGTGATTCTGATTATCTGTTATCTGATTCCTAACCACATACTTCCTTATGAGAGGGTGTACTCAGAAGGGGGCCCGTGTTTCCCATTTGTTACCAACTATATACTTCCTACGGGAGGGTGTATTTGGAGGGTACATAGTCCTACCTGATGCATGATTACCTGTTACATGATACTTGTACCTATACCTGTTTACCTAATACCTGAGTACATGGCCCTATAGACTCCACTACGAAATCTAAGCATAACTTGTTTGAATGTAGCAACCATGTAGTGAAAACCTGGGACGCATAAAGTGCTACCTAGATAGTAATAATACTGGACTTGACATGACATAACGTGACACCTGTTACATGCTTACATGTACATTCTACCTGTTTACCTATTTACCTGTTCATCTGTTACCTGTTTTCCTGCTTGCATGATACTTGATATCTGATACATGTTACCCGTACCCTGTTAGCACATTATATTACTTGATTCTGTTCATAATTCATGCTAGTTTTTCTATTTTGTTATCATGTCTATTTCATGCTATGTTTGCTTCCGCTGTTACTCTATATTTGTTTATTTTCCTGTACTTGTGCCTGCACTACAAGCGGTCCGTAACTTGCATTAACGGGAGTTTTGTTTTCTTTTTCCTCTTCCTGTAATTTATTAAATTGCAGATCATAGAGATCAGCTGCCTGATGGAGTAGGTGATCTGAGATTGCAGATGCTGGAGTTTTTGCTGTTATTATTATTATTTCCTATTGCTTATTTTGAATAAATGTATCTGTTACTTGAATTATTTGTATTGGGCAATGTGACCCAGAATTATTAACTTGTTCAGATCTGGTTTATTTAAAATTTATTAAACTTTGTTTCAAGTAAATTCTTGTTGGTATATTGATTCATATATGCATGCGTGGTCGACTTCTCTTTATTCCTACTCTGATTATTCTTGTGAAATGCTGTAAAGATCCTGACAGCTTATGGATAATGAAAATTATTGACTGGACTTAGTCACGTATCCGTATTCCCTATCTCCTTTTTTTGGGAAGCGGGGATGACACCAAATGTTAGAATTGTGGCCTCAAATACACGTAGGCATGGAGTACTTAAAGTTGTAGAAGACGAAGACAGTAAGAGAAGATAGCAGCAAATAGAAGAAATGCAGCTGGAGGGTTGCAATCGACCAACCAAGATTGCAGTCGAACAACCAGGGTTGCTGAGTATTCTTCAAGGGTACATGGTTCAACTGAGAAGGGGACGATCGACCGGTCATGCTTCGGGTGTGGACTTGACATGTTGCGGTCGATCAACATCGGCTGCATGTTATTTGGGGTTTCAGGTTTTTTGTCCAAAAAGCTGTATTTGTGTTTATCTTTTAGAGTTACTTGAGGGCTATATATATGGTTGTAGACTTTAGGTTTTGTATCCATCTCAAGAGAAGAGAGAAGAATTGGTAAGCCGTTATCATTGTTCAAATTCAAGAGGGGATTGTGCCGAGTGTTTCAAAGGTGTGAGAGAGAGATTGAGAGTTGTAATCTATTTATAATCTTTGTATTTCTTAGAGCATAAGAAGTACTAGTTATCTCTGCATATTGATTGTGTTCTTGTGAGATCTTATGATTATTATGGTGACTTGCTCTTGGTTCATCTTGTTCTTGAGAAGTTTCTATTGCTTGTGCTGTGTGAGTTCCACTATTAGTACTACGAGTTGTGGTAGATTCTGCAACAAGTGGTATCAGAGAACTAGGTTCGGATGGCTGATAGAAAGTCGAAGATTGAGAGGTTTGATGGGAGTGACTTCGCGATGTGGAAGATTCAAATGATAGCATATCTTCGTCAGAAAGATCTAGATGGTCCATTATTTGATGAGAAGCCGAAAGGTGCAGATATGGATGCGAAGGTCTTAGCGAATTTGAATCGTTTGGATCAGAAGGTGCTAGGGCAGATTCAGTTGGGACTGAGTAGAAAGGGGTTATTTCATATTTCGAAGACAAATACCACAAAGGAGGCTATTGAGATTCTCACGAATATGTATGAGAAACCGTCGGCATCTAATCAAATTCTTTACTTGAAGAAGTTGGTTAATATGAAGTTGAGGGAAGGGGGTTCAGTGGCAGAACATGTGAACAATTACTATATGGTTTACAACTAGATGGAAGCTGCAGGATTGAAGTTTTCAGAGAGTGGACATTCATTGTTACAATTTCTACTTTACCTGATAGTTATGGTATGGTGGAACAGACTATTACAGACACTATGATAAATTTGACGACTCTACATGATGTGGTGAGTAGCATTCTGAATAAGGAAGTGAGAAAGGTGAGAAATGGGGGATTTTCATCATCACTTTCTAGAGATTTCACAATGATAGTTGAGAAAAGACGCGAGAGATCTAAGAGTAGTCGAAGAAGAAATGATCAGAGTAGTTCATCTGAGAGTGGGTTTGATGACAGCGATGGGGGACATGGACCTGAGTGTTGGTATTGTCACAAGATGCACAATTTTAAGGCCTATATGAAGAGAAAGTAGGAGAAACCGAATGAAGACAAACTAAAGGAAGCCAATGTGGTGTTCGAAAAAATTGAAGAGTTTTGCTTATCAGCAATGGAGGAGTTAGGCACGCGAGATTGGTATATTGATTCGGGAGCTTCTTTTCATTACACTCTGAGGAGAGATATGTTTGATGACTACAAGGAGAGTTCTTTTGGAGATGTGATCGTGGGGAATGGTCAAAGGTGTTCTGTACGAGGGGTTGGTACTATTCGCGTATAAGACAATGATGATCAAAGTGTTGTCTTGCGGGAGATAAGATATGTTCCATACTTGAAAGAAAATCTTATCTCGATAGGAAAGCTAGACAAAGATGGGTTGTCTACTACAATTGATAGTGGGAAGTGGCGTATAGCTGCAGGTTCTTGGGTGATTGTAAAAGGGAAGCATGAGGGAAAGTTGTATTTGCTTAGAGACGTGAAAGACGTTTCTCCTATAGTTGACTCTCAGCCGGAATCGAGTAGTAGGTTGTGTGGGGTACAACTTAATTCATTTAGTTGTGAAAATTCAGGGAAAGTTACTAATTTAGTGGGAGTTGCTGGCAATGAGAGTGATCCTAGAGAGCAAGATGTTGTTGCGGCGATGGTACTTTGTGATATGGCAGTGGAAGCTTCAAGTCCTCTTGTGAGGTAGAGAGCATGTAAATACCGTTCCCACTATTTCGCATTTTTTCCCTTTTGTAATATTTTATTTGTAATTGAATAAAATACTCTATTTTTTCTTCTTGATTATTTTAATTTAATCTTGTTCATGAAATTCTCTGTTATTCTTATTGAGCTGTTCTTATTGACTCTATTTTCTTCTATTTAATGGTGAGCATTATTATTTGAACCCTATTGAATTTGGATCTATCTCTTATTGAACCCTAAAACACAATTTCATTTGTTCTTAACCCAAATCCGCTATTATTGGGCCCTAATTCACCAACCCATCACCCTAATTGTAACCTATAAATACAACTCTACTGTAAATCCTAAAAATTGCACATAATCGAAACCCTAGCTGCTTATTCTCTCTCCTCTCTCCTCTCTCCTCGCTATTCTTTATCTCTGCCGATTTCCTGCCCAAACACCAGAGAACCCATCACTATAACCAAATCCCTCTCCGGCGACCCCCACTCCCGTCGACACCTCCCTGCAGCGTTGCCCCACCCCTGGCCTCGATGCCCAGTCGCTTAAACCCCAACCCCGGCACCCTCTTCCCTATCCTCGACATTAGCTGTGCCCCAAAATACCAAATCCTGTTTCCCCCTTGCATGCCCAGCCAGTCGCTACCCTACCTGTCGTTGACCCTGCCGTCGTGCCACCATCGGAGAGGCCAGCGCCGCTGCCCCCTTGGCCCTGGCCATTGCTGACATTGCTGCTGTCTTGATTACTGCAGTTGTTGTCTCTTCTTTCTATTATTGCTGAGTTCTCTTCTACACATATATTGCAGGTGTTATAATTTTCTAGTTCGTGAGGTTCGTTGCTTCGGGATTCTTATCCCGTTATTATTGGTATTCATTTTCACCGTCTAACATGCAATTCACCGTCCTCTTGAATTGTTAATTGTATCAAATTCAAATTTTGTTGAAATTCTTGCAAGTAGATCATATTCGTTATCATATCGCTGTATTGATTATCTTCGTTGGGTCTATTGAGGATTTACACGAGCTAACCCTAACATTCTTGATATCGTGCCACTTTTGACTCTAAAGATTGGATCTTTCATGCATTCATGTAGAATTGATTATAGGGTTAACCATATAATCATGTCAAAATTAATTACTATAGAACCAACTACTAGGTTGTATGTTTGGTTGATTGTTTGTTGTTTGATCGATGATGATTTAGTGTGCGTATGATTTTATTCTTATTCATCATGTTATTGCACCCATCATGTTGATTACACAATTTATTACAAAAGAATTGATAGCCATCATGTTTAAATTAACTTATTTGCAAGAGAACTACACAAAACCTGTATATTGTTTGTTGACCTGTATGTTGACTGCTGTTTTTGAACCAGTAAATGATCTTAAAACGAATTATTTTCTGAATATGAATTGTAGCTTTATCTTTCTAGTTTCCAGAACATCTTGAAATCTTAATTCCGAGTTGTGTAGTAAAAGTTATGCCCGTTTTACTACAGCTGTGTTTTCACTTTTTGATTTTCAGATTCTTATATCTTGCATGCTTAAATAGTAAAAAGACTGATAAAATGATAAAATTTTGCTCTGAAAATTTCTAGATTGTTGATTAACATGTTTGGGAGTCCAGAAAATATTTTTTATGAATTTAATATCGAGTTTTTGTTGTTTCTAAAATTATAATAACATAATGTCGAATTTCTGCCTGAACATGAAATCAGTAAAGAACAATGTGTTTCACCTAGCTACTATTGTCGGACTTTGAACTTTAAATATGCGTTGGAACCATGTGGAAGTCTAGTTTCTAGAATTTCTGACAGATTTAGTTTTCAAATTCTAAAATAGCAGGAAACTGTATTTTTGTACAGATCACTCTTGCTTTCCAGAACTTTATACTTCAGATTTTAATAGATTAATTATTCCTATATCGTATTATTGCATGAATTAATGTAAGTATGTTGCATTGAATGATCCCATTGAGTTATTGTTATCATTCTAATTGTCCTATTCCATGTTATCAACCTATTGTTCTCCTATTGATACTGTCGTTCACCAAAATATCCATTGATTGCATATTGTATTGTTGCATTGATAAATAATTAACAAGTCGGGGTTTTAAAGGGTGATTTAAGTAGTGAATAAAGTAGAGACTTTACTTGGAGGAGGGGACCGTGTTTTTCTAATAACCATTCCGGTTACCGTTTTATCGTGTTATTGTGGATTACGACCGTAATCCCAATTTATCGTGTACCGTATCGTTGCCGATGACCATATCGTACACCGAAAGGTGAATAGTGTTTACCGTTGCCAAGTACATGATCTACGGAGTACACCACTTAAGTCTAAACGAAATTGATTATATACTTCGAACCTGTGGTATGGAATATATGAGACATAGTAGTCCGTGCATTAGTTAGGACTAAAATGATTAATAGACATATGGATTGACAGATCACCGATATTGCATATTGTTCCTTATTGTTTCTATTGATATCGAATATTGGCTAAGTGTTACCATTATTGATCATTGATTACCGTTACCGAATATTGCATCACTGTTTATAGCCATTGTACCGATTATCATGATATCGATTATTGTTATTGTCCCATGTTATTAATTCCTACTGATCCATTGATTCATTGTTATACCGTTATTCTATTGTTCACTGCTTTCTCTACTTGTTGTCCATGACTTGCTCTAAAGACAATTTATCTTCTCTTTTTAGATGAAGTGTATACAGGTAATGAAGGAGAATTGCCTGCTGGAATTGGAGAACAGACATTCTAAAGACTTAATGCTTTCTAATTGCTTATTGCTTTAATGAACTATTGTATTGAGACTTACTGCTATTATGTTTGGGATTTATTATTGTATTGGGCTTATGTCCCGAATTTTATTATTGTTCACAGATGCTGGATTATTATTGTATTTAGATATTTTTATTATTTCATTCCAAGTATTATTGTTCATGAGATTATGATTATTGCCTGCGCAATGTTCTATATTGATTATATTGTTGAGTTGATCGAATAAACAGCTTATGCGTGACGTTTTTCATTCACTGGGCCAATGTCATGTATCTGTATTCCGTATTTTTGGGAAGCAGGGCGTGACAAGGTTTTTAGTCGTATTAGAGCCCGGGTTTGGATAATATATCAGTCAAATGTGACTAATGAAAGGAAGTTTGGCTTTGATTGATATATTAATCAGATTTGAGTTTTATCGGTTTAACTCAACAGTATGTGCAATACAGGAATCCCATGAACAATTGATATCCAACTTATGATCTGGAAACTAGTCTTATTTGATTCCTCTTTAATCCCTTCCATTCATTAATTCCTTATTAGGTATGATTTCATTCTTTTCATACCCATATTCTTTTGATTCCGGTGTCATTCGTTCTTCTCCTTCCAACTTGGTCTGTCGATCAGCACCGCTTGATCTACAACGACATGTCTACAACTTGGAACTTCACCATTAGAGTAGCGCAGCAAAAGCGTGGTGGGCCCATAACCCACATGTCTCAGGATTCTCATGTTGCTTCTCCTTCCTTGCATTGTTTGCTTCCTTTTCCTTACTATTTCATTCTTCTATCCTGTTGTTTATTCATGTTTGCCTTCTATTCATGTCTGTTTCTTATATTTTGTTTCTATCTTTTGTGTTCTCACTTTGACTTCTTGCTATGCATTATCCTTATCCAATCCTTTCCTGCTCATACTTTTTTGACTCTGGTGCAACTCATTCATTTATTTCCTCCTGTTTCGTCGATCTGCATCTCTTGGCTAGCAGCGCTATGTCAGTAGCTTGGAACATTACTACAGGTGGAGGTGTTGTCGTGTGTTCTCAGATTTGTGAGCAGAGTTTCTTGGTTATTGGCGGTGTTGATTTTGTTTCGATCTGATTGTCATCAGCAATTCTAGATTTGATGTTATTCCGGGGATGGATTGGCTTGGGCCACTCATGCTGTGATTGACTGCCGCAAGAAGAAGGTGGTGTTCCAAATGCCAGAACGTCGGGAATTTGAATTCTGTGCAGGTGAAACGCCACTTGCTTGTGTTGAGAAGTTGGTTAGTTAGGAAGTTGGAGTTATGGAAGAAGTGTGTGTTGATGATGTTGTCGCATCGTTGGTTGTGCGGGATTTTCTGGATGTTTTTCCTAAGGAATTGTCCAGGATTACCACTAGATCGTGAAGTGGTGTTCAGTATTGATGTTCAGTCGGGAACAGCTCCAATCTCTAAGAGTCCGTGCAGAATGGCTCCTGTTGAACTAGCTGAGTTGAAGGAGCGGATTCAGGAGTTGTTGGATAGAGGTTTTATTAGGCCAAGTGTTTATCCTTGGAGAGCTCCAGTTCTATTCGTCAATCAGAAGGATGGTATTCACAGGTTGTGTATTGACTACCGTGGGCTTAATAATGTCATAGTGAAGAACAAGTATCCGTTGCCAAGGATTGATGACCTACTTGATCAATTGGGAGGCACTTCTGTATTTTCGAAGCTAGATCTTCGTTCTAGTTATCATCAGGTCAAGGTGAAAGCCAAGGATGTACAGAATACTGCTTTTCGAACGAGATATGGGCACTATGAATTTTTGGTGATACCTTTTAGAGTTACTAATGCTCCAGCTGTATTTATGAGCTTGATGAATCGAGTTTTTTCTCCCTTCTTGGACAAGTTCATGGTGGTGTTCATTGATGATATTCTTGTCTATTCTCAGAATCAGGATGAGCATGCTGAGCACTTGAAGGTTGTTTTGCAAACTTTGAGAGATCATCAGTTGTATGGAAAGCTTGACAAGTGTGAGTTTTGGTTGGATCAGGTGGCTTTCCTGGGTCATATTATTTCTGGTGATGGAGTTTCTGTCAATCCATCCAAGGTTTCTTCAGTTAAGGATTGGCCGACGCCAAAGTCTGTATCTGAAGTTCGGAGTTTTCTTGGTCTAGCGGGTTACTACAGGAAGTTTGTTCGAGATTTCTCGAAGATTGCAGGGCCGTTGACCAAGTTGACTGGGAAGGATCAGAATTTTGTGTGGGATAAGTTATGTGAAGAAGCCTTCGTTGAATTGAAGAATCGGTTAACGTCGGCACCTGTGTTGACTATACTGGATGGATCTGGAGGTTTCATAATTCACTGTGATGCTTCAGGTAGAGGTTTGCGTGTGTTTTGATGCAACGAGGCAAAGTTGTTGCATATGCATCTAGGTAATTGAGTCCGCATGAGAAGAATTATCCTACACATGATTTGGAGCTTGTTGCTGTGATCTTTGCCTTGAAGCTTTGGAAGCATTATTTACTTGGAGATCGAGTGGAGATTTTTACTGACCACAAAAGTCTCAAGTATGTGTTCACTCAGAAGAAGCTGAATATGAGAAAAAGGCGATGGTTGAAATTGATGGCAGCTTATGATATCAGTTTGCAGTATCACCCTGGCAAGATTAATTCAGTGTCTGATGCCTTGAGCAGAAGACCTGTTGCTATGGTTCTTACTGAGCAGAATGAGCTTGTGGAATCTATGAGGAGATTGAAATTAGATGTGGTATTGCCTGGTTTTGAGCAGAGTTGTATGGTGCTTCAATTGCAGTCATATTTGGTAGATCAGATTAAGGAGGCACAGTCTGGTGATGTGCAGTTGCAGCAGTTTCGAGTTGAGGTTGAAGCTGAATCTAGAACTGATTTGGTGATTCATGAGGATGGATCTCTTCGCTTTGGAACTCGTCTATGTGTTCCGAAGGGGGAAGTCAGACAGAAGTTACTTGAAGAAGCTCATTGCTCGTCATAATCTATTCATCCCGGTGGTACGAAGATGTATCGGAATTTGAAGTTGCATTTCTAGTGGCATGGTATGAAGAGGGCTAGTTGCAAGGTTTGTTTCTCGTTGTCTGATTTGTCAGCAAGTGAAAGCAGAACATCTGAGGACTGCTGGACTTCTTCAACCTGCTTCCTATTTCGGAGTGGAAGTGGGAGAATATCACTATGGATTTTGTGACTGCTTTGCCTAGAAGTCTCAAGGGTCACAATGCCAGCTGGGTAATTGTGGATCGCTTGACGAAGAGTGCTCATTTCATCCCTTTCAGAGTTGGTCAGTCTACAGAGAGCATGGCAGAAATGTATATGCAGGAGATTGTAAGATTGCATGGTGTTCCTGTTAGTATTATATCGGACAGAGATACTAGATTCAGATCTCAATTTTGGGATAGTCTTCAGAATAGTCTTGGGAGTAAGATGAAGTTCAGTACTGCATTCCACCCGCAGACAGATGGTCAATCAGAGAGAACTATTCAGATATTGGAGGATATGTTGAGGTCCTGTGTGCTTCAGTTTGGAGGATCTTGGGAAGATCATTTATACTTGGTGAAATTTTCATACAATAATATCTACCAAGCTAGTCTTCAGGCAGCTCCGTATGAAGTCTTGTATGGTCGAAAGTGTAAATCACCAGTGTATTGGGATGACATTGGTGAGAGGAAGCTTTTGGGGCCAAGTTGATCACGAGGACTGTTGATACTGTGGCCCTGACCAGGGAAGCATTTGCAAGCCGCACAGGACAGACAGAGGAAATGGGCAAACATGCACAGGAGACCGTTAGAGTTCACAGTGGACGATCATGTGTTCCTCAAGGTGTCTCCATGGTAAGGTGTGATTCGTTTTGGTGGTGTGGGCAGGTTGAGCCCTAGATTCATTGGTCTGTTCGATGTGGTGGAGCGAGTAGGCAAGGTGGCCTATAGACTCGCATTGCCGCCAGTTCTTTCTGGAGTGCATGACGTGTTCCATGTTTGTCAGCTCAGGAAGTATGTTAGGGATGATAGTCATGTTATTGACAATTCGGAGTTATCGGTTCGACCAGATTTGACTTGTAAGATTCATCCAGTTTCGATTGTAGATCGGTGGGAAAAGATTTTGAAGAATAAGGTTATCAAATTGGTTCGTGTTGCTTGGAATCCTCACTAGCCTGGTGAGTTGACTTGGGAGCTTGAAAGTGTGATTCGGAAGAGATTTCCCCATCTTTTTGGGTAGTTCTTGTTCGTTTCTTTCTTCGGGGTTACCCTACTACCAATTGCTTAAATTTCGAGGATGAAATTTTATTGTAAGGTGGGTAGGATTGTAACTACCATTCCCGCTATATTTCATTTTTCCCCTTTTGTAATATTTTATTTGTAATTGAATAAAATACTCTATTTTTGCTTCTTGATTTTTTTAATTTAATCTTGTTCATGAAATTCTCCATTCTGCTTGTTGAGTTGTTCTTATTGACCCTATTTTCTTCTATTTAATTGTGGGCATTTTTATTTGAACCCTATTGAATTTGGATCTATCTCTTATTGAACCCTAAAACCCAATTTCATTTGTTCTTAACCCAAATTCGCTATTATTGGGCCCTAATTCACCAACCCAGTACCCTATAAATACAACTCTACCGCAAACCTAAAAATTGCACACAATCAAAACCCTAGCCGCTTATTCTCTCTCCTCTCTCCTCTCTCCTCTCTCGCCGTTCTCTCTCTCTCTTTCTGCCGATTTCCCTCCCAAACACCAGAGAACCCATCACTGTAACTTCCTTCTCCGACCAAATCTCCCTTCGGTGACCCCCACTCCCGTTGACACCTCCCTACAGCATCGCCCCACCCCTGGCCTCGATGCCCAGTCGCTCGAACCCCAACTCCGGCTCCCTCTTCCCTGTCCTCGACATTAGCTGTGCCCCAAAATACCAAATCCCGTTTCCCCGTGCACACCCAGCCAGTCGCTGCCCTACCAGCCGTCGACCCTGTCGTCGTGCCGCCGTCGGAGACGCCAGCGCCGTGCCCCCTTGGCCCTGGCCATTGCTGACATTGCTGTTGTCTTGATTACTGCAGTTGTTGTCTCCTCTAATGGTTATTTCTGAGTTCTCTTCTACGCATATATTGCATGTGTTATAATTTTCTAGTTCGTGGGTTCGTTGCTTTGGGATTCTTATCCCGTTATTATTGGTATTCATTTTCACCGTCTAACACGCAATTCAACATCCTCTTGAATTGTTAATTGTATCAAATTCAAATTTTGTTGAAATTCTTGCAAGTAGATCATATTCGTTATCATATCGCTGTATTGATTATCTTCGTTGGGTCTATTGAGGATTTACACGAGCTAACCCCAACATTCTTGATATCATGCCACTTTTGACTCTAAAGTTGGATCTTTCATGCATTCATGTAGAATTGATAATAGGGTTAACCATATAATCATGACACAATTAATTATTGTAGAACTAACAACTAGGTTGTATGTTTGATTGATTGTTTGTTGTTTGATCGATGATGATTTAGTGTATGCGTATGATCTTATTCTTATTCATCATGTTATTGCACCCATTATGTTTATTACAAAATTTATTTCCTAAAGAATCGATACCATCATGTTTAAATTAACTTATTTTCAAGAGAACTACACAAAACCTGTATATTGTTTGCTGACTTGTATGTTGACTGCTGTTTTTGAACCAGTAAATAATCTTAAAACAAATTATTTTCTGAATATGAATTGTAGCCTTATCTTTCTAGTTTCCAGAAAATCTTGAATTTCTTAATTCCGGGTTGTGTAGCAAAAGTTATGCCATTTTACTACAGTTGTGTTTTACTTTCAGATTTTCAGATTCTAGTATCTTGCAAGCTTAAACAGTAAAAAGGTTGATCAAATGATAAAATTTTGCTCTGAAAATTTTCAGATTGTTGTTTAACATGTTTAGGAGTCCAGAAAATATTTTTTATGAATTTAATATCAAGTTTTTGCTGTTTCTAAAATTATAATAACATAATATCGAATTTCTGCCTGAACATGAAATCAGAAGAAAAAAAACAACGTGTTTGACCTAGCTACTGTTGTCAAATTTTGAACTTTAAATATGCGTTGGAACCATGTGGAAATCTAGTTTCTAAAATTTCTGACGGATTTAGTTTTTGATTTCTAAAACAGCGGAAAACTACATTTTTGTACACACCACTCTTGCTGTCCAGTACTTTATATTTCAGATTTTAACAGATTAATTATTCCTATATCGTATTATTGCATGAATTAATATAAGTATGTTGCATTGCATGATCCCAATGAGTTATGGTCATCATTCTAGTTGTCCTATCCCATGTTATCAACCTATTGTTCTCTTATTGATACTATCGTTCGCCGAAATGTCTATTGATTGCATATTGTTTGCATTGATAAATAATTAACAAGTCGGGATTTTAAAGGGTG
This sequence comes from Hemerocallis citrina, assembly GCA_017893485.1. NCBI lineage: Eukaryota > Viridiplantae > Streptophyta > Magnoliopsida > Asparagales > Asphodelaceae > Hemerocallis > Hemerocallis citrina. Next base: position 31,193,213 of record CM030363.1, read on the forward strand.
ATTTAAGTAGTGAACAAAGTAAAGACTGTACTTGGAGGAGGGGCCCGTGTTTCCCTAATTACCGTTTTGGCTACCATTTTATCGTGTGATTGTGGATTGCAGCTGTAATCTCAATCTATCATGAACCGTATCGTTGCCGATGACCGTATCGTACACCGAAAGGTGAATAGTATTTACCGTTGCCAAGTACATGATCTACGGAGTACACCACTTAAGTCTAAACAAAATTGATTGTATGCATTGAACCTGTGGTATGGAACATATGGGACATAGTAGTATGGACATTAGTTAAGACTAAAATAATTAATAGATATAAGGATTGACACATCACCGACATTGCATATTGTTCCTCATTGTTTCTATTGATATCGAATATTGGCTAAGTGTTACCGTTATTGATCATTGATTACCGTTACAAAATATTGCATCACTGTTTATAGCCATTGTACCGATTATCATGATATCAATTATTGTTATTGTCCCGTGTTATTGATTCTTATTGATCCATTGATTCATTGTTATACCGTTATTCTATTGTTCACTGCTTTCTCTACTTGCTGTCCATGACTTACTCTAAGGACAATTTTTCTTCTCTTTTTAGATGAAGTGTATACAGATAATGAAGGAGAATTGCCTGCTGGAATTGGAGAATATACATTCTAAAGACTTAATGCTTTCTAATTGCTTATTGCTTTGATGAATTATTGTATTGAGACTTACTGCGATTGTGTTTGGGATTTATTGTTGTATTAGACTTATGTCCCGGATTTTATTATTGTTCCCAGATGTTGGATTATTATTGTATTTGAATATTTTTATTATTTCATTTCAAGTATTATTGTTCATGAGATTATGATTATTGCCTGCGCAATTGTTCTATATTGATTATATTGTTGAGTTGATCGGATAAACATCTTATGGGTGACGTTAGTCATTCGCTGGGCTAATGTCATGTACTCGTATTCCGTATTTTTGGGAAGCAGGGCGTGACAGAGCACTTATCGATATGCGGTTGATGTCGATGATGGTAACCGAAATGGAACTTTGGGGGATGAACTGTCTGCAAATTTTATTGAGGTGTCATCCATGGAAACTTCCAGTGCAGAGGGTGCATTGAGAGGCTTTGAACCATGTTTGGTGTTAATGGAGATTCTGCGAGTTGGGGTGATGTAAACTTAACCCTAGATAGAGAACTTTCCGATAATATTACATGATTAAGTTTACCAACAAGTAGAACTGATTAAGTTAGAAATTAAAACTAGTGATTGGTTTGATGGATTTTCAAGAAATTAAATAAGTTAACAGTCCCAATTAAAGAATCAAGCCTAAAATTCATCAATTATACTTAGTGTTTTTTAGCATGTAAGATATTATTCAATAATGATTTGTAAACTATTTGGCAAGTAGAATTACACACACTCAATATTTGTGGACAACAGAAAATTCAGATAAGACTGTAGTGATGATAAGCAGTACCACAAGTAATGGAGGAAAGGAAAGAAGTTACGGGGTTCGATAAAAGTGTCTCTGCGTGGTTTTGTCTTTCACACAGGGATCCGATCCTGAGTTGAAACAATGTGATGATCCCTCTTCACACCAGAACATGAAACACCAGAGCTATCTAATTGAAAAAACAGATCGGATCTGATTTGATCCTGCTATTTTTGTGAGCTCGGAACGAAAGAGAAGAAGATCGAAGTCGGGGCTGCTGCTTGCTATGGAGTGCGCTGATGGCCTGCGGTGGCGATCAGTGCAGCAAAGTGGCTAGGAGCTCGGTGGAGTGTGGTGTCGGGAGAGGCCAGAGATGAGTATTGCTCGGAGGTGAGGGTGAGAGGGAGGGTGCTGTTGGTGGAGATGAAGAGAGGCTGACATCGAGGTCGAGTGGGGATTGTGGTGGCACTTGGAGGAGTAGCGAGAGGGCATCAGGATGGTCGTGATGGTGTCTGGAGGGGAGCTCGGGGTTTGGAGTTGGACGAGAGGGGCGTCGGAGAGATGGAGAAGATGGGTTTCGGGAGAAAAGATTATGGTGGCTGAAGAAGAGAGTGTGGGGATGGGGGTATAGTCTAGGGTTTCTCACAAACCCTAATATTATCTCAAGGTCTCAGACACAAGTGATGAATGAAGAGCAAAACTCAATCACACAAAACATTTAATCAATCAAAGCATATCTTCTCATTAGTCTAAAAGGCCTATATATAGGCTCAAAACATATCTCAAAATAAATTTCCAAAATATATCCAAGGTGAAGAAAATAAGGATGCAAATAGCAAAAGTACTACATATGCCAAAACAACTAAAATTACTGAAATGATAATAACTAGGCTAATAAAATAGTCATCCTAGATACTGTCTGCGCTGATATAAGTGTCCAAAACGTCTTGAACCGATGTCCTCATTATTCTCTCCGGGTGGGAGAGAGATCGACCCCGTCGAGTCAAAACCAGTGCTCCTGTCATAGTACTCCAAAAGGCCTAGATTCAAGCGCTGGAGCTCTTCACGATCAATCCAAGTGTCATCCGATTCCGGCTTGCTCTTCCATCGCACCAAATACCTGTAAATATCACCATCTCTAGTAGAGATTATCTGATCATCTAAAATATTATCCATTTTTTTGTCGTTTGGTAAGTAGTGTCAGGTAAAGGGGGAAATGTGGGGATCTCACCAGTAGGCTGCAGGGTAGGCTCATCTATAAGAAAATTTCTAGGGTTAAATTTTGGGCTTTCATAGGGTACTAGATTCTCAATATTGAAAGACTGACTTATGCCAAAACTTTCAGAAAGGTCAACAACATAGGCATTATCATTAATTTTATGCACAAATTTTAAATGGGCTTGGAGCACGTGTATTCAATTTCTTAACAGACCCAGCTGAAAATCATTGCGGATGAATCTGAACCATCGCCTCGTCTCCTATATCAAAAGTTTTAAATTTCCTTTTAGTATCTGCCCTTAACTTGTAGTTAAAATTATTCTCATTAATTTTCTTGAAAATTTTTCTATGCAAATCATGAATGAGAGATGCAAATGTGGATGCAGACTCTAAGACTATGATGTTTTAACATGAGGACAAGATCTATGGGCTGCCTAGGATGATAACTATGCACAAGTTCATGTGGACTCATGCTGGTGGTTCTATTCTTTGATGTGTTGTAGGAAAATTCAGTAATAGTTAATTTTAAGTCTCAAGTTCCTAAGTTTTCTCCCATAAGAGTATGCCAGAGATTGTCAAGACCCCGATTGAAAAACTCAGTCTGTCCATTAGTCTGTGGATGGAAGGTTGAAGAGAACTTTAGCTTCGTTCCCATCTTGTGCCATAGGGTCTTTCAAAAGTAACACGCAAATTTCACATCCCTATCAGACACAATTATTTTTGGTAACTCATGCAGCTTCATAATATTATCGACGAAGATTTGAGCTACATGAGATGCATCATAAGTTTTCGAACATGGGAGGAAGTATGCCATTTTAGAAAAATGTTTCACGACGACAAGAATGGAATCGTGTTTTTTTTGTGTGTCTTCGGTAAGCCTAACATGTAATCCATGCTGACATCTGTTAGGAACAGGTAAGGGAGTATACAGGCTTGTGTTTTATTTTTGTTGTTTGCCGAGTTGACAAGTATGACACCTGTTAACAAGTCTCGCAACGTTCTTTTTAAGTTTAGGCCAGTAAAACCTATATTCCACAGTATCAATGGTCTTGCTATGCCCAAAGTGTCCAACAAGGCCACAAGCGTGCAATTTCCAAACAAGATATTCTCATAATGATGTACTAGGAATGCACAGTTTGCAGCGATAGAAGAGATAATAATCTCTCAGGAAATAATCATCTATAACTCGCCTTATTATCAATCCATTTCTTATGCCTAATGGTATATGAATATTATTGTAGGAACTCTACCCATAGAGCATATCTCAAATTCAACTTTTATTAAGAATTGAGGAATCTTATGGCCTCGTCGTCTGAGAAAATGATGAATTCTTGCGGCAGGAGGTAATGTCGCCAATAGCGAAGTGACTGAATTACCGCATGGAATTCCTTATCATAAGTGGAGTAATTATTTTTTGCTTCATTCAGCTTTTTGTTGAAGTAGGCAACATGGTGACTCTGACTGAAGACTCCACCTATACCAATACCAAAATCATCGCACATTACTTCGAAGACTAGTGAAATTAGACAAACTCATGACATGGGTCTGAGTCCTTCTTTTCTTGAACTCTTCGAAGGCTTTCGCGGCTGCTTTCGACCAGACAAACTCACATTTCTTCAAACAGTCAGTTATCGGAGCTATGATGGTGCTAAATCCTTACACAAACCGACGATAGAATGTGGCAAGACCATGAAAACTTTGTACATAACGAATGTTGCGGGGCTCAGGCCACTCAATAATAGCTCTTATCTTTTCTGGTTCAGCGAATACTCCTCTGGCGGAGAGAATAAATCCTAGAAAGATAGTCTGATCAGAGAGGAAGGTATATTTGATAAGATTAGCATAAAGTTGTTCTATCCTCAAAACACCACAGGCCTCTCAAATGATCAAGATGTTGCCCAATGGATCGGCTGTAAATGAGGATGTTATTAAAGTACACAATAAGGAACTTGCCTATAAAAGGACGAAGTACTTGTATCATGATTCTCATATGCGTTCTAGGGGCATTCGTCATTCCAAACGGCATGACCATCCATTCGTACAGGCCATCCTTCATCTTGAAGGCGGTCTTCCATTCATCACAAGGACGAACGCGTATTTGGTGGTAGCCACTTTTAAGGTCAATCTTGGAAAAGATTGTGCACTAGACATCATGTCCAACATGTCATCCAAACAGGGAATGGGAAAATGGTGCTTCACTATAATTTTGTTTATGGCACGGTTGTCCACACACATATGCCAGGTTCCATCTTTCTTTGGCGTCAACAGAGCAGGAACTGCGCAAGGACTTTTTTCTAATGAATCTCTTTGCCAATAACTCATCAACTTGCCTTTTCAACTCAGCATGTTTCGCCGAATTCATCCGATAGTATGGCAAGTTAGGAAGACTTACTCTTTGAACCAGATCAATAGCATGTTAGATATCACGTAGCGAGGGTAACTGGTTGGGGAGGTCAGCAGGAATCACATATGCAAATTCTTGAAGGACAGGAGTGACTTAAGGAGAGATGGGTGACTCGGGCTCTTTAGGGACTTCTCTTGTTGTGAGTAGGAGAACTGTCGTCCCTTTGTCAATTTCTTCCGTGTGTTCCTTTTCACCCTTATAAGCTATTTCATTGCCCCTTCTCAAGGGAGTTGGTGTTTTCATAGACGGACTAGTTTATGGTTTCACGGGTATGAGTTTTATCTTTACTCTATCGTGTTGGAACACACATTGGATGGATTGACCATATATTGTCACATCGAGGTCATATCACCAAGGTCTCCCTAAAATTACTTGACCCAGAACCATTTTGAGCACATCACACCAAATTTGTTCCTTGTAGGCTTTGAAATCTATAGGGACCAAACAACGTTGTGTTACTTAGAGAGCTGCCGCATCAATCCAAGATACTTTATATGGGTATAATGGGGTTCAACTTTAAGCCCAAACATTGGCTAGGACTGCTGAATAGACAACATTGATGCTGCTTCCACTATCAACAATCACCTTATAGTTTTTGCCCCATATTATCATGAAGGTGTGAAATATAGTAGTGCACTTCCAATCATCTTCTTCTTTTGGTTGGGAAAAAGCACATCTGGCTACATTCAAATGAGGTGATTGGATCAACCGAATAAAACTGATATACTTGTCATCATCTTCTTCGCCGAAGTCATCACTTTCATTAGGTTCATAGGAAAACTCATTATTGGAATCATCAGCAATAATAGCGGTACCTTCAACTATATTGATCTTACTGGGGTTAGGACAGTTGCCAGCAACATGGTCGTATCCCTTGTATTTATAGCATTTAGTGAGAGGATTAATCTTAGAGTAGTCTCTTTTAGTGTTCTTACCCTTATTGTCATTTCTAGGCGGGTAGAAATTTGAAGTATGCTTGCTTGGGTAAGACTTGTTGGGGTACTGAGAATATGGGGGCTTAGGTCTAGTGAAGGTCATTCTAGAGGAATGATCTCTCGAATCGCTGGACTTGTAGGAGAAGTCTGTTTTAAAGGAATCCATATCTAGATAAGGGCACAAGCCACTGCCAAGGAGTTCACATTTCTATGGATTAGCTCGTTCCTTAGATCGGCACGTAGTCCAGCTCTGAACCAAGAGAGGGTTTATTCTTCGCTTTGTACCTAAAGCATTGCACCAAATAAGGAAGTCATCGAACTTATTCACATACTCTTGGGTGGATTTGCTTCCTTGATAGAGTTGGTTCCACGAATCTAGCAATCTGATGTGCAACGATAAGGGCACTTATCTCTCAGTGAGCTTCTCTTTCATGACCTCCTAAGTGGCTATGGGTGCCAGGCCTCGGGATCTGTGGGCATGTTCAAGATTAGTCCAGTGCTGTTGAGATTTACCAGTCAATTTCATTGTGGCAAATTTGACCTTCAGAGCTTCGCTCATGTCAAATCATACGAACTAGTGGTCCATGGCACAGATCCAATCGAGATAAGCATGGGGTTCCATATGGCCTTCAAAGTAAGGAACTTCAGCGTATACATTTATCTTGTATTGGTCGTCGGGGTCATGATCTTGATGTCGGACATCACGATCATTCACTTGAGGCATCTAACGATAAAGCTCACGGGTAACATTTTGATTCAATTCTACTTGCTCAATCCTTTAATTGATATTAGTAAGAGTTGCTTGAATGACAGCGATGGTAGTGAAAATGTCGCTGTTGTCCATTTTAGTTCGAAGAGGGGCTTGCTGAGGGTAGTTTGGGAGGGACAAGAAGGGCTCTTCAAATGGTACTGCGAAGACGCATTCATCAAAGGCGGAAAACTAGGAGCCGTGGGGACGTATGCTTGCTGAAATTTAGGGAAACATGACCTAAATGCACCTAAAAGGATGTATTTTCAAATATGAAATGATCTAAAATTTACCCTAAAATGATCCTAAATGAATGCAAAAAATATGGCTAAATGATGCAAGAATTAGGGTATTAAAATCTTCGCTTTGATACCAAAATGATGTAAACTTAACCCTAGATAGAATACTTTTTGAGAATATTACATGATTAAATTTACCAATAAGTAGTGCTGATTAAGTTAGAAATTAAAACTAGTGATTGGTTTGATGAATTTTCAAGAAATTAAATAAGTTAACAATCCCAGTTAAAGATTCAAGCTTAAAATTCAACGATTATACTTAATGTTCTTTTTAGTATGTAAGATACTCAATAATGATTCGTACACTATTTGGCAAGTTGAATCACACACTCAATATTTTTGGCCAACAGAAAATTCAGATAAGACTCTAATGATGATAAGTAGTACCACAAGTAATGGAGGAAAGGAAAGAAGTTACCGAGGTTCAATGAAAGTGTCACCGTGTGGTTCTGTCTCTCACACAGGGATCCAATCCTGAGTTGAAACACTGCGATGATCCATTCACACCCGAACACGAAACTCCAGAGCTATCCAATCGAAAAATCAAATCGGATCTAATATGATCCTTATGTTGTTGTGAGCTCGGGAGGAAGGAGAAGGCGATCGATGTCGAGGCTGCTGCTTGAGGTGGGGGGCGCTCAGGGCCTCCAGTGGCGATTGGTGCAGCAAAGTGGCCAGAAGCTCGGGCTGGAGTTGCGGTAGAGTGCGTTGGTAGGAGAGGCTGGAGATGAGTGGTGCTCGGAGGTGAGGGTGAGAAGGAGGGTGTTGTCGGTGGAGATGGAGAGAGGCTAGCATTGAGGTCGAGTGGGGATTGTGGTGGTGCTCGGAGGAGCAGCGAGAGGGGGTCAGGATGGTTGCGGTGGTGTCTAGAGGGGAGCTCGAGGTTTGGAGTTGGACGGAGATGGGCGTTGGTGAGATGGAGAAGATGGGTTTCAGGAGAAAAGATTATGGCAGCTGAAGAAGAAAGGGCGAGGGTGAGGGTGTAGTCTAGGCTTTCTCACAAACCCTAATATTATCTCAAGGTCTCACACACGAGATGAATGAAGAGAAAAACTCAATCACACAAAATTTGTAATCAATCAAAGCATATCTTCTCAGTAGTCTAAATGCCTATATATAGGCTCAAAACAAATTTCAAAACAAATCTCCAAAATATATCCACTGTGCAGAAAATAAGGGTGCAAATAGCAAAACTACTACATATGCACAAAAAACTAAAAGTGTTGAAATGTAAATAACTAGGCTAATAAAATAGTCATCCTAGATGATGATGTGTTGATAGAAGCATCCAAAACGTCTCCAACCGATGTCCCCATCAAGGGAGTTTTGTAACATGAAATCCGACATGGGAGAGTTTTTCTCTCGTATTCGTGCTCTATGCGATTGGTGGAGCACATCCTTCGTGAGGTGATGAGGAGTGGTTGGTGCACTCCCTGTGGTGGAGTGATGGAGGTGCTCTTCATGAGAGTGAGGAGTACTTGGGTCTTCCATAAAACTTGTATATTGACATAGATAATGTGAGGTAAATATTAATATAACTTTGAAGCATTGTGTGTTTGGTCCGAGTGGGAGATTGTTAGGATTATGGCCTCAAATACATGTAGGCACAGAGTACTTGAAGTTGGAGAAGAAGAGAAGACGAAGACAGCAAGTAGAAGAAGTGCAGCTGGAGGGTTGCGGTCGACCGACTAGGGCTGCTGAGTATTCTTATAGTGTATATGGTTCAATAGAGAAGGGGATGGTCGACCACGGTCGACCGGTCATGCTTCAGGTGTAGACTTGACACGTTGCGGTCGACCGACCGAAAGTGCGGTCGACCGAAATCGACGTTATATGTTATTTGGGCTTTCAAGTTTTTGGTCCCATAAGATATATTTGTGTTTATCTTTTAGGGTTCACTTGAGGGCTATATATATGGTTGTAGACTTTAGGGTTTGTATTCTTCTCAAGAGAAGAGATGAGAGAATTGGTGAGCTATTATCATTGTTTAACTTCAAGAGGAAATTGGGCTGAGTGTTTCAAAGGAGAGAGAGAGAGATTTAGAGTTGTAATCTCTTTATGATCTTTGTATGTCTTAGGGAATAAGAAATATTAGTCATCTCTGCATATTGATTGTGATTTCTATTGCTTGGAGTGTGTGAGTTCCACTATTAGCATTATGAGTTGTGGTAGATTCTGCAACATCGAACTCATTGTAGGAGCCAATAAGTTGTTGGATGAGCTCAAGCTGCGAGCGGAGCACCATACTCATCATAGAGAGACAATGAGATGTTAGACGAGCTCGAGTGACGAGTGGGGCACCGAACTTATTGCATTGAGTTGATGAGTTACTGGTGTGGCTTGGAGGAGGGGTTGGGCACCCAACTCATTGCTTGGGTTGATGGGTTGGAGGAGGCATAGCTCGAGTTGTAAGCGGAGCACCTAACTCATTGCTTTAAGTTGATGAGTTAATGGTGTATCTCAGAGGAAGCGCTGAGCACTGAACTCATTGTAAAGAGGCAATGAGTTGCTGAAGGAGCTCGAGCAGCGAGCAGAGCACCTAACTCATTGCTTTGAGTTGATGAGTTGCCAGTGTGGCTCGGAAGAGAAACTGAGCACTTAACTCATTGCTTGGATTGGGAGAGTAGTAGTAGAATTTTCAAAAGAAATGTTGGATCCTGTAGGTAAGGCAAGAAACACTATAGAGGAGGGGGGGTGTGTAATATCCCGGACGGATATTACCGTATATAAATTGATATTTTATTATTATTTTATTTTAATTCCAAAATTAGAACATTTTGGTGATTTTTACCCGGTTTGCTCCTAGACATCATCTGTATCCAGATATCGGTCAGTATATATCCGCATTGTATCAAATTGATACCGTGATCTTCCGAACTAATAATAAAATTTATTTTATTATTATTTCCAAGATTTAATTATTTTTATGCGGATTATGCGAAGATTTTCCGGTATACGGACATATATGCGCACGAACGAGTAGTATGTCGATTAGTGCATCATACAAATTATGTGTTGTGTATTTTTGGACAACACTAGTTTTGTCATGACAAAATCTATTAGATTGTTAGGGTTTAGAAGTGTTTAACCTAGGTTAAGTGTGCATGACAAGGTCAAGGAAACCCTTCTAGAAACCCTCACATAACCCCACACCCACATAACACCTCATTCACATACCACCTCCCCCACTCCCCCCCTCCTATGGTATGGCCGGCCCTCCTTGTTTTGGGGTTATTTTTTGCCATATGGTGCACATACCACCTCCCATCCTCTCCTATAAATACCCCTTCATTCTCCTCCTTCTCTCATTTTAGAAAACAAGAAAGAAAGAAAGAAAGAAAGAAAGAAAAGAAAGGAAAAGAAAGAGAGAACAAATAACTTGAGAGTTTTGTTTTGTAGGGTTCTTAGAAGAATTCTAACAAGCTTAGGGAAAGGAGAAGGTAGCTAGCAAGTTCTTCCACCAAAGTTAGATAAGGTGGGGGTTTCTTCACTACTTGTTTTCTTTGTTTGTTTGTTTCTTTGTTTGTTTGTTTCTTTGTTTGTTTGTTTGTTGTTTGTGTTTGACTTCTTCTTCTTCTACCTTCTTGTTTTGTTTTGTTCTTTTTGGGTGTAGTATGTTGTAGTAAGTGAAAGAGAAAGAAAAAGAGTAGTAGTAGTAAGTACTAATTTATAAAGATCATAGCTTTATTATTGAAGTGGTTGTTTGTATATTATTGGACTAAGAACACACATGTTGCATAATGTTGGACATACAACCCTTAGTGGTTGTAGGACTTAAAACATAAGCATATGAGCATTCATTTTACAACCATTGTGGGTTGTAGGACTCTTGATTAAACTTGAACAAAAAATAAAAGCATATGTCTAATAAAAAGATCTTTCTTTTTATTTGATCACTAGTTGTAAATATGAAAAAGATCTTTCTTTTCATTTAAAACACTAGTTGTAGCTAATTAAAAAGATCTTCTTTATATTTTTAATCACTAGTTGTAACCTAATTAAAAGATCCTTTTCTTTTATCACTAGTTGTAGTTAATAAAAATATCTTTCTTTTATTCTTAATCACTAGTTGTAGCTTAATAAAAAAATCTTCTTTTGTTTAATCACTAGTTGTAGCTTAATAAAAAGATCTTCTTTTTGTTTAATCACTAGTAGTAGCTAATTAAAAGATCTTTCTTTTTATTTTAAACTCTAGTTGTAGCTAATTAAAAGGATCTTTTCTTTTAATCACTAGTGTAGTTAATTAAAAAAGACCTTTTCTTTTACTAAGTTGTAAAGAAAAATAAAATAAAGATGATCTCTCTTTTATCACTAGTAATAATAAAGAACTAAGTGGTAGTAAGCTAAAATGATAAGTAGTAGTATGTAATAAGATGAAGTAGTAGTAGCATGTATGTTGATTAATAAGGTAGTAGTAATAGTAGTAAGTTGTATGTTGTGATTTTATGAGAATGAAGTAGTAGTAATAGTAGTAAGTTGTATGTTGTAGTAATAGTAGTAGATAATTATGCTTTGTTTAAAATAGGAGTAGTAGTAGTAGAAAAATGTTGTAGGATTGCTTCTAAAAATATTTAGAAGACATATTTATGCTACTAATGTTGTAGGATCTTTTCTAAAAATGTTTAGAAGCCATTTCCATGCTACTTGTATTGTAGGATCACTTCTAAAATTAATTAGAAGTCATATTCATGCTACTTATATTGTCGGATCACTTCTAAAATTAATTAGAAGTCATATTCATGCTTAGTTAGTTGTAGGATTGCTTCTAAAAATAATTAGAAGCCATATCCATGCTTAGTTAGTTGTAGCTTTACTTCTAAAAATATTTAGAAGACATATTTATGCTACTAATGTTGTAGGATTACTTCTAAAAATAATTAGAAGCCATATCCATGCTTAGTTAGTTGTAGGATTGCTTGTAAAAATATCCTACCATGTTTACCATGCTTAGTTAGTTGTAGCTTTGCTTCTAAAAATAGTTAGAAGCCATATCCATGCTTAGTTAGTTGTAAGATTGCTTTAAAAATATCCTACCATGTCTACCATGCTTAGTTAGTGGTAGCCTTGCTTCTAAAAATACTTAGAAGCCATAATCCATGATTAGTTAGTTGTAGGATTACTTATAAAAATATCCTACCATGATTCTATGCTTAATTAGTTGTAGGATGTTTGTAAAATTATCCCATCATGCTTTATGTTTAGGATGTTGTAGGACTTCCTCTAAAAATATCCTACCATGCTTAACGTTTAGAATGTTGTGGGATTCTTTTCCTATCATGCTTGGTAATGTTGTAGGATTCTTTTCCTATCATGTTTAGTAACTCACTTAGGCTTAGAATGTGTAGGATTCAATCCAAGTGTTTCCTACCATGTGTGGATAAATTTCATTGTGCCTAGAGTGTTGTAGGATCCATGATGAAATCATATACCATGCTAGTTTAATTGTTGGAAAGCGATATACCATGCTAGCTTAATTGTAAGTACTTTGCATATCATGCTAGTTTAAATTGTATGCAAATTGTATACCATGTTAGATAAATGGTAGAGAAGTGTATGTTATGTTAGTAGATGATCATGACTTATGCTAAGTAAGTAGGTATCATGCTAATTATTAATCATATTAAGTTAAGGATACCCATACTATGATGTTCATGCTTAGAGTAAAGAAACTACCCATAGCTAGTTGTAGTGATTTATGTGGGGTTCTATACCATGCTAGAGTAATACTTGCTTAGAATGTTGTAGGAGTAGTGTTAGGACTACCAACTATACCTTGGAATATTGCTTAGTCGGGTGGTGGTGGTTGGTTATGATAAGTAGTAGGCTTCCATGCTCAATTCGTAACCTACGATTGACTATAAGGAATTTTATGTTTAAGGTCATTAGTGATTTTCATGCTTGAGCTCAATGTAAGCATAAGCATTAATCATATCCATACATAGGAATATCATGGTGGTTGTGCTATATGATTGATTGTCGTAGGAAGCTGCTTGAAATTGTATGCCATACTTAAGGCGCAATAGGTTGAAGTAGGAAGGATTGGGAAGACCACTAGGGATAGTTAATCCGATAAAGGCCATCTTATCGCCTTCGGTTCTTCCCTAGTACAATACCCATCATAGACTACTAGTAGATTCGTTTGTTGCTTCTAATAATAGAAGATTAAGTTTGTTAGTAAGCACGCTTGGTTGCTTCTAGGATTAATTACCTGTATGGTTGTTTGCACACGGTTGTGCTCGTACGTGGCTCGACTGGCCCGTATGTAGCTGTGGGTTTCATACGTAGCTTAGTCGGCTCATATGTAGGTGGTTGTCCCGTACGCGGCCCGACCGGCCCGTACGAAGCTGTTGGTCTCATACGCGGCTTATTTGGCCGGTATGTACGGGGTTGTCTCCTACGAGGCCCGCCTGGCTCGTAGGTAGTTGTTGTTTCATGCGTAGCTTAGTTGGCTCGTATGTGATTATTACTCGTGTATAGCTGTTAGCTAGCACACAGTTAGTTGTGCTCGTCTAGGGTGATGTTACCACCCTAAGGGCTATCGACCATCAAGACATATGTTCTTACCCTAAGAAACTGTGGAGGAGTCACTCCTTGTGTACCGTCGAATCTTAACCAGGGTAGGTTAGTCGAGGACCGGAGTATAGACGGAATCCAAGTCTAGGGAAGCGGCGTGCATTCGCACGGCCAAAGTCTTGGATCGATGAGCCATGAACCAGATCCTGAAGGATTCTGGTAAATCTAGGTTGAGCGGCCTAGTAGAGTTGTCTTGCGAAGCCTAATTTAAGGCCTAGCATGTTGTGTTATAATATCGTCATCCCTAGGATTGTTCGAGCCAGGGACATCACTAGGATAGTAACTTATAAGGATCAGTTTACTTAAACCCTTTTGCCGGGAGAGAGGGGTCAGTTGTAGGGGGCCCCTTACACTAACTCGTCCCTTGAGGCAGATCATAGGTGGTGTACAGGGTTGTGCCTTCCTGTCAAAGGAATACGTACGGTGCCGTCTCACAAGTTGAGGACACGAGTTGCGTATCTCGCTCTGTTAATTCCTGGAGTACCGTGGCTAGGGGTGCCACAGGATGCATTGTGCAGTCCTGCGCTTGCGATACCCCAGAGAGTGCCACAGGGTAGGCTTCGTGCTACCCTGCGCTTGCGAAACTCTATGGTTTGATTTTTGTTATGACGCCCGATATATTGGGTTCGTCTATTTTGAGTGAGGTCCGGTTAGCCGGGTCGCGGTGGCGAACATAGACACCACGGGCGAAATGCAACAGTGGCACATGACCACATCTGCAGCCTCGCGAGTCACGTGTAGGTGTCAGGAACAGGTTGTGTGCAATTAGAATTCATAACGCAGGTTCAAATCCCTATATATGGAGAAACGGCTTGAGATGGAGTCGCATGTATTTATGGGCTGCATGTTACTTTCGGAGACTTGCTGACATTAGAATAGGAAGCGTCCCGTCAAAGGGATACGTACGGTGCCATCTCACAGGTTGAGGACACGGGTTACGTATCTCGCTCTGTTAATTCCTGAAATACCGTGGCTGGGGTGCCACAGGATGCATTGTGCAGTCCTGCGCTTGCGATACCCCAGAGGGTGCCACAGGGTAGGCTTCGCGCTGCCCTGCGCTTGCGAAACCCTATGATTTGGATTTTGGATTAAGGCCCGATACACTGGGCAATAGTGGCAAACATGGACACCACTATATGACTGTAGTGGCGGAACTAGACCGCACCTGCAACCTTGTTTGAGTGAGGTCCGGCATGCCGGGTAGTAGTGGAAAACGGAGACACCATAAGCAGACTGCATAAGGGGACTTGACCTCTTCTGCAACCTCACAGAGTCATGGAGTATTGTCAGGAACGGGTTGTGTATAATTAGTTCTATTTTAAGTATCGCATTAGAGTCTAGTCCTAGCACTCACGAACACTTAAACTACACCAACACAATTGCTATGTTTGTATATTTTGTATATTGTTTGGAAGATTCGCTGCTATATGATCAGCCTTTAAGCGTCAGTGAATACTGACGTCCCCACTTCCATAGGTACTGGATCGTCGAAGTACAAAGGTGAAATTCAGGAGGACTCAAGGCAAGGAAAGCAAGGAGTCAGTGCTATGTTTTAGTTCCGCTGCAGTATATGTATTGATTATCTGTTAAGTGAGAGGTACTCTGATGTAAGATGTGAAAGTTGTAATACTTAGGAATGTAAAGGTGATATTGTAACTCTATTGTAAGGTATTACAGTTGTACAGTATTCAGACTTGTAACACATTGTGTATTGAATAAAAATTTTTTAATTCTCCTGTTTTTTCTGTGTATTGTGACTAATTGAAGAAAAGGTCTTGGCTCGTGTCACGGTTTCCCGGTATTCGGAAATCGGGGCGCTACAGGGTGAATAGTGTTGTATCAGAAATTAATTTTGGAATTGAAAGTTATCTTCTGTCCAGTCGACTATAAAAGAGATATCAGTCGACTGGGGCGTCAGAGTAGAAGAGTATTTTAGACTAGTCTGATAAGTCGACTTAAATAAGAGAGATAGTCGACTCGCCAGAAGAGTTTTTGAGACGTTTGTTATATTAGTCTGATCAGTCGACTTAGAATGGATATCCAGTCGACTTACCAGAAAGATTTAGATTAAACTGAAATGCAAGTAATAAAAAAGTTCAAAGAGATACAACCACAGAGATTCCAATCACAGAGTACACACGATGTATCCTGGTTCGGTCCTCCCGACCTACATCCAGTCCCCAAGCAACCCACTTGAGATTTTCCACTATTCTTGAAAATGTATAAGAATACACTACGGCATTAGACAACAACCTTGTCCAACCCGTAGTCATCTCTCACACCTAGAGAGAGCAACCCACTCTTCCACCAAGAGTGAACCTGACTCTACAACCTAGAGTCCTACTCTCCAACCAAGAGGAAAAGAAAACAATAAAAGATGTTACAATCAACCTATAGCCTTGTTGTGATTGTGATTTTGTACGTGGCTATTTAGTCAACTTCTGAATTCAGTCCAAAACGAATTCAATGTTATGCTGGACTGAAATCAAAGAACCAAGACTTAGAGATTAGAGTGCTTTGTATGAAAACTTTTTCTTTGAAAGCAAAATACTTAACTTTTTCTCAAAAATTCTTGGAACCTTTCCATGGTGATTCTAAGGCTCTATTTATAGAGTAGAATTCCTGGAACATTGTAGAAACAGTTCCTACAACTGATTAAAAACGGATATAACTTTTTGAATTCGAAAATACAAGTTTTGAAATCAGTAAACTGTCAAAACGGCTTGAACAGTCGACTGGGTTGCCGTTATGAGTCGACTAGTCAGAGTTTGAAGAAGTTCAGACAGTTTTGTACAGGTTCAGTCGATTAGTACTCAACAGCTGATCTAGTTCAAACTGTTTCGACCTTAAAATTTTGTGAAACACACAGTTATAAAATTATGTGTGAGTGTGTGTGAGTGACAAGGCTGTACATCAATCTAAGACTCATTCAAAGAGAAAAATTACATTTATTTTACAATACACACAAACTATAAGGCATTGAAGCTTTGGTCTTGACTCGAGTCTTGAGTCTTGAGTAAAGCTTTAGCTATTGTCTTTGTATGAAGCTTTGCTTGATCATTCGTCAGCTTTAGAACCTTGTGGCTTGCTCGATCAATTTGGTTTGAGGCCTTATAACTTTGATACAACCTGCAATATATGAGAAGTAGCACAACAACTTTACATTGTGTTGGAATCATCAAAATCAAGAATCAACAGAAAATGCTGAACTTTTTATTGAAATGACAAACTAGTCGGCTGCTTTGGTTCCAAGCCCTGATAATGGTAAAAATCGTAGCAAATCATGGTCGTATGATTCCAACACATATCTTAAAACTTCAACATGCAGATTAACAATAATGAGCCTCTCTAACAAGTCCAGACATTTTCCCGGCTCACTAACAAGACATCGGCTGCATTCAAGCCCATCAAAAGCGATTGGGCCCACAAGGAGACACTCATCCCATCAGGGGTCTAAGTCAAATCTCTTATTCCCAATAAGAGAGAAACTAATTCTATCTCTTAAAGGAAAGAATGTATAGAAGATATCAGATTTATATTAATCTTCTAGCTGATTCACGGGCCTATAAACCCTCCCCCCTCCCCAATCAGAAGGTAATCAATCTTTTATGCTCTCACACTCTCTCCCATTCTCTGATTCTGAAAAGCGTTGGAGGGTCTGTCGTCGGGGCCAACCCCGGTGTCTTAGGCTTTTTGCAGGTCCATCGACCGTGTCAGTAACCGTCAAAACCTGGTCACGGTGCTCTTTCAATAATTCGACTTCAATCTCGGGAAATTCAACCACTTTTCACGGCGACGATCAAATGTTAGATCTTTAGTAGTTTCCATCAAAATATAAACTCACATCTGTTTGCTCCCACACCAAAATTAGCAACAACAAGCCCATATTACAAGTTCTAACCCACGTAGCTCCTTCAATTAGTAGCATTTATTACACGTTGTGACCGTTATAACTACTAGCCTTTATTGCATGTTTGAACTAAGGAGACCTGAATGAGAGTGTTAAGCACTCTCGCTGAACTTCATGAGGTGCTCAATATTCCAAGTTTTTGATATCTTCTCCCTCCAGCCACCCACCCACCCACTAGTCTTCAAGTTGGCAGGCATGTGGACGAAAAACTTTTGGGGACTTTGTATGATCCTTGTTCTCCCTGATTTGGGACTTTTTGGGTTCATCTTCAATGGCACTCTTCCGTTTGTTCCCAGATGAAGGTTCTCCTTGGTCTTGTGGATGAATGACCTCTTCCACTAGGATGTACTTCTCAGCCCTTTGCAGGAGATTCGAGAAGTCCCGAGGAGGCCTATTAATGAGAGACGCTTTGAGTTTTTCATTGCATATGTTGTATACGAAGGCAGCAGTGGCTACTGTCGAGTTAAGCGAGAAAATGGATTGGGATTCGACTGTGAAGCACCGAACATGATCCTTAACAAACTCCTCATCCTTTTGCTTCAAGTCGAGTAAGGAGGCGCTTGTCATCCTAGTCTTAATACTGGTGATAAAGTGTGTGAGGAAGAGCTCCTCAAATTGGTCAAAAGAGAAGATGGTGCCTGGAGAGAAGCAGGAGTACACTCCCTTATTGGTCTCTTGAGAGTTGCTAAAAGCTTCTTGCAGATGAGGACATCATAGGCTTGATGGATCATCATGAAAGTTTTAAAACTCAATATGATCCGTTGGTTTTATGTCTCCATTGTAAGATTCGAAGGTTGGTGGCTTGAACTTCTCTGGGTTGCGAGCTTCAAGGATAAACTTGGATAACGGGGGCCTACTGGGGCGATAGTTTTGGGCATGACCACCTTCCTCTTTGTCGATTCGTGCAAGGTGGCCCTCCATTGGTTGGAGGATGCCGCTCAGATCTTATAAAGCCATAGGATTTTTCTTCTTGCACATTTGAGAGACAACTCCTACTTCTGTGTCGGTCCCTCATTAGAGCGACTTGCAAGGTGGTCTCTGGGTTGAGGCAAACACCACCACTCTTAGCATCCTGAGTTCCAATGTTTGGGCTTCCTGCTTATCATATCAATAGTTGTATATCTATAATCTCTAATATTATAATGGGAGAGTTGGGGTTGTCATTTGTCAACATACAAACCCGTGTGTTGCACATTCAATTCCAACTCTCCCATTAATTACAACAAAAATAAACAAATAAAAAAAATTCTACCTATTTAAAACAACGCACGTGCAAAACAATTTTATAATATGTTTTTTACACTAAACATACAACTCAAATTCTATTTATAAAAATGTGCATTGCACGTACAAATTGTAGCTTTTGCTTCAAAATATTTTTCCCAATCTTGCAACGCACGTTTAACTCTAAAACAATTCCTTAACACGTATGTCGCACGTGAAAATTCTCCAACTTATATCAAAATATGCATGGCACGTGAAAAATACTAGTATATATAATTATTGAAATCAATTGTATTTGTGGATGATATGGAATGATTTGTTTAAATATTATCACTGCAAGCAGAAGGGCCTACCCGTTTGGGTCGTCGTGTTGGGGTATCCCCAACGTTTTTTAGAAAAATGCCGAGTATGGGGTAGGATATGAAAACCCCGAACCCAAACCCTACTCCCCAATTATTCCCCTCTCTCTCTCTCTATATCCCTCCCCCGTCGTCGCCCATCTCCCTCCCCCGCCGGCGCTTGCCCCTCCTCCGCCGCTCTCTCTCTCCCCCGGCGCTGTCCCCCTCCCCCACTCCTCCGCTACTGTTTCTCTCCTCAAACACCACCAAAATAAATAATAAATTCAACAAAAAAAGCCCCAAAAGGGCAAATGATGCACTTCTTCTAGGTTTGTCGCCATTGCAGGACCTCTAGGGCCTTTCTTGGCCATTAACAGGGAAATGGAGGAGATTAGTGAATGCAAGATTGAGGAAACAAGTGAGGAATTAGAGAGAATCAAGAAGTAGAAAGGATTTCATATCAATTCACACGCAGACTCAACTGAGTCTGCTCTTTATTTATAGAGTTGGACTACGTGCACATTATGTAATTGGACAAGCTGTTACATTCAGTTACAAGGTGGGTCCCACTCCATCTAACAGCCTATACAACACTTTTACAACTCAACCCCTGTACATATATCTATTACAACACATACTGACACCACAGATACAATCCCTCGCTGCTGTTACCATTTGCCAGTCGACTGATTCCCTTCCCAGTCGACCGATACATCTTCCCCAGTCTACTGACAGCTTCTAATCTTCCAGCCGACTTATACCTCTTCCAGCCGACTGATATGTATTCCCAATTCGATGTGTATCAACTCCTCCCCCCACCGATTGAGACCTTGCCTCAAGGTCGAATGAAGGAAATCTTTTGACCAACTCCCAATAGCCCTCCCAAGTAGCATCCTCTGGTAGCTGATGCTTCCACTTAATCAAGACTTCTGAAATCAACCGCCTACCTCTGATAATTGTTCTTCTATCTAAAATCTCCTCAGGTTCTTGCAGTGCTTTTGAAACACTTGTTGGAATTGCATTTTGAACTACCACAGAGTTACCCAAGTGTTTTTTTAACTGAGATATGTGAAATACGGGATGGATTTTTGCTTCATCAGGTAATTGCAATCTATAAGCTACTTTACCCACTCTTTCCAGAACTGCATAAGGCCCATAGTACAAGGCAGCTAACTTTTGAACAGCTCTTGAAGCTACACTTGTTTGCCTATATGGTTGTAGCTTCAAATAAACCATATCTCCCACATTAAACTCCATGTCCACTCTCTTACTATCTGCCAGTTTCTTCATTCGGTCCTGGGCTTTCTGAAGGTGATCCTTTAGAAACTGCAAATGGGCATCTCTAGACAATAACATTTCTTCAACCTGTAAATTCTTTGCAGTTTGTGGTATGTAGGATAATAGTGTTGGTGGCGACCTTCCATAGAGTGTCTGATAAGGAGTCGTTTTAGTCGAACCATGCCATGTAGTATTATACCAATATTCTGCCCAATTCAACCATTTGCTCCAATCTTTGGGTTTATGATGATAAAAACATCTCAAATAGGTTTCCAAACACCTATTTACAACCTCCATTTGCCCATCTGACTGCGGATGATAGGCTGTTGAAAACTTCAACTTAGTTCCTTGCAGCTTGAGACATTCTTGCATTAGTGCACTTGTGAACACTGACCCCCTGTCACATACAATAGACGCTGGCATCCCATACAATTTAAAAACTCCCTCCATTAATATGATGATCACATCTTTAGTAGTGAATGGATGATGTATTGGGAAAAAATGGGCATATTTGCTGAGTCTGTCAACTATAACCAGTATTACTGAATATCTTGAGCTTAAGGGTAAACCTTCTATGAAATCCATGCTTGCATGCTCCCATACTTTTTCCGGAATAGGCAAGGGTTGAAGGAGACCAGTCGGAGCTTTACACACATATTTACTGACTTGACAAATTGCACAGTTTCTAACATAATTCTTCACATCTTTCTTCATACCCTTCCACCAAAAAGATCTCTTCAATCTTTGTAATGTTCTATCATAACCCGAATGACCACCAACTGGAGAGTCATGATGCTCTTGTATCAACATTTGTCTAAATGTTGAATTTGGACTAATAACCACCCTTCCAGATCTAAACCAGACCCCTTTATCAAATGTGTACTTACTACTCCTATTTTCACCTTGCTTAGCTGCCAATTCTTCAAAATAACTCTCAGATTTATTCATGTCAAGCACTTGATTCCACCAATCTGCTACTAAAAGAGATAATTGCATCAAATAGCAATCCATATCTCTTCGAGAAAGCCTATCCGCAGGTATGTTCTCCTTGCCTTTCTTATACTCAACATCAAAGTGAAAACCATATAATTTCACCAGCCATGAGTGTTGAGCATCTGTAGAGAGTCTTTGATCTAGAAGATATTTAAGTGGCTGATGGTCAGTCCTAATAACAAACTTCCTGCCAAATAAGAATTGTTTCCATTTCTTTACTGAAAGTAATATTGCGAGCATTTCTTTCTCATAAGCTGAAAATTGCAAACTTCTACCCTTCAACTTTGAACTAATAAATGTAATAGGATGCTCTCTCTGCATTAATACTGCGCCCACTCCTTCTTTGCACGCATCACACTCTACCACAAAAGTTTCATCAAAATTTGGCATTTGGAGAACTGGCGCACACATCAATGCTTGCTTCAACTTTTCAAATGCTGCCGTAGCCTCTTCAGACCAATGAAAACCCTCTTTCTTTGTTAATTCAGTTAAGGGTGCAGCTATAGATCCATAATTCCGTATAAACTTCCTATAATACCCCGTAAGACCCAAAAACCCTCTTAATGCTTTAACATTCTTGGGTAATGGCCATTCTTTGATTGCAGATACTTTGTTAGGATCAACGGAAATGCCCTTCTCAGAAACCAAATGACCCAAATATTCTACCTGAGTTTGCCCAAACTCACATTTGGATTTTTTTATGAACAAGGTATTATCTTGAAGAACCTTCATCACAACCTTCAAATGCCTTAAGTGATCCCGCCAAGAAGTGCTGAAAACCAATATGTCGTCAAAAAACACCAAGACAAACTTCCTCAAATAAGGTCTAAATATATCATTCATTAAGCTTTGAAAGGTTGAAGGCGCATTGCTTAGTCCAAATGGCATCACAAGGAATTCATAATGGCCACTATGAGTTCGAAAGGCAGTTTTAGAGATGTCATTGTTATTCATTCTAATTTGATGATATCCTGACCTTAAGTCAAGTTTAGTAAAGAATTTTGAGCCATGCAATTCATCTAATAGATCATCAATTATAGGAATTGGATACTTATCTTTGATCGTTTGTTGATTTAGAGCCCTATAATCAACACACATTCTCCACGACCCATCATGTTTCTTTACTAATACAACTGGTGAAGAGTAAGAACTATTGCTTGGTCGAATTACACCTTGCTTCAACATATCATCGATAAGTTTCTCAATGGCATTCTTCTGTTCATATGAGTGACGATAAGGCCTAATGCAGATAGGCTTTGCTCCTTGGATCAATGGTATTTTATGATCAGCTGATCTACTAGGAGGCAACCCCTTTGGTTCGTCAAACAAGGATTGAAAGTCAGCTAATAAATCTTCCATATCAGATGGAATATCTTTGTGCACTTTTTGTTCCACCACAGCATTGATCAGGTATAAAATAAAGCCCCTGTGAGTTAACAAGGTCATTCTATTCACCTCCTTATCATTAATAAACTGATCAGCTGTAGGCCTCAAGCCTACCAGATTCCAAACTTTCCCTCTATGAGCAAACTTTAATTGATTCTCAGTCATATTTACAGTTACTTCTTTAACCTGCCTCATCCACTTTGCTCCCAAAACTACATCATGACCACCAATAGGAAATACCAAAAAATCATCAGAAATTGTATATCCTTGACAGCTAATCTCTACATTAGAGCAAAGACCACTACCCTCTACCTCCTTACCACTAGTAACCCTTACATTGAATTTCTGCTTGATGGACAATTGCAGTCCTGCCTTCTCTACTACATACGGATCAATGTAATTGTGAGTTGCCCCACTATCAACCAAAATATGTACTGATTTGCCCATCAATTCCCCTTTAAGAATTAAGCATTCAGTGTTTGTACCCATGTTCAAAGCTGCAAAGCTGTCTTGATCTTTCAGATCTCCGGTACAAGAATCATCCGCTACCAAATGATTCAATTCATCCTCTTCTTGGATACTCAATAAATCCCAATCACCTTCAATACACATATAGACTTTGGACTTACACACATGACCAGGTATAAACCTTTCGTCACAATGAAAACATAAATTCTTCTTCCTCCTTTCCCAAATTTTATTTGGAGTTAACTTCCTCAGTGTAGAACCAGTGGATGCAGTCAACTTGGAAGTCGACTGCTCATTTGAGGCTTGACTGGATGAGTTCTTGAAGTATGGTTTAAATGTACCCTTGTTAACATTCCTCAAGGCTTCACATTTCTTTTCATATTTCACAGCAACCTTAAAAACTTCACTCAAAGATTGCGGCTCCGCCATCAGTACATCATGTTGAATCTCAGTTTTGAGGCCACTAATAAATTGCTGAATCAAATAAGATTCGCTGACTCCTTCTACCATACAGTTTAGCTTCTCAAATTTTCTTTGATAATCCAAAACCGATGCTGTTTGATCTAGTCTGCATAACATTCTTGCAGCATTATCATACATTCCCAGTCCAAAACGACTGCAAATTCCCTCCCTAAATTGCCTCCATGTAACTATATCATCATTGTTTTTCAAGAACCATCTACACCACTGAATGGCTTCATCTCTTAAAAAAAAAGAAGCCACCCGAACCTTCTCATCACCAGCAATCTGATAGATCTCAAAATAATGCTCAATTTGGAAAAGCCAATTGAGTACATCCCCCGTACCCGAGAAAGGAATAACATCTAACTTTGGAGGCTTTGGAAACGAATTTTTGCTTACAAATTGATCAAGATTCTTACCATTTCCAGAAGAACCCACATTCACATCCATGGAAAACCTATTAGAGTTGAGGTTACCTGATGGATTTGGAGAAAAAATTGGGGTCAAAATTGGCCCAATTGAATCTTGACGCTCTTTCTCTGCCTTCCTATCAGCCACAAGAGAATTCAGCTGCTCCATCATTAATGACGACTGAGTTGTCATGGCCTGCATCTGCGCAAATATCAAAGAAGACTGACTTGTTACTTCTTTTGATAAGTCTTTGATCTGCTGTTCAACACCGCACAATCTCGACTCACAAAACTGTTGTCGCTGCCACAAATCTAACTCAGGAGCTCCACCTAGCATTCCCTTTGGATCAGGTGGATCTGGTTCTTGATGATCTTGTTGGCCAACGACTTGATTTCCGATTGGATCTTGCTGCTCTGATACCAATTGATGCACTTCTTCTGGGTTTGTCGCCATTGCAGGACCTCTAGGGCCTTTCTTGGCCATTAACAGGGAAATGTAGGAGATTAGTGAATGCAACATTGAGGAAACAAGTGAGGAATTAGAGAGAATCAAGAAGTAGAAAGGATTTCATATCAATTCACACGCAGACTCAACTGAGTCTGCTCTTTATTTATAGAGTTGGACTACGTGCACATTATGTAATTGGACAAGCTGTTACATTCAGTTACAAGGTGGGACCCACTCCATCTAACAGCCTATACAACACTTTTACAACTCAACCCCTGTACATATATCTATTACAACACATACTGACACCACAGATACAATCCCTCGCTGCTGTTACCATTTGCCAGTCGACTGATTCCCTTCCCAGTCAACCGATACATCTTCCCCAGTCTACTGACAGCTTCTAATCTTCCAGCCGACTTATACCTCTTCCAGCCGACTGATATGTATTCCCAATTCGATGTGTATCAGCAAAAGTTTCAGAAACTCAGGAAACCTACATTCGACGAACGGATGCGGAGGGAGACGATCAATCGAGGTGAAGATATCGATTTTGGTATGAATCCTGTTCTCTTGTGTGTATTTTTAAAAATGGGTTGTGGTTGTTTGCTTCTAATTTTGGTATGAGGATCTGGATTTGTTATGAAGATCTCAATTTTGTATGATCAAGTCTTGCTCTATTAATTATCTTCTTTAGTTTATTCTGCTTGTCTATAATTGCTTCAATCTACCCGATTATTTAGTTTTATTATTTCATATTTAATGATACATGTGAAAATTTTATACTTCTGCTTGAAAATAAGTTTGCTTGTTTTGAGGGTGTTCTTCTGTACATCATCACGTATATGCTAATGGGTGTTGGTTGATTTAGTGTACTGTAAAAGTAGCTTCCCTTTTCTTTATTAGAAAAACTGGAGCTGAACTTTGTTAACAGCCAAATGATGCAATTTTATTGTTTGAATATTACTTTGGCTAAGTTTGACTTTGGTTAGAAATGAATGGTGCATGTTTGCAACAAAATTGTTGTCATGCTAATAAGATTGTTTGAAATATTATGGTGATGCACTATTAATTGCAAACTGCGCATGTTATCATCCATCTTATCTTGATTTTCGGCATTTCTTTTAACTAGTATGTGGTATTCATATGACAGTATTATATGATTAACATGTTTGTTCAGTATTGCTGAATTTGCAAACCCCCCGTTGAAGCACAATCCAAATTGTGTAATATAGATAATGGTGCATTTTTCGTATGGATCAAAATATGACCTTAGAGTAGTAGACTACGTGATTTTTCTGTGAATCATATCTCCTTGTCTGTGGTGTATGCATGAGCAGCATATATCAACTATGCTTTAAAATATAGAGGCATCTTGGTTTGATATTGCAACTGCTCATAATATATTGAAAATTATAGAGAACTAATACATATTTTGAAGCTTGTTTATTATTTGCAACTCCCATAAAATATTCTATATTTGATACAACTAGGACACGAAAATGGTTAAGTGGAATGCAAGTGCGGCAGATGGGAAGTAAAACAAAAAATGAACGGAAACTGATGCAGGGAGGGTAACTCATTTGGATAACATTCATAATTGTAGAGTAAGGTTCAATATTGTAGAGTAGAACAGAAACCTTTGTAGAGTAGAACAGAAACCTTGAATTTACTGCTATTTTGGTTGCTATTTCTTTTTTGTTATAGTCGGCTAACCCATATATAATATTTTATGTACATCAAATCAAGCTTGTTTTATATGGTAATTATTTTCTTACACTTTAAAGCTTGTGCACAAGTAAAATTTTAACTTCCTGAACAAAGTTCGTTTGAGCTTGATGTGATAGCATCTTTCAGACAGTAATTGGTGTCTGTATACTAATTTAGTATCATAATCTTTCTATGCAGGAAGGCTCCAAGGTTCAGGAGGCCACTGCGCTACAGGCCTTACTACTGAAGAGAAGTGCATGTATCAAGCTTGTAGACTAGACACTAAGTTTGCTTGTTTTGTGGGTGTGTTCTTGTGTAGATCATCACTTATATGCTAATGGGTGTTGCGGTCCTGGCTAGGTCTCTTCCTTTAATTCTCTCGTGTGCTTGCATTTTTATTTTCATAGTTCGATAAGTAATAGGTTAGGAATATTTGGTCGGGAAAAGACCTAGTAGATGTTCATTGAGTCTAAAGACATGTCTACCTTTTTCGAATATTTTTATACATGTATACAACGGACTTGTGTAAGTAAATACATTATGTAAAGTTGCTTTCTGCTTTAAAGTTAATTTGTCATACTTTTGGTGATTTGGTTGGGAAAGTTTATTATGTAAGTGGAGTCTTTTGTTTCTCAATTGTTGAATTTTTTTTCACAGGGTTTGTTGTGCACACAAACTGTTTGTTATAATTCTCATTCACTCGATTATATTTTTTTTCCTTCTCTTATAATCCTATCTCTTTTCATTTAGATCTTGCAAGCCCAAGGGATGAATAGGTTGTTGAGGAAACCATAAAAGGGATGTAAGTGCTCAAAGATTGACAGTGTTGTTAAGGAAACCATAAAAGAGAAGTCGTGCAACGATCAGGTTAGATAACAGGTTCTTGAATTTTGAATCAAATTTTATTTACATTTGAAATTTAAATTATAATTTTTTGAATGAGAAAAAGGGCTTTTCATTTAGTTTTTACTGTAGAAAACTTTAACTATTTGTCGTTGTTATCAGTAGAAAACAAGGATAACAGATATTTAATATTTTTAAAACCAAGGAGTTTGATTTGTCCATAGTAGATATTGCGGAGTATGTGGAGTGTAACTTATGTAGGACTTTGGAAAGATAGTGTTTTTTGTCATGCTATTGTGTTTTTTTGTTTTTTTTATTTTCATCCTAGTCAAATTGTCCATATGACTGCTTAGCTTTAGACTAACTACCTTCTCATTTGTGTTCTCAGAATTCATCAGCTTCCTTCCCCAAGCCGAATTCAACAAATAATCCATCTACAAAACCACAAGATAGCATTGCAGTTTCTATGCGAGATATTGAATTTGCTTTCCAGTGAGCTGGCCATAAGGCGTATCCTTGTATTTATATAGTGATTAGTTTGTTTTCAATCCTATTGAACTGGTATGTTATTCCAATAAGCCGTGCAAACACAAGCTGTTGGAGAAGCTTTTTTGTATTTATTTATTGATGATAAGATGGATGGAGTTACAGAAGAGGGTCAAGGAAAAAACTAAAGCCATGTATGTTATTTCATTTTTTTTATTGATGAATTGGATGACTTATTTGTTTTGCAAACTTTACACTGTTATCGGAAACCAGTGAATGTTGGAGTTTGTAGAGGTTATTTGCATTCTTGGTTATTATGCCTTACTGTATGTTTACTAGATATTTTTGCAAGTTGATGTTATGAATTAGCGCTACTTTTTTGTATGATTCACTTGAAAGGCTTAAATGAATCATGAAGAAATGAGATTATGCATTACTGTCCATGTGGCTTTGCATTTGAAAGCTTAAATGGATCATGAAGAAATACTACATCCCTTCCAAAATGAGATTAGCAATCCACCAAACAAAAAAAAATAACAAAACAAAAAACAAAATTTAATAAAGAGCCTATTGCCGGGATAGGACTTTTAATGTTTCTTTTTTTTAAATGAAAATTAATCTATCCTAGCATTTTCAAACACCGGGATAGCGAAAAAGACAAGCCCATAATTGGAAAACGCCAGAAAAGATTTTTCGCATCCCCGGCGGGGCCAAATCTAGCACTTGCGGCGGTGTTTCGCAAAGTGCCGGGGCTATCAATCCCGGTGTTTTTAAACGTCGGGAATGGGGGAAAAATGCCGGAAAATTTGGTGTCATTTGTAGTTGAATATTTTCCGTGATTGATTTAGTCATTAGTTATATTATACAATATTTTATATAATAATTGACTTGTAGAACATATAATATCTTATTTAATAATAAAATAAATATATTTATTGAGTGTTAGAAATGAATATCCGAGATGATCACATTTTCGAGATCTCCGACGATATTTTTGATCCGAAATAAAACTCCCTTAGACGAGATGGATCCGGAATTTGAGATTTAAAATCTTGCTACATAATGAGGCAGCAAAAAATTATGCTATAAGATCTTAGCCTCATTCTCTTCAGTCTCCTTGGCAACAGGTTGTGAACAAAAGGTGCACTTGCTAGCTTATATTGTTTTCTGGGCTAAGATACCTTTTTTGGCACTTGCTAACTTAATAATTTTTTTGCTGAGAGCTAGCTTATGTCGTTGATTAAAACGAATATATAGTTGTAAGCTTTTATAAATTGTAAACACCTAAAGAAAATTTAAATCGAATCCTAAAGAGACTTTTTTTAAAAAATTTAAATAAAGATGACCTCGTCACCGCTTCATTAATACATACTATTATTAAGGAAAGTTTTATTTTGATGGCTTTTTACTATCATGCTCCTATGTACATAAAAGGTTAAAAAATAATATAGCGTCAATTCTGTCAATTTTTGCCTCTGATTCTTCCACAGTCAGAGGTCAGAAATGTAATTTTCACTTCACATTTACTTCACATTTATCATGCCCCACGTACATATGAAAACAACTCTCCAACTTCTCCTCAATTTAAAAAGTTGCTAATATTTAAAACACCTCTTCAACTTCTCACCTTCCCCTCTCCAACTTCTTTCTCTTTTCAAATTCAACGACCAAATAATCCAAAATCAAATCACTCAAAAAAAAAAACCAAAAATGTCATGTTCCCTCACTCTGCCAATCTCGCCGGCAGCCTTTTCCCCCTCCCACCTCCCCCTCATCCCATCCGACGGCTCCCCTTCTTCCATGTCACCACTCAACTCCCCCTTCCAATCAACAACCTCCCTCTTCTTCACCCCACCCGCTCCTCTTCCTCAATCAACCCATTTCCTCTTCACAAGCGAAAGCGGCCCGCAAAAATCGCCCTTCCGATAATCGAAGCCGCTTTGGGATTCGCGCTGGCTGGATAGGACGGTCCGAATGAAGTCGAAAGGGATAACGTCAGATGTTCCATTTACAGCAAGAGAGGAAGGAAAAAAATGGAGATGGAGGACCGGTTTACCGTCGATCTCGATGTTAACAACAATCCGCAAATGGTTAGTGTTTCTTAAAGCTTCATGCTTTTTTCAAAATTAATGTTTTAAATTTTTTTATTCGAAAAAAATTAAGGGGTATTTACTAGTTTCAGGCATTCTTCAGCATTTTCGCTGGCCATGGTGGTACCAAAGCGGCTGGGTTCGCATTGAAGAATATGGGGAAACACATTGTAGAAGAGGTCATGAGAGGAGATGATGAATGTCTTTTAGAAGCAGCAGTGGCAAAAGGGTCTCTGAAGACCGACTCGGAGTTATTGAAAAAAAAGGTTGTAAGTGGAACTTGCTCTATTCCTCCCCCTCCTGCCTCCCCCTCATCCCATCCGACGGTTCCCCTTCTTGTACATCACCACTCAACTCCCCCTTCCAATCAACAACCTCCCGCTTCTTCACCCCCACCCGCTCCTCTTCCTCAATCAACCCATTTCCTCTTCTCAAGCGAAAGTGTCCCGCAAAAATTGCCCTTCCGATAATCGACGCCACTTTGGGATTCGCGCTGGCTGTATCGGATGGTCCGAACGAAGTCGAAAGGGATAACATCAGGTGTTCCGTTTACAGCAAGAGAGGAAGGAAAAGAATGGAATAGAAGACTGGTTTACCGTCGATCTCGATGTTAACAACAATCCGCAAATGGTTAGTATTTCTTAAAGCTTCATGCTTTTTTCCAAATTAATGTTTAAATTTTTTTTATTCAAAAAAAAATAATTAAGGGTTATTTACTGTTTTTAGGCATTCTTTGGCAATTTCGCTGGCCATGGTGGTACCAAAGCGGCTGAGTTCGTGTCGAAGAAAATGAGAAACACATTGTAGAAGAGGTCATGAGAGCAGATGATGAATGTATTTTAGAAGCAGCAGTGGCAAAAGGGTATCTGAAGACCAATTCGGAGTTGTTGAAAAAAGAGGTTGCTAGTGGAACTTGCTCTGTTCCTAGATATTAAAAAAAAAAACGTGCATCGCACATGCAGATTACTAGTGATAATTAACGAAAAAATATAGATCCACTTACAACAGTAATATGCGAGATATAACAAAGTTCTACTACAACAACTACTCAAATCTAGAACCTAAACCCAAAATACAGTGCAGATACATAGAGTACTGATAGGAAGAATCCCACTCCACCTTTCTTCCTTCGCTACCTTCGTCCCTCTGATGGTACTGCACTACTCCTTTTCTAGACACAACCTCTTCCTTGATCCAGCATGACCTGCCCAAGCATTAAATACAAAAATCTTATGCATCATAACAGGGAATCTAGAATTATGATTACGAAAGCAAAAATCGTTTCGGTCTCGCCAAAGACCCCAGACTGTTGCAGCAACAGAAATATCACATGCGACTCTATCGTCCTTATGGACTTGCTCCCCTCTCCACTCACCCCATATATCTAGGGACGATATAGGGCAATCTAGTAGTCCAAATCCTAAGCAGACTACCTCTCACGCTAACTTAGCCCTCGGACAAGTGAAAAAAATGTGATTGGTGTCCTCGGCGTTGATCGCACATCTCGCACACGTAACGTCCAGCTGCATATTACATTTATTCAGGTTTTCTTTTGAGAGGATTGCGTCATTTGCTAAAAGCCACAGGAAGACATTAACATTCATTGGTGCCTTAGTCTTCCAAATTACACTAAGCTCCCTACTTCTCATCCCTCCATCATTAAGCCACCCATATAGTGAGGACACCTCAAACGACCTATTGTTGTCCAACAGCCATTGTCTCTCGTCGTCATCCTCGTTAGTGTATTGGCCTTCCGAGGCAAT
This sequence comes from Hemerocallis citrina, assembly GCA_017893485.1. Classification (NCBI taxonomy): domain Eukaryota; kingdom Viridiplantae; phylum Streptophyta; class Magnoliopsida; order Asparagales; family Asphodelaceae; genus Hemerocallis; species Hemerocallis citrina. The sequence continues at coordinate 31,224,630 of CM030363.1, forward strand.
GAAATCATGGAAATTTTGAACAATCTGGTTACTCTGTTGTAGGGCTGCAATCGAGCCGAGCCGAGCTAAATACCTTCATGCTCGACCTCCGCTCGTTTACGAAACAAGCTCAGTTTTGAGCTCAAGCTCGGCTCGAGCTCGTTTCGAGCCGAACTTTGACCGAGCTTTGACCGTATTCGAGCCGAATAGCTCGCGAGCTTAGCCTAAAAAAAAACCAAGCTCGAGCTCGGCTCGTTACGAAACGAGTTCAGTTTTGAGCTCGAGCTCGGTTTGAGCCGAGCTTTGACCGAGCTCGAGCCGAATAGCTCGCGAATAGCTCGATTCATTTACAGCCCTACTTTGTTACGATGACTGTTTTTGATTTTGTATATGAAGCCTATTGTTATGCCACACATCAGCGACAACCAAGTCTAAATTATCTGCTTCCTTCGCGGCCTCTGGGAAAAGGGATTCTAATGTATTGTTCCCGCATCATTTATGTTTCCAAAAATCTCGTATTTTTCCCGTTTCCTACCCTGCATTGGGTATTCGTGTGGAAAATCTCTCCTACTTTTGCCACCCCTTTCCACAGATAAGAAATTTTACCATATTTACTTCTTCCTCCAAATTTGAAATTCTTTCTCCTCCTATATTTCTTGAAGGACTTGCACCACCAACTGTTGCGTCCCTTATACATTTTTCATCACCATTTACTCATCGGAGCTTTATTCATATCTTTTAGATCCAGAATCCCTAATCTCCCAAAATCCTAAAGAGACATTATGGGGTCACAGATCTAATAACTCATAAATGTCGGCAAGACAGTATACAGTAGAGAAGTATGCTAAATCACATTGTAATTTAATGAAAATCTTGAGTTGATAAATTTTATGCAATTTCTAATTTATGCACAAAATACCAATTGAAAGTTAACACTGTACTTACCAAGAAGCCCATACTCTCCGCAGGCTCGCCGAAGCTCCTCAACAGCTTGAACCCACTGGTCAGAGTTTCTCCGATTAATAACAATAAATTACTTATAGGAATTTAAGTGTCTTCGACAACAGTTTCAAAGTCAGTATCCTGTGATTCATTTAAGGAGGAAGAAAGCTGAGAAGAGAGTTCGGATATTTGAGAAAGCTCTTCCATTGCAGTGTCCGAAAGACTTGAGGATAACTGCTGAGACTTCCAAAGCACTCCAGAAGCCATGAAGAGGCTTCTCTTTGTTGTAGGGATGCTCTCAAATATGGATATAGTTTTTTTCCCAAGTTGGATCTGTATCCGTATCTGAATCCTTTTTGAAATGCGAACACCGATGTTGGTATAGCCAATATCTGATCCGTATCTGATCTGAAAGCATCCGTAGGCAATTAATATCTAAGACTAAACTGTTTGTTATAGACATTCCTGAATAATGAAGAGTGGTGGTCAGTTTCAAAAAAGAACAATTCTGAGGTGGAAAGACGTGGAGATGATTCAGATGGGTCTGCAATAAGCAAGGAACCAGACATTTTCCAAGAAGAGATGGAATTGTTGTTTTTCATAGGTGACGAAGCGAATTAAGCATCTTCATACAGATCTTTCAGACCAGGGGGCGAAGCCAAAATTTTTTTACCAGAAGGGCCAATGTAAAATTCTATGATTACATGTAAAAATATAGAGATTTTTTAATAATTTTTAGGGGGGGGGGGGCAAACAATAAAACTTAGTTTTCATGGGGGGTAAATCATAATTTTTTTGAAGGGTTTATAAAATTTTCAATAGGCGAAGGGGGTTTTTGAAAATTTGGGGGGGGGGGGGGGGGGGGGGGGGGGGCGGGCACCCCCGGGCCCTCACTAAGCTCCGCCACTATTTCAGACTGAGGAGTACAAGAATGAACTAATCTTTAGAGGTCAAATATATAACCCTTGGTTCGATATGAAAGGATTTGGCCCATTAAAGAAAGGAAACTTTACTTGGAAAATGTCGAGTTTTCCAAGTAAGACAAATTTTGAAAATAATTGTAGAAAGAGGACAGTTGCTAAAGTATTTGTGCTCGTGGACTGAACAACTAAACTCGCCGTTCCAACGGTGAGTTTAGTTGTTTCATGTTCGCTGTTGGGACACGACGAGTTTAGTGCTAATTTTTTGAAAAACTCGTCCTTCCCAAAACGACGAGTTCAGTTCAAATTTTTCAATGAAGACTCGCTGTTCCCAACGGTGAGGACATTTATACTAGACTCCCTGTTGGGAATAGCGAGTTTAGTTCAAAATTTTGAAAGAAGACTCGTCGTTCCTAATGACGATGACATTTATACTAGACTCGTTGTTGGGAACGGCGAGGTTGTAGGAAATTTCATAGAGGTAAAACATTATATTGGACTTAGTGAATTTTTGGAAAAAAAAAACTCCATAGAATTTTTTTTGAACTAAACTCGTCGTTCCCAACAGCGAGTCTAGTATAAATATCCTTGTTATTGAGAATAGCGAGTCTTCATTGAAAAATTTGAACTAAACTCGCTGTTACCAACATCGAGTCTAGTATAAATGTCATCGCCGTTGGAAACAACGAGTCTTTATTGAATTTTTTGAACTGAACTCACCATTGGAAATGATGAGTTTCTCAAAAAATTAGCACTAAACTTGTCGTGTTCCATCGACAACCATGAAACGGCTAAACTCTTCGTTGGAATTGGCAAGTTTAATTGTTAAGTCCACAAACGCAAATACTTTTACAACTATTCTATAAGTATAAATATTTTTAAAAGTGGCATATAATATAACAAAAATCCGAATTAGTCCTTATAATTTGTTTATAATTTGTTGATAATTTACCAAAGCTAGTAGAACCACAAGGAGGTACAGACACCAGTTGGAATGGAGTATACATTCAGAACACTTCTTTTGTTTACAAAATTGTCATATGGCCCAACGATTAAAGTTTTGAGTTCACATGAGGTTGGGGGGGAGGGGTTCAATTCTTACATTACACACACACACACACACACACACACACACACATATATATGATCGGGCTGGGCCTTTATGACCCTTTATGGTCTAGTTGTTATGACATTAAATCAGAAAGATGTGTATTTTGGATATAAATATATGGGTTATGTCATATAGATGGGACAGAAAAGAGAAAAACAAAATCTTCATCTCTTTTAAAATATTTCTCCAAATTCTTGAGCAATTTTTTACTCAGTGTGGTGCAAGTTGGTAAGTGTTGCTATTGGAGCATTAGGCAACACTGTAGACAGATGCTCTTTGTATCCCAGGAGAAGTGTTTGGTGATCAACGATTCATCTCCAGAATCGGCCAAATAGTTTCTTAAAGAAAGTGCAACCCACGCCTCGAGCCATTTTTCTTCCTATTGCAGATCAACTCCAGATCCTTTCTCAGATGTTCATTTGGTGTACACAGGTTTACCCATCATTTTTTTTAATAACAATTTTAAGAAACTATTTTCTGTAATCTGTAATGGCTCTAGTTTCGGACCGCAAGTATGAAACCAATAAACCCGAGAAATTTGCTGGCCTGAACTTCAAGCGATGGAATAACAAGATTTTTTTCTATCTTTCGCTGAAGGAAGTTTCCCATGTTCTTACCCAAAACTGCCTTGTAATGCCTAACCCAGAACCTGTTGATGTCCATGAAAATGAACAAATCTTAGATGACATAGCAGAATGGAAGGATGCCAATTTTAAATGTAGAAACTTTATCTTGAATGGGCTATCCGACGAACTGTATTACTTACAGTCCGATACGGCTAGATATGTTTGGGAAGCCGTGCAAAAGAAATATGACACCGAAGATGCTGACTCGAAGAATTTCGCAGTCAATCATTATCTCAAATACACCATGGTCGGTGACAAGCTAGTAACTATTCAATCACATGAGTTACAGCACATTGCTCATGAGATCATTTAAGAGGGAATAACCCTCGATGAGCAATTTCAAGTAGATGTGATGATTGACAAGTTACCACCTGGTTGGAAAGACTACAAGAATATCCTGCGACACAAATCAAAGGAACTGACCATGGAGAATTTGATAACTAGGTTTAGAGTTGAGGAGGAATCCAGAAAACAAGACCAGAAAGAAGAAGTCTTGCCTGTTCAATAGAACAAAGCGAAGGTCCATTTGAAACTGAAAAACAAGTCGTTCAAGAAGAATGATAGTCGGAAGTTCAATTCGAACTTCCGTCAGAATGGTCAGAATGGACGTCAGAATCTGAATAAGGAAAATAACCAGCAAGCCCAAACCAACCACAATGGAACATATCCTATTGAGTGTTGGAAGTGTCATCACTTCGGACATATCGCTAGGAACTGCCGATCGCGTACTCCTGCATCACAGACAAATGATATCGAAGGGCCTTTAGTGGCTATGATCACTGAGATCAACATGGTCGATGTAACCGATGGGTGGTGGGCTGATACGGGCGCCACTAGGCATGTTTGCTATAAGCGCAGCTGGTTCAAAACTTATAAGGAGACTGAAGGTCAGAAAGTGCAACTTGGTGATTCACACTGTATCAATGTGATGGGCACTGGAGAGGTGGATTTGGAGTTTACCTCTGGCAGGACTATAACCCTCAAGGATGTCTTGCACACTTATGATATGAGGAAGAACTTAATTTCTGGATACCTTCTCAACAAGGCTGGGTTTTATCAGAGCATCGGATCCGACCAGTATGTCATAACTAAGAATGGAATTTTTGTGGGAAAGGGATTTGCTTGTAATGGAATGTTTAAACTCAGTATTGAAATGAATAAGAATAATGCTTTTGTTTACTCCTTGTATTCTTTTAATTTATGGCACTCTAGACTATGTCATGTTAGCAAGAAATTGATAAATAATATGAGCAAACTTAGCATGATACCAAAAGTTAACTTAAATGAATTTGAGAAATGCACCTCCTGTAGTCAAGCTTAGATAATTAAAACTTCACATAAAAGTGTAGCAAGAGAAACAAAAATTCTAGACTTGATACATTCTGATATATATGAAATGGATGGATCTTTAACTAGAAATTATAAAAGATATTTCATTATGTTCATTGATGATCATTCAAATTATACTCATGTTTATCTTATGGCATATAAGAGTGAAGCAATTGACATTTTTAGAACTTATGTAACTGAAGTGCAAAATCAATTTGAAAGAAATATTAAGAGATTTCGTAGTGATAGAGGTACAGAATATGATTCCAATGAATTTAAATAATTATATGCATCATTTGGAATTATTCACGAGACAACTACACCTTATTTACTTGAATCTAATGGAAAAGCTGAAAAAAAGAATAGAACTCTTACTGAATTGGTAGTTGCTTCGCTTATTAGTTCAGGAGCACCCAAATCCTTATGTGGTGAAGCCCTTTTATTTGTATGTCATGTTTTAAATAGAATTCCACATCTATCTTCTGATACTTCACCATACAAATTATGGAGATGTAGAAAGCCTAATATTGATTATTTTAGAGTTTGGGGGTGTTTAGCATATGTCAGAAAACCTGACCCTAAAAGAATCAAACTTGCAAGTAAAGCATATGAATGTGTTTTTATTGGTTATGCAGATAACAGTAAGGCTTCTAGATTTTTAGACTTGCATAATAATGTGATTATTGAATCTTTATATGCTGATTTTTATGAGGATAAATTTCCTTACTTATTGAGGAACATTGGGGGTAGTAGAGGGGGTTCACAGCCCTCTACTTCCTCTAGCGTATCTCAAACTAGTACACATTTTAATGTTGATTTAGATTCTAAACCTCATAAAAGTAAACATGCTAGAACTGCTAGAGATTTTGGTGATGACTATGTTGTATATGCTTTAGAATCTGACCCTAGTTATATCAATGAGGCCTTAACCTCACCCAATGCCGATTTGTGGTAAGACGTCATAAATGACGAGATGGATTCACTAACCTCTAATGGTACTTGGGAGTTAGTGGACTTACCTCGCGGTAGTCGTACTATATGATGCAAATAGATTTTTAAGAGAAAGCTAAAACTAGATGGTACAATTGAAAATTTTAAAGCTAGACTAATAGCTGAAGGATATGTACAAAAGGAAAATATAGATTTCTTTGACACTTACTCTCCTGTGACTCGTGTGACTACCATCATAGTTTTATTAGCTATTACTGATGTGCATAACTTGTTGATTCATCAAATGGATGTTAAAACAACTTTCCTTAATGGAAAACTTGAACAGGAAATTTATATGGATCAGCCTGAAGGTTTTGTGATTCCAGGACAGGAACACAAAGTCTGCAAGCTAAATAAGACTTTATATGATCTTAAGCAAGCTCCTAAATAGTGGCATGACATAATTGATTAATTATTACTCTCAAATGGGTTTTCTATTAATAATGTTGATAAATGCCTTTATTATAAAGTATCCAGTGATAGTTGCATTACACTTTGTCTATATGTAGATGATTTACTCATTTGTGGTTCTTCGCTTGAATTGATTTCAGAGACTAAAACTATGCTTAGTCAAAATTTTGATATGAAGGACCTAGGTGAGGCCAATGTTATTTTAGGCATGAAAATCACACGTACTGAGACTGATATTACTCTTGATCAATCTCATTACATTGAGAAGATCTTGAAGAAATACAATTACTTTGACCGTAAACTGGCATGTACACCCAGTGACCCTCATGTTAAACTTTTGAAAAATTCTGGTGCTGCAATTAGAAAAAAAGAATATGCTAGTATTATTGATAGTCTTCACTACGCTACTGACTGCATTAGACCTGACATTGCATATGCTGTAAGGGTATTATATAGATTTACGAGTTGTCCTAGTTCTGAACATTGGAATGCTATTGACAGAGTCATGAGGTACTCAAAAAGACCATGAACTTAGGACTACGTTATGAGAGGTTTCCTGTTGTCCTTAAGGGATTCAGCGATGCATAATGGAATTCATTTTCAGATGATTCCAAGGCCACAGGTGGATACATTTTTAGTATTGCTGGCGGTGCTGTTTCTTGGAGGTCCAAGAAACAGACTATTTTAACTTACTCTACTATAGTGTCTGAGTTAGTTCTAGCTGCGGCTAGTGATGAGGCAAGCTGGTTAGGGAACCTCTTGTCTTATATTCCTTCATGGAATAGGCCTATACCTCCTATCTTAATCCACTCAGATAGTACTGCTGTCATAGCTAAAGTACAAAACGCTTACTATAACGGTAAGAGATTAGCGATTCGTCGCAAGCACAGTACGGAGAGAGCTCCTCACGTCTGGTGCTGTTACTGTGGATTTTATGAGATTGGAAAATAACCTTGCAGATCCTTTGACGAAAGGATTCTCGAGACAAAGTTTGGAACACATTGATAAGGATGGGACTGAAGGCCATTTAGGATCACAATTGGTGGGAACCCAACCTATACGACTGGAGATCCCAAGACATAGGTTCAATAGGAAAAACAAGCCATACTGTGATTGGAATTATGCAACCTAAGAGTTTGCCACTCCTTAGTCCATCCTGATGTGTATGTGCATGTTGTCTTGTAGCATTGGTAAGGATAAGCTTGGCTCTTAATGAGCTCTATATCTTTGAATGAGATGAGTGCCTAGCTACAAGAGCACTCTTGATAGACTCACCGGGGTGATTGTGAAGTGTGGCCGCTTCAATGAGAATGAGGCTGATTCTCTAAAACATTTACCTATACTGGGATAAGCACAAGGCCGGAATGTGCTGGCATTTAGAACTTGCACCTGGTATAATCATGTGTAGTTTTCCTTCACTATGTAAAAACGGGTAATGAGTTCAAGACTTAAGATCACTTATTATTCTTGCAGTTTGGGGATTGTCCACTATGTAAGGTTCAAATCTTCGGATATCTTACTTATGCATGGTTCTATACTTTTATTTTTAAAAAAAATGCTCTCTTTTCAAATCAATGTTTTAAATATATAAGTGGAAAATTGTTGGAATTGAGTAGACATTCAAAACACTTCTTTTATTTACAAAATTTTCTTATGGCCCAACGGTTAAAATTTTGAGTTCACATGAGGTTGGGGGTTCAATTCCTACATTATATATATATCTATATAATAAAACACAAAGAAAGCTATCGAATGGCTCACATTCAATTCCCTCAAAATCAAAGGCCCATATCTAATCTCACAAAACATATTTTTCCTCCCAAAATTTTAAATCCCCAAACCAAAAATTTCTCCCCAAAACTAAAAAAACTCATTACTTTATTACTATCTCTCTCTTCTCTCTTCTCTCTTCTCTCTTCACTTTTTCATATTTCTTTCTTTCTCTCTCTCCCATTCTTTTTTTATTTACTTGGAAATTTAGATTTTAAGATTTCAGATTTATAAATTTTTAGAATTTTATGTTTTTTATTGCACATGTTATACTGAAAATATCAAATATCTATTCAATAGTTAAATTTCATCATTTTTCACACTTAAAGCTCTAAGAAGTTAGATTTTACACCCCATTTATAATTATTTTTTAACATATACTAATGGAAACATGGATTTTTATTTACAACTAATTATTGTCATACTCTTCAAACTTGAGCTACATAATTGTTGTTTTACTGTTTACAGGGCTTTTCATATTTTGTATCGTTTCGAAGACGTGCCGTAGGCACGTGCCCACGGGCAAATCTAGTATATATATATATATATATATATATATATATATATATATATATATATATATATATATATATATAGGCCGAGCCTTAGGGCCTTTGGGGTCTCTTGAAAAAAAAACACAACATTTGTTTTGGGTTTTTAAATAAAAACATTTCATTTCTTACTGGCTAGTTTTTTGACCATTAAAATCATTTTTATGGTACTTTATGGTCTGGTTGTTATGACATTAAATCAGAAAGATATGTATTTTGGATATAAATATATAGGTTATGTCATATAGATGAGACAGAAAAGAGAAACAAATTCTTTATCTCTTCAAAAATATTTCTCCAAATTCTTGAGCAATTTTTTACTCAGTGTGGTGCAAGTTGGTACGTGGTGCTATTGGAGCATTAGGCAGCACTGTAGATAGAAGCTCGTTGTATCTCGGGAGAAGTGTTTGGTGATCAACGAGGGTTTTTAAATAAAAAAATGTTTCATTTCTTACTGTCTAGTTTTTTGACCATTAAAATCATTTTTATGGTACTTTGTGGTCTGGTTGTTATGACATTAAATCAGAAAGATATGTATTTTGGATATAAATATATAGGTTATGTCATATAGATGAGACAGAAAAGAGAAACAAATTCTTTATCTCTTCAAAAATATTTCTCCAAATTCTTGAGCAATTTTTTACTCAGTGTAGTGCAAGTTGGTACGTGGTGCTATTGGAGCATTAGGCAGCACTGTAGATAGAGACTCGTTGTATCTCGGAAGAAGTGTTTGGTGATCAACGATTCATCTCTAGAATTGGCCAAATAGTTTCTTAAAGAAAGTGCAACCCACGTCTCGAGCCATTTTTCTTCCTGTTGCAGATCAATTCCAGATCCTTTCTCAGAAGTTCATTTGTTGCACACAGGTTTACCCATCTTTTTTTTAACAACACCTGCATTTGATTAATTGATACCAGAATTTTGTCGTAGCCTACCGATTTGATGCTGAGATAAACAAAACTTCGACCACTCAACTGAAAGTTGAAGAGCCTCTTCGGATAGAAAAGAACAGACCAATGCGTTCAACACAGTAATGAACTAAAATTTGGGGTTTTATCTTTTACTTTGAGGAATTTTATCTTCTGATTGTGCTTTACAAAAAAGGTATAGATTTGTCCACTAAAACAATCTCTTATTCCTCTTTAATCAAGAAATGTGACAAGAAAATTCTTTAACAATTTTCAATGAGCATTATAGGGATTAATGGTGCATTATACTGTGGGTTGATTGAAATATGTTCAGAACATAGGAAGTTTTTTTTTAAATTTTTTTTGAAGAAAATGTGGAGTATGGCCGCTCTGTTTCATTAATAAGCAATTAACTAAACAAACCCAACGTACTAGGCCAAATTACAAACTACAAACAGAAAAATAGAACATGAAGCGACATGACCAGTACATACAATCAGAGCCCACTCCAACTAGAGGGTGGGCCAACAAAAAAGACCAACTAATTGTATATATGTCAAATAAGCTTCGTGCACTGCCTCCCCGACACGCACAGACCCACCTGAAGCGAATCACGCGGGATTTAGACATGCGCCGCTCCCATCCTTCTCCCCAACTCCCATAAACTCTCCAAAATGCTCTCACATTCAGCCCAGTTGAAGTCACAACATAAAAGAGAGTCGTGGAAAGGATACCTTCACATTTCTCACGCTTTAGCTCTCTCAAGCGATTTCTCACCAAACAAAACTCCCACTCACCCTAACTACGACCACAGTCAAATAGAGAGCCGTGAAGAGGATACCTTTCCCTCTCTCACGCTTTTACTCAAGTGATTTCTCACAAACGCCAACATACACCTGCATAGAGTAGTGAAAAGCACCAGAACATAGGAAGTGGTATATTGCAAACAATTAGGAATTGAAGTTCAAACGTAGAGGATGTGTACCATAGTGAAATCCCTGAAATTCCCAAACCTCACATACATACCCTGATCCTGCTGAGATAAACAAAACTTCGACCACTCAACTGAAAGTTGAAGAGCCTCTTCGGATAGAAAAGAACAGACCAATGCGTTCAACACAGTAATGAATTGAAATTTCGGGTTATATCTTTTACTTTGAGGAATTTTATCTTCTGATTGTGCTTTACGAAAAAGGTATAGATTTGTCCACTAAAACAATCTCTTATTCCTCGTTAATCAAGAAATGTGACAAGAAAATTCTCTAACAATTTTCAGTGAGCATTATAGGGATTAATGGTGCATTATACTATGGGTTGATTGAAATATGTTCAGAACATAGGAATTTTTTTTTTGTTTTTTTTAAGAAAATGTGGAGTATGGCGGCTCTGTTTCATTAATAAGCAATTAATCAAACTAACCCAGCGTACTATGCCAAATTACAAACTACAAACAGAAAAATAGAACATGAAGCGACATGACCAGTACATACAATCAGAGCCCACTCCAACTAGAGGGTGGGCCAACAAAAAAAACCAACTAATTGTATATACGTCAAATAAGCTTCGTACACTGTCTCTCCAGCACGCCTACACCCACCTGAAGCGAATCACGCGGGATTTAGACATGCGCCGCTCCCATCCTTCTCCCCAACTCCCATAAACTCTCCAAAACGCTCTCACATTCAGCCCAGTTGAAGTCACAATAAAAAAACAGTCGTGGAAAGGATACCTTCACATTTCTCACTCTTTAGCTCTCTCAAGCGATTTCTCACCAAACAAAACTCTCACTCACCCTAACCACGACCACAGTTAAAGAGAGAGTCGTGAAGAGGATACCTTTTCCTCTCTCACGCTTTTACTCAAGTGATTTCTCACAAACGGCAACGTACAACTGCATAGAGTAGTGAGAAGCAACAGAACATAGGAAGTTGTATATTGCAAACAATTAGGAATTGAAGTTCAAACGTAGAGGATGTGTACCATAGTGAAATCCCTGAAATTCCTAAACCTCACATACGTACCCTGATCCTGAGCTCCTGCAAATGGTGGATTCCAGGTCACAAGAAAGTGGCTTACGATAGAGATAGTGGGACCTACAGTGGTAGAGCTTGTAAGAGCATATGTAGTCGTCAAGACTCAAAATTTTCAAATTTAGGAAATAGAAATAGGAATTTTGAGTTGGGCATGTAGTCGTCAAAAACTGAAAATTTGGTCGAACAATGAATCTAACAAATTCAAACCAATCTCAACCGTTAACTTTTTTAAAAAAAAGTTGAGTCCAACACATTCACCAAAAATTTTTTCTACGCAACGTACACAACAATTCCTATAAGCCCTTCCCATCTCAACCCTTCATCAAAAAAATCAAACAAATCTCAAATATAAACTATATGCATAAACAATCCTATAAGTCAGATTCCATAGGAAAAAAAGCACCAGACGCAAGACCTTCTTGCGTACGTGCTGTTTTCAATTTTTTTGTTTTTTCCATCCGACGCCAAAAGATTTTGTGTCTATTTCGTCAGATTTTTTTTTGAACGGTTGCATAAAGATCTTGCGTATTTTTTTTCTCCTTTTTAATTGTTTAAATTGCTCAGATGCAAGATCACCTTGCGTCTGAAAATTAATTTTTGGATCGAACGCAAGATGATTTTCCGATTTCTTTATTTGGGGAATTCCTATATCGTCTCTCAAATATAGAAGAGTACTGTTTCCTTTTTTCCAAATTTTGGAAATATAGGGAACGACTACAACAGCTCGTTCCCTATATTTTCCAAATTTTGGAAATATAGGGAACACCTACAGATGCTCTAAGTGGTGGTGGTGGGAATTTTTTCCAAAAATAACCCACTTTTTAAAGGTATTTACCAAACTAACTTACTTACTAAACTATTTACCAAACTAACCTACTTGCCAAGACCCTCACTGTTTGGGATAGTGAGTGTAGTTCTATGGTTTTGTCCAATACTTGGAGAAATCTCGCAAAAATACAAAAATCTAAAGACATACTCGCAATTTGAGACAACGAGTTCATTTGAACTAGATTCGTTATCTTAGATAGCTAATGTAGTTATATTTATTTTTTTAGAAAAAAATTGAATATGCAATTTCTACCTGAAATGTATATATACACTCGCTATCTTTATTTAAATTAGACTCGCTATTTCAGATAGCGAGTGTAGTTGTATTTATTTTTTCAGAGAAATTTTGAACATGCAATTTCTATCTAAAATGTATATAAATACACTTGCTATCTGAGATAGCGAGTTTATTTGAACTAAATTCGCTATCTCAGATAGCGAGCATAGTTATATCTATTTTTCAGAAAGAATTGAACATGCAATTTCTATCTGAAATATAAATAACTATACTCGCTATTTGATATAGCGAGTTCATTTTAATTAGACTCGCTATCTGACTAGGTTAGCGAGTAGGTCAGTTTGATAAATAGTTTTGAAAGTGGGTCAGTTTGGTAAATACTTTTAAAAAGTGGGTGATTTTGGAAAAAAATATTGTGGTGGTGGTGGTGGTGGAGGTGGAGAGTTGGGTGTTTTGGCACAGAGTTCAGAGCCAAAAGCCATAAACCCATAAACACATAACCTATCGCTATTAATAAAAAAATTACTATTGAGCTTGGGCCAATACAGATTCCGAATCTAAAAATGTATAAGCTTTTTTTTTTTGATGAATCGGATAGAGCCAAACGGCTCCAGCTATCAAAATATATATAAATCAATAATAACAGTTAAATTACAGACAATAATTAGGGGTTTTACAAGGAGTAAAACAGAAAACATAATACACAAATAGAACAATAATGGCTGCAAAACACTCTAAATGGAGGGTGCGATATCAAAGTGAAGCGCCACACCATAAAAAAAAGGACGGGGGTGGAGCCATCATCTGGGACAATCAAAGCTTCTGATGGAGCCAACCTGGCAACTCGAAACCGAACGAAGATGAGGACGGCTGGAAAGCGCCAAGAGCCAGGAGGCCAAAACCTCCTCGCAAGAAAGCCACCAACTCCACTAGTAGTCCCTGGGAACTCTAGCAGCTCAAAGGAGGCCAAAACAGACTTCCAAAACCACGGATGGCACAGCTTAAACTAGGCTTAACTGCGCACCAGGAGATGACCAGACGCGGACGCTGCATTCCGCGCCTGAATACGGGCACTCACTCGAATCTGTGAAGTATTATAGACTTTCTTATTGTATTTCCGCTTCACAGGAGAGTTCGCAACCAACGCTGAAGAGGGCAAAGTAGACTGGAGGTCAGAAGAACTAGTTTCGATGCGGCGAGATGGGGTCAAGAAGCAACTTGGGGCAACCGACGAGGCTATAGGGATGGCGTTAATAATAGAGGAACGACAGAGGCGAGAAGAGTCATCCGTGACCGGAGGAGACTTATGGGGGATAGAGTACAAGAAGGGTTTAATATCCATCAGGAGCTTATAGAGCCACAATGTAACTCCTAAAAATTGGTATAAAGAAAATAAGCATCCCGGAAAGAGCAAAGAAGACTTAGACCTTTTGGGATAAGATATCCCGAAAGTGCAAGGAGTTTTAAACACTAAAGAGGGGACCTCAATAGAAACATAAGTCTTGCTAGGGAGCACTTGGGGAACCGACGCTTGACACTGCTGAGAGAACCCCCTCTCACAAAAAGACCGATAAATAGAAGAGAAGTATGATGAAAACAATCCAAAATTTTTACTTGAGTTCCCACTCAACGAAGGGACCCCAAGGTTAGATCGAGGAAGAACCTTAAGAGAAAAAAAGCGAGGGAAGGATACGAGGTTCGGATAAACCCTACGCTCCATCAAAATGTTAGCAATATTAGAAGGTCGCAGCGAAACAGGAAGACCACAAGCGGAAGAGAAGGAAAAAATGAATTTCTTAGTTGGCCGAGAATCAACAACAGAGGAGACGAGATCCTTTGCTTTAACATTAGAGAGATTACTAGCCAAGCGGGCGTGAAGCTTGCGTTTTAGGAGGGGATAATTAAGGAAGGCTAGGAGTTTAGCCAGAATGGGATGGCCTCTAGGAAGACCCAGGAGTTTCTGAAGAGAGAAACATCGACTACGAGAGTGACCAAACTTATCGCAGAAGAAGCACTTCAGTTTGTTAACACACTCACGTTTAAAATGCCCAGGAAGAAGGCATCTGAAGCAGACCAGATGAGGGTCAGAACAATGCGGAGAACGGAAGTTAGAGGAGATGGGAGAGCTACGATGAACTACTATGTCAACCAAAAGATGGTGAGACGAATCCCCCATAGAAACCAGAACAGAATCTAAAACTGGGAGAGCAAGATACAGGCTCCGAGAGGGCCAAAGTAGACTCCAGCCCTAGATAGGCTCAAATCTAAACCCTAAAAGAGGAATAGAACAGGGAAATGGATCCCGACCAAGAACAGCCACACCTACCAAAACAACACGGCCAGAAGAAAACAACACAGACCACAAAGTGGCAATCGCACCCACCAATAGAAAGAGAAAGAAAGATGATGATTTAGATGAAGAGAGGAAGAACAGAGCAATCGAAATTGCTCCAGTGCTAACAGCTTGGCGCTGAGCAAGCCACCGAAAGTAAAAATCCCCAAAGGGAAACCCAGCACCGGGAAAAAAAAATTTCGAGCTGGACAAGATCGGTCAAGCTGGACAAAACCACAGGTATCTCTAAAGACACAGCGTCGCACAAAAGCAACCCCAAACACTACTCCCAAAATAAATATTACAAGAAAAGAAGTAAACTAGAAGCTCAGATGATCTTACAGTGCTCCGGCGAACTCACAGGCGAAAAAACAGTGGAAAATCTGACGAAGCCGCGGATGGGGATCGCGACTGTGGAATAGAACCTCACCGAGCTGAGAAAGGCAGCACCTTAGGAGAACTGGGCGTCACCGAGGAAAGGCAGCTCTTTTGGAAGAGGGAGCAGAGAGCAGAAAAGAGAGACGTTGCTCCCAAGAGCCGTCGGAGAGCTCGACCGAATCCGAGAGGGGGGAAAGCAGACGCGAAAACTGGGCGGGATGGGAAACGGAGGATATGGGTTTG
Organism: Hemerocallis citrina; assembly: GCA_017893485.1. Lineage (NCBI taxonomy): Eukaryota > Viridiplantae > Streptophyta > Magnoliopsida > Asparagales > Asphodelaceae > Hemerocallis > Hemerocallis citrina. The sequence continues at coordinate 31,240,219 of CM030363.1, forward strand.
TAGAGGAGGAAGAACTGACCAAACTAAATGAAGGACGGGAGGGGGAAGGAAGGAAGGAGAGGCCGGATCTAGGGGATGAATGACGGAGATGAATGAACAGTAACGATCGCTTTTCAAATCGCTTCCATGAGATGCAATGTCTGAATTTTTTTTTAATAAAGAGTCTACCACAGTGATGTATAAGCTTTTCAAGTTGGGTGCTTTACAAAATACGCTGAGTTGACTGCTTTACAGAAGGGTAAGTTTCACTAAACTCTACCCATGTTTCATCATATACCCATATCTTTCTTTAATGTTCGATTTGCTATGCACGTAAACATGTTGCGATTTACTGCTTTAGCACTAACGTCATCACTTTTTGGTTAATTTGACCATCATACTCCTAATTTGACAGGTCAAAGCACCCCCTCTCTCGCTCTATTACAGCTTAATTTGCTTTCCTTTTTTTAAATAATCAAAATATACTTGCTAAAAATAATTCTTGACATTCTCTTTATCTTATTTTTCATTTTGTAAATAGAAGAATGAGATAATAATCATATTTAATTATGAAAAATAAGTTCATTAAAAAATATTAGTAGTTAGGGGTATTTTAGGATAAAATCGTCCCAATAAAGTTAAAAATCGTCACGCGATACCTACAAAAAATATGGATGGAGTACACGAAATTGCAAAAAAAAGATCTTGGTATGGTAATCTGCAAATTGGTGAAACATGGGTACAATTTAGTGAAATTTACCCTTTACGGAATACATTGTGCTCTAACATCTATATAATAAAATACAAAGAAAGCTATCAAGTGGCTCTCCTTCAATTTCCCCCAAATCAATGGCCCAGATCTAACCTCATAAAACACATTTTCCCCCCTCCCCAAAAGTTTCCCCCCAAAACTCAAATTCAAATTCCCCTCCTCCCAAAATAACTCATTTATTTATTTAATTATTTCTTTCTCTATCTCTTTCTCTCTCTCTATCTATATAATAAAATACAAAAAAAGCTATCAAATGGCTCTCCTTCAGTCTCTCCAAAATCAAAGGCCAAGATCTAACCTCACAAAACACATTCCCCATCCTCCCCAAAAGTTTCCCCTCAAAACTCAAATTCAAATTCCTCTCCCCCAAAAGAACTCATTTATTTATTTAATTATTTCTCTCTCTCTCTCTCTCTCTCTCTCTCTCTCTCTCTCTCTATATATATATATATATATATATATATATATATATATATATATATATATATACATCCCCCCCCCAACCTCAAAATAGCTCATTTATTTATTTAATTATTTAAATCTCCTCTCTCTCTCTATCTATATATGTGTGCGTGTGCATGTGCGTGTGTGTGTGGAAACATAGACTTTTATACCCCAATTTATAATTATTTTTCACCATATACTAATAAACAAAATGGATTTTTATTTACAACTAATTATTATCATACTATTCAAACTTCAGCTACATAATTGTTGATTTACTGTTTACAAAACTTTTCATATGATGTATCGTTCTGAAGACGTGCCATAGGCACGTGGCCACGGGCAAATCTAGTTTATATAATAAATCACAATGTAATTTAAAAAAAAACTATCACGTAACTCTCATTCAATTGAAACAAAATCAATGGCTCGCATTCACCCTCCAAAACTAAATTTATTTACCCCAAAACATAAACCATCCTCACTTTATTACTATCTCTCTCTCTCTCCTCTCTTCACTTTATCCCTCTCTCTATCTCTCTCTCTCATCAATTCACTTTTCAGATAATGATGAGCTAAGACATTCTTCAAAAATTGGATGGTTAATAGTAACACTAGCATGCTGGACTTTTCTTTAACTTTTTAATGTGCTTTGTCTGCATTTTTTTTATATGTTTTGCTTTACCTGCATTTTCTTTATGTGTTTACAGGATTTTTCATATACTACATCATTCACAAAAGATGTGTCGTAGGCACGTGTTCACGGGCAAACCTAGTCTATATAATAAATCACAAGACAATTTAAAAAAAGCTATGAGATAGCTCACCTTCAATTGAAATAAAATCATTGGCTCATATTCCCCCACCCAAAAGACATTTCCCCCCACCCAAAAAAAACTTTTTTTTAAATTTCAAAACATAAATAATTCTCACTTTATTACAATTTTTCTAAAACTTTTTTTTTTCCTTTCAAAACATAAATAATTCTCACTTTATTACTATTTTTCTCATCTCTTTACTTTTTCATCTCTCTCTCTCTCTCTCTCTCTCTCTCTCATATCTTTTCACTTTTCAGAAAATGAGGAACTACAAAATTATACATTTTTCAAGAGTTGGATGGTTGGTAGTAACATTAGCATGATTAATTTTATTTATTGAGTAATGTTCCATTCTGCACTAGGCCTCTGTGTGCACTCGGCCTTCTCGCTTCCGGATCGACGATCCGAACCGTTCATATTGATCGTCACATATAACTTAGTTTAAATATATAAAATCAAATCATTTGAAATTCTTTTGCCCATCCATTGAAGTGTTACAAAATTGTATGACTGAAAATCGTTGTTTATTATAGTCACATGATGGATGAGCAAATAAATTTTAAATAATTTAATTTTATATATTTAGACTAATTTAGACATGTAGATCAATGTAAACGGTTCGGATCTTCGATACGAAGACAGGAAGGCCGAGTGCACACGAGTGTACACAGAGACCTAGTGCACAACGGAATATTACTCTTATTTAATTTTCTTATGTGCGTTGTCTGTATTTTTTTTTTACGTGTTTTGCTTTACCTGCATTTTTTTTTATGCATGTACAGAATTTTTTATATAGTGTATTATTCATGAAGACTGCCATAGATATGTGTCCACGGTCAATCCTAGAACCTTTATAATCCAAAGTGGTGGCTATAGGATGGTTGGAATAATGATTGGTGTATCAAGTACAAATGTATATAAGCAAATAAATAAGAAAAACAATACTTCTATGTTTACAAAGAACAGCGGATCTCGTAGAGGGAGAGTTTTTAAATGACCAGTCCATGAATACTGGAACTCCTCTGTTTACTTGACGTGTTCACTGGAGTTATGATATTGGCATTATCACTGGAGTTCTCGTATTGGAAGATGTAGTTGTATTTGCTTTATTTTTTTGTCGAAACAAAACAAAACAAAATATCTTTAGATTTAAAGTAGTTTGATGGAGTTCTCGTATTGGAAGATGTAGTTGTATTTGCTTTATTTATTTGTCGAAACAAAACAAAACAAAAGATCTTTAGATTTAAAATAGTTTGATGGAATAGTGTTGTGTTAGAGCATCCACTATTGTTACATATTTACCTATTAAATAAAAATTTTCACTCTTTTTCGCCCATTATAGTTCGCTAAAAACTTACTTAATTTTTAGAATAAGTGTGAACAGTACCCGTCTAATTATAGCAGTCAACAATAGGGATTTTCATATATAGAAGACGGAAGATTGAGTTCCGTCTCTTATATTAAAATAGGTGGACGGAGTTCTTCTTCTGTCTCGCTTCTTTTATTAATTAATTAAATAATTAGAGTATAGGATGGAAAATCTTCTTCCGTCCCACGACATTTCTGCGTTAAATGTGTTCTACTTCCGTCTCTTATACTTTTATTCTTTAACCTTTTTTTTATAAAATTTTAAAAGATTTACACTTTTTTTCACAGAGTCAGATTATTTCAATTTTTTTTGGGTTTAAATAACATTAAAAAAAAATTGGCCTTAAGCGAGAAGATGATCTTTTTTCTGAGCCTTTTTTTTCTATTTTTTTTTTGGTTTAAATAACATTTTAAAAAAAATTATGCCCTCAGACATAAGATGTTCTTTCGTCTGGGCAAATATTTTTTTTTATTTAAATTATTTAGCCAGACGGTACATCATCTTCCGTCTGGCAGATATTTTTTAAAAGAAAAATAAAAAATTGCTCCAGACGGAAGATGTTCTTCCGTCGCTCAAATTTTTGCTATTAAAAATATTAGCATAAGTATTTGACGGAGGATCTTCTTCCGTCTATATATTTTATTATTTTTTCCCTCAAAATTTGGCTTTTACAATAGCAGCGAATCTATCCTATTGCTATTTTCCAATTGCCAAATACCTATATTTTGACAACAACAATAGTGATGCTCTTATAGGCTTATAGCTAAGCCGATAATTTCATTAGAAAGTAAATTTCTTTTTTCTTCCTCTTGCATAAGAGCAGCACTTCATATTTTTTAAACACAAACAAAATTTATCTCCCTTGAAATTGTTTAAAATGTTTTACCCGAAACATTCACTACAGTCTTTTCAGCTACATTATTGTTTTTCAAACACAATACAAAACACAACATTCTTTTATATATTGACCCAATCTGAACAAGAACAAGTTATACCATTACTGAACTTTTAGCCTAAATATGTCTCCTATTTCAAGTAAGAGCATCCACAGTCGTTCAATGGAAAAAATGGCAAAATACATATTTTAGCAATGCATTTCTTCGAAATGTTGCAGTCGTTGAAAGGTAAAAAATGCATAAATTTATTTAAAAAGTAACAGACGAAACATCATGTTTCGTCTGTTAATAAAAAAATAATTTATACAGGCCGAAAGTTAAAAAATATTAATAAAAAATACGGGACGAAACATGATGTTTCGTCCCAAAGGAAATTAAAAATAAAAATAAAATAAAATAAAAGGAATGGGACGAAACATCATGTTTATTCCCACATATTTTATTTGGTTTTTATATATTTTTTTAATTCGGACGAAACATCATGTTTCGTTCGATCAATTAAAAATATAATTAAATAATCCAGACGAAACATGATGTTTCGTCAGCTATAATATGCATTTTGCTATTTCGAATGCTATTTCTCCCTTTCTACTGTACACAGATTGTTAAAAATGGCAAAATACATCACGACTATGTGCACTACAGTACCAAAAAAATGACAAAAATGACAAATAAGCAAACAACTGTGGATGCTCTAACAGCCCTAGAAGTTAGGACATCCCAAAGACAAATTTAGCTGTATCCTTTTGACATTATCGATCTTCCTACAAATAAAAGTCCAAAATTAATTGGTATAAACAATCTTTGGCATTGGAGTTATTGAAATTTATGTACATAATCATACATACAAAATTTAAAGCGGCAAAAACATCATCACTGCTTTCTGTATACAACCAAAGAAATCAACAAAACTCTCTGTATAAAAATGTTTGGAGTTTGTCTCTCTAGAAAATCTAGAGAGATAAGCTCTCTCCTAAAAAATCCAGAAACAAAAATCCAAACCCTAGATCTGAGCTTGGGGGGTGACCGGCGGCTAGGGTTTCCTCGCCGTCGCCCCCCCCCCCCCCCCCCCAAAAAAAAAAAAAATCCCTTTCTGCTTCCTCTCAACCTCTCTCTCCCAACTCTCATCTTCTCTTTCCCTCTTATCCCCCCCCCCCCCCCCCCAAAAAAAAATCCTTGCCTTTCTTTTTCGGAATCCGGTCGTCATTTGGGGTCTACTCCGGTGTCGGAGTGGGATGCGACGGCGAGGGTCGAGAGCGCCGCATCTTTGGCGGGGCAAAAGGTGCCGCACTGGGTGTAGTTCGCTGGTCGTGATTGTGGTTGTGGGACAAGCTGACTGGGGCTTGCGTCATCGGAGATGGCGACGCAGATCTCAGTGGTGCCACCGGTCGTCATTTGGGGTCTACTCCGGTGTCGGAGAGGGATGCGACGGCGAGGTCGTCATTTGGGGTTGACTCCAGTATCGGAGAGGGATGTGACGGCGAGGGTCGAGCGCGCCGCATCTTTGGCGGGACCGAAGGTGCCGCGCGGGGTGTAGTTCGCCGTTCGTGATTGTGGTTGTGGGACGAGCTGATTGGGGCTGACGTCATCGGGGATGGCGACACAGATCGCAGTGGTGCTCGGACTGGTTGCGTCGGACTGGTAGCGGGAGTGCTGCCTAGCGCCGGCGTGGAGCGACGAGCGGCGAACTACGGGGTAGTCGGGGCTATCGTGGAGACATGTGGGGGAGGTCGGGGAGAGAGTGGGGGGAAGGGGGATTTGTGATTTGGGAGTGCTGCGGTAGGGGGGAGATTTGAATTTCAAATTGAGTTTTGAAATTTGAGTTAACGCGGTGGAGTCCCTAAGATCCAAATTTGTCCATAATATCCAAATTACAACCGACTTACAATTAGCAACAAAATGTATCCTAGTTGGTATAGATGATGATTGTCGGGCAATTTTATAGTTTGGATTCTACTTTGACCGTGGTTGGTTAAAGTGAGGGGTGCCTTTGGTTCTCTCATGTCAGAGGGCTCGCAGGGGTCAGGTGCGACGTCAACCCTCATTGCGAGGTTGCGGTGAGAGTCATCGAGGTTGAAGCGAGGGGATGAGAACGAGGACTCAATCTTGATATGGAATTGTCAGTTTGGTGGAGTACCTGTGGGATCTCTAATATGGTGCTTACGCTTGTCGTATGGGTCACTGCTGGGGACGACGAGGGAGAGCGTACGATAGTTGGAAAGGATAAACGGCGTACAAGCGGGGGACTGAGTGAGAGAGTGAGCCCAAATTGGCACGAGAAAGTTGTTCTGACGGGGGTGGCCGATCAGTAGGACTAGATTTCGTTGTATTTTTTATTTGTTGATTGGGGTGTATGAGTTCCAGAACCCAGCCTATTGGCATCTGAAATTTATAAGTCTTATTTGTTTTTGGTATGTTTTGTTAAATTCTGTTTAATGAAACGCGGGAGTTTTTTACCCAAAAGAAAACTCTCTGTACCCCCAAAAAACACACACACACAAATTTTTTTTAAAAAAAACCAAAAATAAATATAGATAAATAAATAAAAGAAAACGTCAGACTTTGTTTAACGCCGCCGTCGAACATTCCTCCACCTCCTCCTTGCCTTCCGCGCCACTCTTCCCTCCCAACGGACCCATCACGCCGTTAAACATCACCCCCTTAACCGAACCGGTAGTCCCCCAATTCTTCAACGAAAGCGTCCTCGATAAGAAGGAACCCCACCGGTCGGACCAGCCCAGCCGTATGCTCCTCCCAGCGCTGCCCAGGCTCCCTTCCCTGTATATGTACACTCTCCTAGTGCTTGCTTCACGTCGAAACGCCACACAACTTGTCGTCCTCTGCAAATTGGCAGCCACTATTTCCTTCCGAATATCCTCCGGTAATCGCAGAGTAAACCTGTCTAAATTCTGCCCTGGCTGGACTAACGAGTGCCCGGTTGAGTGGGACCTGGGGAAATTCACTGGCCGTGCCTGGGATCTCGCTCTTTTTAAGTTTACAAACCTCTCCAAGTTGTTCATCTTAGATCTGCAGCTTTCGTCGTTGTCCTCATCAATTCGAATAATACTGGCCGTCATCTCCTGTTCATCTTCTGCTGCTGCTGCTGCTGCTGGTGGTGGATCAGTTGGTAGCTCCAGTTGCTCCGGACTAGTCTCAGCTGTTAGAGCGTGATGAGCCTCGGCCTTGGTTTTTTCATCACTGCCGTTAAGATTGCATCTGCAGATTGGACATGTCACATGAGCTGCAAGCCAGGCGTCGATGCAGTCAGGATGAAACACGTGACTGCATTTCGGCAGCAGGCGCAGAGTTTCGTCGCCTTCAAATTCACTTAAGCAGACGGCGCATTCTAACGACCCTTTGCCGATTTTGAGGCCCTTTACTTCGGAGTAGACGAGAGTGGGGAAGGTTTGTAGGAGTTCAGGGTCAAGGCCGCGTTGCCGGCGGGAACGGGCAGCGAAGGCGGTGGAGGAGGAGGATAAGCGTGGGTTGAGGCGGTCTCCAGCGCACTGGCGGATGTACATGGAGAAGAAGCCGAGGAAGAAGAAGGCGGAGATGAGGACGATGATGACGATGGCCATGGTGGGGTTGAAGTTGGTGTTGGGAAAATATTGATTGTTGTTGTTGTTTTTGTTGTTTGAGGACTGAGCTGAGGAGTACGAGGTGGTGACGAGGAGGAAAAGGAGGAGGTGGCGACCGGCGGTGAGGTGGCGGTGCTGGGAAGCCATGGTTTGGGAGAGAGGGGGAGAGTGAATGAGGGGTTTAAATAAGACAGGGGAGGGTGAGAAGTCAAGGATTAGTGGGAGCTTAATTACGAATTATGAGTTGGGGTGGTGCTAAAGTGACAAGATTCTAAACGGGCATTGTGCACAAGATTTTGTCAATAGGTGCAGGAATGGTTGTGGGAATGGAGATGAAGTAGAGGGATGCTTTGAGGTGTGCACCGTCTTGCGGTCTAGTTGACGGAGTTGAGTACCCGTGCAAGATGTCGTGAATGGATCAAATGCATATACGGTTGTTGCCGCTTATTTTAGTGTGGGAGCAAATAGATAGTGAGTTTATATTTTGAAGTAACCTACTAAAGATGTAATATTTTATCGTCGCCGTAAAAAGAGGTTAGAGTTAGAGCTCTTGAGATTGAATATGGATCGTTGAAATAACACCTTGATCTGAATCCGGCAGTTGCAGGTGTAGCCAATGGACCTGCAAAAAGCCTGAAGCACAGGGGATGACCCAGCGATAAACCTTCCGACATTCAAGTCAGAACCAAAGAGAGAAAGAGAGTTTGAGAGAGAAATTGTACCTTCGGACTGAGGGAGGGGGGAGGAGATTTATAGGCCAGAGAAATAGTTAGGAGATTGATATGAATTTGTTATAACCTTATTTGATTCTCCCACTTTAAGAGATAGAATTGGTTACTCTCGTATTAGAGATAAGATATTTGACTTACAACCCTCATAAACTGGGTGTCTCTCCTAGTGGTCTAGTCGCTTTTAATGGACTTGAAAGCACCTCATGTTTTATTAATGAGCCTGAAAGAGGTCCGAACATGTTAAAGATGTCATTTACTGTTAATCTACCTGTAGAAGCTTTAAGATCTGTGTTGGAATCATACGGCCCTGATTTGCTGCGATTTTTACTTTATCATAAGCCCCCCCTTCTCAGAAGACGTTTTTCTTGGCTTTCAGAAAATAGTTCGCCTAATTTTAGAGTTCTGGTTACAATCTTAGCTTTCAGAAACGATTAAAGATTCTGGGAACTAGTCAGAAGTTTTTGGAGGTGGCGAATATTTTCTGAATTTTTTTGGAATTTCCCTAACTTTTTCAGATTCATTTTCCAGAAATTTAAATTTTTTTTCGAATTTAATAATTTTTTTTGGAATTTTTAATTAAATTAAATTTTTAAATGATGTTTAAAGATTTTTTTATTAATTTATCAGCATGGCATGCTTTTTGGAGCAATCACACACGTTGATCACGCTTAGCTCGCTAGTTGATGAGGTTGGGTGGTAGCGATGAGGTAGTGATGATGACGCGACATGACTTCATCTGGAGCGTTGATCAGAGCGGGGATCGTCCGCTGAGTGACATCGAACAGTCGAGAAGAGGGCATAAGAGAGGAGGTAGCGTGGCTTCATCCCACACATCCATCATGGGGGGCTCGGATATCTGAGTGATCCATTGGTTATCAGAGGCTATGAGTACCCCCATGGTCGTCGGACCATTTGGGCGAGCAACTGTTCATCTTCCCCGTTTTGAGCTCTATGTTTTGGGTGACCAAGACACTTCGGCGACCATACTGATTTTGTCAAGCAAACTCATGGCGAGCAAGCCCTCGACGACCACCTTGGCTTCATCGAGCAAAGCTTCAAGACGAGCAAGCTTATGGGCAACCAAGTTCGGCGAGCAAGAGCTTCGGCGACCAACATCCTCGGCGACTAATGTGCCTTCGCGACCTCCTCTTCACCTTCTTTTGCTATTAAGGAGGTTGTGGTACTAGGAGTCTCTTCGGTGACCTAGCTTTGGTCGACCAAAACTCTTGGCAACCAAACCCCCTTTCGGGGAGCAAAGCTCCTTCTTCCCAGTCGAGTAAAGGTGCAGGTGGTGACCCCTCTTTTTGTCGAGCAAGGACCTTTGGGTGAGCATGGCTCTCAGCGACCAAGCTCTGGGCGAGCAAACTCTTGGCAATCACCTTCCTTTTCGTCCAGCAGTGCTTCGGGCGACCAACATTTGGGCATAAGCTTTTGTTTGGCCTTGAGTCTCGTTCATGCTGGTCTTTTGGGATCGAGATTCGTCTATATTCTAAACGGGGTTATATTAGGCCGAAGCTTGAAGTTGGCATCTTGGCAGAGCTAGGTTTTGGCGAGGTTTCGGAGTTTCGGATCTGTATTGAGGTTTTTTGGTTGGGTTGGAGGCAGATCAGCGTGGAGGTCAAAGTATGCACAGCTTCTGGTTGGAGTCAGGCTAACCCAAGTTTGAGGCTTGAGATTGGAGTTCGGGCCTTTTGAAGCTTCTCCCCATAGTCGAGGTTGGAGGTAGCCTAGCTTGGATTTTGCTAGGTTTTTTGAGCTTGATCATCTCCTACCTTGTAGTTTTGGTTGAGTTTGTGTGTAGCTTTTCGAAGCTTTTCCATATAGCCGAGGTTGGAGATAGGGTTTTTGGTTAAGCTTAGGAGCTTTGGGATTGTTGAAGCTTGAGTTCTGTGGAGCTAGGGCATGGAGCTTCGAGTTTCTCATTGTAGTCAGGGTTGTTGTGGAGCTAGACATGATCAACTTGGAGCTTGGTTGAATTGAGTTTCTTCTTCCTGAAGTTGAACCTGCATTTGCACCCACCAAGTGTTTATTGATCGGTCCACCCCATTCACTTCTATCTTGGTTTGGAGATTCCTCGAAATTTTCCCACCAAGTGTTTGTTGAGTGGTGTATTCGATCAAACCCCTCTTTCGTCGACCAAGATTTGTGTTGTTCACTTGTTTTGTCGATCAAACGTTTCATTATTGGCAGATTGCTCTTATTAAACATTTTGTTGTTTGCTTGTTTTTTCGATTAAACGTTTGATCTTTGAGGCTCTATAAATAAGACCCTTGTATTAGGATTCGATGGTATTATCAGATCAAATACATAGCGAAAAAATAACAAAGAAATATCGAAATCTAGACATGGATCCGTGCGAAAACCGTAAATCGTGTTTAGGAGTTATACATTGAAGATGGAGCTACTGTCTCCAATTAATGTCGATCACAACACTGTAAAGTTGCGGTGCCTTTACGGTATCCACACGAATGGGTCAAATCAAGCTTTCCCTCACGCCGTGGTGCTAGCTGCGGGATGGGGATGTTCCTCACAATCTCTCTTTCTCACAATTTCTGTGATGGCTAGGGTTTTCTCATGTCAGACTTTTCCATAGATACGTATCATATATATAGCTGTAGAAAATCAACCCTAAGAGAGAAATGAGGCTGTTGGACTCACAATCTGACCTGGTTCAGATTCGTGTGTGGGCCTTTGAACTTTAGTCAGTCAATTTAATCTAATTAAATGTTCAACCAATGTCAGGAGTCCAAGTCTTACTTGGATCCCCAATTAAATTCATCTTATGAGTTTAAATCTCAGTTTCGATCTATTCTAAGTGTGTGACCATGTATGTTCTCGTTACGTTGACAGTAATACTAAAATCATATTCTAGTATTACAAACAATGAACAGTATCTAGCAATACATCACTGCTAATCAAGTAACGGAAAAGTCAGTTATTAGACATAACCTATCTGTGACCAATGTTACCATGTAGTCTAGTCCCTTTGTTTAGATATCTTAATTAACCACAAGGCATAAAGCGTGTCACCCTTGTATAGTTCAGTCTTTGGTTTCTTGATGTCTGAGTAGAATTACTAAAACAAATGAGCCTAATATCTCATATTGACTCATTTGAGCACGACCATGCATTTTGCAGTCTCACTCAATCAAGGGGCCCATAGATATCGCTCCTGTTATGTAAGAGAGACAAATCTCACTCAATCAAGAGGCCCATAGATATCGCTCCTGTTATATAAAAGGGACAAATCATATTTAAGTTACTCACATCCTTATGCATAATTTATAGTATATTCAATAGTTGACTTTATAATCACCTTATTACATCAACATTTGATGAAATTAAAATATATAACTTCTCATGTAGGGAACCGTAGTGACTTCAAGTCAAAGGACTACATACACCATGATCACTGTGAGAACCGCTTATGATACTCACCTAACATCCATGCAGCGTTCACATAGTGGGTCAGTCTAGTGCATTATTACTCTAATATATACCCATGTGAAGACTTGATATCTCATATCCATGACCCGTGAGATATGGTCATCAGTCTACGCACATACTAGTCTCTATATATTATTTTTGTCCTAATTCACAATAATACTTGACTAGGGACATTTAAGAATAGTGTTCTGATTACAACTAATAGGATCTCACAATCAAGTTATGCACTTGATATCCCATGGTATTGAACCTACTATTCTAAGGACTTTATTATATTTATTTAATCAAAATAAACAACACAATAAATGAAATGCCTCATATATGAAATAAATATCATGATACAATGTAAATTAGTAATGTCAATACACAACTGGCCTCTAGGTTATACACCAACATCTCTCCCTCCCCAAAATTTTTCATTTACCTCCTGTAGTGCTCCGAATTTTCAATACAATATCTCAGAAATACGTGGCACAATTTCCAGCATTAACCTCAATTGTAATAGTAAACATAGCCAAAACACAGATAAAATTTTTCAACTTTTATTACATTAGTTCTTTACAAAGCACAGTAGAAAAACAAACACCTTGAATTACAATTCTTTCTTTTACAATAAATTCTTTTACAATTTACATAAGCCATAACATCAATCTAGCACAAGCATCCAAATCCCAAGCTATAAGAACCTACCTGTAAAACATGAGGCTAGAGATAACCCTAACTCCCAAAACTACAGGTGTTAGCCATAACTGTGTGAGTGACATCAAAAGAAAAACAACATAAATAAAACATAAGGCATAGAGTCATAATCAACATGTATCAACAATAAGAATAAATGAAATAAAAAATATTGATAAATAAAATATGAATACATCAAGTGAAGCTAGACTAAGTGTCAAGTGTAGGAAAACAGAAACAACATGCATAAAATCAAGTCTAGAAAATACCAATGCTATATGCTGACTCTCTAATGCATACTTGTTGGATTCTATGCATCCCACTCTACATAGGTCCGGTGCAAGCCCTTAACGTTCTTCACTTGATAGGGTTTGATCTCCTGCTATGCAACTAGTCCTACTACGATGACTACTACGAAATATAGATAAACTGTGAGTATTAGCCCACGCCCCGATAATTTCGGAGGTCAATCTCTATCCACAGATAATTTTGGAGACTATTTTACTCACACCGGAGAATCTTCGAGAATACCCCACATCGCAAGCTATGACACCTCATCACACGAATACCCCATGAGTGTCGCCTCGACCCCGATAATTTTGGAGATCAATCCCACACCGCAGGTAATTCCGGAGACTATTTCACTCACACCTCGATAATTCCGGGGATTATCTCACACTGCAGGCCATATGGAGGTCCATAACACATATTCTCATTTCATCATATCACCATCTAGTGTCTATCCTTATCTTTTTAAGTTATTTAATTAATTTTGAATCTTCTAGAGTTGGTGTACCCTACCGGACTTAACTCGACTGATCAATAACAAAGCCACAACTGGCCAAACCACAAAATCTCAACTGCCAGTATCTAGGACCCCACACACTCTCTAGAGACTCACAACTCAACCATCAACACAAAATCTTTCATTTTAATCACTTCATTTCATTGTTAACTTACTCACAATGAGAAATTCATTCAATCAACGTAAATTCGAATCACATTTGTAATCATCCAATGCCTACAAATTTTAGTTAAGAAATTTGGAACATCACATTGTTTTAAAGGTGTTATATATATTCAAAAAGGAAGTAGGGAAAGCTTGAAAGGATCCAGTCTAGCAGCTTATTCAATCTCTTATTGCATACAGTGAATGTCATCAGGTCAACCACAACTTCTCTTACTAAGTACTAATATAGACAGGGGCCAAACATGCTTATATAATGTATGGACTAAATAATGTAAACATGGACTAGTATATTCATTCATTAATATTGTTTGTGTATGAATATATATATATATATAGAAGATCCTCTTTAATGAAATGAAGTTGTGCATAAATGTATATATAATCCTCTTTCTTGTATGCAGCTTGTGTATATGCATATATAAAAAAAATCCTTTTTACTGTGATAAAGCATATGTGTGTGTATGTATGATATAGAAAACCCCTTTTACTGAAATGAAGCATATGCATGATATAGAAGAAGCCCTTTTATTGAAATGAAACATATGTGTATATATATGATATAGAAAAATCCCTTTTTACTGAAATGAAGTTTATGCAGGATATAGAAGAAGGTCCTCAATGCATACACAAAGAAACTACCCAACACAAAAACTTACGACTACTACTTAGACACAGATACTGGATGTGTATGCAAAGATGAATTTTTGTTCATGTGTGCGGATGCACAGCAATGTAGCAGAAGCAGTTATCTATAGCTAAAGAAACTTGATACTCAAACCAAACTTAAACAATTTACTAGTTAATTAAAGGTATAGGACTGGTTTCCTTGATGGTTGATAAGGTATATTAGGACTTTCAAAAGCATCAGTGTACTTACTCTAACATGACTAACTTCATATATATACCCATATAGGTATGAACAGCAGCCTACAAATTTTAGCATACATATATAATGAGTTCCCAACTATAATTTGAACAAGGATTTAAAGGAAAGGGGGAACCTGCATCTATACATTGTGCACATGCACAAACTAGGTCTAAAGTTCTTCTTCATGATAAAAGCAGTATATATATATATATATATATATATATATATATATATATATATATATATATATATATATATATATTAGGTCAATAATACAATGGACAAACCATACCCAGTTTTGCTAGTTCAAGCTTTGACCAAAATCAATCTTACAAGAACTTTTACTCAAATATTTGTTTTGAAAATCTCAACCTGCACATGAAAATAATGAAGAGTTCTTTTTCGAAACCTGATTTTCCTCTCAAAGTTTCATTATGTGTGATTATCAAATTCAAATACAAGTAGTTTTATCACCTCAGTCCTCATATTTGCCAAAACCCATCAAAACATGCACAAACATAGACCCGAAATGTGTTAAATTCAATTTTACTTAAATCTTGGTTCTTTATCATAAATTTTGGTTTACTTTCATGAAATCTCATCATACAACTCAACACATATATTTAAATTAACAACAATAAGATTAATAACATCCTATTCATAATTTCTATTAGGTTCTTAATACCTCTCAAGTCATCAAATTAGGGTTCCAGTCATCCATAGTGTAGTTTCAAGAAAAGATTCAATTTTTAATTCATCTACTCATCAAAATTCATTATATCTTCATATCATCATCTAACATGGTTACTAATAGATAAAACTTCGCATACAACATGCTTAGAACAATAAGAAAACAACCATATGTCACTCACCTTATTGAAGAATCAACCGAAGATAATAAAGAATAAGAAAAATCTCTCCTTTTGCAAGAAAACCAAGATCCTCGCTTTAAAACTCCAAGAAAATAATAATAAGAAATTTCTTTATGTTATCCAGCAAAGAGACGGCTGCACTCCACCCTATATAGGCCGAGATTTGATGTATCTAGGGTTTTTGAATAGATTTGTAAATACCTCGTTTAAAATATATCTTTACATATATATATCCTTATAATTGGAAATTAAATAAAACCAACTTAATTGAGATTTAAAAACAAAAAAAAGTACCCTATAACTAGCTGGCTCTGTTCTGAAAGTCCAGAAAACGAATTTGCACTTTTGCCCCTCTAAATGGCAATTTTGCAAAAAGACTCTTCTTTATCAAAACTTGCAAAATAAACCAAATTTATTAAAACAAAGAGTAAACTCTTTACCTCTGAGTTGACTAGGCATCATGCCCAGCCCAAAAATATGAAAATTTGGAGTTTTCACTCAAAGTGATAATTTTGCACAAAAGTCCATCTTTTTGTAATATTTGCAAATAGGTCCAATAATTATCAGAAAAGTTCAGAAAATTTACAGATAATATTTAATAATAAATAATGAGTTTTACCAAAAATAAATTTTAACTTTGAAATTCTCAAGAAAATATTTGCACGTGTTTTGCATGCGTAAAAAGTAAATTTTAGAAAAATATTTATTAAATCACCAAAAATTATTTTAATTCATTTATTAATCTTAAAAGTATTATTTAAAAATCTGGGGTATTACACCTCCACTTACACTGTCTACAAATTTTTGAAAGCTTCTATCTCTAGATATTGTGGTGGTTTACCGGGCAGACCTCGTGGTTTGCCTAGTATTTTGACGATGGTGCTAGTGGTCGTTGTATTTTCAGTGTTCTTGTGATCATGATCATGTAACTCCTTTGGTATCATTTTCTGTTATTTCTAGCATTTCATCAAGCAATTCTTCTTCTGTTGCGATTAGTTTAGAGCTAGACGGTGACGTTGAATCCACCTATTTCACTAGAGAGGAGAAGAGGAAAGATGTGGTGGTCATTCCACTATCGTGGAGACGGTTGTTGAGCATGAAAGAGACAGGGGGAGTGCACTTAAGACACCGTTGTTTTTAGTTCTTGAATTGATTAGGGAATACCCCGTAGTAGATCAAGATTTTCTTTAGGAATGGCATGGAGTATGCCGAGCCAAACCCAATCCACATCACTGAGGCTGATTTTGCAATCACTATTCTCACAAGGGAAGAGCTTGCCGTGATCAAGGCATCTTTTGGCATTCCTTCAGAGTATGAGTTACTCTTACCGGGTCCCGAAGTTAGAGCATGCTACACGATGTCTGAGGAGTAGTGTTTCTTCCTTTGTGATGTCGTTTATGGCAGACTTCGTTTGTCTCTTTACCCTTTTGTTAGAGAGGTGCTCAATTGGTATAGGATGTGTCCGATGCAACTTATGCCAAACGTGTGGGGGCACGTTGTGGGATTTTCCTACAATTTTGTAGGCTCGGAGCTGAATCGAGTCTCACCGTCTTTATGAAACACTTCAAGATTGCCCCACAGAAAAAAAAATTGAGGAACGATGGTACCATTGTCCTCATAGCAATCGGGGGGTAATCGAGGTTCCCGACTCGATTAAGTGTTGGAAAGAGAAGTTTCTCATCGTTCGTAGTGTTGAATCGTGGGGAATTTCCACGACATGGAGAAGGATGGTTCCGTCGACGTTGAGGGCGGAACCGTTGGTGACCGCAGTGGAGAAGAGTTTTAGTGATGCTCTTCTTACGCTGAAGATGTTAGCGTGGCGAGATATCACCGACGAAGTACTCTTCAAAGGTGGTCTTAGCCCGGTTGATCCTAGTACAGTTTATTGCTTTTGTTTCCTTCCATGTCTTGTTGCCTTAGTTGATATCTTTGCTATTTACTTGCTTTGTCACTCGAGTTAGGAACCATATAAATAGCGGATAGTTATCTTCTTAGGAGCGGGAATATGAGTAGTGGCTAAATATCCATGAATAAATTGATGTTTCTTTCTCTTGTTTAAGATAAGTTATGGATCTAGAATACGCACACCTCCTCTTTTTGACGGCTCTATCTTTTTATTATTGTTTTTAATAGCTCCCCTTGAACCTGAGACTGGGATCAGTTTGTTGCTTTGTTTTGCATTATGAGTTCTCATTTATTCGTGTTTGATCTTGCAAGGACAGCAGGTATGGATTTTGAAGACTTGATCGAGGACCGAAAGACCCTTCGCAACAAAAGAACTGACAAGCCCAATAAGTGCAAGAGGTAGGCGAGCCGCCCCCTGCTTTTTAGGATCATTCTGCCCCACCCCGGCTCTTCCGAATGAGATGCCTTTTGGAGCATTGCTTGATGCCGTTGCAGGGGGTTCTTCTCTCGCGACGATCGTAGCGAGTGCTATGCCCATCCCCTTAATCGCCCAAGCTGCAGCGATTCTCAGCAACGAGAGAAAGATGATTCACGTTCCTAACTTGGGCATGAAGCAGAAAGAGAGCTTCCTCGGCAACTCGGCTGCTTGCTTAGATGGAATTCATCACCTTCCTACTCCCGTAGATCGAGAGATGCTGAAGAAGGAGTTGCCTTAGAGATCTGTCCTAGAGATTGCCTGAGCACAGATGACGGTATGTTTTAGTGTTTTCTGAAATTTGGTCTTCACATCTTCTATTTGTAGTGAAATATCTTGAACGTTTTTCTTCTTGTTTCAGATGGTGTGTCACTTCGGCCACTTGGTCAATTTCTTTCTCGCTGAGGAGAAAAATATGAAGGTGCAAGTCTCCCTTGCCGAGAGGGACAAAAACAAGGCCTTCAAGGGTTGAAGACGGAGTTGGAGGCATTGAAGAAGAAGGGGAAGGAAGCATGCCTAGAGTTGGAATCATCGGCAAAAAGGGAAGATGAGTCATGCCTCAAGCTTGAGGCATTGGTGAAGAGGGTGGCCGACCACGTGCTTGAGTTGGAGAAGGCACATGATGAGACGACATTGGCTGTAAAGGCTGCAGAGGACAAGGTGGAGGCCGAGGCTAAGGCCAAGATGCAGAGCGTGATTGATAAGTTCTATGCCCGGGTTATCACTCATGTAGCGGAGTGTGTTCTCGGCTTCTACGGTAAGGGTAACACATGATGCTCTGTCTCGATGAGACTTCTGGTGTGAAAGGAGGCAAGGAGGATGGAGAAGAGGACGACACTCCTACGGGGGGGGGGGGGGGGGGAAGAGTGGCTCGGGAAAGAGGAGCAAAGGGAAGGAGGCCGCTGGGGGCTCCTTACCCTTGGTTCCTGAAAAGCAAGTGGACGCTTGATTCATTCTTCATGGTTTTTAGTTGCTTTTGTTTGCAATTTCTGTATGATGCCATATTGCGGACTGGGCACCGCACCATTGTATCTTCCTTTGAGTAGATGAAAAAAAAAACACCTCATTGCTTTATCAAAACTTGTGAATTATTTCGATATACTTTGAGTTATTCTCAGTTGCGACATTTTGTTGTTTGTCTCATTCATGACTGTATTCCTTACCTTGTCGATGTTGAGATAACTCTTTGGTCCTTCACGTTGGCAGATGATTGCAGGGAGCGGGGTCGAAGTCCCAAGGCAATGAGGTTGAGTTGCTTCGTAAGAGGTTGCGCATAACGGAGTAGGCGCTTGATCGCCTACGTGATCAGCCAGAGGACAAATTATTGGAGACAGTTCTTCTCAAGTCAATGCTAATTAAGAGCGTTTGTGAATTGGCCCTTCTGCATATTGATCGCCTTGCCGGTATGCCCTTGCTCCCTAAAGTGGCGAAAGACAGTGTTGGGGAGTGTGCTCTTCTTAGAGAGGTACTTGTTGAGAAGGACTTGGAGATATATCATCTCCAAGCGAAGCTTGGGGTACTGCACACTGCTAGCACTTTGGGTACTACTGGTGTCAGAAAAGGTGCATCAGTTGGTGGAGCAGGGTTGACTGTAAGAGGAGTGGGCTCGACTCCACGAGTAGTCCCTCGCCATCCTGATCCACTGACTCAGTTCACGCGATCTGTGCTTCCTGCTAAAGATGTAGTTGGCCCGGGAGAGGTGTTGCCCATCAAAAAAGCCCGCGATGAGGCTTGTGTCCCTTAGGAGGAACATTCCTCGTCTACACAGCCAAAAGGATGGTCTATAGATCATCTTGCAATGCTACTATACCGCTCAATGTTTCGGCAAACATTTGTAGTGATGATTTCAGTTGAAGTTGTAGACTCATTGTAACGCAACAATTGTAACACGGCTCATAGTTTTGTACTTGTAAATTTTAGTAGTGACATCGAATTTGAGACATAAATTTTTGATAATTCTTTAATTATAGAGAAACTTTTTGTTTGTGCAATGAAGAACTCTTTTATATGCTTGATCCTTGCCGTATGATTTGTTGTATGATTTTTTGTATGGTTCGTTGTATGGATTCTTGCAAAAATCAAGGCATCAAATTCGTTGTTCGGGGTCAACAAGTTGTTGATGGAGCTCGAGCAATGAGGAGTGTTTGACAGAGTTGGAACTTGTCCGTTTTATACCCTGCTAGTTGTTGGAGCAACTCAAGGAAGAGTTGGACTCCGAACTTATTGTATGTGTGTTTAGCTAGTTGTAGGAGCAACTCTAAGGAAGAGTTATTCTCTGAACTTGCTATGTGGGTCCTTCAACAAATTGTGAGAGTCACTTTGAGTGGCGAGTTGAACTTCGAAACTTGCTTTGTTGCAGGTTTCCTGGAGTAACTATAATCCACGATTATGGACCTCTAATATGTCTTTGAGGGATTTTAACAAGTTTCAGGAATAGGTCGACTGTTGAGTTGAGCTCTGAATGTGCTTGATTATAGGTTGCTAAAGCAACTCCAAGCCATGAGTATGAATTCCGAACTTGTTGTTTACGGGTTTAACAGATTGCAGGAGCAGATTGAATGGCGAGTTAAGCTCTGAACGTGCTTGATTGCAGATTGCTAAAGCAACTCCGAGCTTTGGATATGGAATTCAAACATGTCGTTGAAATTGTTAACGAGTTGCAGGAGCAAATCGAATGGCAAGTTAAGCTCTGAACTAGCTTCGTTGCAAATTGCTAGAGCAAATCCAAGCCACGTGCATGGACTCAAAACTCATCATATAAGGAGCTTTTAATGAGTTTTGGGTGCCATTTTAAAGAGTAGACTTGGTGTTTAACACATTATTTGCTTCCAGAGTGTTTTACAAAATCTTTGAAAAGATAAATGACTAACTTTTTTGAAAAGGAAGCTAAGTGGCTGCTCTAGTGGCTGGCCTTTATTACATGCAATGACCGGTAGCAAAAGTGATCTTTATTGAAAGATAAAACTAAACAGCTGCTCTAGTGACTGACCTTTATTTCAAACTAAGAGTTTATTACTAAGAGATGATGTTTTAGATGCCCTCGTTGTACTTCCTAAGGTGCTCGGCATTCCAAGTTCTCGGTATCTTCTTCCCCCCCAAGTGTTCAAGTCGGTAGGCCCCGAGGCAAATTACTTGGGAGACCTTGTACGG
This sequence comes from Hemerocallis citrina, assembly GCA_017893485.1. Lineage (NCBI taxonomy): Eukaryota > Viridiplantae > Streptophyta > Magnoliopsida > Asparagales > Asphodelaceae > Hemerocallis > Hemerocallis citrina. The sequence goes on from CM030363.1 coordinate 31,261,171, forward strand.
CCCCTCCCAGTTGGGAGAGAACTTTTTTGTTGTAGAACTTCTCGACCCTTTGCTGGTAAACATTCCTCTGTATAGCTTACTTTTATCGTACCTCTTCAATGATGTCTAGATTGGCTCGAAGATTGTTGGAGTTTGGTTCTTCGTTGAAGGAGAGGAGGTGGCGGGAAGGAGGGGGGGGGGTGGTAGCCCAACTTCCAAGGGATGAGTGTTTCCGAGCCATAGGCAAGGTTGGACAACGATTCTCTAGTTGGGGTTCACTTTGTGGTTATGTAGGACCATAGTACGCTTGATAACTCTTCGACCCACAACCCCTTTACCGCCTCGCCTAGCCTTTTTTTAGGCTATCTAGAATATGTCGATTAGCATTTTCAACTTGGTCGTTAGTTTTTGTTTGTGAGATGGATGAGAAGCATTGAGTGATGCCCAAATAGATGCAGAACTAGTGAAACCCTTTCCTGGTGAATTGTGTTCCATTGTCGGAGACTATTATGCAGGGAATCCTGAATCTACCGACAATGCTCTTCCAAAAGAACTGCTGAATTCTCTGCTTGGTGATAGTTGCTAGCGGCTCTGCCTCGACCCACTTTGTAAAGTAGTTGATGGCGATTACAAGGAAGGTCCTTCGTCCGGCTGCTGGCAAAAACGTCGAAGCATGTCTATTCCCCACATTGCGAAGGGGATAGGGCTTGACATGGAGTCGAAGTTTGCTTAGGGTCCTCACTTAAAGGCCGAGTGCTTCTGACAAGGATCACAATGGCACACATATTCTTGCACATCACTGAGTAATGTGGACCAATACCCGTGATTGAGTATCTTGTGTGCGAGGGATCTTGCTCCTTGATGACAACTACCGATTCCTTCATGTTGTTCTCTGATGGCATATTGTGCTTCTTCAGGAGAGAGACATCTCAAGTTGGAGTGTGTCTTTCAACCCTTGTCCGAATCTTCCTTGCTTCTTTGCAGTTTTCAGGGAGGATTCCCTTCTTGAGCAAATCAATCAAGGGTTTCATCAGACATTCTTCGGACATTTGGGGGGTTACAGCCATGAGCTCCAATTCTTCCTTTTCGATGTTCGTCTTGAGAAGGACCTCAATGAGAACTATGCGGTCAAGCCCATCGAGAGATGAGGAAGCTAGCTTGGAGTGGGCATTTGCTTGCCCGTTTAGTCACGAGGACTACGAGCGACATTGGCTTTCTTGAATGCCATTCGAAGTTTCTTCACATGTGACAAGTACTCGGCCATACAGTCATCTCTGGCTTCGTAGTCTCATTGGACCTGGTTGACGACTAATTGAGAGTCGCTAAACATCTCGATTCTTTGTGTTCCTTCTTCTCGTGCTAAACCAAGACCGACAATTAGTGCTTCATATCCGGCTTTATTATTGGAGGTGGGAAAGTTGAGTTGCAATGAGTATTGAAGTGTGATTTCATCAGGTCCGAGCAAGATTATTCTGGCTCTGCTTCCTTTGAGGCAAGAGGACCCATCTACATACACCTTCCAGAGCGGGGGGGTTTCTTCTACCTCAAGGGAGTTGGGATTTGTGGTTTCCACAATGAATCCGGCCAAGGCTTGTGCCTAAATGGCCGTTCTTGGGTGGTAGCTGATGTCGTGTTAACTCGGTTCGATGCACCACTTCATTAGTCTTCCGGAGCTTTCAGGTTTGAGGAGCACTTTCTTGAGCGACTGATTGGTGAGGACGCACAGAGAGTGCGCCTAGAAGTAAGGGTAGAGTTTTGAGCAACAGTGATCAATGCATAGGCCATTTTTTCCATCTTAGAGTAGAGAAGTTCGGCGTCATGGAGTACCTTGTTTACATAATAGATCGGCTTCTGAACCCTTTCTTCTTCTGTAACCAGGATGACACTGAGAGTATGGTTAGAGGTGGCTAGGTAAAGATAAAGGACTTCACCTTGCTCGGGCTTGCTTAGGAGTGGGGGATTGACGAGGTATGCTTTGAGTTGTTCGAAGGCAGTTTGTTGTTCTACTTCCCATTTGAAACCTTTTGCGCCCTGTAGGAATTTGAGAAAACTGCAGGCATTCTCCCCCGATTTAGAGAGGAATCGACTGATGGCAGCTAATCACCCGATGAGCTTCTACACTTCCTTAATAGTGGTTGGGGGAGACATATTGCGAATTACTTGGATCTTCTCAGGTTTGGCTGGCTTCGATTCCCCTCTTACTAACCATGAAGCCCAAGAATTTACCAGAGAATACCATGAAAGCACATTTTGAAGGGTTCAATCGCACGTTATGCTAGCGCAATTCTTCGAATGCTTCTTGGAGATCGATCACATGGTCTTCTTTTCGAAGGCTCTTGACTAACATATCATATATGTACACCTCTATGTTCCTGCCGATTTGACTGTTAAATACTTTATTTATCAGACGCTGATAGGTGGCACCGGCTTTTTTCAGGCCAAAAGGCATGACTCGATAGCAATAGAGGCGATGATCTGTTATGAAAGATTTCTTCGGGGTGTCAAGCGGAAACATTTGGATCTGATTATACCGGTAGAAGTCATCCATGATAGTTAGGAGTTCATGCCCAGATGTGGTGTCGATCAGTGCATCTATGCTTGGAAGAGGGAATAGATCTTTCGGACATGCCTTATTAAGATCTATAAAGTCTGTGCGCATTCTTCACTTACCGATAGCTTTCTTAACCATCACCATATTTGCTAGCCACTCAGGGTAGATAACTTCTTGGATAAAGCGTGCGGCTAGGAGTTTGTCGACTTCTTCTTTGACTGCTTGTAGCCTTATCAAAGCAAATTTGTGGTGCCTTAGTTGGAATTGCTTAGCATCCGAGCTCACACTAAGGTGGTGCATGATTATATCTCCATAAATTCTCGGCATGTCAACTGTGGTCCAGGAGAACAAGTCTACATTTCCCCCTTATACAGGAGATGATTCGGTCTTTAAGTTGGAGATGAAGGGTTCTGCTTACTCGAAAACACTTGGTATGATCCTCTTGAGAGAAGGGGATATCTTCTAATTCATCAATGGGCTTAGAGTTTATGTGACTTCTTTCTGGTCGTAGTTCGATGGCATCGAGTGGATGAACTGAGCCTCCCATTGTGGCAGTGTAGCATACTCGTGTTGCCTTTTGGCTTCCTGCAACTTGGATTATGCCTGATAATGTGAGGAACTTCATCTTCATATGAAAAGCAGAGGCTACTGCATGGAAAGCGGCTAGGCCTGGGTAACCAAACATAGCATTGTACGCAGCTTTGATGTTGACTACCATGAAGTCTAATGACCCTGTTCGAGTTGCAGGAGCTTTTCCTTCTGTCACGTCAAGTGTGATGATTCCTTCAACTTGAGCGGGAGCACTTGAGAACCTACAGAGTGTATAGCTGGCAGGATTGATTCAGTCTCGATAGAGCTTGAGAGCATCAAATATAGCCATGAAGAGGATGTTGATACGTTATCTACTAGAATGCGTCGTACCTTATGATTTGTCATGCATATGTTTATGACCAATGCGTCACAGTGAGGTGTCTTGATGCCCTTTTGATCTTTGTCAGAAAATGACACATGGATGCCTAGGCTCTTTGAAGGTGGGATGTTGTGTACTGAGTTGACCTCCCTCATGAAGGCTTTCCGGGGGGAGTTTGAATCTCCCTCCATCGGTCCTCCGTGAATGGAGTGGAGGATGGTCATGTGTTCTGAGTCTTGAGATTCGGCGGGCTTCTCTTGACAATTATAAGCCCCCCCCCATGCCAGAGAGATTTTGACATTGTTATTTTGCTGAACAAATTGGGAGAGATAGCCTCAGCGAATCAGACCTTTAAGTTCTTTTTTTTGGGCTCAACAGTTGTTGGTGGTGTGTCCATGATCTCTGTGAAATGTGCACCACTTGTTCTGGTCTCTTCTCTTGCTGGTAGTGGTCATCTTGGGAGGAGGACGTACTATCCCATCCTTTTCAGCTGCCATGAGGATGGTAGATCTATAAGCATTCAAGGGATGGTAGACCCATAAGACCTCTTGCACTCTGTTTCTCTCAAGATGCTTTCGACTCTCGCGAGTTGGGCTTCTTTTAGTAGTGCACCCCGAGGAGATTATTGATCTTTGCCTTTGAGAAAATTTGCTTCTCCGGTTCTCTTGACTTTCTGAGTGGGTGACCTCGGTCTGGGTACGCCTTTCATCTAAATGGATCTGTAAATCGGTAGCTTGTGTAGCACCGATGATTTGATGGAGATTTCTAGACACTCGGGGACCTTGCAAGGCCATCGAGTCACTGGTAGCATTATGGACTGAGACATAGTCGTGTAGAGGGTGGTTTTCATGATGGCTTTGTCAGGAGCCCCCCGACGCCTTTCCGTTAATAGGAGCTTAAATAGGTTGTTGGGGCGGATTCGGCTGGTGAGGAGGAATAGGGTCATCCACTGGAGGAGCTTGCTGACGAAGAGAGTTGACTAGACGGCTAAAGGACGCTGCTCACCCACTTAATCTTGGTGGCAAGGCGGGAGTATTCGGTGTTTCTCACAACAAGTTCTAATCTTTGAAGTAGATCTTTTGTAGTTTCCCACAGAAGGTGCCAATCTGCTGTTGCTTATTTTAGTGTGGGAGCAAACAGATAATGAGATTATATTTTGAAGGAAACTACTAAAAATTTAACCTATGTTCGTTGCCGTAAGAAGTGTTTGAGCCTCTGAGGTTAAATTTGGATCATTGAAAGAGCATCTTAATCTGAATCTAACGGTTGCTAATGCGGCCGATGGACTTGCAAAAAGCCTAAAACACCAGGGGTGTCCCCGGCGACAGATCCTCCAGTGCTCAAGTCAGAACCAGTGAGAGAAATTGCAGATTAGTGATTATATTCTGACTGAAGGAGAGGGGAGGGTATTTACAGGCATGAGAAATAGTTAGGAGATTGATATAAATTTGTTATCTCCTATTTGATTCTCCCCCTTTTAAGAGATAGAATTGGTTATTTTCTTATTGGAGATAAGAGATTTGACTTACAACCCTCATGGGTTGCGTGTCTCTCCTAGTGGGCCTAGATTTGACTTACAACCCTCATGGGTTGCGTGTCTCTCCTAGTGGGCCTAGTCGCTTTTAATGGATTTGAAAGCGGTCCATATTTTGTTAATGATCTTGAATGAAGCCCAAACCTATTAAAGAGGTCATTTATTATTAATTTGCCTGTAAAAGCTTTAAGACCTATGCTAGAATCATACGGTCTTGATTTGCTGTGATTTTTACCATTATCAACAGTAGACTTGATGAAGATAAATACGAACAGATAGTCTCATAACTCTTTGACAATCTCACATATTAGACTCCGTTTTTCGTTATATTTCATGTGTATACCGTCTGAATTTTGTGTTTTGGTTCAAGGCAGCATGACATCTTTTTACGAATTTTGAAACTATAAAGTGTAAAGCTTGTATGCTATAAATATTAATTTCTAGGTTTATGTTTAAATAATTTGCTAAAATTTATAAAACTATATGAAATTTGTAGCCCATGTTTTGTTCTTGAAAAGGAATGAAATGCCATATAATATGGAATTGGTCAGATTTAACTTTAAAAATGTCTTTCATTAAAATTGTTTTTTCCCCATAAAAGTTGTGGGGGCACTCATTTTTCCCCCATAATTACTTGAATTTTCTAGGGTTTGTTCGGGTCAATATATATGGTGCATTACTATATTGTGATAACATTCTTGTATTCATACTTCCTGTGAGACAATGAGATTTATCACATACAATTAACGTGGGTTTTTTCCTTTATTATATGTATTTTTAGGGGTAAGTTATGAATCATCAACATTTGCTTCGGCCGATTATTTCTTCTCACTTTACCTCAACTTTTATCTTTCAGCCACTCCTGGAAAGGGGTGAGATTTGTTGTCCGATTCTAGTTCTGAGATGGTTAATTATTTTGAGCAAGTTTTTGCCCCTAATACTGATTAATGACAAATCTTCTCAAAAGAATTTAGCATTGACTGTTAGTGATGTGGGTAACATGTCTGGATCTTCTAGTCCTCCTTTGGATGTCACTCCATTAGTTGCCATTTCCCTTCTACTCCAAAAAGGAAATACAAAAAGAAGTACAATACTGCTTATGTTTGAGCTGGTGCTAGGATTAAGGCAAAGAATATCTTTCTTTGTTCCTGCTAGAGCTTTTTTGATTGCACAGTTAGGAATCTTGAAATCCCACCCATTTCGACTGAAATGAATTCAGGTATTGAAGTTGGTTCCATTTACAAAGTTCATTTTGATTTCATTTCTGAAAGTGATATAGTTAGTATTGCTTCCAACATGATTAATTTTGTTAATGAGTCCTTTCACTGTAATTTTGAGATGATTAAAGCCTAGAAAAGTCGAGGGAATGTGGTACATTTGGTTCAAAATGTTCTCGCTTGGAATATCAAGGGCTTAGGTGGGGTTGACAAAAGAGAAGCTATTTTTGATAGGATGAAGACTCATAGATGTGACATTATTGCTTTGCAAGGAGCTATTTTTGATATGATTAAGACACATAGATGTGATATTATTGCTTTGCAAGAATCCAAGTTATATAGTGTTTCTCCATTGGGGGGGGGGGGGGGGGGGGTTGTCTTTATTGACAGAATGGATTACACTAGATGCTGATGGTTCTTGTGGCGGTATGCTTATTGGTTTTAGAAACACTTTGTATCAATTGATTTATGTTCATAAGTTGTGATATGGGTAAGTATTACAACTATTCGGGGTCGTACAATTTTTGCACGAATCTCGGGGTTTCTAAAGATGAAATAGTAATTTCATAGTAGCTACAGACCCATGATCAAAATATAAGCCTCTCACAGGCCCACCATCTTGGCTCAGATCACAAGGGGGCTGATTCACAGCCCAATTATGGGAGATTGACCAGCCAATCATTGCTAACAATCAAATCTCCCAAAAATATGGAGATATTAACTAATAGGTTCCCTTGATTAGGTGAATCTTCCACATCATTTAAGGAATCTCCCTAAAACTGCTTCCCTTAGGCCTATAAATAGTGCCCCTCTTCTCCTTTACCAGCTAATGAATCTTTGTTCACTAAAACCCAATTTATACTACTGAGTTACTGACTTGATCTTCGGTGGGCGTGTTGCAGAGAAAACTTCCGATGTTTCAGGATTTTTTGCAAGTTGCCCAAAATAATTTTCCTTCAATTCAATAAAATTGAGGTACAAAAAGAGCGGTGGCCATTCCACATTCGGTAGTGATACAAAATCCTACTGCTTAGAAGAGAGGGCACTGTTTGGCCGTCAGTAAGGGCAACCTTGGCACCGATCGTCTAAGCCTCGGTGGAAGATGGGGGACCCTCCTCGCCAACCGAGGGGTTCTCCCTAGGGGACAGAGGAGCCCCGGTGGACGATTGAAGGAAGAGATGATCTAGCTAGCGCGGAGATCTTGAGCATAGCAGGGCTCGTTTCACCTCTCAGAGAGTTGAGCTGCTCGACGATGGTTAGGACCCTCGATTTCTCTGTCCTCTCAGAACGGAGGCCGATGTTGAGGGTCTCTTCTTGCCCTAAGACTGTTCGGTGACCTTCTTCTTGGCCAACTTGGCCTGGTGAGCCTCAATCAATTTTTCATCTAGCATGGCTGCAATAAGAAATTGAAAAATGTTAGAGCGAGGAAAAAAAGTTGGCTAGATAAAGAAACTAAGAACGTACAAGGGCCAACCAAATTCAAGCCGCACTTCGCCAGACATTTCTCAGTCACCCTAGACCAGCCTACATTTCCCTGTTCAAAAATGTTGTCGAACTCATTCATCTCCTTTGAAGTGAACTCCTTCATCCTCGGAGCTTTAAGCTTCGGAATATCATACGCCCACTTGGTGGGAATGTCACAGGGCTCGGGATTCTGGATAATGAAGTACTTCAACTTCCACCCTTTGATAGAGTATGAATGATTGGGCACCACCTGTCTTCTGAGGTGATGGGAAAGGAAGCATTGTCCCTCGTACACCCGTACTGTTGATATGCCCAAGCACATTTGGAAGAACTTGAGCTTCAGCGGTACCCCCTTCTTTCTACACAACATGAAGCTGATGAGTTTCTTCAAGGAGTTGGTCTCGTACTACATCGGACTCACCCCGACTCAGTTCAACACCTCCTTGATGAACGGGTGCATGGGGAGGCAGAAAACCGAGACAAACACGTCGAGCAGGAATATACAGAACCACGAGGTGAAATTATCATTCGGGCGAACCTCGAGTTTGGGATTAATGGCTCAAACTCGTGGGGAATGTAGTAAGTGTTCTGAATTATGGGAAGATCCACCTTCTCCAAGGTGTTCACTGTTCTGTCTGCCTCTATCTTCGGGTAGCATGGGGATGGCTGTTGTATCCCAAACCTGACCATATCTATCACGTCATCGGGGTACATTCTGATTATGAGGTGGTCCGCCCCATGCCTCCCCAACTCATAGTCCATTGGCTCGTATTCCTCATCCTTCGAGAAGACCTTTTCTCCTCAGTGGTCGAGAAGCACGAGGAGCAACGACAACTACATTTCTCATCCTCTCGGCTTGTGGAAACCTCCTCCACTTCCTCCTCCCTCTCCTCCTCCTCATTTTCATTGAGGGGACACTACAAACTGCAATGGCTATAACGACATATCTATCCTGGCATCTGAGCCAAATGCTGGGATAGAGAACATTATTTTTTTAGAAAAAAATTTCATATCTATCCCGGTGTTTGGCCTAAACGCCGGTATAGATTAGACATATTCGGGCGTTTATCGAAGAAACATCGGGATAAGTCTTATCCATCCTGGCGTTTTTTCTCAAAAATGTCGTGATATCTTATAAAATTTATTTTAAAAAGTAAAACTTCTATCTATACCCACCCCAATTTTCATTTCCCCAGTGTCTATCTTTCTCTTTCCCCCTCGCCGCCGCCCCTCTCTACTCACCGCCGCTGACTATCTCTCCCCCTCGCCCTGCTTCTCCTTCACAGCTTCTCCTCCCTTGTCGCCGGAAGAGTCCTGGCTGTTGACTTCCTCTATCCTCTCTCTCTTCTAGCCAACGTACCTCCCTCGCCGTCCCCAACGCCAACATCCCCCATCGCCATTCCCGGCGTCAGCCTCTCCTAGCCTTGCCATCATCGTCCCTTCCTCGTTTTCCCGAACCCTAACCCTAGGTGAGTTTTTGTCCCAAAATCTAGGGTTTTGTTCCATCAATTTACAGGGAAGATGAAGATTACATATTTTTCAAGTGACTTTTTTTCGGTTCTTCAATGTTTCGGTAATTTGGTGTCAGGGATGTCGAAGGCACGAACGGAGTTGGTTGCCGTCGTTGGAGTAGTCGTCATCAATAGTCCAAGGTCATAGAGTATGTTTCTGTTTTATCTGTCGTATTTGTATTGTACGTGTAATATGCACTTTTCTTTCATAAGCTAAGAGATAGCGGGAAGAGGGTTGGCAGGAACAGGGACACGAGCTGTGCACATGTTTTGGCATTCATTTGTCCTGTAGCATAACTGCCCACCTCTCTCCCTATAAGATCTGCATTGTAATATGTTTTGAGAATCAATAAAAATCTAGAATCTTTTCTTCCTCCTCAATTCATCCAACCCTAGCTCCATCAAGCCTTCGTTAATGGCGAGGTCCCGTTCAAACAGAAACCCAACCCCTGACAATCTGGTATCAGAGCCAGAAAACCTCGAAGGAGATGGACGCGACGAAGGGAGTACGCCGATCAACGTGGAGGTAGCATATATGAGATTTCAAATGGCCGCAGCTCCGATCCAGAGTGGGTTTCTCACAAGGAAGGTGGAGGCGATGATTACTAGCATGGAGGAGAAATTTGCAACAGTGACAGCCAGGATGGATGCGATGATGTTGATGATGCAACAACCCCAATCCCAACCTCCCAACCCTCTTCTATTTCCTATCCCTCATAATCCAAATCTAGTCAGGGAGGTAAATACTTCAAATCCTAACTCATTCAATTTCAATGGGTGTGTTGAAGGGGGTCCTGTGTTTAGAGCTCCATTCAAGATGGACCTTCCCATCTTCCAAGAAGGTGACCCTACGGAGTGGATCTGCGGAGTGGATAAATTCCTTGATTTTTATGAAATTCAAGATTCACAGAAGCTGAAATTTGCCTCATTAAATCTGAGGGGAAGGGCTGCGCAATGGTACTGTCGGCACAATAAGCCTAGTGCTCAAGACATCTCTTGGTCGTTGTTCTTAAACGAATTGATAACTCGCTTTGGACCTACTATCTTCCAAGACTATGGAGGGATGTTGTCCAAGCTGCAACAGAAAGGCGATCTGGAGATATATATCCAGGAATTTGATAGGCTATCAAATTTCGTAGAAGATTGATCGGAGGTACATTTCTTGAGCACATTCATTAGTGGGCTACATGATGAAATCCGATGGGATGTAAAATCACAGAGACCGAAGCATGTTAATGAGGCTATTGGGTTAGCCAGAGGATTTGAAGAGAAGATCGCTTGCTTGAAGTGAAGCTATAGACCTCCCTTTGTACCAAAAGCTCACACCACCCCATTTTCCATACCTGTTCCACCTGCAAGAGTACAAGAGATAAGTTCTCTCACAAATTTTGTTCCTAGGAGACTCAATATCCAAGAGCTGAAGGAGAGAAAAGCTAGGGGGCTTTGCTTCAATTGTGACGAAAGGTATACCCCAGGGCACCACTGCAAGACTCAAAACTTTTACTTCCTAGAAGGATTGGAGGCTAATGAAGAAGAAGAAGCTGCCTATGATGCTGCAGAGGCTGAAGAGACTGTCCAGATGCATACTCAAACTCCACCTCCTGCCACTCTTCCACCAGAGATATCTTTCCATGCTTTAATTGGAACTCAGGTGTATCCCTAAACTATGCGTGTTAAAGGCAAAATTAATGGGAAGGAAGTCAATATCTTGATTGATATGGGATCTACACATAATTATCTAGACCCACAAACGACTATAAAGGCTAATTTGCTGGTCATGAAGGAACCCCTGATACAAGGTGACATCAGCTAATTGCCAGTGCATGTATAGTGAAGGGAAGGTATCGAATGTTAGCTTTGTGGTCCAAGGAGTTAATCTGCAAGCTGAGCTACTGCTCCTACCCTTAGGACCTGCTCAGATGGTCTTGGGCACTCACTAGTTAGGGTCTCTTGGTCCCGTAACTATGGACTTTAGCTTAATGACGATGGACTTCACAGTGGCAAGTAGTATGAAGAGGTCGCAAGGCATTGTAAATCCCCATTTGCAGCTTATGGAAGCCGATGAACTAGCTATAATTAGCAGTTGTATCTGCCAAGCTTACATGATCCAGATGCTAGAAGTAGTGAGTAGTAAGGAAGAGACCAGTAGCTTTGCTCAACTAAGTAATGAAGCCACAGACTTGCAACAGGTTGTTAAAAATTTCCCAGAGGTGTTTATTGATGAGTTGTCCCTACCTCCCAAGAGATCAATTGATCACCAAATTTCTATAAATGAAGAAGCTAAACCAGTTTGTGTTAGGCCTTACAAACACCCCCACTATCACAAGAATGAGATTGAAAGACAAGTAAAGGAGATGTTGTTAGCAGGTTTCATCCGACCAAGCAGTAGCCCATACGCTTCCCCAGTGACTTTGGTGAAAAAAGGGGATGGTAGCTGGCATCTTTGCATGGATTATAGGAATCTTAATCACCAAACTATTAAAGCTAAATTCCCGATACTAGTGATTGATGAACTCCTTGATGAGTTGAATGGTTCTAAGTATTTCTCCAAGATTGACTTGAAATCTGGTTATCACCAGATAAGAGTTAAGGACTCTGACATTGCCAAAACTTCATTCCACACATATCATGGCCATTTTGAATTTGTAGTGATGCCCTTTGGGCTTACTAATGCCCCTGCAACCTTCTAATGCTTGATGAATGAAGTTTTTAAAGAATATCTTTGGAAATTTGTGCTTGTCTTCTTTGATGACATCCTTGTGTTTAGTCCATCATGGGAGAGCCATCTCATGCATCTGTCGCAAACATTAGCAATCTTGAAAGACAATCAACATGCAGCCAAAGCTAGTAAATGTACTTTTGGGCAGCAATCTGTGGGGTACTTAAGTCACATTATCAGTGAAGAGGGGATAGCTGTAGACTCAAGTAAAATACAAGCTGTTGAAGAGTGGCCGGTGCCAAAGAATGTGAAGGAGCTCAGAAGGTTCCTTGGATTGACTGGCTATTATAGGAGGTTTGTGCAGAACTATGGAGGAATTGCAATTCCCCTTACATAGTTGTTAAAGAAAAATTCTTTCAAATGGTCCGCAGTAGCTACCTCTACTTTCAATGCTCTTAAGAAAGCAATGACGACCACCCCAGTACTGAGAGCACCTGATTTTGCAAAGCCTTTTGTGGTTGAGACCGATGCATCAAAAAATGGCATTAGGGCTGTGCTCATGCAGAAAGCTCATCCAGTGGCCTTTATGAGCAAGGGATTACACAGGAGGCTCCTGGTGTTGTCCACTTACAAAAAAAGTTGTTTTCCATCTTGCAAGCGGTGAAGCAATGGAGGCAGTATCTTCTAGGGAATCCTTTTATCATTCGAACTGATCAGAGGAGCATTAAGTACATACTTGATCAAAGAATTAACACAGAGATCCAAGAGAAGTGGCTTTGGAAGTTATTGGGTTACACCTTCTCAGTTGAGTACAAAAAAAGGGTTGACAACACTGCTGCAGATGGTCTTTCAAGGAGAGAAGGGTAGCAGGAGTCTTGCTTCGAAACTACCTTCATAGTCCCAGAGTGGCTGGAGGAAATTAAGGTCATGGTACTGCGAGATCAATATTTCAGGACACTTCATGAAAAGCTGCAAAACAATCAACTTAATCAGGAACATTACAAACAGATTGGAGGTGTTTGGTACTACAAGGAGAAGATTTTGGTGAGTCCTACAGCCAGTGTGAGGCAATTGATCTTTTATGATTACCATGCCTCTAGTAATGGGAGACATTCAGGATATCACAAAACTCTGCAAAGAATTAAGAGGGCTTTTACTTGGAGAGGCATTAGTAGGGATGTTAAGCTCATGATCAAAGAGTGTTTAGTCTGCTAACAAAATAAGTGTGAAACAATCTTACCTATAGGTCTCTTGCATCCATTACCTATTCCAAACAAGGTGTGGGAGGATATATCTATGGATTTCATAGAAGGGCTACTCAAAAGCAGCAGGAAGAGTGTGATTATGGTGGTAGTTGATTGCCTGATCAAGTATGCACATTTCATAGGAATTTCTCATCCCTATACTGCACAGTCAGTTGTTCAGGTGTTTGTGGATAATGTGTACAAATTGCATGGTATGCCTAGAACCATTGTAAGTGATTGTGACCCTATCTTCATCAGTAAATTTTGGAGAGAATTCTTTGCATTGCAGAAGTGCAAACTGAATCACTCTACTGCCTACCATCCACAAAGCGACGGCCAAACAGAGATAGTGAATAAGGTACTGGAAATGTATCTTCGTTGCTTTTGTGGACAAAAACCTGCAGAGTGGTACAAATGGCTTGGATGGGCAGAGTTTTGGTACAACACCAATCGGCATGTGTCGATGAAGATTACTCCCTTTGAAGGAGTGTATGGTAGACCCCCTCCCACATTACTACAATATGTACAAGGAACCTCTAATCTGCCTGCGGTGGAAGAGGAATTGCTCTCTAGAGATGCTATACTCAAGCTGCTCAAGGATAATATAGCCATGGCCCAAGAACGTATGAAACACTTTGCAAATCACTGGAGAACAGAGTGGGTTTTTGAAGTGGGCGATTTGGTTTTACTCAAGATTTAGCCTCATAAGCAGGTATCAGCCAGAAATTTTATCCCTAAAAAATTGGCTACTAGGTTCTTTGGACCCTATCATGTGCTTGAAAAAATTGGGTCAGTAGCTTATAGATTGGAGCTACCTATTGGGACTGCCATTCATCCCATCTTCCATGTTTCTAAGCTGAAGAGGTGCCATGGGGATCATCTGCCCAATATAACTGGAGAATTGCCACAGTGGTGGGATACTGTAGGGACGCAGAAAGAGATAGAAGAGGTGTTGGATAGGAGAGTGTTCAAGAAGCAAAATCGAGTAGGAATTTAGATACTCATTTAGTTGAAAAATGCAGGAATGGAGAGTGGTTCTTGTGTAGATGTCGACGAGTTCCGCCATCGATTCCCTACCTTCGAACTTGGGGCAAGTTCGTTTCCAAGAGGGGAGGAGTTGTCAGGGATGTCGAAGGCATGAACGGAGTTGGTTGCCTTCGTTGGAGTAGTCATCGTCAAGAGTCCAAGGTCATAGAGTCTATATCTGTTTTATCTTTTGTATTTGTCTTGTACGTGCAGTACGCACTTTTCTTTTTTAAACTGAGAGATAGCGGGAAGAGGGTTGGCGGGAAGAGGGACACAAGCTGTGCACGTGTTTTGGCGTTCGTTTGTCCTGTAGCATAACCGCCCACCTTTCTCCCTATAAGATCTGCATTGTAATATGTTTTGAGAATCAATAAAAATCTAGAAACCTTTCTTCCTCCTCAGTTCATCCAACCCTAGCTCCATCAAGCCTTCGTTAATGGCGAGGTCCCGTTCAAACAAAAACCTAACCCCTGACATTTGGTAATATGACCTTCAAATATTTTCCCAACTATAGAGATAACGGTCAGGCTAATATCAAGTTGTCATGGGGATGGGGATTCGAGAGTCTATGGTGGGGAATTTCAGAGAGAAAAAAATGGATGAGGCAGAGAAGAAGAGGTAATGTGATTGTTGATAAATTTGTTTGATTTACTTTCTTCACACACTTGCAATTTAAGTACTAATGAATAACAGCTAACTACTTTCTTCAATTTCTAGTCTTCTGATCCAGAAAGTTTTTGGATTTCAGAGGCCAAGGTGGAAATTAGGTGATTGGAGAGAGCAAATTGATGAAGCAAAGAAGAAGAGAAGGTAAGAGGTAATGTGATTTTGTTGATAAATTTGTTTATTTTACTTTCAACCTACATACTTACAATTAAACTACTGACTGATTGCGTCTTTTCTATTTATACTATGCTGATGGCCATGATGGTAATATGGATCTACATTTTTTGCAACTTAAAACTAGTCCACTAATTTTATGATAAGATGACATCTATATCTTTTTCGTCAATTTCCTTAGTAAAATGGTTTTTACTGCTTAATGAGTAATATGTGTGGAACTTTAGGTCTTTGTTGGCGGTGCAGTGCAATTTAGGATGGCAGGATAGATACCTGGATGTAGGAGAAAGACCTAGCAGCTGAGCTCAACCTATACAACGAGATGCAGAGCAGAGGGATTAAAAAATATTCATCATGCATGCATCTCAGAGGTGCACTCCCTTCAACAACCTCATCATGACTGAGAACATCTTAAGGTCAATTTTTACATCTACTATCACAAATTTTATAGATTTTATGTTATTTTAAGGTCATCTTACGATTTCTAGCGCATGCATTTAACATAATTTTTTTAATATAATAATAATCCTACGCAACTTTTGAAATTATCAAGCATAAACTAAATAAGGCTCTTGACTGAGTCATATAGACTGTAGTGAGATAGAATATAAAGTGTTCTGCATGTTGTATGGGAATTTGGAAAGAAAAGTGTAAATAACCTGCAGACAAAGAAGAAAGTGGCTTCTAAAAAAAATTGCCATCAAAAGGAAGATCTCGGTGTTTCAATCCTGCATTTCTTCCTTGTTTGCATGTTATTATAGACAAGGACTCAATTCAATTTCATTATGGTCCTCTTTTCATTATGGTTTTTTTTTAAAACTTCTAGTTGTTGATTATTTTCATGACAACTCTGTTTTCTCAATTTCTTGTATCCTAATTCGGAGAAAATGTGATTTTAGAAGCCATGGTGGAAATGGGGGTCTTCTGAGTCTGTGACCAAATAGATTAGCAGAAAAGGCAAACAAATGAAGAAGAAGTGTGGGGAAGGTGGTGAAGAGTAAGAGGAAATGTGAACAGTTTCTTTTTCACGAGTTTGTTTTACTTCACATACTTACATACGCCTAATTACTTGTCTCCTACTTATCCGCAGTAGATAATCAAACAGATGGCAGTTAGGCAGTTATCATGCGAATGGTCCCTGCAATTGGCGGAGAGGCCATGGTAGAAATTCTGATTTTAGAGAGAAAATGGATGAAGCAGAAAATAAAGTAAAAGGGAATGTGAATTTGTTGTTATTTATATTAGTTTTCTGCTATTGGTAAGCAGCTTATCACAATTGGGATTTTTAAGGCAAACATATGAAGGCATGAAGCAAAGAAGAAGTGTAGGTGTGGTGTTGTTATTGATTTTGGTGTGGGAGCAAACAGATGAATTTGTGGATTCTTCGAGAAAAAGAATAAGAACTTGTTGACTTTCACCAACGTTTGACTGGTTTCTTGCCGTTGCCGTGAATCTGCAAAAAGTTCGATTCATCGGGATGGATCCGACGACGAACCCTCCGATGCTCTTGTCAGTAATCAGAAAGATTATGAAAGAGCTTTAAGTGGAAATAGATTGATTACCTTGTTACGGTGGGGAGAGATGAGTATTTATAGTCGCCTTAAGAGACAGTTTAGAGATAATCAGTTATCTCTATGTCCCGGTATTTTTGGATAAGATATAGAGTTTAAACTCATTTCATGATAAGAGAGACTGTTTAAACTGCCTCATAGAGATAATCACAAATTTGAATTACTCTTTAAATATCTGAATTGGTTTGTAGCGGGTCATTACCTGTACCCAATAGGGCAGATCCATTTTTGGATTATTGGGCTTTGAAGAAAGATTCAGTTCCCATTTCGGACCCGTTTGTAGGCAAAATTACCGTTTTACCCCTGATAGCTTTAAGATTCGTGCCCAATTTGGATGGTTCCGATTTAATCCTATTTTTAGCCATATCACCCCCCCACTCCCGAAGACTGAGTTTAACAGCTTTTGAGGAGTAGTTTTATTGTTTTAAATGGCGTGTGAAATTTTATCGGAGTTTTTGAGGGAGTTCGGATCTTGCTCGAGGTGTAACGGTGCCAATCTGAGCTTGTTAAGTGTCCAAAATTATTCTCTGAATTTTCTAGATTTTTCTAATTTTTTACTTATTTTTCGAATTTTTATTCAATTTTTGCAAAGTAATAATCTATTTTCAAAGAGTATTAAATCGTTCTAATTAATAATTATTTATCCATGAGTTCCGAAATATTTTCCCGAATTCATAATTATTTTTTAGAATTATTCATTAACTTTCTTGAATTTTAAATTATTTTTTGAAAATTTTAAATAATTAATTCGACTTAACAAATAAAAAAAAGAATTAATCGGATAAATATCGAGGTGGAGCGATCTGGAGCGTTGATCAGGTCATTGGCACAGTTTTTTAAATGATCCGATGGTTGATCAGGGCTTCGTCGACGTGACTGTATCTGGATGTTACGATCGTGGGCGAGCATCGGGAGGGGGGCGTTTCCCCCTTCTTCACGCTCGGAGCCACGTTTGCTCGGATTTGACTCCGAGAGATGTGGCTCAATCTAAGCCATTGGATCTTGATCGAGCGCCCTTTTGGAGGTAACGTTTTCCCCATTTTCACGTTAGGAGCCACGTTTGCTCGGATTTGACTCCGAGGGACGTGGATCAATCTAAGTCGTTGGATCTGGATCGAGCATGTTTTTTAAGGCGATGTTTTCCCCAATTTCATGCTCGAAGCCACGTTTGCTCGGATTGGACTCCGAGGGACGTGGCTCAATCTGAGCCATTGGATCTGGATCGAGCACATTTTTTGAAGCGACGTTTTCCCCAACTTCACGCTCGGAGCCATGTTTGCTCGGAATGGACTCTGAGGGACGTGGCTCAATCTAAGCCATTGGATTTTGATCGAGCGCGCTTTTTGAGGGAACGTTTTCGCCATTTTCACGTTCGGAGCCACGTTTGCTCAGATTTGACTCCAAGAGATGTGGCTCAATCTGGGCCATTGGATTTGGATTGAGCACATTTTTTAGGCAACATTTTCCCCAATTTGACGCTCGTAGCCATGTTTGCTCGGATTTGGCTCCGAGGGACGTGACAAGATTAGGGTCGTTGGATCTTGATCGAGCGTGCTTTTTAAGGAATGTTTTCGCCATTTTCACGCTTGGAGCCACATTTGCTCGGGTTTGACTCCGAGGGACGTGGCTCGATCTGGGCCGTTGGATCTCGATCAGGCTCAAATATTGAGACGAAGCTTTCCCCAATTTCACGGTCAGAGCCACGTTTGCTTAGGTTTGGCTCCGAGGGATGTTGCAAGATCAGGGCCGTTGGATCTCGATCAGGCATGAATATTGAGACGACGTTTTACTCAATTTCATGTTCGGTGACACGTTTGCTCGGATTTGGCTCTGAGGGACGTGGCAAGATCAGGGCTGTTGGATCTCAATCAGGCACGAATATTGAAATGAAATTTTCCTCAATTTCATGTTCGGTGACATGTTTGCTCGGATTTGGCTCTGAGGGACGTGGTAAGATCAGGGTTGTTAGATCTTAATCAGGCGTGAATATTGAAATGAAGTTTTCCCTAATTTCACGTTCGGTGACACGTTTGCTCGAATTTAGGTCCGAGGGACGTGGCAAGATCAGGGTCGTTCGATATCGATCAGAATTGAATATTGAGGCAATTGACTGGTCAGCAAGTTTGTGGCATTGTTTGAAATTCCGCCTTTACGCCTTCTGTCGCTTTGTATTCAGTGCTTCTTGGGCTTTTCACCATTTTTGGGGGTCCAAATGCCTCAGAAGCCCAAGCAATGCCCATCAATTACTATAAGTCTTCACCCCCACCCCATTTTCTCATTATTCACTTTCACTTTTTGAGATTTTGTTTTCACTCTTGGGTGGTTCAACTAGCGGTCACGGCCAAACGCTTGTTTTTCCAGCGAAGTATTCCGACCGTAGCTGTCTCATTCAGGTAAATATATATTCTCTTTTATATATTTTGCGAGATGTCTAGGGTTTCTTCGGGGAGTGAGACCACCACCTCGGACCACGAAGAGGATCAGCTGCTAGTAGTGGCTCCGACCTTGGACAAGGGGAAGGGGGTAGTAGGGTCGGTAACATTTGTAACAATTGTGGAGAAGGAGAGGCGAGCATGGGTGTTGAGTAGGCTCCCGGGTCCTTTGTCAAATCTTAGCGGAGTTCGAGAATACTTTACTGACCTTCTAGCCAAGGTGGTGCACGGGAGGTCGGCCTCGTATGAGGAGAGCAGGCCTAGGGAGCACTCCGAAGTCGACGACATTCCCTCTATGTTGACGGAGAAGGACCTAGTTTGGATCCGAGAGAGTTTCAAGATTCCGAAGGAACTCACTCTCCTTCTTCCGGGTGCGGGTGTCCGAGCTTGTACGTCGACTTCCCCCGACACGTGCGTCTTTCTGTTCGATGCATTCTTCACTGGTCTCCGCATGCCTATTCCCCCATTCGTGGCCAAGGTGCTGCAATGGTACGGCTTGAGCCCGGTTCAGTATATGCCGAATATGTGGATGCATGTCAACGGGTTTGTCCTTCAGTATCAAGCGATAGGAGTCGTGCCTCAACTCACCATCCTCCGAAGGCTCTACTGCATCCATCGGAAGAGTAGGACGGAGTACCGGTATTACTTATCGCCGCATCGGGGTGTGTAGCTAATAGACAATCCAGACTCTATCACGTTTTGGAAGGACAAGTATTTCCTAATCTGAGGTGCCGAAGTGGGCAAAGGCCAAGCCGGTGCTGACTCCGGAGGAGGATGAGATGGTAGGCAAACTCTTCGCTCGTGAACCCTTGGGTTGGAAGGAGTTAACCGAGGAGGTCCTCTTCGGTGGGGGTCTCAGTCCGATCGACCCTAGTATGCTTTGCATTTTCTCTCAATTTTTAGTTTTAGTTTAACTCCTTCACATGCCCATCTCCTCGTCTTTTCTTTTTGAAGAGACCCCGAGTATGGATTTCAGGGCAATATTGTCTGGCCGAACGGGGGTAGCCAACAAGGCCCCTGATGGGAGGAAGAGGAAGAGGATGACCTCAGGGCTGCCGTCTACCAAGGTTGTGAAGGCCCTGGTGTTGGTGGCACCAATGGTTAACTTGGAATCTGAGACACCTGCCCCGTCTACCCTCCCTGCTCTGACCGCAAAAGGGACTTCCATCGAGCACGTATTGGCGCTCAAAGCCCCCCATCTAATAGCGGCAGCGGAGACAATCCTTACCGAGGAACACTAGAAGCCTTTTGTCCCCGACTGGCATGTGATGAGGCACGATGGTTTTCTCGGGGACGCCGTCAGTTGTATGTAGGTAGTTCGGCATTAGCCAACCCCGAAGGATCGCGCTGTGCTAAAGCAGAGACGGTCGGCAATGATGCCCTCGAGATCACCAAGGCAACCATGTCGGTGAGTTTAGTCTTGCTCCCCCTTTGTCCCTTCTTGGGTGATTTTCTTGCTTAAAAACTCTCATTTTTGTCCATATAGATCACCTGCCACTTCAGTCATATGATGGAGCAGTTCGCCGAACAAAAGAAGGAGCTTAAGGCAGCAAGCGATAGAGATAGGTCGAAGCGCGCCAAAGCTATGAAAATGTTTGAGGCGAAAAAATAGTTGTCCGAGTCTCAGGCGGCTCATATCTAGCTCCTCGAGGCCGCCTTAGCTAAGGCGAAGGAACAGATCTCTCTTGAGAAAGAGAGGGCGGACAGAGAGGCGGAGAGAGCCGACAAAGAGAATGAGATGGCTGCGAAGGCCGCTAAGGATGCAGCAAGGGAGAGGGAGGCCGCAGTGGAAGCAGCTGCAGAGGCGATAAGGACTGAAGAGAAGCTGCATATGCGCACGAACATGGAGCAGTCCTATGCTCGGGTGCTGAAGCACGTGGAGGCGTGCATCTCCGGTTTTGACGACTCGGGGTACTACCTATATGATCTCCTCGAAGGCAAGACTGCTCCGATGACCGTAGGGATGGTTGAAGAAGAGGAAGAAGAAGAAGAAGACGAGGGGGAGGACGTCACCGAGGACCCTCACGCAATCCTAGCGGAGACAATCGAGGGGGACGGTCGCAGGGTCACAGCACCTTTGGAGATGCCTACCAAGGTGGTCCCCTGATTCCTTCACATCTTCATCATGTTTTTTAGTCGTTCATTTTTCTTCTCGGATGTACGTGTTTAGATGCCCTATAGCGGACTGGCCACCACTTGTACTTTTTTGCTGAAGTTGAATGTTTTTTTTTTGACAAGTGTTGTGAAGTTTCGAAACAGTTGTGGGCTTGTTTTGCTTTCAAATCGCTCCGTAGTAGCTTCGTTTAGCCATAACACCATAATGTGGCTTCTCAATATTGGTAATTTATGCTTTCTTTTTGGTCGAGTTTCCCAGATTGGCGAGGCACTGCTTCTTCGCACGGAACTCGGAGTCACTAGGTTGGGACTCGCGGAATCTCGAGAAAAACTCTCCAAGGCAGGGGTTGGAGCTCTGCTAAGTGAGATTGGCTCTGGCTCGTCGAAATATTGAGGTGAGGCATCTTGAGGAGAGTCTTCAAGAAGTACCCCCAGACGGAGGAGAGGTTTGCCCCTTAATGGCTGCTGGCAAGGCATCTTGGCTAAAGTTCCTTCGACACTCTCTACATGCAATGAGGACTGAGAGGGACGAACTGAAGATCTCGTTGTCCAGAGTATGGGCGGAGAGGGACGAGCTGAGGAACTCATTGTTCAAAGTGAGGTCGGAGAGGGACAAGCTGAAGAATGTGGTGCTCAAGAAGAGTTTTGAAGCATCTCATCTGCGAAGGACCATCTTAAAGCCATCTCAGGGGAGGAGTACGAGCGGGGAACCACGCTTGAAGCTCAGAGTCACCAATGACTCTATCAAGGAGCGACTTATTGAATTAGAGGCGGAGAATCTTTGCTTGAAGCGACTTTCTGAAGGGAGCAACATGAGGAGCGCCTCTTGCCCATGGAGTATGCGTAGGGAAGATCATTCCATGAGTTAGCGCTCCATTCGACACCTGCCCCTACAAAATCCTGGGGACGCGCAAAGCAGCATGGCAGGCACATCGAGCGGGGTGTCTGTCGGAGCGACAGTCAGGCCCTTGGGTGTCGATGGGTCGACTTGGCTCGCTGGCCTAGAGACTTCTGTGGAGACAAGAAGAGAACCACATGGCGCTCGCCGCCCCGGTATATCGCTCAATCGGAGCGTCCCCCTTCCTAAGAGGAGCTAGGGTGCAATTTTGTAATTTTGTAGTTTGTCTTGTATGAGTTTTTGGTCTTGAATAAGACTTGTATCTCCAATTTTGATGAAATAATATATCGCATCTTTCGAACTTCTTTTAAGAGTAAGTGCTTTGCTAACTTTCGCAAGAGAATTTTGACAGTTGTGGGACCAATTTTGAATGGTGAGCTACTTTGTACATGCTTGTTCGCAAGTAGCTAAAGTAGAATCGAACCAAGTGTTGAACTCCGAACTTGTCGTTAAGATAGTTTCAACAGTTGTGGGAGCAATTTCGAATGGTGAGCTACTTTGTACTCGCTTGTTTACAAGTAGGTCAAGTAGCATCGAACCAAGTGTTGGACTCCGAACTTGTTGTTAAGAGAGTTTCAACAGTTGTGGGAGCAATTTCGAATGGTGAGCTACTTCGTACTCGCTTGTTTGCAAGTAGCTAAAGTAGCATCGAACCAAGTGTTTGACTCCGAACTTGTTGTTAAGAGAGTTTCAACAGTTGTGGGAGCAATTTCCAATGGTGAGCTACTTTGTACATGCTTGTTCGCAAGTAGCTAAAGTAGCATCGAACCATGTGTTGGAATCCGAAGTTGTCGTTAAGATAGTTTCAATAGTTGTGGAAATAATTTTGAATGGTGAGCTACTTTGTACATGCTTGTTCGCAAGTAGCTAAAGTAGCATCGAACCAAGTGTTGGACTTCAAACTTGTCGTTAAGATAGTTTCAACAGTTGTGGGAGCAATTTCGAATGGTGAGCTACTTCGTACTTACTTGTTTGCAAGTAGCTAAAGTAGCATCGAACCAAGTGTTGGACTCCGAACCTGTTGTTAAGAGAGTTTTTATACTTAGTGTACGTTTCAGGGTAAGACAACCAGAAGATTTAGATAATAGGTTTTCTGAGAAAGGAAATTGCTTTTATTAAAAACAACTAAGTGGCTGCTTCTGAGTTGCAAGCCATTATTACATTAGAAAAATCAACTAAACAAAAAACAAACTCAGGAATGCTCTAGGAATAGAAGTTTCTTGGAGCGGTGTTCAAACACCCTCTTGGTACTTCATCAAGTGTTCTGTATTTCATGTTCTTGGCACTCTCTTGCCCCCTGGGTCTTCAAGTTGATAAGCGCCAGGGCAGACAACTTTTGAGATCCTATACGGCCCTTTCCCAATTAGGTGATAACTTGCCTTTCTTTCTTGGAAAAGAAATTGATAGCTTTCGAAGCACCAAATCACCTTCTTTGAGATTAGTAGGGCAAACTCTCTTGTTGTAGGACTGCTCAATCCTACGTCGATAGATCTCCTAACGGATGGAGGATCTTTCCCGTATCTCGTCGATGAGGTCCAAGTTGTCCCGAAGCTGGTTCGAGTTTTGTTCTTCATTGAAGGCAACCAAGCGGGGCAAAGGTAGGCCAACCTCCAGCGGGATGACGGTTTTGGAGCCGTAAGTGAGGTTGAAAGGAGATTCTCTTGTGGGGGTCCTCTTAGTAGTGCAATAGCTCCAGAGCACATTGAGGAGTTGTTCGACCCATAAACCCTTAGCAGACTTATCCAGTCTCTTTTTCGGGCCGGAGAGAATTTGCCGATTGGCATTTTCTGCTTGACCGTTGGATTGCGGGTGGGATATCGAGGATAATTCATGTTGTGTTATACACTCGTTACCTGCTTGATGTGTTAGTTGTAGTATCTTGTGGTAGATTTGTTTAAGACCCATACCATATCGTTTTGGACATCTATTATACCATGTTTTGTGTTTTATTATAATTTGGATTTGTTGCATATGAACTATCTGATTTCATGCATAAGAAGAGATTTCTATTTTTGCTGCTGCCCTGTTTTATTTCACTATTTTAGACCCTGTTGAAGTTATAAATCAAATTAATTTGTGAATATAAATCGTAGATATCGTTGTCTATTTTTCATAATTTTCGACAGATCTCAGTTTCGATTTGTGAAGTATAAGTTACTGTTGTTTTGCTACAGATGTGTTGAGAATTCTAGATTTTGTTTTATGTGATTTCTATATAGATATTCATTTTAATACTGATGTTAAAGATGAGATTTGGATCTAATATTTTTCTGATTATGACTATACTTGACTGGGATTAAACCCAATTTTTTGGAGATTTATTTAAGGACATTTATAAACTATTCTATGCTTGTGAACAAACTACTATATTTCCCAAACTGCATGCTGTTCAGTAAAGAACGATATTTTCAACCTGATTCTAGTTGTTGTTGATTAAAACTTTGTGAAGATAAAATGTAGCCTACTGTATCTATTTTACAAAACTTTTGACGGATTTGGATTTCGAGTTATACTTTGTAATCTATAGCTGTTTTAGTACTGCTGTGTCTAATATTGCAGATTCATAAACTTACTGTATCTTGCTGTTTTCTAAATTTACTTGGCTATGCTATCTGAATTGGAATGTTATGAAATTTTATTTGCTGATACTAGACATACTAGGGAATGCCCCATATTTTTCTTAGATTTAATTAGTAAGTTTTTATGCCATTTTCATGCTTATGAATATAACCTTGTGATTTCTGGCTGAACATGATTTCTGCATATAATTCTATTTTAAGCCTATTTGTGTAGTTATTATATGACTTATGTATATGTGCTAGATTCGTCTAGAAGTCTAGTTTCTAGATTTTCTGACGGATTCAGGTTTGCATTCTTGTGGCAATGGGAATCTTGGTTTTGGTGCAGTACTGTCTTGCTGTCCAGAATTGAAAGTCTTGTTGTCTTAATCTATTTTGAGTTTTTGTCACCCGTTCGTGTCTTCTATCCAACTTGGACTTGTCCCTTGTTATCTACCATATTTCTTGCCTTGTTTGTGCACGTCCATACTTACTTTGAATAATAATAACAAGAAACCAAGCTGGGGTTAAAGGAAAAGATCTAGTAGTGGAAAATACAGAAATATGTACTCGGAAGGGGATCCATAGATCCTACGTGATACTTGATACGGGATACTTGACCCGTGATTACTTGACTGACACTTGACATTTGACACTTGACACGTGATTACTTGATACTTGTACCTGAGTACACTGCCCTCTATGATCCAATATGAAATCTAAACGCAACTTGTTTGAATGTAGCAACCATGTGGTAAAAATTTGGGACACATGAAGTGCTACATAGATAGGATTAGATACAAGACTTGAAATACATGATCACTTGCTACATGCCACTTGCACCCAATCATCTTGCCATGCTATTTGATTCTGTTGCCCTATTTTGCTGTCACATTCCTTCCATACTTACTTCTATACTTGCTTCCGCTGTTACTCTACACTTGCCTATCTGTTTCTCTATACTTATTGCCTGCACTACAAGCGATCCGTAACTTGTATTGACGGGCGTTTTGTTTCTCTTTTCTCTTTCCGCAATTTGTTAAACTTGCAGACTTTAGTGATCAGCTGCCCGAGGGAATAGATGACCAAACATTCTAGTTGGCTGGAGTTCTTGCTACATTTATTTCTTGTTGTTTCTTTTGAATAAATGTAATTGATATATGGATTATCTTGTATTGGGCGTTTGTCCTAGAACATGTGACTTGTTGTTCCAGATCTGAATATTTGAGAATCTTGTATTTATTTCAAGTATTTTTGTTGATCATATTAATTTGTCTCATGCATACATGGATGGTTATTTCTTGTTTACCCTTGTTTATTCTTGTGTATTCTTATAAAGATCCTTACAACTTTTGAATGGTGAAAGCTATTCGCTAGACTTGTATCGCATATCCGTATTTCGTATTCCTATTTGGAAAGCGGGTGTGACAGCGCCCCTCCGTTTATTCCCGGACATGGGCTCTTTCTGCTCAGGTGGGTGGAGGGCCTCCTCGGCCCTAATATATTTCTCGCTCCTCAACAGGAGCTCTGAGAAATCTCGTGGGGGCTTCTTAGTGAGAGACGCCCTGAGGTCGGCATTAGTGACATTGGATTAGAAGGCAGCCGAGGCTATCGACTGGTGTAGGGAGGCGATGGACCGGGCCTCGGCGGCGAACCGCTTAACGTAGTCCCTTAGCCGCTCGCCCTTCCTTTGATTGAGTAACAGTAAAGAGGTGCTCGTCTTTTCAGCGCGACAGCTACTCACGAAATGAGTAAGGAAAAGCCTTTCAAACTGATCGAAGGAGAAGATGGAGGCCGGGGCGAGTCGTGAGTACCATTCTCTCGTGGGCCCCTTCAGCATGGCTGGGAAGATTTTGCAGAAGAGCGCATCCGAAGCTTGGTGGATCATCATGAGAGTTTTAAGACTCTCGATGTGGTCAGCGGGGTCTGACTCCCCGTTGTATGACTCAAAGTGAGGAGGTTTGAAGTTCTCTGAAACCGGTGCTTCCATGATGGTTAGGGATAATGGATGTAATGCCCCGATTTTCATTTAATGAAAATTATTTTATTTTGCACGTAGTGTGCATGTGCAATATTTTTGGTAATTATTTTCATTATGATGAGTATAGATATTTATATATGTGCTCTTTAATTATTTTTATATAAAGCCCTTTTTCAAATAGACAAAGGCCTTTCTTTTTAAAAGCCCAAATCTAATTTATTTGTTACCTTTTTATAATTATTATTTTGGCCCATAAACTAAAGCCCATGAGCTATTTTTATTTTAAATACAACTTGTAATGTAGAACACATTTTAAAGATTATTTTTATGTAAAATATAATGTACAAAATTTTAAATGGGGACAAATGCATGCACGTGCATTGCACGTACACGTGCAAATTGCACCACACAAGGCATGGCCGGTTTTGATCTTTTGGAGGGAAATAGAAATTTTGAGTGGAGTCATGGGTGGTGGTTACTTGATCATGGTTGGTTATTGTAACTCCTCCTTGAATCCTAGGCTTTTAATCCTAACTCCTACTTCAATCCTAGCCTTCCATTTTCCTAAATTTTTAGTATAAATACCCCCCCTAGCCTAGTTATTCTTGTGCTAATTATTTCCTCCAAACCTATAGTTTAAAATACATTATTTAGTAGTTTAGTGAGTTAAAGATTGAGAGTGGTGTGAGGAATTTGTGCTTGCATCAAAGGGGAGAGGCCGGCATCAAAGAGAAGGCTCGGGCTTGGCATTCTTGGAGCTTGTGTGCGCGTCGACGAGGAGGAGGATCGCTCTTTTGGCAAGGACATTTGTTTAGGAGGTGTTGCTAATTGTAGTCTCTCCAATTAAGGTGGGTAATTTTCCGTATTTCTAATTAGGAAGCATGCTAGATTTGAATTGAAAGAATGATGCATGAAAAAGATTAATAAGAGTACATTTTAATTGGAAAAATGACCTATTGATTGATTGAAATGTTGACATGCAAATTGTATGTGGTTCTATCATTAAATTTAAGTTGTGTGTGAATTGATTATAGCCATGGATTGTTTGAAGAAAACTTCATTATTAACATCAAAAATTATATGCAAGAATTAGTAGATTGACAATGTCGCTTTATGTGCTTAAATAGACTATTGTGATAATGTTGTATGAATGACTTAAAAATATAATTTGTGGGTTTGGGAAATGATTAAAAACAGAGAATTGATATGAAGATTGCTAATAAAGAGATTAGTGATGTTAAACTTGATAAGAAATGTCGAAAAAGAAATGTGGTAGTGGTAGTTTATAATTCAAATTAATTGTATGAAAAATATGTGTTTATTATTGAAAAAAATATTTTTAATATACTGGAGTATAATTTATGATGGGAATAGTCAATCTGGAAATTTACAGCAAATTTAGTAAAAGCAAAATGAAATAAGAGCTTGTAGAACATCGAAATGTTTTACTTAACAGAGAGAATCGATTTAATTAGATTACGGGTTGAACTATGACAACCTGAGCGCATAGCTCAAGTGGTCGGGATGCTCTTAATTGCTACAGTAGGGTTTCGGTGTCTCATGAGTTGCTGGTTCGAATCCCCTTAGCACTATACTTTTGTTTTGTATTTTTGAAAAGTAAAGTATCTGCAGCCGAGAGCATTTAATGCTCTCAGCCCTTCTTTATAATGCCTAGCGCGTTCGGCCTAGTGGTCTGTGCCTTCGGTTGGTTTCCCTATGGTTCTGGGTTCGATCCTTGGCTTCGGTCTGTGTTTAAGTGTGGGAAAAAATATTTTTTAATGGGTGTTTTGATGATTAAAAATTATAAAAAAAATACGATTATTATTCTAAAAATATGTGGGACTTATGAAAAATAATTTGAGGATTATTTACATGAAATAGAGTATGTGTTGAGAACAAATGTATGAATAAAACTATGGTTCTACATTTATATTTTTGTGGAGGTTATAATTTGCAAAAGAACTTGAAATGAAGTGTTAGAAAAACAATATAGCAAACAAAGAAATTATATGTAGTGATGTGATGTGAATTATTCTCATTGGAGAATAGTGTGAAAATTATGCAATGTGAATATTCATTTAGTGATGTGATTTTAATGTAAAAATGATATTTGATGAAATACGTAAGGAATAATTGAATTCCATGTATGGTTATGGACTCATGAATAAATTAGAAATCATGCTATTGAAAGAGAAAATCTGTTATGATTATGAAGATGAACTTATGAGCTGGAAACGCTCATTTTTGGAAATTGTGAATTGGAATTGAAACAAAAGAGTAGCTAAGTCTCCCCTGGCAATTGGAAAGAAATGAAATGAAATTTGAAATGAAAGACCAAGGTTGGTCATGTTTGAATGAATGAATAAGTCCAGTTTAGTGGAGAGGCTAACTCTAGAGCTTTGATTTTGTTCATGATTCTAATAAAAACTAAGGATTAGTACATAGTGGAGATGTGATGAAAGTGAGAGAAAAACACAAGTATGAGAGCTAGAGTTTACGGTGCGGGTGTGAGCCACAGAATGCATGCTTGATGAGTCAAGACATGGCATGGGCACTACTCAGTAATGATCAGACTTTAGCAATGCTTGTGGGATGTTTGGTGACTACAAGAGGATCGTGTGCCATGAAGGAGGCTGAATTGCCACAGAATGCATGCTTGGTGAGTCAAGACATGGTGTGGGATTCTCCTCCAGGTTTTCTATACACGAGCTTGTACTCATAGATCATCTAGGATACTTACTGTAGTTACAGTAGTAGATTAAGTCATAACGAGGGATTGAATCCTACAAAGATGAAGAACGAATAAGAGGCTTGCCCTCGGACCTATGTAGTATGGGATGCATAGAATCCGAACAAGTGTGCATTAGTGTCATGTAATATAAGTAATTGCATTAAGGACTAAGTGCACAATCACAACACGACATCCATAGGGTATTCCCTTTAGTTTGATATGTGACAAGTTTGTGTTTGTTAAATATGGAAAATGGGTTATACTATTTCCGGCATAGAGAGGATGGCCGTGTATAATATTCGTCGGTTGAATAAACTGACGTACCCACAGTTTTGTATGCAGGATAAATGACATGATAAAGGTTAAAGAAGAACAGATGCCTAGAGATTATCCAATGTTGTTGTACATTTATTTAAATGTTGTAAATTTACTTCCGCTGTGCAATGTAAAGAGTAAAGCTTTTCATGTAACTCTGTTGTAAAGTGAAAAGTTCAAATTTCCTTGTAAAATTGTACTAAATGAAGTGTAAAGATCCTGTGGAATCTCGAATTCAGTGTATTTTGGAATTCGGGGCATTACAACGGAGGCCTGCTTGGGCAGAAATTCCTCACCCATTGTTCCTCTTTTCTGTCAAGTCTGCCAAGGCACCTCTCCATCTCGTGGAGACGGCGATAGACTGAGTCTTCCCTCCGATCATATTTTGCTGATCCCCGAAACTCATCCTCAAGGGGAATAGGACTGGGAGTGCGATGGTGACGGCTTGGGGCAGGTTGAGGACTAGGTGCCTGTTGATTGTGGTTAGGAGCAACATTGAGGGCTCACAGAACTGCTTCTTGAAACTACTGGAACTCCACCCTTGTGACAGGTGCCTCCCGATCTCGGTGGTCCATAGGAGCGGACCGACCGGTCGGGGTGCGGCTCCTCCTCTGATGGTGCGGGGGTGACTCCCTCCGCCTCCTGGGAGAGTTAGATATTATGCGGTCTGGTCTACGGGGGGATCGGGCTCTAGGGAACCGAATCGCTGGACCCCTTTGATGTTCAAGGCAGGGAATCCCGTCATGGGTCCGCCTCTCTTCCATGCAAGTCCAAAGATCTATCCCATGCTTCCGGTTGAAAATAACGTGTCGGAGATCCTTCTGCGTTGGAGGATTGTGAGAGGCCATGGAGTCGAATGCGGGTTTATGTATCGAGACTTGGTCATGATGAGGAAGTTGTCTTTGGCAACTTCGGTGGGAGGGTCCTGCGGCAGCCCCTTGAAACCCTTGAGGAGCCTGCTAGGGCTGAGGTTGCTGAGGAAGGGGCTGTCCAGGCTGCGGTTGCTGGACGGGTTGAGGGAAAGGCTATCCAGGCTGTGGTTGCTGGACTTGCTAGTTGGGTTGAGGGAGGACCTCCTGAAGTGGAGGAGGAGAAGGAGCGGGAGTGGCTCTGCGGTTGGAGACCGTCACATTCCCCTTCTTTGGAGGCATATCTTGAAACTACTTTCACAGATGAAATAGGGTCGGATTGCTTTTCTCTTCCCACAGACGGTGCCAATTTGTTGCTACTGATTTTGGTGTAGGAGCAAACAGATGAATTTGTGGATTCTTTGAGGAAAAGAATAAGCAAACCTGTTGACTTTCACCAGCGTTTGAGTGGTTTCTTGTCGCTGCCGAGAACCTGCAAAAGTTCGATACACCGGGATGGATCCTGGTGACGAACTATCCGACGCTCTTGTCAGTAATCAGGAAGATTATGAAAGAGCTTTATGTGGAAAAAGATTGATTACCTTGTTATGGTGGGAGGAGATGGGTATTATAGTCTCCTTATGAGACAGTTTAGAGATAATCAGTTATCTCTATGTCCCGATATTTTTGGATAAGATATAGAGTTTAAACTCGTTTCATGATAAGAGAGATTGTTTAAACTGCCTCTTAGAGATAATCACGAATTTGAATTACTCTTTAAATATCTGAATTAGTTTGTACCGGGTCATTACCCGTACCCAATAGGGCAGATCCATTTTTGGATTATTGGGCTTTGAAGAAAGTCCCAGTTCCCATTTTGGACCCGTTTGTAGGTAAAATCACCGTTTTACCCCTGATAGCTTTAAGATTCGTGCCCGATTTGGATGATTCCGATTTAATCCTATTTTTAGCCATATGAGTGGGAAAGACGGTGTAAAGCAAGAGGACATGTAAGCATTTAGTTTAATGGTAACTTTGTTTTACTTTTCTTCTCACACTTACAAGAACTGACCCTGTCTCCCCTGTTTTACACTGAGCAGCTAATTACAAAGGTGGCAGTTAGTTAAGTCCCGATGTTAAGAGGAATCATCCCAGATGCAATGTGATAGTAAGATCTACTTAGCATCTCCATTTCTTAAATATATATGTATCCATGCTTTTACTTCAAGCTGATGCTGCATATTTTTTTTATAGATAGTAAACACACACTCACTACATCATGCATCTGCATCAAGCAGCATTTCATAGGCATAAGACTTTCAGTCTCTTATTAATCCCTTTTCTATTTTACCCTCTCTACAGATGTTTACAACATGATCAACACACTTGTTCACCAAAACATATGACTGAGATAAACGTCAAAAATTGCATAATTAATTAGTTTGTTTCCACTACCATGAAGTCAATGGTGACCTGCATTGGATCCCCTACAACCTGTATTGGCATATTAGGATGCATACAATCAACTCGCAAAATACGTCAACCTACTGCCCTTAGCTCATCTTGTAAAGCGACAATTCTGCTAGTGGATGGTTATGAGCATGCACAGTCACCTTGTTGTTTCGTTTGATTGTCATATATTTGTTGTATATTGTTCTCTCTAGTCTAAACTGTTAGAGATTATGAGAGATTATAACAATAGAAATTAGGATTAATATCCTATACTAAGGTGCTTGAGATATTTATCCTAGGAATCAAAATTGGAATACCTAGACTACTATCACAAGCCAGTATTTATAGGATAAATACTGGTTTGGGTACTGGGTTCACTCAACCCGCATTCCGATATCCATACAATTAGTACGTGTAACACACGTGTAACCCATAGAATAATATTACACATAATATTATTCATATAGTGTGAATATACCTATATATCCAACAATCTCCTCCTATATTCTCAATATATAAACGTACTGGATTATCTCATCAGTTTAACTTGAAGCTGACTGGCTGATAGCAGTATTTAAATAGAAGAAATACATCACTCAATGTACAGTTCATAAGGACTAAATCAATTATAAATCGGAATAGTTCAAAAAGACTAAACCAAAATAGTTAAATAGTTCCCAAACCATATCACAACAGAATAGTTCACAAAGACTAAACCAACTGGAATAATCTGTTATAGTTTCAAAATCAAACAAAGCAAATAAACTTCTAGAACAAAATAAGAGTTTTAAGCTCAATGAACATAAGAGTTTTAAACTCAACAGAAGTTTTACCAAGCAAGTGACTAATTTATTCTCGAGAGAAATAAACTAAAACTCTATCCTTGCACACTGCTTTATGTTTACTCCTCCATTTTGAGGAAATCATTATTTTGAAATCTATGTTGACAGATTCAACTCCATTTTTGTTGGCTTATTGAAAATAAGAATATCAAGAGACACATTTCTAAGAATTCTAACGAATTTCACAAAGTATCTTGTTCCACAAAAGAAATTAGTACAATTCATTAGCTTAGCAAAAATGTAATGCAAGCATCACAATCAAGTTTCTTTAATTAAATAAAGAACAAGAACTATTATAGTTTCTACACAAGAAGTATAATATGTTTCATATTGGAATGATAGAACAGTCAAATCAATTATGGTTAATTCTGAATCATCAAAATTGGAATGAAACAAGAATCCATAAAAGATATATATATCATCAAAATTGGAATGATATAACGACATTCTAAACATCGGAAACACATCAACAAGTTTTCATGTTTTGTATTGGAATAATATGATTATTCTATGTAAATTCTCTAGATATATAATATCATCAAAATTGGAATGACGTTATATATTTGTGGAATTTATGTGGAATCATCAAAATTATCTAAAACATGTCAACTGCCTAAAATTGATGCTTAAGTTTGAACTTCTCTATGGCTCCAATTGGATTCTAAATTTCAAAACAATTAGGATGTTAAAGCTTTGACTCAATAGCTTATAACTCCATTTCCCCCACAGTTTTGATAATTAAATCACTTTCAAGTCTCTTAGCAACAGCATTAGCTATACTTGTCGCAATTGCATTTTATCTATGAGAAAGTTCAACTAGGATTCTTTCAACCTTAATATACTCCTCTTACTATTATAGAGTGTGTTATGAGCTACAGTGCACTGTAGCTTGATAGTAGCATAACAGAATTAGAGAGTTACTTAAACTTCTTAATGGATGACTAGCAACAAGTTCTTCAATCAACTCAGCATTTTCTCATGCAGAGGATAACACATAGAGGTCTGATTTCATGGATGATAGCACGGTGCCTGTTTGCCTTTTAATTTCCATAACATTTCAGTTCCTCCTAGTGTAAACACATATCCACTAGTTATCGACTTTGACTAAATTATGAGCATCATAATGCATCAGATCAGCCATTCATTCGAAGAATGACTAGAGTAGCACAAAGCAAACTCTTGAGTACGACTCAGGTATCTCATTAGCCTCTTAAAGGAACTCAAATGTGTACAAGATTATTAGTGAATCTGCATATCATACTTACCTTAATGGCTATGTCTATTCTAGCGCAGATCTTTGTATACATGAGACTTTCAATTCCTTTAGAATGATCTACCTGTCTCATAGTTACACCATCATTAGGTGTCAACCTTTTATCATAATCATAAGGTGTTTCAAAACACACTTTCAGTCACTATATCCCCACTTTTGAAACACATTTTGATTTGATTAGTTTGACTAAGAGTTATCCCTTGCCAACCGAAACTCACCCTTATACCTATGGTGTCCACAATACCTAGGTTTTTCATGTTGAATTCTTTGAATAGCACAATATTAACTTCATTTGTAATAGAGAGGTCACTTACAAGAACAAGCATGTCAACAGAACAAGTAAATAATAGCCACTATATTTGACACACCACAAAGTTGAAGGCACTGATATAAATTACTTGATTTATATACTAGGCTCTTTCAGAAATTTGTCAAATTATTTAATCGTCGGCTATACATGTTTTAAGAACATACAACGATTTCACTAAATTGTAAATCTTGTTCACTAAAGATATTAGTTCAAATTTTTTCAGTATAGAGCTTTTCAGTACAAAACATCAAGTACAAAATATTTAGTACAAAACTGTTTAAATATCCTTTATGAATAACAAAATTTTCAATAGATGTAAAGATAAGAAGAATACTTATTGTAGCAATATGATAAACATGTGAGTAGACATCAAATAAATCTACCCTATTTCCTCAGTCAATCCGTTAGCTACTAAAATGCATTAAAATTGCTACTGAACAATCCAAAATTAAGTTTCTTCTACAAAACCCCACTTACTTACTATAGTTTTAGCCCATTTCGGCAGATCAACTAATTTAAAGTATTATTGTATGACACAAAATCATTTCATTGTCTACTAAAGACTCTTCTTAGCTCATTTGTCATTTCAAGTTTAAGTGTCAGTATAACTGGTTCTTGATTCCAATAGTGAATCATTGACTATTTCTGTAGGACTAGATCATTTCATACATTTATCTTTGATGAACACATCCTCAAAGAACCCTGTTCATCTAGATTCTACTAATACAAATTAGATAGATCTAAAATCTGTCCATAGAACCATATTCTGCACTTTCTAACTACTCACAAATATTTGTTATAGGTCCTACTTTAGGCTTCTAGGGTCATGTACTCTAACAAATGTATCACAACACAAATTTTTACTTTAACAAAATTATTTGTGTTTTCATGCCATGATCTACAAGGTGTATTTAATTTAGAGTGTAGTAACACATTAGAGATATGATTAACAATACAACATCACTTATAATTACACAAGACAAACAACGGTCAATATTACAGAATTCAACATTTCACTAAGTGTTTGATTCTAAATTTTATCAATACCGTTTGACTGTTGTAAGTAGAGTGCAGTAGAGATTATGCCATATGCAAACTTCTCTAAAATCATTGAAACATATTCACTACCTCTATCAAATCTGAATCCTTGATTTTTAGTATTTAACTATATATATATATATATATATTTAATTCATTAAGAATAACAAGTGATTCATTCTTCATATATATGACAAACTTATATTAATCATCTACAAAAGTGATTAGATACTTCTGACCAACAATTATCTCATCTAGTCACAAAGCTACTGAGATCACAAATATTAGAATTTATCGATTCAAAAGGTTGTGAACTCCTAGAGACCATAAAAAAAGATTTTCTAGTGATCAAAATTTAAATTCAAACTTCACATTTGTCATATTTAATGAAGAGTCATTTAGCAAAGTTATGAGTTTTAACAAGAACAAACAATTTAATATATAGTTCTCAAATCCTAGCCAATTATGCTATGTTCAGGAACTATACACAATTAGAACTATTACTATTAATTGTCATATTTGTTAAACTCAACTTATACATGCGATTGACAATATATGCACATTATAAGAGTTAATACAAAATTACTCTACCACATTTCACAAAACTATTTGCTTTCTCTAGTGATTCTAACAATGTCCACTTGCTCAAACATAGTGAGCAGAGAGTTCTTTCCTTTATTTGTTCTTCATCATCTTCATAATGCTAAATCAGATTATGATTAACATATTATAATTCAACTTTGCACACATAGTACAATGAACGAGAAAGAACAAAACATAACTAACGGAGTCATATCGTACATTAAGAGATGCTCTCTCCTAAGTTACAGACATTTGTTATACATCTTATACAATTTTTATTTTTATTTTTAATTATTAGAGAAGCAAATATGTAATCTCACACAAACTGCAAACAATGGATTTGTCAAAATATCTATACACATAATATGATAAAACACTTAACAACCCTAAACATGCTAGTTTTCAAAGAGAGAATAACTATGATCTAAAACTCTCAATTATATAATCAAATGCACAAAACGTTAACACATTCATCTCATAAAAATACTAAGAAAGATTAGAGTAGATCATACCGACACTTCAAGTTAGAAGTATTTTCCAAATTCGATGGAGAAGCCTGCGTAGTGCAGACTTATCATACCGTGATGCAAATCCATCGTCTCCGATACACATAATTTGTAAGTAACTTTGAAGTTCCTACATTAATCAAATCGTTAAAGATTAGGCAATTGAACAAATTATTAGCATTATCTAATTAACAACAATTTAATTGGAGATTCAATTTTATAGTCAAAGCCTATAATTTATCAAAATAAATATTTGATCCATAGCACGTAACCAAAGCAGTTATTCAGATTTGTATTTAATTAAACAATGCTTAATACGGTTTTGAACTTTAGCACTTAGCAACAAAATTCAAACAAATAATTAAATAATAATTTAAATTTGGTGAAGAACTTATCTTTAATTTAGATCTGAATTGGAGGTACACTGTAGTAGATCCGGTCTTCTCCTCAAATACGGAATACAAAATAATACCCAATGGATTGTCTCCACTGGTTAGATCCAGATTGATTCCTTTTGACTCGATCTGGATCTGATCCAATAGTCCAAACACCAAACAGCAAATCTCCAACCAATAGAGAAGCTATTGGACTAGATCTGAATCTAGATCTGCTCCAACAGTCCAAACACCAAACAAAAATCTTCAACCAATAGAGCAGCTGTTGGGCTGGATCTGAATCTGGATCTGCTCCAACAGTCCAAACACCAAACACCAAATTCTCAACCAATAAAAATTCTTGTTTGGTCAGATCTGAGTCAAACTCAGCTACCAGGATCCCCTCTCCAACCCAAACACAGAACACCATAATCCACCAATCGAAAAAATCAAAATTTGGATCTGAGTCGTCTCCTTCTTCTCCTTCAATCTCACATGTGGGGAAGAGAGTAGGGGTTGTCGGTGGTCAGTGGCGGCACTGTCGACGCTAGCGAAGGCGACGGCCAGAGGCAGCGGTGGTCAGATTCTGATGACTGGATCTGATCCCCTCAAACGATCTCACATAGAGATCGAGGAGATAAGGGGATCGATGAGGGCGCAGCGCCTAGCGAGGGGGCGGCAGTTTGATTGCGGCGATGCCAGTGGAGGAGACGACCATCGGTGGTGGTGGCTGTGTCGATGCCAACAGTGACGGAGGCGGTGGCCTAGGCGCCGGTGGCATGTGTCGATGCCAACCCAAACGCGGTGGTGGCCTGCATCGACGCAAACAGCGGCGGGGCAGCTGGCCTGGGTGGCGACGGCCGTGGATTCCGACGAGGCCAACTTTGACGACTTAATCTCAAAATCAATTTGAATATCTCAAGATTGTTAGAGATTATGAGAGATTATAACAATAGAAATTAGGGTTAATGTTGCCGCTGAATCTGGTGTGGGGGTAAACAGATAGTATTTGTGGATTCTTGGGAAACTTTGAATAACAAACCTATTACCTTTTCCGCCGGAGTTTGATGTTGACTCCCGCCGTGCACCTGCAAAAAGTGCGAGACACCGGGGTTATTTCCGGCGACGCACCCTCCGACGCTTAAGTCAGTAATCAAAAATGATTATGAAAGAGCGCAAAAACTGGCAAAACATTGATTACCTCTTAATGGAGATGGATGGGAGGTATTTATAGATGCCGTTGGGATCAAATTAGGAATGTAATCCCTGTGGTTAGATAAGGAATGTAATCCCTAATCCCCAGTGAAAGGATAGATATGAATCAGGGCCGTTGATTTAAGATTTAATCAGAAACCCTAATTCTATCCTTTCTGGACCGGGTTTGCTGCGGGTTGAGACTCGCACCCGGCTGAGATGGATCCGTTCGCAGGTTAGTGGGTCTTCAAGGAGAAGAACCCGTACCCGCTTCAGACCCATTGGTAG
Source organism: Hemerocallis citrina (assembly GCA_017893485.1). Classification (NCBI taxonomy): domain Eukaryota; kingdom Viridiplantae; phylum Streptophyta; class Magnoliopsida; order Asparagales; family Asphodelaceae; genus Hemerocallis; species Hemerocallis citrina. Next base: position 31,299,414 of record CM030363.1, read on the forward strand.
GTGAAATTACCGTTTTACCCCTGGGCTTCAAGATTCGTGCCCGATTTGGACGGTTCCGATTTAACCTTTTTTTTAGCCATATTACGAGCTCCCCACTCCTGAAGACTGAGTTTGATCAGCCTTTGAGGAGTAGTTTTACTGTTTTGATGGCTAGTGGAGTTGTATCGGGGTCCAAATGGAGGGTTTTGAATCTCTGAAGGAGGTAGTGAGGTGATTTTTTAAGTTATTCGTACTCTAAGTTGTTCTTGAGCTTCTCTGGATGTTTGGTGATTTTTATCTATTTTTTTGGATTATTTATTTAATTTTGCGATGTATTTACCGGTCGTTCGGGGGTCTTAACAACACATTCTACGCAATAATTGTTCGTTCAGGGGCTCAAAAATATGCCCCCGAATTTATAATTATTTTCTAGAATTTTTAGTTGATTTTCTAGATTTTTTAGCAATTTTTTTTTGGAATTTTTAAATAAATAAAACGATTAAAATAAATAAAAACTAATTTTTAATTCCGATTTATGGCGTGGCACGATCTGGGCCCTCCATCAGTGCTGACCGCGATTTCTTGGGCGACCGGACGATCCGCATTCCTCGGCAGATACTTTCTTCGTATGCGAGGGTCGGTTCCTCGGCCCCTCGGCTCGGCAGCTCGGCACTTAGCTCGGAATCTGCCGAACTACGTGGCGTGATCCTGAGCATCCATCTCAGCATGGATCCCCAAAAAATGCTATCTTTTGGTTTAGTGAACGTGGCAAGATCTGAGCCGTCCATCACGTCGAGCGCATTTTTGGACAAGATCCAACCGTTGAGGAGGATCGGTAGAATTTTTCTCCATATGTGAGGGTCGGTTCCTCGTCCCCTCGGCTCGGCAGCTCGGCACTTAGCTCGGAATCTGCCGAACTACGTGGCGTGATCCTGAGCGTCCATCTCAATGCGGATCACGAGGACGGGGTTCAGATCACGAGAAAACGTTATTTTGTCGTTCTGTGAGCGTGGCCCAATCTGAACCGTCCATCGAGTTTTGACACGAATCTTGGAGCGATCCGACGGTGATTCAGCCTCGGGAGGATTTTTCTCCATATGTGAGGGTCGGTTCCTCGTCCCCTCGGTTCGGAAGCTCGGTGTTGTTAGCCGAGGTATGGAGTTAGACGTTCTGGAGAATTCTGGCTTGGAAACGTCGCCACCCTCCGACTCAGTAGCTCGGTTGCTTGGCCAAGCTGTTCGGTAGCTCGGCTAGGCACACCGGTGGCCAAAAGTTCAGAAGGTACACGTGGCCAGATCTGGAGCATCCATCTCAGTGTGGATCACGAGGACGGGGTTCAGATAACGAGAAAACGTTATTTTGTCATTTTGTGAGCGTGGCGCAATCTGAACCGTCCATCGAGTTTTGACACGAATTTTGGAGCGATCCGACGGTGATTCAGCCTCGGGAGGATTTTTCTCCATATGTGAGGGTCGGTTCCTCGTCTCCTCGGTTCGGAAGATCGGTGTTGTCAGCCGAGGTATAGAGTTAGACGTTTTGAAGAATTCTGGCTTGGAAACGTCGCCGCCCTCTGACTCAGTAGCTCGGTTGTTTGGCCAAGCTGTTCGGTAGCTCGGCTAGGCACACTGGTGGCTAGAAGTTCGGAAGGTACACGTGGCCAGATCTGGAGCATCCATCTCAGTGCGGATCACGAGGACGGGGTTCAGATCACGAGAAAACGTTATTTTGTCGTTTTGTGAGCGTGGCATAATCTGAACCGTCAATCGAGTTTTGACACGAATTTTGGAGCGATCCGACTGTGATTCAGCCTCAGGAGGATTTTTCCACATATGTGAGGGTCAGTTCCTCGTCCCCTCAGTTCGGAAGCTCGGTGTTGTTAGCCGAGGTATGGAGTTAGACGTTTTGAAGAATTCTGGCTTGGAAACGTCGCCACCCTCCGACTCAGTTGCTCGGTTGCTTGGCCAAGCTGTTCGGTAGCTCCGCTAGGCACACCGTTGGCTAGAAGTTTGGAAGGTACACGTGGCCAGATTTGGAGCGTCCATCATTGCGTGAATCAAGAGGACGGGGTTCAGATCACGAGAAAACGTTATTTTGTCGTTTTGTGAGGTGGCACAATCTGAACCGTCCATAGAGTTTTGACACGAATTTTGGAGCGATCCGACGGTGATTCAGCCTCGGGAGGATTTTTCTCCATATGAGAGGGTCGGTTCCTCGTCCCCTCGGTTCGGAAGCTCGGTGCTGTTAGACGAGGTATGGAGTTAGACGTTTTGAAGAATTCTGGCTTGGAAATGTCGCCACCCTCTGACTCAGTAGCTCGGTTGCTTGGCAAAGCTGTTCGGTAGCTCGGCTAGGCACACCGGTGGCCAGAAGTTCAGAAGGTACACGTGGCCAGATCTGGAGCGTCCATCTCAATGCGGATCACGAGGACGGGGTTCAGATCACGAGAAAACGTTATTTTGTCGTTTTGTGAGCGTGGCGCAATCTGAACTGTCCATCGAGTTTTGACACAAATTTTGGAGCGATCTGACGGTGATTCAGCCTCGGGAGGATTTTTCTCCATATGTGAGGGTCGGTTCCTCGTCCCCTCAGTTCGGAAGCTCGGTGTTGTTAGCCGAGGTATGGAGTTAGATGTTTTGAAGAATTCTAGCTTGGAAGCATCGCCACCATCCGACTCAGTAGCTCGGTTGCTTGGCCAAGCTGTTCGGTAGCTCGGCTAGGCACACTGGTGGCCAGAAGTTCGGAAGGTACACGTAGCCAGATCTGGAGCGTCTATCTCAGCGCGGATCACGAGGACGAGGTTCAGATCACGAGAAAACATTATTTTGTCATTTTGTGAGCGTGACGCAATCTGAACCGTCCATCGAGTTTTAACACGAATTTTGGAGCGATCCGACGGTGATTCAGCCTCAGGAGGATTTTTCCACATATGTGAGGGTCGGTTCCTCATTCCCTCGGTTCGGAAGCTCGGTGTTGTTAGCCGAGGTATGGAGTTAGACGTTTTGAAGAATTCTGGCTTGGAAACGTCGCCACCCTCCGACTCAGTAGCTCGGTTGCTTGGCCAAGCTGTTCGGTAGCTCGGCTAGGCACACCGGTGGCCAGAAGTTTGGAAGGTACACGTGGCCAGATCTGGAGTGTCCATCATTGTGTGAATCATGAGGACGGGGTTCAGTTCACGAGAAAACATTCTTTTGTCGTTTTGTGAGAATGGCACAATCTGAACCGTCCATCGAGTTTTGACACGAATTTTGGAGCGATCCGACGGCGATTCAGCCTCTGGAGGATTTTTCTCCATATGAGAGGGTCGGTTCCTCGTCCCCTCGGTTCGGAAGCTCGGTGCTGTTAGCCGAGGTATGGAGTTAGACATTTTGAAGAATTCTGGCTTGGAAACGTCGCCACCCTCCGACTCAGTAGCTCGGTTGCTTGGCCAAGCTGTTCGGTAGCTCGGCTAGGCACACCGGTGGCCAGAAGTTTGGAAGGTACACGTGGCCAAATCTGGAGTGTTCATCATTGCGTGAATCACGAGGACGGGGTTCAGATCGCGAGAAAATGTTATTTTTTTCATTTTGTGAGCGTGGCGCAATCTGAACCGTCCATCGAGTTTTGACACGAATTTTGGAGCGATCCGACAGTGATTCAGCCTCGGGAGGATTTTTCTCCATATGTGAGGGTCGGTTCCTCGTCCCCTCAGTTCGGAAGCTCGGTGTTGTTAGCCGAGGTATGGAGTTAGAAGTTTTGAAGAATTCTGGCTTGGAAACGTCGCCACCCTCCGACTCAGTAGCTCGGTTGCTTGGCCAAGCTATTCGGTAGCTCGGCTAGGCACACTGGTGGCCAGAAGTTCGGAAGGTACACGTGGCCAGATCTGGAGCGTCCATCTCAGCACGGATCACGAGGACGGGGTTCAGATCACGAGAAAACGTTATTTTGTCGTTTTGTGGGCGTGGCACAATCTGAACCATCCATCGAGTTTTGACACGAATTTTGGAGCGATCCGACGGTGATTCAGCCTCGGGAGGATTTTTCTCCATATGTGAGGGTCGGTTCCTCGTCCCCTCAGTTCGGAAGCTTGGTGTTGTTAGCCGAGGTATGGAGTTAGACGTTTTGAAGAATTTTGTCTTGTAAACGTCGCCACCCTCCGACTCAGTAGCTCGGTTGCTTGGCCAAGCTGTTCGGTAGCTCGGCTAGGCACACCGGTGGCCAGAAGTTTGGAAGGTACACGTGGCCAGATCTGGAGCGTCCATCATTCCGTGAATCACGAGGACGGGGTTCTAATCATGAGAAAACGTTATTTTGTCGTTTTGTGAGCGTGGCGCAATCTGAACCGTCCATTGAGTTTTGACACGAATTTTGGAGCGATCCGACGGTGATTCAGCCTCGGAGGATTTTTCTCCATATGAGAGGGTCGGTTCCTCGTCCCCTCGGTTCGAAAGCTCGGTGCTATTAGCCGAGGTATGGAGTTAGAAGCATTCCGGCTCTGAAGCGTCGCCACCCTTTGACTCAGTAGCTCGGTTGCTTAGCCAAGCTGTTCGGTAGCTCGGCTAGGCAAACCGGTGGCCGAGTCATGGACTTAAGCGATTTGAGGAGTCTTTGTTTTGAAACGTCGCAACTTTCCGTTTCGGCGCTTTGGCTTCTCTTAGTGGGCCTTTAAATTCCCAAGGAAGCCCAAACGCCGCCTTGCGGTTATAAGTTCTCACTCCCCCACCCCCAAGCTCATTTCTCACTTTTCACTCCAAGTTTTCACTTTTACTCTCTGCGTTCTCTGCTAGCAGCGATTTTTGCTCCAGGGCGGTTGCATTAGCTTTTCACTCCAATTAATTCCGATCGTGGACGTCACTTCAAGGACACGTCACATCAAGGTTAGTTCATTTGCCTTAGCTTTTCTTTAGAGATGTCAAGGGTAGACTCGGGGAGTGAGGCCTCGTCCTCGGGCGATAGTGGTACCGAGGAGAGGAGGCGAATGGAGATCCGCAGAAAGGGGAAGCAGGTGGCCGAGCCCTCCTTGGCCGAGGCGAAGAAGAAGAAGAAGAAGGTAGTGGCCCAATCTCCTGTAGTCGAGGAGATTGTGGAGACCCCAAGGCAAGCCCCTGAGTCGGGCCGGTACCCTTGCGTACTATCCGGGCATGCTGGGGTCAGGCAATACGAGGGCGATCTTATGAAGAAGGCGATCATAGGTCGGTCGGAAGTCTACGAGGAGAACAACCCGGTTCTGACCACCGAAGTGGACGAGATCGCATCGGTGTTATCCGAGAGGGACCTGCTCCGGATCAGAAAAGGGTTCGCCATCCCTCCGGAGTACAAGCTGATTCTTCCTGGCCCTGGGATGCGAGCGAACTCCAAACTGTCGTCGTCGGATATGTGTATGTTCGACTACGACTCGCTGAACGCCGGATTGCGCTTTCCCCTGCACCCCTTCGTTCTGCAGGTCCTCGGGTGGTACTGCCTTGTGCCGACCCAGTTCATGCCGAACACCTGGCGCCATGTGAACGCCTTCTTGCTGCAGTGCAGCAACGCTTAGGTCGAGCCAGACCTGACGATCTTGCGGAGCATGTATCGAGTTCACCGGATGCACAAGACCGAGCATCGCTACTATCTGTCGCCGAGGAAAGGCGTTCGGATTATAGAGAACCCGGACTCGATCAAAGGTTGGAAGGAGAAATTCTTTTTGATGAGGGAGCCCTTGATGCTGAAGATTCCGACTAAGTGGAAAGTAGAGGTGCCAAAGTTTGCGAGGGCCGACCCGGTACTGACTGCGACCGAGGAGGAAGTAGTGGTGAAGGTCATGGCCCTCCCGATGTTGAACTGGAGGGAATTGACGGAGGAGGTGCTACACGGGTCGGGCCTCAGTCCGATCGACCCGAGTACGCTCCTGACATCTCGCAATATATATATATATATATATATATATATATATATATATATATATATTTTAAAGTTTCCAGCTCGTTTCACTAACTTGGTGTTTGTTTGTTGTTTGGAATAGAAGCATCGAAGATGGAATTTTTGGGGATGATGAACGAGCGAGGCAAAGTTGCCGATGGAAGGAAGTGGAAGAGGCTGAGCACGACTGCTTCGTCTGGTCGGCCATCTAAGGTTGCTTCGGCAGTTGCTCTGCCTCTGCCCATTGCTGAGGTCCCCTTGCCAGGAGTAGTCGTTGTCGCCGACCCTTCGGCTCCTGCTGCATCTGCCACAGCCAGTGAGGCCTTCAACGTCTCGGTGGCGCTGTCGCTCCAGGCTCCGCCGCTAACCCCTCAGGCCGAGGTGATCTTGACCGAGCAGCATAAGAAACTATTCATCCCGGACTGGCGAGTCAAGAACCACGACAGCTTCCTCGGGAACTCGCAGATGTGCATGCAAGCCGTCAAGCACTGGGCGACCCCGAAGGATCGAGCCGCACTGAAGGCGGGGACGATGGGCGACGACACCTATGAAGTCGCTCGGTCGCTCGTATCGGTAAGTTTTGCATACTTTTTCTCGATAATTTCTTTAAGTCTGCCGTTCGGCTCTTATTTTGTTGTTATTCTCTTTTTCTTTCGGCAGGCCACTTGTCATTTCGGCCATCTCCTTGAAGCGTTCGCCAAACAGGAGAAGGAGCTGAAGGCCGCCAGTGATAAGGACAGGGCGGACAAGGTAAGCGCGGTTCGGTAGCTTGAAGTAGAGCAGAGACGAGCTGATGGCTTGGAGGTCCAGGTTGCCGACCTTGTGGCAGACCTGGAGCGAGTGAAGGGGCGACTTGCTGAGGAGGTTGCCAAAGTTGCCAAGGCTGTCGAGGAGCTGGCGGCGTCAGCGAAGGCGGAGAAGGACGCTTTGGCGATGGTGATTCGGGCCGAAGTCGAGGCTGAGGCGAAAGCGCACATGGCCTCGAACATGGAGAAATCCTACGAGAGAGCTCTCGACCACGTCCAGGATCGCATCCCCGACTTTCAACGGGTCGGCTACAAGCTGTGGCCCAGAGCTGCGGCAGATGGCGAAGAGGGGGAAGGTGAAGAGGAGGAAGGTGAAGAAGAAGAAGGCGAAGACGAGGATGAGGTGGTCGCTCAAGGTGGGGCGACGAGGAATGAGGGGCCGTCTGACGAGGCGCCTGTGGTCGAGGCGACGATGCAGGTGGACCCCTGATCTCCTCATCTTTTGTATTTTTGTTTTTTCTTTTATTTCTGAAAATGTAACGCCTTCTTACGGACTAGCCACCGCCTCTTCTTTTATGAATAAAATTCTTTCTTCAATTTTGTCTTAAGTGTTTGGCTCGGACGTTTTAGTCTTTGAATATAATGCGCTCGTCTTTCAGATCCTCGTTCATGCTCCAGACACCGCAGCAGCTCGGCGTCATGCTGAGCTGTTTAAGCAGTCTCGTGAAGCTCGCCTCAAGGGTGAGATCGAGCTGATCAGGAGAGTGTCGCTCAACGTAGAGAAGAAGAACAGCGAGCTGCTGGCCAAGGTGCACCACCTATGGATAGTCAAGGAGGAACTCTCGACGAAGGAGGAAGAGCTAGCCTCGGTGCGGGCCGAGCAAAATGAGCTCGCGAAGAAGGTCGAGCAGCTGCAGAGGGTCACGGTCGACAAGAGCATCGAGGTGACCAACTTGCATCGCATTATATCTGATAGTGCTGAGCACCCGGGTTCGGCAAAGCTCCCTCGATTCAAGATACTGGTCAAGGACGACACTTTGAAAGACAGGATCGTTGAGCTCGAGGAGGAGGTGGCTTGTCTGAAGCCTCAGCCCATGAGGACTAACGTCCGCAGCACATCGTGTACTCGCGAGGAGAGAGAGCGAGGGATATCCTTTTACGAGCTCGCGACTCGTCCTCCCGTCGTTGGTCGGACAGCAGCCGACGCACAAAGCGGTGTTACTGTTAGCTCGAGCGGAGCCTCGGTCGGAGCCACCGTTAGGGTTAGTATTGAAGAGGCATCCCAGTTCGTCGGCCTAGAGACGAGCTCGGAGATGAAGAGACGAAGACCCCGAGTGTCTCTGAATCGGAATGTCCCTATTCCGAGGAGGCACTGAACAAGTTGTATCGAGCTTTTGACTTCTTGCATCGTCTTCTTCGTTGTGATAACATGCCTTGTAAATTTTTCAAGTTGCTTTTTTGCTGTAACTTCTTGCCTTGTAAATTTATCAAGTTGTGAGCTTTTGAGTAAGCGCAGTCGAGCCGGATGTTGGACTCCGAACCATTGTTAGAGTTGTTCAACGGTTGTGGGCGCAGTTCCGAATAGGGACCTACTTCTAGCTCACTTAAGAGCGAGCCTGCGAAGTAGAATCGAGCCAAGTGTTGGACTCCGAACCATCGGTAGAGTTGTTCAACGGTTGTGGGAGTAGTTCCGAATTGCGACCTACTTCTAGCTCGCTTAAGAACGAGCCTGCGAAGTAGAATCGAGCCAAGTGTTGGACTCCGAACCATCGGTAGAGTTGTGCAACGGTTGTGGGAGAAGTTCCGAATGGCGACCTACTTATAGCTCACTTAAGAGTGAGCCTGCGAAGTAGAATCGAGCCAAGTGTTGGACTCCGAACCATCGGTAGAGTTGTTCAACGGTTGTGGGAGCAGTTCTGAATGGTGACCTATTTCTAGCTCGCTTAAGAGAGAGCTTGCGAAGTAGAATCGAGCCAAGTGTTGGACTCCGAACCATCAATAGAGTTGTTCAACGGTTGTGGGAGCAGTTCCGAATTGCGACCTACTTCTAGCTCGCTTAAGAGCGAGCCTGCGAAGTAGAATCGAGCCAAGTGTTGGACTCCGAACCATCGGTAGAGTTGTGCAACGGTTGTGGGAGCAGTTCCGAATGGTGACCTACTTATAGCTCGCTTAAGAGTGATCCTGCGAAGTAGAATCGAGCCAAGTGTTGGACTCCGAACCATCGGTAGAGTTGTTCAACAGTTGTGGGAGCAGTTCCGAATGGTGACCTATTTCTAGCTCGCTTAAGAGCGAGCTTGCGAAGTAGAATCGAGCCAAGTGTTGGACTCCGAACCATCGGTAGAGTTGTTCAACGGTTGTGGGAGCAGTTCCGAATGGTGACCTATTTCTAGCTCGCTTAAGAGCGAGCTTGCAAAGTAGAATTGAGCCAAGTGTTGGACTCCGAACCATCGGTAGAGTTGTTCAACGGTTGTGGGAGCAGTTCCGAATGGCGACCTATTTCTAGCTCGCTTAAGAGCGAGCTTGTGAAGTAGAATCGAGCCAAGCGTTGGACTCCGAACCATCGGTAGAGTTGTTCAACGGTTGTGGGAGCAGTTCCAAATGGCGACCTATTTCTAGCTCGCTTAAGAGCGAGCTTGCGAAGTAGAATCGAGCCAAGTGTTGGACTCCAAACCATCGTTAGAGTTGTGAGAAAGCAAACAATTTTTTACAAGTAAAATATGAGAAAGCTTTCTTTATTGACGACTAATGGTCGGCTGCTTCTAAAGTTGCAAGCCGTTATTACAAGAGAGAAATAAAGGAAAAAATACAAGTAAAAGGAGAGGAACGGTTCGACATCCCAGAATACTTAGAGAGGTGTTAGTGCTCTCTCTTGGTATTTTAAGAGATGGTCGGCATTCCAAGTCCTAGAGATCTTCCTACCTTCGAGGTCTTCTAGTATGTATGTGCCGGGCCGAACCACTTTGGCGATCTTATAGGGTCCCTCCCAATTTGGAGCCAGTTTGCTCTTCTGACCGGGGAAAGAGATGGCTAACTTTCTGAGGACCAAGTCTCCTTCTTTGAGGTCGGTAGGACGGACTCTCTTGTTGTATGCCAACTCGATCCTTCTTCGGTAGCTTTGTTGACGAATGGCAGCTCTTTCTTGGATCTCATCTATTAGGTCTAGATTTGCTCGGAGCTCTCTGGCATTTTGTTCTTCTTCATAAGCCATTAGACAAGGAGAGGGTATACCAACTTCTAGGGGGATCATAGCTTCGGAACCATAGGTGAGATTGAACGGAGACTCTCCTGTGGAGGTCCGTTTTGTGGTGCGGTAGTTCCACAGCACGTTGGGGAGCTGATCGACCCATAAGCCTTTGGAACATTTATCCAACCTCTTCTTAATGTCGGATAGGATCTGTCGGTTAGCATTCTCAACTTGGCCATTCGACTGGGGATGGGAAACGGAGGAGAATTGGTGTTGGATGGCAAGGTCTTCACATAGAGCTCGGAAGGCAGCCCCGGTAAACTGGGTTTCGTTGTCTGTTATGAGGACCCGAGGGATGCCAAATCGGCAGATTACGCTATTCCAAAAGAACTGAACTACCTTGTTCTCGGTGATCGTGGCCAAGGGCTCGGCCTCTATCCATTTCGAGAAGTAGTCGATTGCCACGACTAAGAATTTGAACTGACCGGGTGCCGGTGGAAATGGCCCTAGTAAATCCATCCTCCACATTGCGAAAGGGATCGGACTTGATAGTGAAGCGAGTGTAGCCTGTGAGAGGCGTCGGATGTTGGAGTACTTCTGACATGAGCTGCATTGCCGAACGTGCTGTTCGGCGTCCTGTAGGAGAGTTGGCCAGAAATATCCATAATTCAACACTTTGCGGGCTAAGGATCTGTGACTCTGAATGTGCCTCGCCGATGCCCACGTGAAGTTCTTGTAGGGCGTAGTCGGCTTGCTCGGGGGAGAGGCATCTCAAATAAGGTCTGCCGTCGACCTGTGTGAAGGAGCGCTTATATAGGATGCCTCCGATTAGCGTGTATCGCTCTGCTCGGGTTCTGACCCGGCGAGCTTCCTTTGGGTCCTCGGGGAGAAGCCCATACCTCAGGAACTCAATGAGGGATTTCATCCAGTCATCTTGAAGTAGAACAGGTAGAGACTCCATAGAATCGGAAGTTTCGTCCTCTATACTTGGCTTCAGGAGGACCTCTATTAAGACGGTCTGCTCGAGACCTTGGAGGAAGGAAGAGGCCAGCTTGGAGAGGGCATCGGCCTGAGCATTCTCTTGTCGGAGGATTCGTTGGACGAGGGCCTCTTCAAATAAGGCCATGAGGCTCCTGACCTTGGCTAAGTACTTAACCATTCGGCCATCACGTGCTTCATACTCGCCGAGGACCTAATTTACGACCAGCTGAGAGTCGCTAAAGATCCGGAGGCACTGTGCCCCTGCATTTCGAGCCATTCCGAGGCCAGCTATAAGTGCCTCGTATTCTGCTTCATTGTTAGAGGCCTTGAAGTTGATACGGAGGGAGTATTGGAGGATGAAGTCATCTGGGCCTACCAGAATGACCCCGGCTCCACTTCCCTCGTTACAGGAAGATCCATCCACATACACTGACCAGACAGGCGGTCCCTTTATTGCTTGGCTGAACTCGGGGATAGTACTTTCAACTATGAATTCTGCTAAGGCCTGAGCCTTGATCGCGGTCCGAGGCTGATACGTTATATCATGCTGGCTCAGCTCGATAGACCACTTCATAAGGCGACCCGAGGTCTCTAGCTTGTGCAGGACTTGCTTCAGCGGTTGGTCGGTGAGAACGACCACCGAATGGGACTGAAAATACGGGCGAAGCTTTCTTGCGGCCATGACTAGGGCATAAGCCATCTTTTCTATCCTCGGGTAGCGGAGCTCTGCATCCCGAAGTACTTTGCTCATATAGTAGATGGGCTTTTGAGCCCAGTCTTCTTCCCTTACTAAAATGGTACTGAGGATCTGCTCAGAGGCTGCCAGGTAGAGGTAGAGGGGTTCACCAGGGATTGGTTTACTGAGGAGAGGAGGGTTGACGAGGTAAGCCTTGAGCTGGTCGAACGACTCCTGTTGTTGTTGACCCCATTCGAAACCTTTAGCCCCCCTGAGGGCCTTGAAGAAGGGGAGGCATTTATCCCCGGACTTCGAGAGAAAATGCCCTATGGCGGCTAGGCGGCCTGTTAGCCTCTGAACTTCCTTAACATTCTTGGGAGGGGCCATGTCTAATATGGCCTTGATTTTCTCAGGGTTAGCTTCAATTCCTCGTTGGCTGACCATGAAGCCGAGGAACTTTCCTGAAGAGACTCCGAACGCACACTTGTTCGGATTGAGTCTCATGCTATGCTTTCTCAGAACATCGAACGCCTCCTGGAGGTGGTTACATGATCGGCACCTTAGATGCTTTTTACAAGCATGTCGTCAACATATACCTCCATATTCCGACCAATTTGAGCTTGGAAAACCTTGTTGACGAGGCGTTGATATGTGGCGCCTGCATTCTTCAAACCGAAGGGCATAACCCGGTAGCAGTAGAGGCCCTGGTCGGTCACAAATGAGATCTTCGGGATATCTGGGGGGAACATCCGGATCTGATTGTAGCCTGAGAAGGCGTCCATGAAGCTGAGGAGTTCATGACCCGAAGTGGTGTCAATCAAAGTGTCAATACTTGGAAGAGGGAAGGGGTCCTTTGGGCAAGCCTTGTTGAGATCGGTAAAATCGATACAAATCCTCCAAGTCCCATTGGACTTCTTCACCATTACTACATTCGACAGCCATTCTAGATAGTTTACCTCTTGTATGAACCGGGCCTTCAAGAGCATGTCCACCTCCTCCTTTATAGCTAGCTGGCGCTCGGGGGCGAACTTGCGCCTCTTCTGTTGGACCGGTTTGGACCCCAGAGCAATGCTGAGGCTGTGGACCAAAAGCTCTTCGGAGATCCCGGGCATGTCTGCAGCTGACCAAGCAAAGAGGTCCCGGTTCCTTCGAATGCACTGGACTATGTCGGAGCATAGGGCGGACGGGAGGGTCTTGCTAACAAAGAACTTTCGGCTCGGGTCCTGCTCAGAGAAGAGCACTTCCTCCAACTCATCCACCGGCTCGGACGTCGGTCGGGCAGCATCTTGGGGAATTTTCTGGGTTTCCAGGAAGAGGACTTGACCGAGGGTAGAGGTCATGTAGCACTTACGGGCTGTTTCCTGATTGCCTCTTGCTTCTCCTACTCCGGCCTGAGTGGGAAACTTCATCTTGAGGTGAAAGGCGGAGGGGACGGCTTCAAGGGCGGCCAAGCCAGGCCGACCCAAAATGACATTGTAAGCTGCAGGAACGTCCACAACCATAAAGTCCATCGACTCCGTTCGGGTGGTAGGAGTTTTGCCAACGGTTACGTCGAGGGTGATCACCCCTTCAATAGTCACTAGCACTCCGTGTAGCCGGTGGGCTTGAGTCTGTCTCGAGATAGTTTGAGGCATTTGAAAGCGGCGAGAAAGAGGATGTTAACGGAGCTGCCATTGTCCACTAGGATCCTCTCCACTTTGAAGTTCGCCATGTGGAGATTGATGACGAGTGCGTCACAATGGGGGGTGCGGACACCTTCAAGATCTTCGTCCGAGAATGTGACGGGCACTCCGAGGCCTTTAGGAGGAGGGGTGGCGCGGACCGAATTGACTTCCCTAATGAACGCCTTCCGAGAGGAGTTTGAGGAGCCTCCCATTGGGCCTCGATGAATGAGATGTAGGACACGTTCCTCTTCGAAGTCGGGCGTTTCATCATGTTTAGGACGCTTATTAGCCCCCCGGGGCGGGGGAGGAAGATCAGCTCGGTCCTTTCTCACGAATTTGGTCAGCTGCCCCCTCTGGATGAGGGCTTCTATCTCATTCTTCAAAACCCGACAATCATTGGTGCGTGGCCATGGTCCCGATGATAACGGAACCACTTCTCTTTATCCCTCTTCTTGGCGGGGGTTTTCATCCTCGGAGCAGGAGGTATGATCCCCTCCTTCTGATGGAGACATTGGTGGTGAGAGGAGTAAATTTCTCGAACCTGGGGGGAGGTCAGTGCTGGCCGCCATTATCCTTCTGGAACTTCTTGGCCCCTTCCTCTTCTATTCCCTTTCTCTTAGACCCGGAGGAAGACCCCTCCAAGTTGGGGCGATGCTCAGCTTCTTCGGCCCGAATATACTTTTCACTCTGGAGGAGGAGGTCAGAGAAGTTCTGTGGGGGCTTCTTGGCGAGGGAGGAGCGGAGGCTGGAGTTGAGGACATTGGATTGAAATGCTGCTGCAGTGACCGACTGGTCGAGGGATGCTATGGACCTGGCTTCAGCTGTGAACCTTTTCACATAGTCTCTCAGCTTCTCACCTTTCTTCTGGTGGAGGTAGAGTAGCGAGATGCTGGTCTTCTCTGTTCTGCGGCTACTCACGAAGTGGGTGACGAAGAGGGTCTCAAATTGCTCGAAAGAGAATACTGAGGAAGGGGCAAGGCGAGAGTACCATTCTCGAGCTGGGCCCTTAAGAGTTGCGGGAAAGGTTTTGCAGAGTAGAGCATCGTAAGCTTGATGGATGAGCATGAGGGTCTTGAAGCTTTCGATGTGATCTACTGGGTCAGTTTCCCTGGAATAAGTCTCGAATTGAGGAGGCTTGAAGCCGATTGGTACGGGTGCATCCATTATGGTTCGAGAAAAAAGAGGTCGACTAGGACAAAGGGTCCTTCCTCTAAGCTCTTCTTCTCGGTCTAACTGACCCAAGTGCCTCTCCATTTCGTGGAGACGGCGGTAGACAGCGTCATCCCTTCGACGGTAATCAGCCGAGCCTCTAGACTCGTCTTCGTACGAGGTAGAGCGGGGGCTACGACGACGGTAGCTTTTGGAGCGGCGAGGACTTTGCATATGTCGGGAGTTGCTAGGAGCTGGAGGAGGAGTTGGGGACCGTCGGCGAGGACTTCGGACCGGAGGAGGAGAGGGGATCTTGAGAGCATTGGTGTTAGGACGGAGATTGAGAGCTTGTAGGATGGTTGCTTGAAACTGCTGGAACTCGGCATGGGTGATGGGTGCCTCATTGTTCCTATGATGGTGCTGACCGGCAGGGGAATGGGGTCTTCTCCTGTGATGCTCGGGGGACTCTCTCCGCCCCCTTCGGATAGGGGACCTTCTGTTGTCTCGGCGGTGAGGAGATCGCTCATCCGGATGGTGTTGGCGGGATGCTCCCTCTCGGGCCTGCTTTTTATCCAGACGGCGGCGAAGATCCTCATCCTTATGCCGATTGAGGACGGTGTTGCGGACGTTGGAAGCTCGGGGATTATAGGAGGCCATAGAATCCAAAGAAGCGTTGTGGATGGAGACGTGGTCCAGATGGAGAGGTTGTTTCTGCGGGTTGGGACCCTTAGGAGGTTGTTGATTCTGAGGAGGATGCAGGTCCTGTTGGAGTGGGTCTTCCGCTTGAGGGGGAAGTTGCCCCTGCTGCGGAGCGGGTTGGATGGGAACTTCTTGTTGCTGTTCAGGGTTGGGTCCTCGGTTGGACCCTCTTGATCTGGCTTTCCTAGGAGTCATGGCTGGAGAGGATCTGACCAACGGGAAGAGGGGAGGCTGCTACTCGTTGTTTCCCACAGACGGCGCCAATCTGTTACTGCTGAATCTGGTGTGGGGGTAAACAGATAGTATTTGTGGATTCTTGGGAAACTTTGAATAACAAACCTATTACCAATTACCGTTTTACCCCTGGGCTTCAAGATTCGTGCCCGATTTGGACGGTTCCGATTTAACCTCTTTTTTAGCCATGTCAGTTAATATTCTAGACTAAGGTGCTTGAGATATTTACCCTAGGTATCAAAATTCGAATACCTAGACTACTATCACAAGCCAGTATTTATAGGATAAATACTGGTTTGTGTACTGGGTTCTCAACTGACTCAACCCGCGTTCTGATATCTATACAATTAGTACGTGTAACACACGTGTTATCCATAGAATAATATTACACATAATATTATTCATATAGTGAGAATATACCTATATATCCAACATAAACAAACATAATATGTAGGTCTGTTGAAATACTGTTCCTATGTTAGGTACTTTAGGCATTTAACTGTGGATTCAACAGTGTAGCATGTTAGAGAATGATTCTCTTCTTGCTTCTTGTCTGCGCAAATTATCAGCTTATTCAGGTACCATGTCACCTACATATTATGTTTGTTTCAGCCTTTTGATCTATATTTATCTCATCCTAAGAAATTTTTCCATCATGATGAACTTTTACTATCTTCGGTTATTTCAAGTGCATAAACATAGTTTTCATTGTATTTCTATTATATGTAAGAGTAGTGTGTATTCTGATGGGTTTATTTATTATACCTGTATTTTTAAATAAATAACGGTTGATGTTTCTTTCTGTTAAGTTATCTTCAGTCAACTAATTAAGCATAAGCAAAAAAGTACAAGTTTAGGATTATGATCTGAGTTCAATTGCACTACTGGAACTTGCAATTTTTTAAGTCGTAAGTTTCATTTGGTAAGGAATTTTATGTTACTTTTAAATGTCAGAAAAACCTATGTAGAATATATTGAAATCAAATTTTGTGGAAAATAAAATATTTCTCGTGTTTATTTCTCTACTGTATACATCTATATATAAGAATTACATTCTTGGAGAAGAAGAAAAGAGATTGAGAGAAGATTGGGGAGATGAGAGACTTGGAAAATCTATTTCCTATAGATTAGGAAACAGAATATACAATTACTATATTTCAACACCCCCCCTCAAGTTGGTGCATAAATATTAAACATGCCCAACTTGTCAACAAATTTCAAGAAGAGCCGAGTCGAAACTGCCTTGGTTAGGATATCTGCGAGTTGATCTTCTGACATCGCTTTGGATATCTCAATAACTTTTTCATCTAACTTTTCATTGATGAAGAATCTGTCCACCTCTACATGCTTCGTCCTATCATGCTGAACTGGATTAGCCGCATATCATATGCCGCTTGACTATCACAATACACTTTCATAGGTTCATTTGGACCATAGCCTAAATCCTGCAACAAGAGTTTCAGCCATAAAGCTTTCGTTATATTTAAAGCTACTTTGCGATACTCAGCTTCTGCAATATAGCGTGCAACCACATTTTACTTCTTGCTCCTCCATTTAACTAAATTTTCTCCAACAAAGGTGAAGTATCCTGAAGTGGAGCGCCTATTAATTATAGATCCTGCCTAATCAGCATCAGTATATGCCTCAACCATCAAGTGACCATGTTTCACAAATAAGACCCCTTTTCCTAGAGCTGACTGAATGTAACTCATAGTTCTCATCACTGTATCCATATGTTGTTCCCGAGGTGCATGCATAAACTGACTTACCACACTTAAAGCATATGACAAATCTGGCCGTGTATGTGCAAGATACATCAGTCGTCTAACCAATCTCTGATATCTTTTCCTATCACAAGGTACTTGATCAGCTTCATTGTATAGTTTCAGTCATTCTTCTAACGGTGTACTAATCGGTTGACAAACGGACATTCCAGTTTCCTTCAATAAATCAAGAGCATACTTTCTTTGAGACAAAAATATCCCCTTTCTTGAGCGAGAAACTTCAATACCAAGGAAGTATCTCAAAGGGCCAAGATCTTTCATTTCGAACTCTTGTGACAAGTAGTTCTTTAATGTCTTCCTCTCCTCAGGATCATCTCCAGTTACTATCATATCATCTACATAAATAATGAGAGTAGTAATTTTACCTTCTTTCCTTTTTAGGAACAGAATATGATCTGAATTACTCTGATAGTATCCGAATGTCCTCATTGATTTTGTAAATCTCCCAAACCAAGCTCTTGGCGACTGCTTCAGTCCATACAATGCTTTCTTCAAATGACATACTTTATTGCTATGTTGGAATGGTCTGTTCGACCCTGGTGGAAGATCCATATAAACTTCTTTCTGTCAAATCCCCATGCAGAAATGCATTGTTCACATCATATTGCTCCAACGGCCAGTCATGATTTGTAGCAAGTGACAGTAAGACTCGAACAGTATTGAATTTTGCCATTGGTGCAAATGTATCTTCATAATCAATTCCATATATTAGAGTGTACCCTTTAGCAACCATTCTTGCTTTGTATCGCTCTATTGAACCATCAGACTTATACTTTACCGTATAAATCCATCTGCATCCTACTGGCTTCTTTCCTGCTGGCAACTCGACTATCTCCCAAGTCTCATTCTTTTTCAAGGATTTCATCTCCTCATCCACAGCTGATTTCCACCTTGGATCAGTAAGGGCTTCCTGCACACTATTAGAAATAGATATAGTAGATAATTGATTTATAAATATCTTATTTGATTCCGACAAGCAGTGAGTAGATACATAATTACTCATGGGAAATTTGAAGTTACTAGTGGGATCAGGTTCATTAGTGGGTTTTGGAATACCTCTATTAGTACGGTCCGGGAGTTCTCTTCTTGGAGCTTCAGACAACGATGACGATTGGTTTTGGGGTTCTGACGGTTCACTCTCACTGAAATTCGGTACTAGTTGTAGTTCTTTAAGAGGATCTTCTTCCCTTGGTTGTAGTTCTTCATGAGGGTCTTCCTCCCTTGATAGATCTTCATTCAAGTGTTCGCCATTATTCGTATCTAGTTGTTCATTCTGATTGACAATTACTTTATCATACAAAAGAGTCTGAACTTCACTTCCCCTTCATCATACCCAAGAGCATGAACTTCACTTCGGTATTCTCCCTGAAGTTCAGCCGCAGAAGAAGAAAAATACATCTCATGTTCATGGAACAACACATCCATAGTCACAAACATCCGTTGAGTTGGTGGGTGATAATAACGATACCCTTTCTGATTCGTTGCATATCCCACAAAAACACATTTTACTGCCCCGGGGGGTTAACTTACTCCGCTTGTGTTGATGTAGGTGAACAAATGCGACACACCCAAACACATGAGGTGGCATGTTGATGACAGTTGGCACATCCACAGCATTAGTTAGTGCTTGAAGTGGCGTGCTAAAGTTCAGAATACGAGAAGGAACTTGGTTGATTAGGTATGCTGTAGAGGTAAGGGCTTCCCCCCAATACATGAGTGGGATATTGCCATAAATAAGTGAAGCACGAACTACTTCAAGCAAGTGTCTGTTCTTCCTTTCGGCCACGCTATTTTGTTGAGGAGTATATGAACATGTAGTCTGATGAACAATTTCATGTTCCACCAAATATTGTTGTAGATCTGTGTTCAGGTACTCACCACCATTGTAACTCCGGAGAACTTGAATGTGTGCTTTATACTGAGTCATAACCAGCTTATGAAATTTCTGAAATAAACCACTAACTTCTCCTTTAGATTTCATCAAATAAATCCAAGTCATACGAATATAGTCATCAATAAATGTCACAAACCATTTAGCTCATCCAATAGTGGTGTTTCTGGATGGACCCCAAATATCAGAATGAATAATCATAAATGGAATCGTGCTTTTATTCATATTGCAATAAAAAGAAACACGGTGACTTTTTGCTAGTTCACATACATCACAACGAAAACTAGAAATATCCAGCTTCGAAAATAAACTGGGTAATAATTTAAGCAAGTAGCCAAACGATGCATGTCCTAGACGTCGGTGCCACAACCAAATTTCTGATTGCTTCTCCCCCTCAAATTTATTAACGGCAAGAGCTTGAGTGAACTTGTTTCAACTCTCAGATACCAAATCCAGATAATAGAGTTTTCCACGTCTAACCCCATAACCAATCGTCCTGCGAGTCCGAATATCCTTAAAGACACAAAAAGAAGGCCAAAAAACAACAATACATTACAGGTTATAAGTAATTTGGGTGACAGATAACATATTAAAATTTAAGGATGGAACTACTAGTACTATATCTAATGTTAGATCTTTTGTGAGAGATATGGAACCCTCGCCAGTAACGGGGGCAGGATCACCATTGGCAGTGGATACTGTGGATTTGGTGGATGGGTGTAAGGTTTTAACTTGTCTAGAATCAAAAGTCATATGATCGGTAGCACCGGAATCAATTATCCATGTAGTATTCATAGCAGATGCAGAAATATTAAAAGCCTTACCATCATTACCTGTAGCTGTAACCAGTGTGGAGGTTTGTTCAATGCTCTTCTCAGTTCCTTCAGCCATTTCAAGAGCTACAGTGGATATCTTCTTCCGAGAGTCTCTGCTATGATCCCAGTCATGCGGGTAGCCGATAATCTGATAGCAACGAGCTATCGTGTGCCCAGTTTTGCTGCATTGGGTACACTTCCTTGACTCATAAGTAGATTGATTGGAGCCCTTAGAAGTGCGTGCAGATGATCCAGACTGACCTGGGAGGCCTTTGAATGTATGTGGCTGAGTCATCATTGCAGCTACATCAGAAGATTTAGAGGAGCTGTTCATGGTGCTTTGTTGACGAGCCTCCCGCCGAACATATGCATAGGATGCCTCAAGATCAAGTGCAGGATCCTTTCGCAAAATTTCTCCTCGAACCTGCTCAAACTCTGTATCTAATCCAGCCAAAAAAATATGAACCCACAAGCGGTCGATCGATTTCTCATATGTTTGGACATCGTCAGGATTCTTCATGATCACCTTATCTCGGTGATCCAGTTCTTGAAAAATTTCAATCAATTCTCCATATTAAATAGAAAGTGGCCTACCATTTTGCCTTGTCGAAAAAGCTTTCTGGTTTAGAGCAAACACCTGAACCTCGTCGGTTCCATCATAGAATGCTTTTGCAAGAGCATCCCGAATATCACGAGTAGTTTCCAATCGAATGTATCTCTTCATGATCTCAGGTTTCATGGACATCAACAACCAGCCTTTCACTTTCTGATTATCAGCATACCATTTGGCATAGGAATCATCACTTTCAGCGGGAACTTTACTATCACCTTGAATATAGTGGATCTTTTCACGTCCAGCAATATACATCTCCATCAACTGAGTCCAAACATCATAGTTTGTTTCATCAAGAATTATCCCCGCATTAAAGCCGAATTCTCGAATTGCACAATAATCGGTGTACTACCCATGTTAGCAGTGCAAGTAAACAATGGATCTGGATCAAACAACAACGGATCTAGATCTGATCAGGCTTCGGGATGGTGGGCTGAGCGGCGAGGTAGAGTTTTGGTGGAGGAAGAGGGCAGTGGCGTGCCAGATAGGGGTTAACGAAAGGTTGGAGTCATCAAAGAGAGGGCGAAGGTCAGTGGTTAACGATGGGCTCTCAGGAGTCGTCGAAGGGAGGGTAGTTGTTGTCGATCTATGGAAGAAGGGTGGACAACAGGGATCAACGAAGATTGGCTATGGGATCTGTGGACGATGGGATCGTTGTCGACGAAGATCAGCGACGGGGTCTGTGGGATCGGGGTCGACAAAGATCGGCGACGGGATCAGTTGGACGACGGGATCGTTGTTGACGAAGATCGGTGACGAGTTCAGTGGGCGACGAGGAGGTTTTAGGGATCGGGTCGACGAGGATATTTGTGGATCGGGGTTTGGTCGGGATCGGATCAAGATGGAGATGTCAGATCTGATCACCTCCTTCTCTTCTTCTTCTTCTTCTTCAGTTAGCCTAGATCTGGTTAGGCTCTGATACCATATTGAAATCAGATTTTGGGGAAAATAAAATATTTCTCTTGTGTTTATTTCTCTACTGTATACATCTATATGTAAGAATTACATTCTTGCAGAAGAGGAAAAGATATTGAGAGAAGATTGGGGAGATGAGAGATTTGGGGAATCTGTTTCCTATAAATTAGGAAACAGAACATATAATTACTATATTGCAACATAATATACTTTTCTTAATATGTTGATTGTTGAATAGTCGAGTAACAATGGTGTGAAATGCATGTCCTTTTCCCCTTGTAAATCTAAATGCTGCAATGAATTCTTCTGGATTTGTTTATATATTCCGAATGGTTGTATTTCATGAGCCTATTATACTTTGCTCTGCCCCCTTCAAGATACATGAGTGGATCTAGTTGTAACTTGGAACTTATTTCTGACATCAGCTGAGATTTTATGTTCATTTTTTGATAAAATTTCAGAGGGTTTATAGTCAATCTTGGGGACATGAGTGGCAAGTGGCTAGTAAACTTAATCTTGATATACTTTGACACCATGATCTTATATTTGATTGACTACATATCCTTGATGGATCAGATTGCCTATTTTGTATAGGTTGCAGAGTGCATTACTTAGCTCACAGGGTTCGACTTCAACTCATCTTAAGAAAACATAGTGATACATCATAGGAATGTTAATTTAAGAGAGAATGTATTATAATTCTATTTCATGCTATCTTACAACTTTATTGTGAAACTAGGTTTGCCCGTGGACACGAACCTATGACACGTCTTTGTGAATGATAAAACATATAAAAAGCTATGTAAACACATAAAGAAAATGCAGGCAAAGCAAAGTATATAAAGAAAATACAGGCAAAACACATAAAGAAGTTAAAAAAAATTCTGCATGCTAGTATTACTACTAACCATCCAACTATTGAAGAATGTCTGATTTTGTAGTTTCTTTTCTGAAAGGTGAAGAGATAAGAGGGGGAGAGAGAGGGAGAGAGAGAGGGAGAGAGAGAGAGAGAGAGAGATCTGAAAAATTGAAGAGAGGAGAGAGAGAAAGAGAAAGAGTAATAAAGTAAGAATGATTTGTGGTTTGGGGGAAAGGGGGGGTGTAGCGCCCCGATTTCCGATACCGAAAAACCGTGACACGAGCCAAGACCTTCTCTTCAATTAGTCACAATACACAGAAAAATAGGAGAATTTAAAACTTTTTATTCAATACACAATGTGTTACAAGTCTGAATACTGTACAACTGTAATATCTTACAATGGAGTTACAATATTGCCTTTACATTTCTAAGTATTACAACCTTCACATCTTACATCAGAGTACTTCTTAACTAATACAGAATCAATACATATTTTGCAGCGGAACTAAACTTAATACTGACTCCTTGCTTTCCTTGCCTTGAGTCCTCCTGAATATCGCCTTTGTACCTCGGTGATCCAGTACCTATGGAAGTGGGGACGTCAGTATTCACTGACGCTTAAAGGCTGATCATATAGCAGCGAATCTTCCAAACAATATACAAAATATACAAACATAGCAATGGTGTCGGTGTAGTTTAAGTGTACGTGAGTGCTATGACTAGACTCTAATGTTATACTTAAGTAGAACTAGGACACTCCTATTCTAATATCCGGGATTTGAACCCGCGTTATGAATTCTAACTGTACACAACCCGTTCCTGACACCCACCCACGGCAGTTCAGGAATTAACAGCGCGAGATACGCAACCCGTGTCCTCAACTTGTGAGACGGCACCGTACGTATCCCTTTGACGGGAAGGTAGAACTAGGATGCTTCCTATTCTAATATCAGCAAGTCTCCGAAAGTAACATGCAGCCCATAAATACATGCGACTCCATCTCAAGCCGTTTCTCCATATATAGGGATTTGAACCCGCGTTATGAATTCTAATTGTACACAACCTGTTCCTGACATCTACACGTGACTCGCGAGGCTGCAGATGTGGTCATGTGCCACTGTTGCATTTCGCCCGTGGTGTCTATGTTCCCACCGCGACCCGGCTAACCGGACCTCACTCAAATTAGACGATCCCGACGTATCGGGTGTCATTACACAAAAATCAAACCATAGAGTTTCGCAAGTGCAGGGTAGCACGAAGCCTACGCTGTGACACTCTCTGGGGTATCGCAAGCGCAGGACTGCACAATGCATCCTGTGGCACCCCTAGCCACGGTACTTCAGGAATTAACAGAGCGAGATACGCAACCCGTGTCCTCAACTTGTGAGACGGCACCGTACGTATCCCTTTGACAGGAAGGTACAACCCGGTACACCACCTATGATCTGCCTCAAGAGACGAGTTAGTGTCGGGGCCCCCTACAACTGACCCCTCTCTCCCGGCAAAAGGGTTTAAGTAAACTGATCCTTATAAGTCACTATCCTAGTGATGTCCCTGACTCGAACAATCCTAGGGATGACGATATTATAACACAACATGCTAGGCCTTAAATTAGGCTTCGCAAAACAACTCTACTAGGCCGCTCAACCTAGATTTACCAGAATCCTTCAGGACCCGGTTCGTGGCTCATCGATCCAAGACTTTGGCCGTCGCGAATATATACGCACGCCGCTACCCTAGACTTGGATTCTGTCTATACTCCGGTCCTCGATCAACCTACCCTGGTTAAGATTCGACGGTACACAAGGAGCGACTCCTCCACAGTTCCTTAGGGTAGAAACACATGTCTTGATGGTCGATAGCCCTTAGGGTGGTAACATCACCCTAGATAGCACAACTAACTGTGTACTAGCTAACAAGCTATACACGAGTAATAACCACATACGAGCCAACTAAGCTACGTATGAAACAATAACTACCTACGAGCCAGGCGGGCCTCGTAGGAGATAACCACGTACATACCAGCCAAATAAGCCGCGTATGAGACCACAGCTACGTACGGGCCAGTCGGGCCGCGTACGAGACAACAACCTACATACGAGCCAACTAAGCTACGTATGAGACCCACCGCTACATACGGGCCAGTTGAGCCACGTACGAGCACGACCGTGTGCAAACAACCATACAGGTAATCAATCCTAGAAGCAACCAAGCGTGCTTACTAACAAACTTAATCTTCTACTATTAGAAGCAACAGAGGGATCTACTAGTAGTCTAAGATCGGTATTCTACTAAGGAAGAATCCGAAGGCGACATAACCGCCTTTATCGAATTAACTATCGCTAGTGGTCTTCCCGATCTTACTACTTCGACCTATAATGTCTTAGGCATGACATACACTCGTAGGCATCTTCCTAAAGTAATCCAATTACCAAATAGAACTACTCACCATCACACTCCTAAGTATGAATAGGATTTATGCTTGTGTTTTCATCGAGCTTAAACATAAAAATCACTACGACCTAGACATAGAGTCTACTATAGTCAAGCGAGCATGGAAACTTACTACTTATCTTGACTAATCACCATAACACAAGCATGGATAGATAAC
This sequence comes from Hemerocallis citrina, assembly GCA_017893485.1. Lineage (NCBI taxonomy): Eukaryota > Viridiplantae > Streptophyta > Magnoliopsida > Asparagales > Asphodelaceae > Hemerocallis > Hemerocallis citrina. Next base: position 31,324,088 of record CM030363.1, read on the forward strand.
TAATATAACATACAATCATTCCAAGGTATAGTAGATATTCTAACATTACTCCTACAATGTTCTAATCATGTATTACTCTAGCATGGCATAGAATCCAACATAAATCACTACGACTAGCCATGGGTAGTTTCTTTACCCTAAGCATGAACATCCTAGTATGGGTATCCTTAACTTAATATGATCAATAATTTGCATGATCCCTACTTACTTAGCATGCATCATGGTCATTCACTAACATAGTATACACTTCTCTACCATTTATCTAGCATGGTATACAATTTGCATACAATTTAAACTAGCATGATATGCCAAATACTTACAATTAGGCTAGCATGATATATCGCTTTCCAACAATTAAACTAGCATGGTATATGATTTTATCATGGATCCTACAACACTCTAGGCACAATAAAATTTATCCAAACATTGTAGGAAACTTTTGGATTGAATCCTACACATTCTAAGCATAACTAAGTCACTAAACATAATAGGAAACTTTAGGAATGAATCCTAGAAAATTCTAGTATAAGTGAGTTACTAAACATGATAGGAAAAGAATCCTACAACATTACCAAGCATGCTAGGAAAAGAATCCTACAACATTCTAAACGTTAAGCATGGTAGGATAAGTTTATAAAACATTCTACAATTAATTAAGCATAGAATCATGGTAGGATATTTTTAAATGCAATCCTACAACTAACTAAGCATGGTAAGCATGGTAGGATGTTTTTAAATGCAATCCTACAACTAATTAAGCATAGATATGGCTTCTAATTATTTTTAGAAGCAAAGCTACAACTAACTAAGCATGGTAAGCATGGTAGGATATTTTTAAATGCAATCCTACAACTAATTAAGCATAGATATGGCTTCTAATTGTTTTTAGAAGCAAAGCTACCACTAACTAAGCATGGTAAGCATGGTAGGATGTTTTTAAATGCAATCCTACAACTAATTAAGCATAGATATGACTTCTAATTATTTTTAGAAGCAAAGCTACAACTAACTAAGCATGGTAAGCATGGTAGGATATTTTTAAATGCAATCCTACAACTAATTAAGCATAGATATGACTTCTAATTATTTTTAGAAGCAAAGCTACAACTAACTAAGCATGGTAAGCATGGTAGGATATTTTTAAATGCAATCCTACAACTAATTAAGCATAGATATAGCTTCTAATTATTTTTAGAAGCAAAGCTATAACTAACTAAGCATGGTAAGCATGGTAGGATATTTTTAAATGCAATCCTACAACTAATTAAGCATAGATATGGCTTCTAATTATTTTTAGAAGCAAAGCTATAACTAACTAGGCATTGTAAACATGGTAGGATATTTTTTTAGCAAAAGTCCTACAACTAACTAAACATAAAGCATGATGGGAAAACATCCTACAACTAATTAAGCATGAATATGGCTTCTAACATTTTTAGAAGTGGTCCTACAACATTAGTAGCATAAAATTGGCTTCTAACCATTTTTAGAAGAGATCCTACAACATGTGAAACATGAACATGGCTTCTAAATATTTTTAGAAGTAAAGCTACAACTAGCTAAGCATGGTAAGCATGGTAGGATATTTTTTTAAAGCAACCCTACAACTAACTAAGCATGGATATGGCTTCCAATTATTTTTAGAAGTGATCCTACAATATTCTAAGCACAAAACATAAAGGAATATTTTTAGAAAATATCCTACAACATTCTACTACTACTACTACTTCTACTTTGATCAACACATAACATACAACTTACTACTACTACTACTACTACTTCATTATCAAAATCACAACATACAACTTACTACTACTACTACTACTACTTCATTATCAAAGTCACAATATACAACTTACTACTACTACTACTACTACTTCCTTATCAAAACCACAACATACAACTTACTACTACCTTATTAATCAACATACATGCTACTACTACTTCATTTCATTACATACTATTACTTATTATTTTAGCCTACTACTACTTAGTTGCTTCCTAACCTTATTATCACTAGTGATAAAGAAAAGGTCATTTTTATTTTACTTTACTTTACAAAAGAAAAGATCTTTTTAATTAATTACAACTAGTGGTTAAAAATAAAAGAAAGATCATTTTTAATTAATTACAACTAGTGATTGAAGATAAAAGAAAGATCTTTTTAATTAGTTTCTACAACTAGTGATTAAAAGAAAGAAAAGATCTTTTTATTAGTTTCTACAACTAGTGTTTAAAAAGAAAGAAGATCTTTTTATTAGTTTCTACAACTAGTGATTAAAAATAAAAGAAAGATCCTTTTTAATTAGTTAGCTACAACTAGTGTTTAAAATAAAAGAAGATCTTTTTGATTAATAGCTACAACTAGTGATTAAGAAAAGAAGATCTTTTTAATTTATTAGCTACAACTAGTGTGTAAAATAAAAGAAGATCTTTTTGATTAATAGCTACAACTAGTGTTTAAAATAAAAGAAGATCTTTTTGATTAATAGCTATAACTAGTGATTAAGAATAAAAAGAGGATCTTTTTAATTTATTAGCTACAACTAGTGTGTAAAATAAAAGAAGATCTTTTTGATTAATAGCTACAACTAGTGATTAAGAATAAAAAGAAGATCTTTTTAATTATTACACCAAGTCCTACAACCAACAATGGTTGTATATTTCAACAATATGCAATATGTGAGTCCTTTGGTCCAATGTCATACAACAAAAACTACAATACTAAAGCTATGAACTTTTTGAGTTAGTAGTCACTACTACTAACTTTCTTTCTCTTTCATTCAACACAACCTCATAACCACACACCCACAAAAAGAACAAAGAAAACAAAACAAGAAGGTGAGAAGAAGAAGAAGTCACACAACAAACAATAAACAACCAAACAAACAAACAAAGAAACAAACAAAAGAAGAAACCAAGTGTGAAGAAACCCCCACCTTCTCTAACTTTGGTGGAAGAACTAGCTAGCTATTCCTTCTCCTTCCCCTAAGCTTGTTTAGAACTCTTCTATTACCTACAAAACAAAACTCTCTAGTTAATATGTTCTCTCTTTCTTTTCCTTTCCTTCTTTCTTTCTTTCTTTTGTTTTTTCTAAAATGAGAGAAGGAGGTGAATGAGGGGAGTTTTATAAAAGAGATTGGAGGAGGTAAGTGCACCTATTGGCACAAATTAACCTCAAAACAAGGGGCCGGCCATGACTTAGGGGGGGGGGAGGGGAGGGCATGGTGTAGACTAGTGAGGTGGAGTGATAAGGTTTCTAGAAGGGTTTAGTTCTAATCTTGTGCATACAATCCTCCTTAAACCTTCTAATCAAACCCTAATTCTCTAATTAAGTTACCATGACAAGAAATAGTGTATTGTCCTAAAGTACATACCATATACTAGGTATAATATACTAAGTACCATACAATTATGTGTATGTGTACATGTATGTGTATACAAAATCTTCTTGTAAAAATCCTCATAAAATTCCCAAAAATAATTTAATTTAGAAAATAATAGTAAGATAAATTTTATTATTACTTCGGGGAGTTGCGCTACCAATTTGATGCGCTTTGGATGCGCACCGACCGATAGACGTGCGTAGGCACTGTTTGTGGGCAACCTGGCGAAAAATCGCCAAAATAGTCCGATTTTGGAGTTAAAATAAAATAATAATAAAATCATAATAAAATAATAATTTATATGAGTTAATATCCGTCCGGGATATTACAGGGGGGATGTCTTTTGGAAGAGTGAATGTGAGCCATTGATTTTGTTTCAATTGAAGTAGAGCCATTTGATAGTTTTTTTTCCTTCAAATTTTCTTGTGATTTATTATATAGATAGATATGTTTCTAATTAAGAACACCAAAGCCAAAGCTTTAACGAAAATATTATATATAGTTATAGCTATACTCAGTTTAGATACTCAGTTTAGATATAGCTTTACAATATACTCAGTTTAGATACTATACTCTCAGTGCTTTGTATATCAAACTGAGAACACCAAAGCTTTTACAAAACATAACTTTGATTTTTTTTTTGGGTAAACTTAGAAAGTTTCAGATTTGGGTAAAAATTATTGTTTATATTTTTCATTACAGTAAGACAACAATTTAGTGAAACTTTTCAGAAACTTTTCATTTCAGCTAACATTTTCAGAAATTTGAAAGTTTATTTAGATTCCTGAGATCTGAAAGTTTTCAGACAACAATTTCTGAAATATGAAACTTTTCATTTCAGCCAACATTTTCATTTTAGCCAAGTTTTACCCAAATATGAAAGTTCTGAAAAAATTATTTAGATTTAAGCCAAGTTTTACCCAAATCTGAAAATTTTCTATCTTTACCCAAAAATCTAAATAAACTTCCATCAGATTTGGGAATTTTAGATTTAATTCAGTAAGTTTATGTAGCTCAAGTTTATTTAACTCAGTGAAGCTAAAGATAGAGAGATATATCCGGAAATCTAATTATATTAGATTAAAAAAGTATATTTAACCCAAAAATCTAATCAAAAGAAGCACAAAATTTTGAAAAATCCGGAAAGTTCCATACTTGGGTAATTTCTGGGCAGCGAGAGAGAGAGAGAGAGAAAGAGAACTGCGAAAAAGTGAAGAGATGAGAGAGAGGTAGTTATAAAGTGAAGTGTTTTTTTTGTGATGATGAATCTTAGCCATTGATTTTGTTTCAATTGAAGAAAAGTCACTTGATAGTTTTTTTTTCAAATTGCCTTGTGATTTATTATATAGATGAAATTCGTGATGTTATGGTATATCTTATCCATAACGTTAGTTGTCTTAATTGTCGGTATAGGTTGTATTAAATTAAAAGTTACCCATATATATATATATATATATATATATATATATATATATATATATACATAGAGAGAGAGAGAGAGAGAGTCCCCTTCCATTGTGCACTAGCCTCCATGTGCACTCCGTGTGCACTCGGCCTTCGGGCCTTCGTATCGACGATCCAAACCATTCACATTGATCTACACATCTAAATTAGTCTAAATATGTAAAGTCAAGTCATTTGGAATTATTTGACATGCATTGAAGTGTTACAAAATTGCATGGCAATATTGTTTTTTTTGTAATGACATGATGCATGGACAAATGAATTTCAAATGACTTGATTTTACATATTTATACTAATTTAGATGCGTAGATCAATGTGAACGGTTTGGATCATCGATACGAAGGACCAAAGGCCGAGTGCACAAGGAGGCTAGTGCACAATGGAAGGGGAGTTCCCTTCCGTTGTGCACCACCCATGGTGCACACGGCGTGTGCACTCGGCCTTCAGGCGTTCATATCGACGGTCTGAACTGTTCACATTGATCTATACATCTAGATTAGTCTACATATGTAAAATCAAGTTATTTGAAATTTATTTGCTCATGCGTTGAAGTGTTACAAAATTTTATGGCTGACTATAATATTTTTATAATGACATGATGGATGGGTAAATGAATTTCAAATGGCTTGATTTTACATATTTAGACTAATTTAAATGTGTAGATCAATGTGAACGGTTCGGATTGTCGATATGAATGCCCAAAGGCTGAGTGCACATGCCCTGTGCACCATGGGTGGTGCACAATAGAAGGGAACTCTCTCTCTCTCTCTCTCTCTCTCTCTCTCTCTCTCTCTCTCTCTCTCTCTCTTTATATATATATATATATATATATATATATATATATATATATATATATATATATATTAGTACTTGACAATTTTTCTTTATTGAATGAAATTAAGGAGTTCTGTGTTGTTTTATAACATATGAGATTCTATTTCATGTAGGGTATTTTTTATTTTAAAAAAATTACAAATTTTTCATTAAAACCTTCCCCGACACTTTTGACCAAAAATACCGGGATAGGTTATTATTTTCTTCTGTTAAATAAACGGTATATCCCAGTGTTTTTAATAAAAACGCCAGGATAGACATGATCTATAGCGACATTTATAAAACACGTCGGGATAAACCCCTAATCTGTCCTGACGCTCGCTATAAAGGCATTTCTAGCGGCGATTTTAGATGTCGCTACTATCTATCCCGGCGTTTAAAAATGGCGGGATAGGTCCAAAGAAACGTCGGGATGTCTGTTGTGTTTAGTAGTGGGATAATGAAAATCTCTGCAACTTCGACTACTCCTTCTTGCCTCCACGACACCTTCGACTCCTCGTCTTCTTGGGTTGACCAAGATGTAGACAGTGAGGGTTATTCACCGCAGCCGGAAGAGGAGGCCAAAAAGATCGCTGAAAGATTTTTAGACATTCTAGAGAGAGAAGCTCTGGTGTTAGTGAGGGAAAGCAAAGAGTGAAATGAGAAGAGGGTGGGGGATATATAGAGAGAGAAGACTTCTCAATAACTGCAAAGGTTACGTGAAGTGATTCCACGTTAACCACGAAGGTCACTTGACATTGGCCTTATTCTAGCCCTCCACCGGTCAACCCATCCAATTGTTGACATCCTACACCCATGTGGACAATCGATCATAAAGAAAAATCTGAGGCATTTGTGAAATTCTCCCAAAATTCGCTTGGCTCGTCCATCGGCATGGTATTCGGAGCCACTCACAAAATTCTCCTAAAATTCGTTTGGCTCGTCTGTCGGCATGGTAATCTGAGCTAGTTGACGTGTCAATCGACCTTAATGCCTGAACCAACTGAACCACTACAAAAGATTCGAGATTATTAATTAAAATTCCAATAAATAATTACAAATTGGGAATAATAATTAAAGATTCTAAAAGGAATTATAAATTCAGAAAGTCAATTTAAAATTTTTGAAAAAATTTATGAATATAGAAAATTTAACTGAAAATCCAAAAAATATTTATAAATTGAGGAAAAGTGATTAAAAATATAAAAAAAAGACTAAAATTCTGGTAGATGATTACTCCCCTCAGGAACTCCAGACGTAGTCCCAAACATCCTCAGGAGAGCTACTCCTCGAAGGCTGCTACACCCAACCTCCAAGAGTGGGGGGCTTATGATATAGGTCAAAATTATAGGTAATAGGTGTTGTATGATTCCTGCACGAGTATACGGTTCCTATTGGCGAAACAGTAATTTCACAATTGCTACAAGCCCACGATCAGAACATGGGCTGCCCACAGGCCCACCATCTTGGCTCATCCCACAAGGGGGCCTGATTGACAATCCAATTAGGGGAGATTGACTAGTCAATCATGGCTGGCAATCAAATCCCCCCAAAATAGGAAGATATTAGTTGACTTGATCCCTTGATTAGGAGAATCTTCCAAATATGTTAAGGAATCTCCCTAAAATGCACCGCCTCAAGCCTCCTATACAAGGTAATGAATCTTTGCCCACTAAAACTCAGTTTATTCTGTCGAGTTACTGAATTGATCGTCGGAGGGCTTGTCGCTAGGGAAAACTCCAGGTATTTCAAGTTTTTTTGCAGGTTTTTGGTGGTATGTTAGCCACCTATTGCAAATCCATCCACAAATGTCACCCTCATATCCGATCTGTTCATTGGGTGAGATCTAAGCTTTAATCACTAAAGAACTCATTATCTGTTGCTCCCACAACGAAAAAAGCAGCATCAAGTTGAAGTAATTTTATACTCGTTTGAGTTTAATTGTGAACTTACTATTGTTTCAGTTTATGGGCTTTCTGTTCACTCTCTATGTAATGAGTTTTTGAATGAATTCAAATCTTTTTATGTAGAACCCCGTATTTTCAAATATTATTTTAATTATTTGAAAATGGATTTAAATGAATTTTGAGGAACTAATTGATATTTTCTAAAAGATTTATCTTTGGAACATGTGCGGAACACGTGCAAATAATTTTGGTGTAAATATACAATTTGATATTTTTAATAAGTTTTCATACTTATTATGGAGTGTATTCTAAATTTTGGGATTTTTCTGAATAAAGAAACTATTTTTACAAATATCTCGAAAGAGAGGGGCTTTTATGTAAAAAGTTGTTTGGATCTTAAATAAACTATGAAAATTCGTTTTTACTGATATTTTGGTTCTCCAGGGTCATCATTTTAATTTAAATATATTTGAAATTTATTTAAAGTCGATTTGGCGAAGATTTAAACAAAAAGGGTGTTTTTGCAAATGTAGGATTTATGTTGGATCTTTGTGCAAAGGTTTTTCTGGAAGGTAAAAGTCAAATATTTTTATTGGAAAATAGAATATGTATTACTAGATATTATTTCTGATTTTTCTAGATTTTTATAAATATTTTATGAGGTATTTGCAAATATTACAAAAGGGAGGGCTTTTGTGCAAAATTGCCACCCTGAGTGTAAATCCGAGATTTTCTTATCTCTGGACCGTGCTGGATTGTTGGAAAACTTTGTGGTAAAAGGATTTTATTTAGTTTTGATTTATTTAACCTATTTTGACTAAGGAAGGTTATATATGTGAAGTAATAAATTGGAAAATGGACTATTTTGCAAAAGTACTTCAAAACCCTAATTTCTTCAATCCCGGCATGTATAAAAGAAGGTGTGCAGCCGTCATTCGCTGCACAACTCCAGATTTATTATAATATTGTTTTCTTGGCGATCGGAAGAAGAAGTTCTTGGATCTAGCAAAGGAAGGCTTTTTGTGGATTCTTCTTGATTCTAAAAGGTGAGTGATATAGACTTGTTTTGTTTATGTGTATGATTTGCATATTGTTTTGTTTGATGTTTTCGTATCTTGTATGAAATTGATGCCATGGTTGTTATTCGAAATATACATGTGAGATCCATGGTAGATTAGTAGATCTCGATTGACAATTCTTGATTGCTAGAAACATGTTAAGATTTGATTATGTTTATGAAAATAAGACATTGGATGGAGGAATCTCTGGACCTTGTTATTACGAATTGGATTAGATTTGAGTTGAGGAAGAGATTTGGTGTTGAGATAGACTCCAGTATGAATTATTGATGACAGACCTAAATTGTGAGATTTGTAGGTCGACAGTCGACTGGGACTACGCAACAGTCGACTGGTACGACTCTACTTTTGTACATTCAGTCTTTTGAGGATTTGTTCGGGACAGTCGACTGAGACCCTATTCAGTCGACTGGTCTGCTGAATATTTTGTTGTAAAGTATTGAGTTTCTCGTTTGGATAGTCGACCGATGACTTGTTAAGTCGACTGTTAGCACTTGGATTGTTTCTTGGAAAATTATTGATAATTGTTTCGGGTAAGTCGACTGATGGTTGATTAAGCCGACTTACTGCGCTTGTAAAATCTTGGATATTGGTTCTCGGGGCAGTCGACTTACTATAGCATAAGTCGACTGGCACCGATGAGTTTTCATGATCTTGAGGGTTCCTGATATCTTTAGTTTGTTTGTAGATGGATATGTTCATCGGTGTCTTGGCATACCGGATTCGTATTCGATCTATACCCTCTTAGTTTGTTTGTAGATGGATATGTTCGTCGGTGTCTTGGCATACCGGGTTCGTATTCGATCTATACCCTCTTAGTTTGTTTGTAGATGGATATGTTCGTCGGTGTCTTGGCATACTGGGTTCGTATTCGATCTATACCCTCTTAGTTTGTTTGTAGATGGATATGTTCGTCGGTGTCTTGGCATACCGGGTTCGTATTCGATCTATACCCTCTTAGCTGTTTGTAGATGGATATATGGATATCCGATCTATGGCATTGTTAGTGATTGATCGTTGAACTTGTACTGAGGTACTGAGATTTGTTGACAGTTGGGCATATTCTGAGATGTGAGGAATTATTGTTTGTTCAGAACAGTCGATTGGTTCCTAAGACAGTCGACTGTACCGTACAGTTGAACTGTACATATTTTGAGAGTAATTGATTGATGGATACTTGATCGTTGGTATTGTTTCTCGACTCGGTTTCACGCATGTACTGGCCTATCGTTCTTGTTTCATATTATATGTTCAGTTTATGTATTTTAGTTCAGTACGTGTTGTTGAGAATTTATGTTTATTGTTTATGTTTGTTGTTTATATCACTCACACCATTTATGGCTGACCCCGTAGTTTTGGGGGTTAGGGTTCAACTCTAGCCTCACATGTTGCAGGTTGCTTAGAATTGGAGGCTTGGATGCTTGGGTTAGCTTTAGAGAGTATGAGTGATTATAATAGAGCCTTGTGTAATTGTTGTAAAGAAGAGTAATGTAAAAAGGAATTGTTTAATTCAAGGTGTTTGTATTTCCGCTGCAATTTGAAAAGATTATTGTAATAAAAATTTGGAATAAAATGATTTGAGTTTTGGTCTATGTATATTGTTACATTGAAGTGGATCGCTGGGAAAGTGCCACGTATTTTCTAAGTTTGTATATTAGAAATTCGGGGCGCTACATTTTAGGTTTGATTGATGGTTATTGGACTTTTTGTGGTGACTTTAATGTTACTAGGTTTTTGTTTGAAGGAAATGGTAATCCTTCGAATAATTTGGATTCTTTGAACTTTAATGCTTGTATTAGGGATATAGAATTGATTGACTACTCTATTAGTGGTACTTTTTACTTGGTCTAATAATAGATTAATTCCTTCTGTGGCCAAATTGGATAGGTTTTTGGTTTCTTCTAACTCGATCAATTCTTTCTTTAAATCTTATGTTCAGGCTTTGAATAATTCTGTTTCTAATCATGTCCCTTTGTGTTAGGCTTCTCATTTTTCCTTTACTTCTTCTAATCATAAATTCATATTTGAGAAATTTTGGTTAGAACTCCACCATTGCCTGTCCCAAGCCAGGAATCCGACGACAAACCGGGTAAGGAGGAGGGTTGTGTTAGGCAGTTGACGGCCAACATAAAATTTTGTCAAATCTTATGAACATGAATCCTAATAATATACGTGTAAATGCTAGGGCATTCCCTGAAAGCGATGCGTTGTGCCTGCCTCCGAATGCTTCAAAAAATGTGCAAGGAGCGTCGCACCAGCGCCCGAATGCAGTGAAAAATGGGCAAGGGTTCCTGCACCAATTTGGATGTGTTCGGATAAAGAAGCTAGTCCAGGAAAATAGGCTTAGGTTAGCAACTTAGAATATAGGAACATTGACAGGAAAGACATAGAACTAATAGATACCATGATTAGAAGAAATATTAATATAGCTTGTTTACAAGAAACAAAGTGGGTAGGAGAGAAAGCTAAAGAGATAGATGGTTTTAAATTATATTATACTGGTAAAATTAGAAATAGAAATGGAGTAGAAATTTTAGTAGATAAGAAATTCAAAAGAGATGTAGTAGGTGTTAATAGAAAATGAGATAGAATAATACAAATTCAGCTTGTATTAGGGGGAAACATAATTAATATCATTAGTGCTTATGCACCCCAAGTATGATTAGATGCACAAGTTAAAAAATAAATTTTGGGAAGATATGGATGAGATAAGGTGAGAAACAATTTATAGGAGAAGATTTCAATGGACATGTAGGAGAAGATAACATGGGATATGAGATGGTGCATGGAGGACATGGATTTGGAAATAAGAACTATGGTGGAAAGGCTCTATTAGATTTTGCGGCTTCGTATGATCTCATACCAGCAAATACTTATTTTAGGAAGAGGGAGGAACATTTGATAACCTTTAAAAGTGTAGCAAATAGGAGTCAGATTGATTTTTTTCATCACTAGAAAGGCAGATCGCCTGACTTGTAAGGATTGTAAAGTTATACTGGGAGAGTATTTAACCTCACAATATAGATTAATGGTATTGGATGTGAAGATTGGGAAAAACATATGTGCAAGGAAGGAAACTAGGAATCCAAGAATTAGGTGGTGGAACTTGAAGGGAGATAAACAAGAAGTTTCTAAAGATAAATTCCCTAAAGGAGTATCATAAAATTGAGAATGGGAGACAAATATGATATTAACTAAAATGGCTACGTACATAAGAGAAATTTTAAAGGAAGTACTTAGAGAGGCTCAAGGTAGAGGGTTGCTAAATAAAGAAACATGGTGGTGGCAAGAAGAACTCCAAAATATTGTGAGAGAAAAAAGATAAACCTTTAAAATGTGGCAAAAGAGTAGCAATGAAGAGGATTTAGAGAGATATAAGACCGTTAGAAAAGAAGTTAAAAAAAGGTAAGAGATACAAAAGAAAAAGCTTATGATGATTTATACACAAACTTAGAAACAAAAGAAGGAGAAAATAATATTTATAAGCTTGCTAAACAAAGGGATAGAAAAACAAAAGACCTGAATACAATTAGGTGTATTAAGAGCGAGGATTCAAGAGTTCTAGTAAAAGATGACAAAATTAAGGAAAGATGACGAAATTACTTTGAGAAGTTATTAAATGAAAAGGTTGTGGGCAACTTAATTTTAGAGGACTCGAGGGAGAGTCGAGAGCATATATTTGTCCGTAGAATTAGGTCCTCCGAGGTTTGAAATGATTTAGGAAGGATGAAAATAGGAAAAGCTTTATGGCCGGATGATATACCAATTGAAGTTTGGAAGTGTCTTGGGGATGTAGGAGTGAGTTGGCTAACAAAATTATTTAATAAAATTTTGAGGACTAAGAAGATGCCAGATGAATGGAGAAAGAGTATTTTAGTATCTATATATAAAAATAAAGGAGATATACAAAGTTGTGCAAACTACCGAGGAATTAAATTAATGAGTCATACGATGAAAATTTGGGAGAGAGTGATCAAACATAGACTGAGACTAGAAACTACAGTGTCTGAGAAATCAGTTTGGGTTTTTGCCGGGGAGGTCAACAATGGAAGCAATTTATATACTGAGGAGACTAATGGAAAAATATTGGGAGAATAAGAAAGATCTACATATGGTTTTTATAGATCTAGAAAAAGCATATGATAAAGTCCCTAGAGATATACTATGGTGGGTGTTAAATAATAAAAGAGTAACTATTCGGTATATTGAGGTAATTAAGGATATGTATGAAGGGGCAACAACCACAATTAGAACAACCACATGAGAGACCAGCGATTTTCCTATTACAGTAGGTTCACACCAAGGTTCGACTTTAAGCCCTTACCTCTTTACTTTGGTTATGGATGAATTGACAAGAGGAATACAAGATGAGGTGCCTTGGTGTATGCTTTTTGCCGATGACATCGTCTTAGTTGACGAGACTAGAGCAGGAGTCAATGCTAAATTAGAATTGTGGAGAGAAACTTCGGAAGCTAGAGGCTTTAAAATAAGCAGAACTAAAATAGAGTATATGGAGTATAATTTTAGTGATATTCGGAACACAACTGAGGAAGTAGTGAAGGTTGATGGCCAAAAGATACTTAAGAGAGACCGTTTTCGATATTTAGGCTCGATTATACAAAGAGATGGGGAGATTTATGAAGATGTTACACATAGGATCCAAGCAGGGTGGCTTAAGTGGAGAAGTGCCAGTGGTATTTTGTGTGAAAAATGTATACCTTTGAAGTTAAAAGGAAAAGATGGTTGTTAGACCAGCAATGATGTATGGAGCAGAGTGTTGGACAACAAAGAAACAACATGTCCAAGAAATGAGTGTAGCGGAGATAAGGATGTTAAGATGGATTTGTTGTAAAACAAAGAAGATAAAATCAGAAACGAGCATATAAGAGACATGCTAAAAGTAGCTCCAATCCAAGATAAGTTAAGAGGGAATCGCCTCAGGTGGTTTGGACATGTCACACGTAGACCTAGTAGTGCCCTGTTAGAAAGAGTGATTTGATAAGTATTGAGGGTAGAGTTAGGGGTAGAGGAAGACCTAAACTAACTTGAATGAAAACGGTGAAAAAAGATATGATAGCTTGTGACCTTACAGAAGATATTGCACTAAACCGAGTAGAATGGAAAACCAGGATTCATGTAGCTGACCCCAACTAGTTGGGAAAAAGGCTTTGTTGTTGTTAGAAATTTTGGTTAGAAGATCAATTTTTCGTAGGGATGATTGTTAATTTTCTTAACTCTATTTCTAGATCTTTTGGTCCCAATAAAATTATCTTAAAACTTTGTATTGTCAAATGTGGGTGCAAATCTTAGAGTAAGGTTAGGTTTGCTCTACTAACATTCAAAAGAAATATTTTCAGGGTATTATGGATAAGATTGACAAATTGGAAGAAAGTGCTCTTATTTCTTTGGATGTGAGCAACAAAATAAAATAAAAGTTTGTAGAGAGGATCTAAAACTTCTCAATGAAGTGCATATCAAGTGGGCTCAAAGAAGTGGATGGTAATACTTCTTACTTTCACAATTTTGCTTCTCATAAACAAAAATTCAATAGAATATCTTCTTTAGATATTAATGGCACTTTGGTTTATGCTTTATCTTATTTTCATTATTCATTTTTGAATTGTTATAAGAATCTTTCGAGGATTGCTTCTGAAATATTTTTTTTCTAAATTGGAAAGAATCTAATGTTTTATCTTCTTTGGAGCATCGATTCACTTTGGATGAAATTAAGAATGGTGTGTTTCATATGCAAAGTGACTCCTCACCTGGTCCAGATAGATTTCTATCAAATCCTTTTTCAAAAATTTTGGGATTACATTAAGAAGGAATTATTGACTATGTTCAATGATTTATATCCTGGAAATTTTTCTTTTAAGAGAATCAATTATGCTTATATGGTTCTCATTCCTAAAATAACGGGGGCTTATAAAGATTCAGCATTCAGACCTATTAGCTTGCTTAATGTAATTTTTAAAATCATAATGAAAGTTTTAGCTACTAGATTATCTTCTGTCATCTCCTCTCATATTGATTTTGCTCAATATGGATTCATTAAAAATAGGTTTATTCTTAATAGTGTGGCTTATGCTAAGTAAATTATTAATTTCTACCACTCTTCCATTTCTGATGGCATTCTTATAAAACATGATTTTCATAAAGTTTATGATAAGGTTGATTGGCAATTTTGTTTTGTTTTGAAATTCCTGCTATAAGAGGATTTGGTCCTAAGTGAATCTCTTGGATTATAATCAGTTTATATGTTGGGACTTCATCTATTATTGTTAATGGTGAGGAAGGAAACAAATTTATGTGTAACAGAGGCCCTAGACAATGTGACCTTATTTCTTCCTTGTTATTTGTTTTGGTGGCAGATGTTTTTAGTAGAATGCTTAGAGTTGCTTGAAATAATAATTTGGTAGAAGGATCAAGGGGTTTTTATGGTTTTCAAGGTGTTTTTGTCTTCAATATGCTGACGATACTATCTTATTTGCCAAACCTAATGGTTCTACTTTGATAAATCTTAAGTTACGTTTGTATTTTTTTTGAAAAAGATCATGTTATTAATTTCAACTAAACTTCTGTTATTTGGGTGTCATTTGGTTGGGAGATGATAATAACAGAAAATTTGAAGTTGCCAATTTTTTCAAATGTCAAAATGGATCTTTTCCTTTAAATTACTTAGGTATTCCTTTGAAATGGGGTGAATTACATGCTTTTGATTTGATGCCAATGATTTATAGGATTGAAGCTAGACTTAACCCTTGGATTGGTAAAGATTTATCTATGGGTGGTAGACTTACTTTCGTTAATTTGGTTTTATCTTCTATGCCTTAGCATATGATGTCTTACTTTTATTTACCTAACTGGATGATTAAAAGGATTGAAAAGATTAGAAGAATATTTTTTGGTATAGTAATGCTTCTTTATCCATTGCTAAACTGCACAATTAGAAAACAGCTTGTAAACCAAAAAAAGAAGAGGGTTTAGGCATTATAAATTTGCAAGATCAAAATCTTGCATACTTGGCAATGAATTTGGAAGGCCTTAAAATATGATGATTTATGTTGGGTGAGGCTTTTAAACATAAGTATCAACAGAGACAAAATTTGGGATTTGCATAATAAGCTGTCACAACTTCTTCTTTTTGGAAAGTAATATGGAATGGTTATTGAATCCTTTAAATGTGGCTTACAAAACATTTGTGGTGATGGTTGTACTATTAGATTTTGCATGATTATTGGATAGGAAATAACAAGCTTCTCAATCGGCATGATGGTTCTACTATTCTACATCCTTCTCTATTTGAGGTAGCTACTAATCCATCAACTACTGTGCCTTCTTTATTCTCTAATTGTTAATAATGAGAAAGTTCGGAAAATCTCTTTTCATGAACTCTTTCGAGTAAGGAATTTTCAGATGACATCAGAATGCTTGTTTTGTTGGGTTCCAATCAATATCAAGCTAGAGAACGATGATATTAGATGGAAACGGTTGAACACAAATTCTGATGGAGTTACCTTACCCTTTTACAGGTTTATATGGCAAAATATTGCACATTTGAAAGTCAAAATTTTGGTTCAGTTAGCATTTCATAATAATCTTTTGACTATGGACAGTCTCTATAAAAGAAATCTTAACCCCCATTTCCGATTATACGAATTTGTATTTTATTTTTTTCGTATTATTGTATATTAATTTTTCCGTATTTCCCCTTGTTCTTTTAAACTCTATTGCATACATTCAATAGTTAGTATTTTTGTCAAGCCCAATTCACCCTATAGCTTGTAAGACCATATTAAATTTTTAGTTCCTTCTAGGATTATTCATTTTATTTTCTACCCCAATTTATTTTAATTGCAAATATTTTTTTATTTCCTAGCCACTCTACAAATTATTTCTTATTGTGAAGCCTAACTCAATTATTTAACCTTTTATTTTATTTTCATGTGTAGCCCATATCCACAGACCCATACAAGCTCACACCAATCTAATAATTCATGACAAATTTTCAACCTCTTCATCTCCTATAACTGCATGACTCCCAACCCCACTATCTCAATTAATTACCACTAATCCCCTAATTATCTTTTAATATTTCAGTTACTATTACTCCTAATTACTACCTTTAATCACCCCCTGCAAATCCTTTTCTTCTTCCCTCAGGAATCCGAAACCCAAAACGCAACTCCCCACCCTATCTCACCACTGCCATCATCACCTCCATCGTCAACCTCTCCCTCTCTCCATCAAGCTCCGGCCATCGCCACCTACGCTACCATCCTGAATGCCACCTTCTCACGCGAACGCCCAACCCGCAACCACCATCACCTCATCATCATTGCCAGCACCGTCACCGAGCCCCCTCACTGACGTCCCCCACTGCACCACCATTGCCAGTTGCCCCGAGTGCCATGGTTGCACCTTTACTGCTGCTCACCCCTTGCTACATCCCCAACGCCTGCTGCATCGACTCCACCCATCTCCGTCAGCCACCTTGTTCCCGACGTTCAACCTCGCCGTCGACCACCGCATCCCAAGCCCCTCCACTAACGTGTGCCGCCACGAAACCATCACCATTCCACCGATAGCCTTCAACTCGTCATCTCGCTGTCATCATGCTTGTTCGTCATAATTGCCCGCCCCCGCACTCGAAATCGACTTCCCTTGTACTGCAATCGACCATGCTGTGGTTGCAACCACTCTTACCTGTTCCATCGCCGTCCATGTTCCGTTGCACTCATAATCGCCACCGTTTAAGGCAAGCATCTCTTGTACACCATTGTTTATTCCGTACAAGTATTTCTTGACCTTCGCAAGTATTTTCTTCCTTTGTATCCATGTTGTTAACCTTACTCGTTGCCATCATATATTGTTTGAATTCAAATTATACATTGTTCATCTTTTCATTTGACTTCCATCAACCCAAAACTCAAAGAAAATTATAAAAACCCATTTATATATGCGTATGTTACACAAATACAAACTAGAGACATGAAATTGCCAAAGAAAGAGTAATTGAATGAATTGTAGTTGTATGTGATCGTATGGTTATACCCGTAATTCAATACCGTAGATTCATTAATTCCATCATGTTAAAAATAGAAATCCACCATATTTATGAATACGAATACTTGTTGCAATCTAATTATAAGATTAGATTTTGTGAATTACAATGGTTGTAAATTACAAGTGTTAAAATTCTGCCATACTGTCTACCAAGATTATACTGAGATTTCGACCTAGTTATGGATAGTATTAATCAAAACTTATTAAATAAGTGTTGTATCCCTCTGTGTCAAGAATCCAGATCATCTGACGGTTTTGCAATCTGACTTAGGGATTGCAAGATATTCAGATATTACCACTATACTGTCTTAATTCTAAATTCACTGTTTGTAAATACTTCGTCATGTTCAATTAATTTAAAAAGTAGGCTAACTTAAGAATTAGGACCTAGGAATTTCAACAATGTTAATGAATAGTACTAGGAACTAGATTATAATTTTTGTAAGAATTTTAATTATTTTTTAGTCAAATTATAAATGTAATAACTATCTACCGAGTCGCTGCCTAAATAATGGACCCATAAAGAATCAACCAGTAGACATAGTAATTGTAGTCAAAATGTATCGTGTGAATTGTATTGGAACCGGCAGGGAGTCTAGTTTTTAGAATCTCTTACGGAACTTGATTCGCTTTCCTGTAGGAGCGGAAAAGTTAGTTATTGTACAACAATGTGTTGCTGTCCAGAATTGTGTGTTCATGTTTTAAAATATGAATATGTCTAAATCTTCACATCTAATGAATTGCACTGTATACCATTCATTGCATAGTCATCGAAACCTCCTTGATATCGTTTCTTGACACTGTTTCCATTGACTGCATGTTCATGTTTAATTATAATAAAATAATGACAAGCCGGGGTAATAAGGGTACGACTTAATAGTGGATAATATAGTTGACTGTACTCGGAGGAGGGGCCCATATTTCTCGTACTGATTAATGATATCGGTTATTGTTTTATCGATTGACTGCAGATTATTGACTACAGTATCCAAACTATCATGTACTGTATCGTTACTGATTACTGTTTACTGTTTATTGATTATTGTTGTCGAGTGCACGACCCTGTAGAATTCACTATGATAGCCAAAACGTTCACTTAATTGTATGCACTCGAAACTGTAGTATAGGACGTAGGATTGCGTGCATTAGATAGGTTAATAAAAGAATAATAGACTTAAGATTAACACTGGACATCGACACTTGCATTTTTATCATTGTTTATCACTACCGACCATTGTACTGTTGACTACTGCATATCGATTAATTGAATCTCACAGTTGCGATTGCATTTTATTTTTCTTATTGTATTGTACATATCACATTGTTTCAATTCATTATTATTGTTGTATCATCTTCATTGTTTCACTGCTTTCATTACTTGTTGTCCGTGGTTGCTCTAATCTAATGGACATCCCCCCCCCCCCCCCCCCCCCACCACCCAAACTCTAAATGTTGAGATTACAGGTATTCACGGAGGAATCAACTGAGGGACTGGGATAGAATGAAGTTGAATTATTAGTCTAGAATAATTATTTCGTTAACGTTATTTTATTTCCAGCATCGTTGTTATTATCGTAAATTGTGTTTCAAGGTTTGTTGACCCGAAGTTATTTCCTTCCAGATGTTGGTTATGTATGACATTTTATGGATTATTTATGTTTATGCGATTATTTTACTGCATGCGTGGTTGTTGTTATATTTCATTTTGTTGAGTTAACTGTTACACTTATGGGTGATGTATACATCATTCGTTGGGCCTTAGTCACGTGCCCATAATTCCGTATTTTGGAAAGCAGGGCATGACACTTGCTTTTGGTCAAAAGTTTGTTATGTGCATTTCTCATGGTGAAACTGCTGCACATTTATTTATTCATTGTTCTTTCGCCCAACATTTATCGGTTTTATGTAAAAAAAATGGTTTGGAATGAAAGGGGTAAACTCGGATCAATGAGAGAATTTTACCAAAATGACCCACTTTTCGAAAATGTTTACAAACTGACCCACTCGCTGCTTGAAACAACAAGTTTAGTTATAGGAATTTTCTCCAACACTTGGAGAAATCTCGCCAAGTCTCAAAACACTAAAGCTAAATACGCTATTTTGAAAGGCGACCATAATTGGACTAGACTCGTTTTAAATAACGAGTCTAGTTATAGGACCAGACCCGATAAGTCTCAAAACACTAAAGCTAAACTCATTATTTCGAAAAGTGATCATAATTGAACTAGACTCGTTGTTTGATTAGGGTCACTGTTTGAATCAGTTAGTTTAGTTATATGAATTTTCTCCAACACTTGGATAAATCTCGTCAAGTCTCAAAACACTAAAGCTAAAATTGCTGTTTCGAAAAGTGACCATACTTATAGACTCGCTGTTGGAAACAGCGAGCCTAGTTCATTAGAGTTGCTGTTTGAAACAACGAGTTTAGTTATAGGATTTTTCTCCAACACTTGAAGAAATCTCGCCAAGTTTCAAAATACTAAAGCTAAACTCGGTATTTGAAAAGCAACCCTAACTGAACTAGACTCGCTGTTTGAAACATCGAGTCGGTCATTTTGGTATTTAGTTTTGAAAGTTGGTCAGTTTGGTAAATATTTTAGAAAAGTTGGTCATTTTGGGGAAAAAAATCGATCAATGAAAGCTTGGAGGAATACTTGGAGATCCAAAAGAGTTAAGGTAAAAATGGCCTTGGATGGAATATGGCTATGATGTGCATTATTCGAACTATTTGGAAGGAAAGAAATGGTAGGATTTTCACAAAAAAAATCATCTTGTTGCTGGCTGAAGAATGTTGTTGAAGATGTCAGGTGCCTGATTTTTCCATTAGTTAAAGAGTTGGATACTGCTTATCAACTGCTTCTGATTTCTTTTATACTTGTTGTTAGTCTGGACATGTACTTTGTTTTGGTTTGATCTCTATACATATTGTTACAAAAGTTTACAATAAAACAACTTTGATTGAGAGGCATAAAAACAAAGAAGGAGAAGATGTTGAAAACTGAAATAATTATAATGAAAATAAAATAACAAAATATGAACCCAAACCGATTTAAGTCGAGGTCTGTGTACCACACAATAGCCTTAAAACAGATTCGCCTCGTCCGGGTGCTAGATATTGCAGAGGCATCCGTTTCTTATGATACAACGGCTGAAGAATGTCGACTGTAGCACCATGTCACAATCCTGAACTGAAACTGTGTGGAACTTAATCACCAATTGAACAGCAACACTAGAACAACTGAACTTGGAAGAAAGAACAGAATAGAGAAAGGAGATTTTTCTAGTGTAATTTTTTAAAGGAGGAGGTGGCCTCAATATATAGGATTTTGGAAAGAAAAAACCATTTTGGGAATGAATGCATACATTATACGGCAGACAAAACCGTTTCGACAGTTTGAAACGTGTGAATGAATGCCAGACATAACCGTTTCATCCGTTACAAAACTTAAGGGTGGAAAAAAAACATTGCATCATTCATTTCTACCGTTACAGCAGTGCTCTTGGTAGAAAAATCAAAACTGGGGTAAAAAGAAGCCCTGCATAGGCGGGGTTCAAGTTGGTCTGACATTCGTGTCTGCAGAACGTGTGGGTGCACACATGCCGCATGTAATCCCTGTCTAAGATTTGCACCCCCTGTGCACGTGAGAGAGAGCCTTCTAGCTTGCTTTCTTAAAAAGCTAAGAAAGGGTTTATTATATGTACCATTTTAGTTCTTTTGATTTTTCCGATATAAGACTAAAGTCCCTTAACCTATTTTCTCAAATTAAGTATCTCACTTTGGGAGACAATTTCTCATTCACCCCATAACCGTTTTGAGCAAGTAAATATATGATTTTCTTGTACTCAAGAAGGAGAACAACAATCCATAAATATCTCTCACTTATATATAGAGGATCTTACACAAAATTTACCTCAAAATTGGTTCCTAAAATGGTGTTAAAACACCCATTTTCTAACATTCCCCGCATGAATGAACTTGACGACCTTAGACACGACAGACTTTGTGATAGAATTCAACGGTTGAAACCTACACATGATAGATAAGTATTACCCTTTGAACCTTCCCTTATGAAAATATGTTTACTTTACTAACTAAACAGTAGACAAGATATCCTTGAACTGTTCTGTCATTGGTGTAAATGATGACATATCTCACATAGGATTCTTCCTAACACATTTCGGTTCTCACTATCATGTTCGTTTTGGCCATGAACGTACGTCTGGTTCTACAAGAGTTTAACATGAATGTTACCCTACACTCTTCCCCTTGAAGCGACATTTCTTCCCTCTCATATAGGTAATTTATTAGTTAATAGTAACCTGCATTACTCTGCTCAGATTTTCAATGCGTAAGAATAATTAAAACTCTAGCTTATCCCCTAACCTTACGGGCATCACTGTTTCATCGTAGGAATGGATATGGGGAAAATCCCTACAGTGATCCAACATGATTTTTACAATTTGGTTGTCCCTTTGAACCTAGATCATGGGATCTCCAGTTAACTAGGTTGGGTATCCACTGTATCGACTTATTCTTTCAAGGGCTTTAGTCTCATTTCCCTCGATGACTTATTAACTAACTCTCTGTAAACCTTTAGTTAACTGATCGCAATGTTATCTTTTGACTTTACATAGTCTACAGAGATAACCCCAGTGGAGAGTAGTTATCTAATGGTACTATGTCTTCAACGAATATGTCTAGATTTACCATTATATATATTGCTCTGTGCTCTACAAATTGCGGATTGACTATCCGAATGTATGGACATTGGAGGCACATGCTTTGTCCAATGGAATATCCTCAAGAAAGTGGCGTAACTATTCAGCTTCTTCCCTACATTTGTCCACTGCGATAAATTCAGATTCCATTGTGGATTTAGCGATCACTGTTTGTTTCGAAAATTTGATTGTACCACCAGTGTAAACACATAGTCAATTGTGGATTTTGAATTATCATTAGATATCCAGTTCGCATTACTGTATCATTTAAGTATAACTAGATGTCTTGTACAATGCAGCCTATAATTATGAGTAAAATGCAAGTACTTCAGTACTCTTGTAACCGCTTCCAATGCTCGGTTCCAGGATTACTTGTATATTTACTTAGTTTACTAACTGCATAGGATATGTTTGGTCTTGTACAACTCATTAAGTACATTAGACTGCCTATAAATCTAGAGTATTCCACTTGAGAAATACTCTCTTCTTTATTCTTGTATAAATGTAAAGTTAGATCTATCAGAGTTCTGGAAATTCCAGAATTATCTTTCCAAAATTTTCCAAGAATATTGTCTATATAATTTGACTGGCTTAAAACAAATTCGTCTGATGTTCTTGTGATTTTAATATATATAATAAAACACAGGACAATTCAAAAGAAAGCTATCAAGTGGCTCTCCTTCAATTGGAAGGAAATCAACGGTCCAAATTTATGCTCACAAAAGACATTTTCCTGCCCATTACTGTAGCTAACGAGTACTGTAGCTACAGTACATGTTATTGTAGCTACAGTAGTCGCATTCAGATTTATACATTATGTTGTGTGAAGTAGTTGATATTTGTTTGGATTTTAAAATTAATTAACCTTTAATCCCCACTTTTAATTAATTAAGAAAATACTAATTAAAATCACGCTAATCTTAATTAAGAAAAACTCTAATTGTTGTGGTTTAATTAGTCATTTCTTATTTGATTAAAATTTAGGGATTAGAAGTTAATTAGTTTCAATCTAATTAAGCTTAATTAATTCATCCGAAACATTAGGGATAAGCTTAAATACAATTAATTAATCCCTGATTTTGGATTAATTTCATGTAAAACAAAAAATAAAAAAGTATTTTAAATTACTTTCCCTGCAGTATTACTACAACCAAAACAATGCAAACATTTAATTATTGCTATAGTAAACCTATATTTAACCAAAGCTACTTTTAAGAAATCAAATCCAAGAAATTGCTTTTGTTACTGTGCTTTTCCCTCTCTTCATCTTTTTTTACAACCAAACAAACCACATCTAATTGTTTTAGTATGTAATTATTTTACGACATTCTAATTATTTTTTATAACTTATTGTGTAGTCATTAACCATATGGCATTGCATATAAATATTGACCTATGTGATTTGTTAGTCAAATATAATTACATATATTTTATTGTTTACAGTGTTTTTCATAAATTGCATTGTTCAGAAGATGTGTCGTAGGCACGTCTCCACGGGTAAACCTAGTTCTCAGTATAACATCAGCAAGTCTCATGTCTTTCATGTCAAATCTCAAGTTCAACATATTTTTTTGTAGATTTAATCATCTTATCATTGCTTCCAACAATAAGCATGTCATCTATATACAAATATATTATGACATATTTGCTTTCAGTGTCTTTGACATACACACATTTATCACATTTATTGATTTTGAAATCATTTGTCATCATGACGTTGTCAAATTTCCCATGTCACAGCATTGAAGCTTATTTCAAGCCATATAATGATTCCACCAGTTTACATACTTTCTTTTCTTGTCTGGGAGCTGAAAAACCCGTAGGTTATTCCTTGTAGATTTCTTCATCTAAATCTCCATTAAGAAAAGCTGTTTTCACATCCATTTGATGTCCTTCAAGATTGTGCAAAGCTGCTATTGCAAGTACCATTCTAATGGAATTGATTCTCGTCACAGGAGAATATGTATGAAAGTAATCCAGATCTTCTTTTTGTCTATAACCTTTGATTATAAGCCTTATCTTGTATTTATCAATTGATCCATCAGCTTTTATTTTCCTCTCACATGGAACCTAAAGGAATACTTCTTCGTGGAAGATTCACTAGTTCCCAAGTATGATTCTGCAAGATAAAATCAATTTCACTCTTAATAGCTTCTTTCCATAGAGGACCATCACTAGAGTTTACAGCTTCTTTAAGTTTGGGGTTCACCTTCAAGCATAGAAGTCAAGATATCTAAACCAAAGGATTTTTCCATTTTTGTTCTTTTACTACGTCTAGGTTCCACCTCAACTTCTTCATCTAAGTTTTCACTATCTTCACTGATAGTCTCCTATGTTGAAAGAATTTGGTTCTTCCTTTGACTCACATGAAAATACATCTTCAAAGAACAATACATTTCTTCACTCCCTTATCGTGTTCTTTGATATATCAGAGATATCAGATTTGTACACCAAGAACCGTTAAGCACTACTATTATGTGCATTGCCAATGAAATTGCAATCAACTGTTTTTTGTTATATTTTCACTTTCTTGTGTGGAGGTATTGCCACTTTGGGAAGACATCCCCATATTTGTAAGTAATTGTAGAATGACTTTCTTCATTTCCATAATTCATATAGGGTTTTTTCTTCTTTCCTTTTGGGTACTTTATTCTAAAGGTAATTAGCTGAAAGAATAGATTCTCCCCACAAGTTTAGTGGCAAACCAAAACTTATCAATATTGTATTCATCATTTCCTTCAAGGTACGATTCTTTCGTCAGCAACACCGTTGGACTGAGGAGATTAAGATGTTGTAGTTTCATGTATAATCCCATGGTTAGCACAAGTGTCAGCAAATGATGTTTAATACTTTCTATCTCGATCACTTTTTAGCGCCTTGATTTTCTTGTTGAGTTGATTCTCAACTTCATTTTTATAGCGAATAGATTTTTCTATAGCTTCGTCCTTGCTTTTAAGACATTATACATAATTAACAATATTTTGTGCTATCAACAAAGATTATAAAATACTTATTACCACCTCTTGTTTGTGTCATTTTTTTATCACAAATATCAGTATGAATTAAATCAAGGGGTTTAGTGTTTTTTTCAATACTTTTAAATGATGATCTTGTTAGTTTTCTCTAACCACAAGTTTCACACTTATGTTTGGAATGAATTTGGAATGTTGGTATATGATTCAAGTTATTTAGTTTACGCAAAGTATCATAATTAACATGTCGTAGTCTACCAGGCAATAAATTGGAAGACTCAAATATATAAGTAGAAGAGCTAGCTTTATTGATATTCTTGACCATGATCATTACATTGAGTTTGAACATTCCACCACTCATGTATCATTTACCAACATACATTCCAGTCTTAGACAAAACAAATTTGTTTGACTCAAACACTAAGCAAAATCTATGATTATTAAGCAACGAACCAGATACCAGGTTCTTACGGACTTCAGAAACATACGCAACATTGTTTAGAGTCAGTTCCTTCACAGAAGTCATTTTCAAGATCAACTTTCGTTTGCCCTTGATTTCTGAAGTGGCTGAGTTCCCCCATAAACATCTTCTCCCTATTCTCTAATGGTTCAAAAGTGGAGAACATTTCTATGTTAGAGCACACGTGACGGGTAGCTCCAGTGTCAATCCACTACTCTTTAGGGTTTGAACCTATCAAGTTCACCTCTGAAATCGCAACAGAGAAGTTGATTTCATAAATGTCTTAAGAAATGCCTTCAACCACATTGGCTTCTCTGTTCCTGAGCAGGCCATTGAACTTCTCCGGTTTTTCTCCATGGGAGACTAAGACAGGTACAGCGGTAGGCATTGGCACTTGTGTCACATCAACAGTCGACAATTGGACCATCTGAACAGCCGGCAATTGGGCCGTTTCAGCCACAACAACATTCTCCGATGCAGTTGCCATTTCGAGTCTGAAACAAACAACGAACGTGTAAATTTTCAGATTGAAAAGAAAAGAAAAGAAAAGAGTGCCTCAAAATTAGTAAAGAAGAAAAAATCGAAATCTGTTTTAAGTTTTTTACAAAAGTTTACAATACAATAACTTTGATTGAGAGGCACAAAAAACAAAAAAAAGGAGAAGAAGATGTTGAAAAACCGAAAAAATTATAAAGAAAATGAAATAACAAAATATAAACCTAAACCGATTTAAGCCGAGGCTTATGCATCACACAATACCCTTAAAAGAATTTGCTTCGTCCGGGTGCTAGAGATTGCAGAAGCGTCCGTTTTCCAGGATATAACGGCTGAGGAATGTCAACTGTAGTACCACGTCAAACTCCCGAACTGAAACTGTGTGGAACTCTATCACCCATTGAACAACAACACTAGAACAACTAAACTCGGAAGAAAGAACAAAATAGAGAGGAGAGGATATTTTTCTGGGGTAGTTTTTGAAGGGAGGAGGTTGACAAAACCGTTTCAACAGTTTGAAACATGTGAATGAACGCTAGACATAGCCATTTCGGCGGTTACAAAACATAATGGTGGACAAGAGCCGCATGTAAACACACACACACACACACACACACACACACACATATATGGGTAGAAGGGATATGAGCAACTTGCCCATTTAGTAAATGTGCAATTAATTATGTGGCATGCATGTGATACATTGGACAACTAACCTTTTTAAGGATATTCCAATCACATGTATGTCACATCATCAATTACTTATTTACTAAATGAGCAAGTTGCTCATACCCCTTTTTCCCTATATATATATAGGGTAAAAGGGATATGAGCAACTTGCTCATTTAGTAAATGAGCAATTGATTATGTGGCATGCATGTGATACATTGGACAACTAACTATTTTAAGGATATTCCAATTACATGTATGCCATACCCCTTTTGGACAACTTGCTCATTTACTTATTTACTAAATGAGCAGGTTGCTCATACCCCTTTTTTCCATATATATATATATATATATATATATATATATATATATATATATATATATATATATATATATATATATATATATATATATATATATATCAAAGTCTCCTTCCGTTGTACACTAGCCTCCATATGCACTCGGCCTTTTGGCATTCGTATCGATGATCCGAACCGTTCACATTGATCTACACGTCTAAATTAGTCTAAATATTTAAAATTAAGTCATTTGAGATTCATTTGTCCGTGCATTGAAATGTTACAAAATTGTGTGGTTGAATATTTTATTCATTTATAATGACATGATGAATTGACAAATGAGTTTCAAATCACTTGATTTTACATATTTAGACGAATATAGACGTGTAGATCAATGTGAACGGTTCGGATCGTCGATACGAATGTCAAAAGACTGAGGGCACAACCCAAGATTTATATTTATATATATATATATATATATATATATATATATATATATATATATGTATATATATATATATTAGGCTGGAGTTGGTTACAGTTATTGTTAACCCCCAATTATAAATGAACAAAAATACCCTTCTTTTTTCTTTTAAATCTTTTGTAGCTCTTTCAGTTTTGTTTTAATCTTTTTCTACTCTTTCTTCATAAACTCAAATCCTCTCCTCTTTTCCTTTTTCTTACTTTGAAATCCTAAATCAGATTGTCATCCATGGAACATCTAGCCTACCAAATTTCAAGGTATAAAGTATAGAAACTTGTGCGGTATTTTAATTACTAGCTAGTTGTATATTTAAATAATTTGCTATGCAAATATATGTATAAAATTATGCTAAATATGTAACCTATCATTTGTGCTTCAAGAGGATAAAATGTCAAATGATTTGCACATGCACACGTTTTAAAATGTCTCTTTCATTAGTTACTTGATTTTTTTAAAGATAAAAGGTCTTTTTTATTATTATTATTTTTTAAAGAAAAGGTGGAGTACGGCCACCCTGTTTCATTAATAAGATGTTAATAAAACAAACTCAGAGTACTGAGCCAATTACAAGGTCCTACAAACAAAACGAAAGTACATAACCTCCACTCCAAACATGGGAGGTGGGACAAAAGAGTGCCAGAAAGTCCGCAACATACAAGCGACTAAACAAAATACATTGCATCCCTCCAACAAACCCTGGGGCGGTGGGTGTCTATCAACAGTAACGGCTACGCTGGCTGTCAGTCGATCGTCGAACCGATCTCGACTTCCTCATCATCAAAATCCTCAACCTGGAATACGCTCGATATCCTCTCCCTGGGACCTGCTGCTGCCACATTAGCCCAAAATGAAATAAGATGCATAATGTGAGTCAAGTTACCAGAAATATTATTACAGGTTCTGCGGAAATAAAATTATTCCTGTCTAGCCAAAGCACCCAGGTCGTTGCGGCAATAGCGATGTACCACGCTTCTCTCATAGTTCTTCTCTCGGAAGCAAATTTTGACCCTACCCGTAGGTCCTCGTACACACTAGGGTACTGACTCGTCCCCAGTGCGCTGAGTACCTCAATGAGTACCGCTTTGCTCCTAGGACACTGTAGGAAGAGGTGGTCTCTATTTTCTAGGATAGCGTGTTCGAACCCGCAGCAAGAGTCCACATTCGGTTGGTATTTAGTGAGATTTTCTCTAGTCAAAATTACATCATTCAGCACCAGCCATAAGAAAACTTTGATTTTCAGAGGGGCTTTCGTCCTCCAGACGAAGCATGCCCATTTTGGTGTACATCCCCAAAAGTGAATGCGGTTATACAGGGAGCGAACGATGAACGTGCCGTTCTTTTCCAGTCCCCAAGACTTCTTATTTGGACCTTGAAAGCAACTAATTCCAGTATTGGTGATGTAGGTCTGAAGTTCTATGAGTCTAGTCTGGGAACCCAGATCGAGAGATTGTTTAAAGGCTGGTTTCCAGGCGCATCTTTTTCAGGCTGCGGCCACCATGCAGTGTGGTTGTGATGCACGATCATATAGATCGGGGAACAGGGCTCTAAGTGTGTGATCACCATACCACTTATCCCACCAGAATGTGGTGAGTTTGTCGTTACCGATAACTGATTTAACACAGCTAATGAAGGGTTCGTAGGCCTTAGTGATGCCTTTCCAGAACCAGGAGACACGGGGGCCTACTCTGAAGCCCAAATTTCTCGTTCCATTCCCATGTAGAAATTCCTGAACAAAGTCTTGCCACCCTTCTCCATTAGGGTGAAAAACCATTCACCACCATTTACCCAGTAAAGCAAGATTCATATCTCGAAGATCAATGATACCTAGTCCTCCATGTATCTTTTTCATGTATGCCTTCTCCCATCGATAAGGTGGTAGCCGCCCAATCCGGGCCTACCCCTTTCCATAAAAACCGTTTTCAGGTCCTGTCAATTCTTTAAATAACCCATCGTGGCATTTCAAAGAAGGATAGATAATAGGTTGGAAGATTTGATAGGACTGCATTAATAAGCGTGACTCTCCCTCCCAAAGATTGAGCTTTACCTTTCTAGCCTGCTAGACGGTTCTCACCTGGTCAATAATGGGTAGCCAATCAGCCTTTTTGAGTTTTCCAGATATTGAATGGGGAAGCTCTCTGTGGCACAATTGAGAATTATGGCATGTTCTAGTGCCTCCTCCGTTGTCAGGGCAATGGGGATGAGAGCACTTTTGTAGAAGTTTACCCTGAGTCCAGACCAAGCTTCAAAACTATATAATATACCTTTGAAGGTGGTTGTTTCCGTGAGGTTGCCATTACCAAATAGGAGAGTATCATCTGCATATTGGAGGATTGAGCAATCTTTGCAGTTTACTTCCTTGGCCACCTGTACAATCCACCCTAATCTACCGCAATTAGCCATCATGGACCGAAGTACGTCTGCCACAATGGTGAAGAGAAGGGGTGAGAGCGGATCCCCTTGTCTAAGGCCCTGTTTGCATGAAAATTGGTGGCCCGACACCCCATTTACCAAAATTGCAGTTCTGCTGGTAGTAAGACATGTGTGGATCCATCTGATCCATCTAACCCCAAAGCCTCTTCCAGCAAGCGCTTCCAGGAGACAGTTCCATTCGACCGAATCATAAGCTTTCTCGAAATCCAGTTTCAGGAGATAGCACTTATAGTTCGAAGTATGACATTGATGGATAGTTTCTTCAGCTGTAGCCATACTGTCCTGAATACATCGTCCTTGAATGAACCCTGTCTGATCATGGCTAATGAGACCATCCATCATCTTTCCCAGTCTATTAGCGAGAGTCTTGGTGATGATCTTGACAGAGCAGTTAAGGAGACTAATAGGTCGGTAGTCTTCCCACCCACCGGGAGTCTTCTTTCTTAGGAATCAGCACAACCTCTGCAAAGTTAATTCTTCCTAGTTTGAGCTTATGGTCATAGAAATCAGCGAACATCCTCATCAAATTGCCTTTGATTTCCTTCCAGAATGTCTGATAGAAAATCATCGGGAAACCGTCGGGACCTGGGGCTTTGTCTTTGTCAAATTGTTGGACTGCCTCCTAGACTTTCTTCTCACAGAAGGGAGCTTCTAGGGATTGCAGCATAAGTCCGGAGTAGCCTGCCGAGTCCTGCCAGAAATCGTGACGGAGAGGGACCCTCAGGTTAGCTTTGTGTCCAAAGAGTAGTTTGAAATGGGACTGAAATGCCATTCTGATATCCTTGTCGCATTGGATCATTCCAGAGTCTGAATGGATCGAGTGAATGAGGTTAGATCTACGCCGGGCACTTGCTACTCGATGGAAGAATGCCGTGTTCGTGTCTCCCTCTTTGAGCACGAAATTCTAGACCGCTGTTGCCATTTGATTTCCTCAAGCCTATAAAGTTGGTCTATTTCATGTCTGGATTGGAGCAACCTATTTCGCTATTCCTGTAGCAGATCTCTAGTTTCCTCAGTCTTCTCCAGTTCCTCAATTTCTTCAAGAAGTGATTCTTTTGCCCTCCAAATCAGCGCAAATCTGGTTCGGTTCCATTTCCTGAGCTTGCACCTAAGCCTTCTGATTTTTTCACACTATATGGCATTAGCTTCAATCCCCATTGTGGGGTGAGACCAACTCTCGTAGACCATATGGTGAAAGCCTTGGATTTCTAACCATGCCTTCTCGAATCTAAACTTTGGTGATTTCCTGGGTTGAACTTCCCCTGAGGATAGGAAAACAGGTACATGGTCCGAGGTGGGTTTAGGAGGTGATTTAGCCGCGGACAACGGGAATTTGGTCTCCTAGTTAGTGGAGACCAAAATCCTATCAAGTTTTGCTAGAATGGGCGACGATTGCATGTTTGACCAGGTGAAAAGCCTATCAGAGATGGGAATGTCAACCAGTTCCAGGTCCGTGATAACCTCATTAAACGCTTCCTGATCAGAGTCACTAGATCCTCTGCCTTTGTGTTCTGATGCGAATTTAGTGATGTTAAAATCGCTCTCCTCCACCTAGGGGTGTGGTCAGTGTGTTTAAATCGCTCTTAGTTCTGTCCAGAAAGCCATCCTAGAAGCAGAAGTGTGTAAACCATAGACCACCGTGATTGACTGAGTCCACAGGCCGGCTTTACGTTGAAGCAAGACCGACAAAGAAAATTGCCCGTAGAGCTCGTCAAGACAACCAAAAAAATTGGGATTAAAATCTAGAGCGATACCCCCAGATGCCCCAATAGATGGGGACATTCTCCATTTAGAGATTCAATTTCCTCCCAACCTACTAAGTCTAGACATGTGTGTAAGCTTGGTCTCTTGAAGACCCATAATGTTAGCCTTTGATTTTGCTATGACCTCCTTAACTATTTTCCTGCTTGCCCCGCCTACCGAGGCCTCTAACATTCCAGAATAGAGCCTCCATTAACTACGGTTAGGTAAGGGACCATGACTCGCTTTGGTAGTCGAGTTCAAATTAAGGTTGACCCTACCGGTCTCTCATCCTCTAATTTTGTTAAGGAGGAAAACGTTCCTATCAGTATCGGTAACCACAAGACCACATATTTCGGCTAGCTTAAAAATCTGATTATTAGTCATAAAATTAAAAATAGAACCTAGGAAAGAACATGTACCTCCTTCGTTTGTCTTAGTTGACTTAGCGACTGCAGCAATCTCTAGATAGTCGTATAAGGACTCCTCAATAGCCCTCTTAGAGACTTTCTGAACCCTGAATCCTGTACCGCCTTGATTCGAGGCTGGAGCAATTGGTTGCGAGGGAGGGAATGTGGAGGGTATAAATTCCGGTGAGATACCCGTAAGCTCTTCAGCTAGTCCCTCAGAGTCAATCGATTCTTCTTCTGAATAAACATAGTCATCTTCAAGATTTACTCTATCATCTCGATCTTCTTCGTCTAGCCTAGAGGGTGAGACGGGGATACAATTAATTGGGTTTGTGCATAAGGGCCCCTCTTTGGATACAATTAGTTGTGGTTCCCCTATTTTGGACCCCTTTTTGGGCCCATTTAAAAACTCCTCATTTAAAATCCCCCCACCATATACAAGGCCGTACACAGGCCCAACTCTTACACACTCTTCATTCGAGAGCCCATCATTAAAACCCTCTTCAACCGAGAGCCTCTCACTCTTAGCGCTCTTTCGCTCTGAGTGAAGACCACGATATGCTATTCTTTGACTGCAAGTCAGCAGATTGCAATTTCTGATGCCTTCATCAGAGGAGACACCACATGGTGCCTTTTGAGCGGGGGGCGTTACACTCGATGTGTTGGGCGAAGTAATCGAAGGAACTAGCGATAGAACCGAAGAGTTAGGCTTTTCGTTACCCCCTTCGTTTATATTATCCAAGTTTTTCCCCTTCTGTATATTTCCACTTCAAGCTTTCCCCTTTCCCTGTATCTCTTCCCCTAACCTTGCGTTGCTCTCTTTTGGGTCGGACTCTCTGTCAACTCTCTGCCCTTTTCTCGTCGTCTTCCCCAAAGTGGTAGTCTCTCGACCCAAAGCTACCTGCTTTTGCCCTTTTGGAGTTCAACTTTGCATGTCGTTTTGCATGAAGATTTTCAAGGTGCTTTTGCCATTTTCTTCTCTTATACGACCTGTCTCCACTCTCTGCTCCTCTCGCTCGCCACTTCCCACCACCAACTTCGAGGAGTTGACTGTCATTTTGGGCTTACTTTTGCCCCCCCTTTCGAAGGGACTTATCTGGAACTTTGAGACTACCCAAATCCGGTGGTGTGTGTAGATCCACAGTTTTCCATCCATCTGGGCCGTTGGATCTGTTGGCCAAGCCACCTTTGATCATAGAAACTCTCCCTGGTTCTGATCCCTTCGCCATGTGTTCATGGCTTAGCTCATTCCCTTTTACCACTCTAATGAGTTCCCTGTGCGCGTGCTCTACTTCATGAGCCCCGTCTAAAGTCAGGTCTCACATTGGTGAGACCACCTGCTTGTATGACCGGCCATCTCTGAGTGCAGATGAAGGAGTGGGGGAAGTAATGGCTGAGAGCTCCGTCTCTGTCTCTGCTCGCTTGTCAAGCACGAATCGGATCAGATACGACTCCTCAAAAGATAATACTTTAGCAAAACGGGGCATTAAAGAGATGTCGGCACACCTGATGAGTATCCTCGCGATACGATTTCTGAGCGGCGAACTGTCTTCTCGTTGATCTCTTCGATCGAGCCAAAGACGGCGATGATCTCTTAAAGGGCCTCCCTTTTCCAAAAGTGAAGCGGCACGTTATGGATCCATATCCAAAACTTCTTGCCTTGTGGTAGCTCCGCTCCGAATCTAGGTGACCATTCAAAAAATTCCATCTTGAAATGGCCAAAGTCCACTGTTCCCAAGCCAGTGACCTCAACCACCTTCTTCGGTGATGGGAAGGACATGAGGAACTGAAGGTGGCACATTTTCTTTGCCACCCAGTCTCTGTGGGCCCTTATTGGCCACCTTGAGTTTAGAGCTTGGAGGAGATGAGTCTCCGATGGGCTCCCTGACCTCACTCTAGCAATTGCACACCATTGACAGAGCCACTTCTCTTCGTTCTTGATTGTGTCCAGGCTCTTTGCTAGCCGAATTAAGGTTGGACTATCGGGTGACCTGCCTCTGCTCACCGAGCGTGCATCGTCATTGCCAGTCTCGAACATGTTAGTACACACATACAATAGGTGACTTCATTTCATACACGAGGCATCGAACTTCTTTTGTGCAATCTTTCCTATAGTGGCCCAAATCGCCGCAGTTCAAACAAGGTACTGGCTTGCTCTTTCCTTTCCGATGTTTCTTTTTGTGTTCGAGAGGAGGAGGTGGGGAGGTGTTCTGTCTCTTGTTTGTTTTGCCGATAACCTGAATCCACTGTTCCCCACCTTCGAGAGAATCTCCCTCCACTGTAATCCCGTAAGGCTGTTCCCCATCGTGGGCCCGCTCGACGTTGGATTTAAGTGTAGGTTTGGATTTCATTTGAAGTGGTGGAGAGATTGGTGGTTGAGGTGATGGTCGGTAGTAGGGGGGTTTGTAGAGGTTTGTGATGGTGAGGTCTATAGTGTTTGTTGGTGGGTGCATCAAAAGTGGGGAGGTTGACGTGGTGGCATGCCCTCTTATTGGGCTCGCACCCACTCAACTCAAGTTCGGAGAGCATGGTGGAGGAGGTGCAAACTGTTTAGGAGGACGAAAAAGACAGAGGGTATGGGAGGGTGTGCAATTGCAGGAGAAGATGTTCACGTAAGGTGAAGGAGAAGGCAGGGTGAGGGAGCTTCGGGTGATGGAGACGGCATCATTTGTCAGCCTCCTTGTTTCATCACGAGAAGTACTTGGCATACTTCTCCTATGACTTATGGGGCATTCATAGTTCCCACTTGACTTACTTCCCACCTTACCATCAAACTAGCCAATCAAGAGTATTCTTCTATAAAGATACTCGTGACAGCTATCCTTCTTTGACTAATCTTGACACATAAATATTATCCATTATTATGTGAACGTGTTCTGTGTTGTGTTCATTTGATTTACTATGAAAATATAACATTCTTTTTGAGTGTTCTAGAGTTTCTTCTAGTTATCTAGGGTGCATTGTAAATGTTCTAGGGTTTCCTCTAGTTATCTAGGGTGCATCAATATATTGTGATAATAACAATTTCTTCTATTTATACTTCTTCTGAAATTTATGCATCAATATATTGTGATAATAACATTTTCTTCTATTTATACTTCTTCTGAAATTTATAACATACAATTAATGCTTGTTTGTCCTTACTACTGGGGTTGCCTCCTAAATTAAGAATTTTCTACCTTTGAATATTACTTACTTTTATCCTCGGTCATTATCTTTTACGAGTAATTTACACATGTAATACATATCTTAATAATATATATTTTAAAAGTAAAAATTCTGACGTAGTCTGATTTTGAATATGAGACCTCCTTCGTATTAGTAATGTATATACAATACACATAAGTTAGTATATTTACAAACAATAACTCCAACTCTTCCGTTATAATATTAGAGATAAATATGATGTTAACTTGTGAAATAAAAAATATGTTTTTTTTCTCTTAAAATATCTTGCAACTGCTCTAGTTTCTTATCTTAATTTTTTTTCTTCTTCTTAAACTCTAACACCTTGCTCACTTTCTTCAACATACCCTGAAATCCTAACCCAAATTCTGACAATGTAGATGGAGTGCTAATTTCGTTGGATTGGACAGCTAAATTTCCTCTAACATATGCCAAGTCCCTCTCGAGACCAACGTCAGACCATGTCCCTATAGTACTTTCCACTGACGTACTGAATGCTAGGAAAACGGTGAAATTCAAGTTTGAGAAGGCTTGGCATGAAATTCAGGGTTACCACCACTTGGTTTTTGAAAATTGGGCTATTTCCCACCTGGGGAACAGAAGCGGCAGTGGCGTGGTGTGAAAAGATCCGTAGACTCTGGACCAAACTTAGAAAATGGAACCTCTCTAGATTTGTGACTATATGGAGATCTATGGAGACTATCTTGGAGGGCATTGATGAGATGGAAAGATTGGAGGAAACTAGTGGCCTCACGCAATTTGAACGAAACCAGTTGCAAAATTGGACATTGTCCAACTGTATAAATTGGAAGAAATCAAATGGCTATAGAGATCTAGAATTTTGTGGCTCAAAAGGGATGCCTTATTTCATAGAGCAGCCACTGCACGTCGGATATCTAACCTTATCCTCTTGGTCTATACAGAGAATGACGTGGTACAAGAAGAGGAGAAAGTTAAACAAGTCTTCCAGAATCACTACAAAAATCTTCTCTGATGTAAAAGAGATTTTAGAGTTCCACTTAGATAGGATATTTGGCAGGAAAGATCAGAAGACTTTGCTTAGGCCCTGGTGGCTACCGAAGCATCGTTTACAAGGAGGAGGTAGTCTCTCAGATGGGAAAGGAGAAAGAGCTAGACGGGTTTCCAATATTATTCTACCATACCTTCTGGGAGAATATTAAAGATGATTATATGGCCGTCCTAACTGAATTTTACTATCATTGTCTTAAACTGGGAAGACTGAATTTTGCGGAAGTATCCCTTATTCGCAAAAAAGGAACTCTCACAGAGTAGTTGACTTCCGCCCATCAATCTTCTCATTTTCTCAGTCAAGATAATCATCAGGATCCTCGCTAACAGACTAGGAAGGATGATGGACTTTTTAATTAGCCATGAACAGACTGGCTTCATCAAAGGGCGATGCATTTTGGACTGTATAGCCACAACAGAGTAAACCATTCACCAATGCCACATCTCTAATGAGAAAAGTTCCTTGCTGAAACTAGACTTCTATAAAGCATATGACTCGGTTGAGTGAGACTATTTGTTGAATGCACTCAAAGGCAAAGGTTTTGGGGACAGGTGGATCAGATGGATCCACCATTGTCTCACTACTGGTATGATGTCTATCTTGGGAAATGAATGGCTGGCCAACTATTTTCTAGTAGGTGAGGACTGCGATAAGGTGACCCATTGACCCCCTCCTATTTACAATCGACGCAGATGTCATTATGTTCGTGTTGGACAATTGCAGAAACTTGAGATGGATCTCCCCAATAGCCAATGGGAAAAACTGCCTAGGATGTACAATCTTACAATACGTCGACGATACATTACTATTTGGAAACGGGGACCCGGGGAAAGCTATCACCTTCAAATGCGTTATGTACTGTTTTGAATCCTGATCTGGGCTACAGGTCAACTTTCACAAGAGTAATCTTATCCCTATTGCAATGTTGGAAAAGGAGCTAAAGGAACATGCGACCATTCTAAAGTGGAAAAATCAGTAACTTCTCAATCAAGTACCTAGGGCTACTAGTTAAATTAGGTAAATTAAGGAAGTTAGACTAGTTGTCGATTATCGATCAAGTAGAAGCAAGTTATCGAGGTGGAAAGGCAAATTCCTATCCTTGGGCTATGTACTTTCTAACCTCCCAACATATTACTTGTCCTTTTTTGAAATGCCAAGATGTGTTATCAAAAGGATCGACCGAGTTCAAAAGCGATACCTGTGGAGAGTAGCTGATGCAAACATGGGATGTTACCATCTAATTAAATGGGAAAAAACTTGCATGAAGAAAATACATGGAGGACTAGGCATCATGGATATGCTAGACATAAACTTGGTCCTCCTTCGAAAGTAGTGGCGGAAAGTGTTCCATCCAAAATGAGAAGGTTGGCAGGAATTCATTTAATCCTATCTACAAGGGAAAGGGATGTGAAATCTGGGTTCCGGGTTAGCCCAGGAGTCTCTTTGTTCTGGAAAGGGGTTTCCAAAACCTATGATTTGTTTAATAGTTGTGTAATGTCGTCGATCATCGACAACAGTCTCTTGACCAAATTCTCATGGGACAAATGGTGTGGAGCATACACCCTCAAAAAGATGTTCCCATATCTATACGAGTAAGCGACATAGCTACACATCATGTTTACAAAAACCTGGAAGAGAGGTTCATGGAGAACTCCTTTAAGATACTGTCTCATCCAGAAGTCCCAACTTAGACTCCGGGAACTTCAACCCCATATAAAAAAATCGAGCGTGAGTTTTTCTCAAGGCCCAGAGCAAAGATCCTGGAAGCTGAATAAGAATGAAACTTTTATGGTATGCTCACTTGTATTCACTTCAGAGGTTGTAGACTAAGTTGGTCGTCAATAATCTGGAAGGCAAAAGTGACTCTAAAAGTAAATATTTTAGCTAGTCCTCAACTATGTGATTCTCACAAGCAAGAACCTGGTTAAAAGGTAACCTAACAATGCAACCAACTATGAATTTTGCAATATGACCATGGAGACTAAAGACAATCTATTCATAGAGTGTCATAGGAGTAAAGCAGTTTGGGTTGAGGTCCTATGGGCCATCGGAGCAAATGAATACCCTATGACCAATGAAAACTAGTGTATGGGTCCTAAGTTCACTAGAGTCGACATGAGATGAAGGAAGCTTGGTATATCACCATCGCCACAACAAAATGGGTTTTATGGCTTGATCGAATTAACTTTTACTTTTAGGGACTTACAAAAGTATTTCTAGTAATCAAACTCAGATTATGCATCTTATTTACTATTGGGCCATAGCTGTGGCGACGAAACCGAGAAGATGATTGTTAGAACCTTCTAGGTTGAGGAGTATGGCGATGGGGAGATAGAGATCGGGCCGACACTAGACTGACCAGACCAACACTTGACTTAGATTCCCACCCTCCAGGGATGCTGTTGGATGGATCTTCCTTTTTTTTATGTACTCTAGTTGTTTCTTTGCAGTTGTAGATATGTCCCACCCTCCTAGGGATGATGGAGGCTTTAATGATTCCTTCTATCTGTATCTTTTCTTTCTTTGTACAGTTGCCAAGTCTTCTGGGATTGTTTCGTTCCCTACTTATTAATGAAATAGGGTGACTATACTCCACCTTTTCCTTTAAAAGAAATTAAAAAAAAAACTCTCACTAACTCGCCACACTCTAAGTAAAACGAATGATTAAATAATGTTACATATTTGCATAATCCAGGTAAGTTAGGATTGGAGGAAGGTAGCTACCTAAGAATTTGAAAGGAATTCGAAGAAGAATAAGAACACGAAAAGGAAAGAGAAGAGGAATAAGAGATATATAAGAGAATCCAAAGTCATTTTGTTATTTTACAATTGGGATTAATTAAACAATAACTTTGTAAAAGATAATGGCAGAAGGTAACAACAACAACACCAACAAAGATTTTTTCCCAACTAGTTGTGGTCGGCTGCATGATTCATGGTTTTTCATTCTGCTCGGTTTAGCGCAATATTTTTTGTAAGGCCGCAAGATATCATATGAGCCTACCGTGGATTGAGTACCCGATTGCGCTGGACGGGCGCTATGGAGAATCTCTTTTCGCTTCCGTTCTACCTGTTCTTGAGTGGAATGCCCTTGCTTAGTTACTGCACACTCGTTATGTCAGGTACGAGCACCATTGACTTTTTAACGTGGAGTGTGGCATTTCAACTAGCTTCTTGGCCTTCAACGCTAGAGAATAGAGGAACCAAGTCAATCTATGCCATCTTTCAATATTATAGCTCAGACTTCACTTTTTATGCTTTGGACAAGCCTTCCTGGGCGATCTTCTCCAGTGTAAGTAATTAAGAATGTGTGTGACAGGTCTGTGTCGGGTACTAGAAAGATAGTGCCCCTGTATAACAAAACGTCTTTTGGTATTCTTATGCTCGCTTTCACTCTTGGATCACATGATTTTCCTTCTTTTCTTTGCGATGCTATGTCCAGCTACCATTATTTAGTTAAGCCCTGTAATTCTTTTTATTTGCCTTTGAGCCCTAGAGCGTAAGCGAGCGAAGTGAGGAATAACACTGCCAACCTATAGCAGCAAGAGGAGTAGAGGAATTGGTCAATTCATCAGGCTCATGACCTGAAGACTGCAGGTTCGAATCTTGTCCCTGCCTAATCACTTGAGATGTGAGAAGGACCCACTAGATGGAACCAACATCTAAATAAATGAATCTAAAATCCTGGTATTCCATATCCCTAGTTGTATCATTGAGGAGAGTTGATTCATCTTACTATTGATGGAAATTACTAACTGATATGGCTAAAAATGGGGTTAAATCGGAGCCGTCGAAATCGGGCACGAATCTTAAAGCCTAGGGATAAAATGGAAATTTCACCTACTAACGGGTCTGAAATGGGTACTGGATCTCCTCCCCAAAGATCTAATAACCCACGAACGGATCCACCTCAACTGGGTGCGGGTTGCAACCCGCAGCAAACTCGGTCCAGCAGGATAGAATTAGGGTTTCTGATTAATCCAAATCAACGGTCCTGATTCATATCTATCCTCTCACTGGGAATTAGGGATTACATTCCCTATCTGTCCACAGGGATTACATTCCTAATCTGATCCCTAAGGCAACTATAAATACCTCCCATCCATCACCATTAAAAGGTAATCAATCTTTTACCAATTTACGCTCTTTCATAATCATTCCTGATTACTGACTTGAGCGTCGGAAGGTGCGTCGCCGGGATCAACCCCGGTGTCTCGCACTTTTTGCAGGTGAATGGCGGGAGTCAACGGTCAAACTCCGGCAGAACAGGTTTCAGGCTTGCTATTCAAGTTTTTCAAGAATCCACAAATACTATCTATTTGCCCCCACACCAGATTTAGCGGTAACAGATTGGCGCCGTCTGTGGGAAACAATTGAATAGCAGCCCCCCCTCTTTCCGTTGGTCAGATCTTCTCCAGCCATGCCTCCTAGGAAAGTAAGATCCAGAGGGTCCAACCGTGGACCCAACTCCGTTGATCAGCAACAAGAAGTCCCCATTCAACCCACTCAACAGCAGGGGCAACTTCCTTGTCAAGCCGAGGACCCTCTCCAACCGGACTAGCCTCCTTTTCAGAATCAGCAACCTCCTAAAGTTCCCCCCAGTCATCAAAATGTTGGTGCAGGGACCTCGCGACCCAACCCGCAGAAACAACCTCTCCATCAAGACCACGTCTCAATACACAATGCCTCTACGGATTCTATGGCCTCCCACAATTCCCGAGCTTCCGACCTTCGCAACACCATCCTCAATCGGCAGAAGGATGAGGATCTTTGCCGCCGTCTGGATGAAAAGCGGGCCCGAGAGGGAGCCTCCCGCCAACAACGTCCGGATGAGCGATCTCCTCACCACCGAGACTACAGAAGGTCCCCTACCCGAAGAGGGCAAAGAGAGTCCCCCGAGCATCACAGAAGAAGACCCCATTCACCTATAGGAGGGCAACATCCGAGGAACGATGAGGCACCCATCACTCGTGCCGAGTTCTAGCAATTCCAAGCAACCATCCTACAAGCTCTCAACCTCCGACCCAACAACACCAATGCTCCGAGGATTCCCACTCCTCATCCGGTCCGAAGTCCTCGCCAACGGTCCCTAACTCCTCCAGCTCCTAGCAACCCCCAGCACAATCCCAGTCCTCGCCGCTCCAGGGGCTACCGTCGTCGTAGCCCCCGCTCTCCCTCGTACGAAGACGAGTCTAAAGGCTCGGTTGATTACCGTCGAAGAGATGACGCTTTCTACCGCTGTCTCCACGAAATAGAGAGGCGCTTGGGTCAGTTAGACAGAGAAGAAGATCTTAGAGGAAGGACCCTTTGCCCGAGTCGACCTCCTTTTTTCCGAACCATAATGGAGGAACCCATACCAATTGGCTTTAAACCTCCTCAATTCGAGACTTATTCAGCAAAGTCTGACACCGTCAATCACATCGAAAGCTTTAAGACCCTCATGCTCATCCACCAAGCTTCCGATGCTCTGCTGTGCAAGACCTTCCCCACTACTCTCAAGGGTCCAGCTCGAGAATGGTACTCTCACCTTGCTCCATCCTCAATATTCTCCTTTGAGCAATTTGAGACCCTCTTTGTCACGCACTTCGTGAGTAGCCGCCGAACTGAGAAGACCAGCATTTCGCGACTCTTCTTTCAACCAGAAGAAGGGTGAGAAGCTGAGAGACTATGTGAAAAGGTTCACAGCGGAAGCCAGGTCCATGGCATCCCTCGACCAGTCGGTCGCTGCAGCAGCATTCCAATCCAATGTCCTCAACTCCAGCCTCCGCTCCTCCTTCGCTAAGAAGCCCCCGCAGAACTTCTCTGACCTCCTCCTCCAGAGCGAAAAGTATATTCGGGCCGAGGAAGCTGAGCACCGCCCCAACTTGGAGGGGCCTTCCTCCGGGGGCAAGAGAAAGGGAACAGAAGAGGAAGGGGCCAAGAAGCTCCAGAAGGATAATGGCGGGCAGTGCCAACCTCCTCTCAGATTTGAAAAGTTTACTCCTCTTAACGCCAATATCTCCACAATTCTCATGGAAGTTGAGAAGGAGGGGGTGATACCTCCTGCGCCAAAAATGAACACCCCCGGCAAAAAGAGGGACAAAGAGAAGTGGTGCCACTATCACCGGGACCATGGCCACGACACCAATGATTGTCGGGCCTTGAAGAACGAGATAGAAGCCCTCATCTCGAGGGGGCAGCTTTCCAAGTTCGTAAGAAAGGACTGAGCCAATCTTCCTCCCCCGCCTCGGGGGGCTAACAAGCATCCTGAATGCGATGAAACGCCCGAATTTGAAGAGGAGCGTGTCCTGCACCTCATTCATGGGGGCCTAATGGAGGGCTCCTCCAACTCCTCTCGAAAGACATTTATAAGGGAAGTTAATTTGGTTCGCGCCACACCTCCTCCTAAAGGCCTCGGAGTGCCCGTCACATTCTCAGATGAAGACCTTGAGGGTGTCCGAACCCCCCATTGTGACGCGCTTGTCATCAATCTCTCTATGGTGAACTTTAAAGTGGAGAGGATCCTGGTGGACAATGGCAGCTCCGTTAACATCCTCTTCCTCGCCGCTTTCAAAGGCCTCAAACTATCCCGGGACAGACTTAAGCCTGCCGGCTACACACTCCATGGGTTCACGGGAGTGCCAGAAACTATTGAAGGGGTGATCACCCTCGACGTAACCGCTGGCAAAACTCCTACTACCCGAACAGAGTCGATGGACTTTATGGTCGTGGATGTCCCTGCAGCTTACAATGTCATTTTGGGCCGATCCGGCCTAGCTGCCCTAGAAGCCGTTCCTTCGGCATATCACCTCAAGATATAATTCCCCACCCGGGCAAGGGTAGGGGAAGTAAAAGGCAGTCAAGAGATAGCCCGCAAGTGCTATACAACTTCAACAGGGGGTCCGGTCCTCCCTCAAAACACTTGAAATACCCCAAGAGAATGTCTGACCAACGTCCAAGCCGGTGGATGAATTGGAGGAAGTGCTCTTCTCTGAGCAAGAACCGAGCCAAAAGTTCTTTGTTAGCAAGACCCTCCCATCTGCCCTATGCTCCGACATAGTCCAGTGCATCCGAAGGAACCGCGACCTCTTTGCTTGGTCCGCTGTGGACATACCAGGGATCTCCGAAGAGCTTCTAGTCCACCACCTCAGCGTTGCACCGGGGTCCAAACCGGTCCAACAGAAGAGGCGCAAGTTCGCTCCCGAGTGCCAGCA
Source organism: Hemerocallis citrina (assembly GCA_017893485.1). Classification (NCBI taxonomy): domain Eukaryota; kingdom Viridiplantae; phylum Streptophyta; class Magnoliopsida; order Asparagales; family Asphodelaceae; genus Hemerocallis; species Hemerocallis citrina. Next base: position 31,367,890 of record CM030363.1, read on the forward strand.
AGCTATAAAAGAGGAGGTGGACAAGCTCTTGAAGGCTCGGTTCATACAAGAGGTCAATTATCCCGAATGGCTCTCGAACATAGTAATGGTGAAGAAGTCCAATGGGACCTGGAGGATTTGTATCGACTTTACCGACCTCAACAAGGCATGCCCCAAAGATCCATTTCCTCTTCCAAGCATCGACACCCTGATCGACGCCACTTCGGGTCATGAACTCCTCAGCCATGGATGCCTTCTCCGGGTACAACCAAATCCACATGTTTTCCCCGGATATCCCGAAGACTTCTTTTGTTACCGATCAGGGCCGTTACTGCTACAGAGTAATGCCTTTCGGATTGAAGAACGCAGGTGCCACCTATCAACGTCTCATCAACAAGGTATTCCAAAACCAGATCGGCCGTAATATGGAGGTGTATGTCGATGACATGCTTGTTAAGAGCATCCGTGGAGCCGACCACGTCACTGACCTACAAGAGGCGTTCGATGTACTAAGGAAACATGAAATGAGGCTCAAACCGAACAAGTGTGCATTCGGGGTCTCGTCGGAGAAATTCTTAGGCTTCATGGTCAGCCAGAAAGGAATCGAAGCCAACTCCGAGAAGATCAAGGCCATGTTGGACATGGCTCCCCCGAAGAATGTTAAAGAGGTCTGAAAGCTAACAGGTCGCCTTGCAGCCATAGGGCATTTCCTTTCCAAGTCAGGGGAGAAGTGTCTTCCCTTCTTCAAAGCTCTCAGGGGGGCCAAAGGTTTCGAGTGGGGTCAGCAGCAACAAGATTCATTCGACCAGCTCAAGGCTTACCTAGTCAATCCTCTTTTCCTCAGCAAACCTGTCCCAGGGAAAGCCCTCTACCTCTACTTAGCCACCTCAGAGCAAACCCTCAGCGTTGTTCTCGTGAGAGAAGAAGATAAGACCCAAAAGCCCATCTATTACGTGAGCAGGGTACTTCGGGATGCCGAGCTCCGCTACCCAAAGATAGAGAAGATGGCATATGCCTTAGTCATGGCTTCAAGGAAGCTTCGCCCATATTTTCAGTCCCACTCAGTGATTATTCTTACCGATCAACCGTTGAAGCAAGTCCTTCACAAGCTGGAGACTTCCGGTCGTCTCATGAAATGGTCAATCGAACTGAGCCAGCATGATATAACATATCAGCCTCGGACTGCGATCAAGGCTAAGGCCTTAGCTGAATTCATAGTTGAAAGCACCATTCCCGAGGTCAGCCAAGCAATGAAGGGACCACCTGTCTGGTCGGTTTACGTAGATGGATCCTCTTGTAACGAGGGAAGCGGAGCCGGGGTCATTCTGGCCGGCCCAGATGATTTCGTCCTCTAATACTCCCTCCGCATCAACTTCAAGGCCTCTAATAATGAAGCAGAATATGAAACACTCATAGCCGGCCTCGAAATGGCTCGCAAGGCAGGGGCACAGCGCCTACGGATCTTTAGCGACTCTCAGTTGGTCGTAAATCAGGTCCTAGGTGAGTACGAGGCATGAGATGACCGAATGGTTAAGTACCTAGCCAAGGTCATGAATCTCATGGCCCTATTTGAAGAAGCTCTCATCCAGCGAATCCCCCGAGAAGAGAATTTCCAGGCCGACGCCCTCTCCAAGCTAGCCTCCTCCTCCCTCCAAGGTCTCGAGCAGACCGTCTTGATCGTGGTGCTCCTGAAGCCAAGTATAGAAGATGAAACTTCCGACTCGATGGAGTCGCTACCTATCTTGCTTCAAGATAATTGGATGAAACCCCTGATAGAATTCCTAAGGGATGGGCTCCTCCCCGAAGACCCCAAGGAAGCTCGCCGAGTGAGAACCCGAGCAGAGCGGTACACACTTATCGAAGGCATCCTATACAAACGCTCCTTCACACAAGTGGACGGCAGGCCTTATTTGAGGTGTCTCTCCCCGGAACAAGCCGACTACGCTCTGCAAGAGCTCTACGAAGGCATCGACGGGGCACATTTAGGGTACAGATCCCTAGCCAGGAAGGTCTTGAATTATGGATATTTCTGGTCCACTCTCCTACAAGATGCAGAAGTACATGTTCGGTAATCCAGCTCTTGTCAGAAGTACTCCAATGTCCGTCGCCTCCCACAAGCTCCACTCACCTCCCTATCAAGTCCTATCCCTTTCGCAATGTGGGGGATGGATTTACTAGGGCCATTCCCACCATCTTCCGGCCAGTTCAAATTCTTAGTCGTGGCAATCGACTACTTCTCGAAGTGGATAGAGGCCGAGCCCTTGGCCACGATCACCGAGAACAAAGTACTTCAGTTCTTCTGGAAGAACATTATCTACTGATTCGGTGTTCCTCGAGTCCTCATAAAAGACAACGGAACCCAGTTTACTGGGGCCGCCTTCCGAGCTCTATGTGAAGACCTCGCCATCCAACAACGTTTCTCCTCCATCTCCCATCCACAGTCGAATGGACTAGTGGAGAATGCTAACCGAAAGATCCTCTCCGGTAATAAGAAAAGGCTGAATAAGTGCTCTAAAGGCTTATGGGTCGATCAGCTCCTTAACGTGCCGTGGAACTACCGCACCACAAAACGGACCCCCGCAGGAGAGTCCCCATTCAACCTCACGTATGGGTCCGAGGCTGTGATCCCATTGGAAGTCGGCATACCTTCTCTTCGCCTTCTTGCCTACGAAGAAGAACAGAATGCCAGAGAACTTCGGGCAAACTTAGACTTGGTCGACGAGCTACGGGAAAGAGCATCAATCCGCCAACAGAGTTATTGGAGGAGGATCGAATTGGCGTACAATAAGAGAGTCCGTCCTACCGACCTCAAAGAAGAGGACTTGGTCCTCAGAAAGTTAGCAATCTCTTTTCCTGGTCAGAAGAGTAAACTAGCTCCAAATTGGAAGGGACCCTACAAGATCACCAAAGTAGTTCGGCCCGGGACATATCATCTAGCAGACCTCGAAGGCAGAGAGATCCCCAGGACTTGGAATGCCGACCATCTTTTGAAATACCAAGAGAGAGCATTAACGCCTCTCTAAGTATTCTGGGATGTCGAACCATTCCTCTCCTTTTGCTTGTATTTTTTCCCTTATTTCTCTCATGTAATAACGGCTCGCAAGTTAGAAGCAGCCAACTATTAGTTATCAATAAAGAAAGTTTTTTCATATTTTACTTGTAAAATTGCTTGTATCTCTCTGCTTTTACTCTTCACCCTAACGATGAGTTCGGAGTCCAACACTTGGCTCGACTCCTCTTCGCTGGCTCGCTCTTAAGCGAGCTAGAAGGGGTTCGCCATTAAGAATTGCTCCCACAACCGTTGAACAAACTCTAACGACGAGTTCGGAGTCCAACACTTGGCTCGACTCCTCTTCGTAGGCTCGCTCTTAAGCGGGCTAGAAGGGGTTCGCCATTCAAAATTGCTCCCACAACCGTTGAACAAACTCTAACGACGAGTTCGGAGTCCAATACTTGGCTCGACTCCTCTTCGCAGGCTCGCTCTTAAGCGGGCTAGAAGGGGTTCGCCATTAAGAATTGCTCCCACAACCGTTGAACAAACTCTAACGACGAGTTCGGAGTCCAACACTTGGCTCGACTCCTTTTCGTAGGCTCGCTCTTAAGCGGGCTAGAAGGGGTTCGCCATTCAAAATTGCTCCCACAACCGTTGAACAAACTCTAACGACGAGTTCGGAGTCCAATACTTGGCTCGACTCCTCTTCGCAGGCTCGCTCTTAAGCGGGCTAGAAGGGGTTCGCCATTCGGAATTGCTCCCACAACCGTTGAACAAACTCTAACGAAGAGTTTAGAGTCCAACACTTGGCTCGACTCCTCTTCGCAGGCTCGCTCTTAAGCGGGCTAGAAGGGATTTGCCATTCAGAATTGCTCCCACAACTGTTGAACAAACTCTAACGACGAGTTCGGAGTCCAACACTTGGCTCGACTCCTCTTCGCAGGCTCGCTCTTAAGCGGGCTAGAAGGGGTTTGCCATTCGGAATTGTTCCCACAACCGTCGAACAAACTCTAACGACGAGTTCGGAGTCTAACACTTGGCTCGACTCCACTTCTCAAGCTCGCTATTAAGCAAGCAAAAAGTGGTTCGCCCATAAGAAGGAAGATTTGCTTCTGATTTTGAGTAGTGGTCAAAAGTTGGAGGAGTTATACTTAAACTAATACCAGCCAACGCAACATTCAAACATCAGAAGCAAAACAAACTTTTTTATTAAGAGCCCAAACAGGACTGACACTACAACAGAGTTTTACAATAACTTGAAGAGCATAATACAACTTGTCTAGCGCTTCTTTGGAAGGGGAACACTTCGGTTCAGAGACACACGAGGACGGCACCGCCTTACCTCTGAGCTCGACTCTAAACCAGCGAAGCGAGACCCCCCTTCGCTGCTGATTCTAGCTGTGGCCCCAACCGAGGCGCCACTAGACGAAACAGCTACACCACTCTGAGCGTCAGCTGGGCTCCGCCTAACGGCAGGCGAACGAGTTGCATGTTCGTAGAACGAGATTCCTCTTTCGCTTTCTTCACGAGTACACGACGTACTGCGAATGTTGGTCCTTACGGGCTGAGGTTTTAGCGTTGCAATCTCCTCCTCTAGCTCGACGATCCTATCTCTCAGAATATTGCCCTCTGCCGATACTTTGAAATGGGGAAGTTTAGACGAGCCCGCGACGTTAGTGCTATCGGCCACAATACGACGGAAATAAGTCACTTCGATACCCCTGTCGATCGTGATCCTCCTCAGTTTGTCAATTCTTGCCGTCAACTCATCGCGCTCGGACATCAACTTCCCCACTCTCGAAGCTAACTCCTCTTCCTCCGCCGAATGTTCTTTCACCATTACCTCCAAATGACGAATCTCCTCCAGCAGTTCACTATTCCTTTGGTCGATGTCGAAGAGCGCCTAACGGAGCAACTCTATCTTGCCTTCGAGACGAGCCTCTATAGATTGCTTCCGCAGTTGCCTCAACTCACGAAAATACCCTCTCGCAGTTGCTTTGATGTCCTCCAATTTCAAAAAGTCGTAAAATGATTTAACTCGACTGCGAGAAAGAGCCCGCTTCGTTTTCTTCAGCTTAGTCGAAGATGGGAGACCTCGGTAATCGGATCCAACTCGACCTGAAAAGTGGAGGAATATCAAAAGAAGTCTTCAATACTTAAGGACACAATCTAAGCAAAAAGAGTTGAACACTTTGCAAAATTTCGTAATATTCAGCCAAAACACCAAAAAGGAAACCGTTTCATTAAAAGTCCAAGATTTACAAAAAGCGGTGGCCAGTCCGCAGTTAGGCATTACAAAAAGAAGAACAAGAAAATGAGAAGAGGTGACAAAGTCAGGGGTCGACCTCATCATTGTTTGGCACGGGTACAATCGCACGCTCGGCGCCCCCCTCGTCTTCGGAGTCTCCGACCTCTTGCCTCGGAGCGAGCTCGGCCAGGGGCAGCTCTTCCTCACCCTCTACAAGGTCGTAGAAGTAGTAGGATGAGAAATCAAATCCGGGGTTCCGAGCAGTGATATGTTTCAGCGCTCGGCCGTACGCCTCCTCCATGTTGGTCAACATGTGAGCCTCAGCCTCGTCCCGAACCGCCTGCTCCGCGGCCGCCACCTTCGACGCGTGATCGCTCAGGGCCTCCTCGACGCCTTCAGGGCCTTAGACAGCTCCCCTTCGAGTCGAGCCGCCTCCTCTTCTAGGGTCTCGACCTTGGAAGCCTCGGCGGCCGAGCTCCTCAGTGCCTCGGCGGGCTTAGCCCTTAGGTTGGCAACTTCAGCCTCGAGCGAAGCGGAATGCAACTGCTCGGCCTCCAGCTGTTTCACCACCTTAGACCGCTCCGACCGTTCTCGGTCGTTCAGAACAGTCATCTCCTTTTCCTTGCTCGTGAACTCCTCGAGCAAGTAATTGAAGTGGCAGAGGGTCTGCAAGCCATACAAAAAGTAGTTAAGCACGAGCGCAAAAACTTTGAAAAATTTTGAAGAAAATCCTCTAATACTTACCGACATGGTGTTCCGAGCAATCTGCATCGCGGCGTCACCAACTTCGCCCGCCTTGAGCACCGCTCGGTCTTTAGAGGTCAGCAGGTGCTTCACTGCCTGCATGCAGATGTTGCCGCCCCCTAAGAACCCGTCGACCTTCATCACCCGCCAATCAGGGACGAAGATGTGCTTGTGCTCCTCGGTCAGGATTGCCTCTTCCTCGGCAGTGAGGGGCAGGACATCGAGAGCCAGTGCCATGCTAATGTTGAACGCTCCGCCCGAAGACCTCGGAGCATCTGTTCGCGCCGTTGGGGTCGGCGCATCCGAGGTAGGTGGGGCAGACGGCACGACGAGGCCTTGATCGGACTCGACCGGAGGAGCCTCGTTAACCTGCCGCTCGATGGTCAAAGAGACCGAAGGGATCTTGGGCGCTCGGCTGCCTTGAGGCCCAGACACGGTCCTCTTTCTCTTCCTCGTCTCCAGCTCCTTAGCCGCCCGGGCCTTGGCCATCAGACCTTTGTAGTCCATGCCGGGAGTTTCTACAAAGACCGAGCAAAAAAAAGTTAGAAAAGAAAAAGAGAAGCGTACTGGGGTCAATCGGACTGAGACCCCCTCGGAATAGGACCTCCTCGGTAATGTCCTTGTAGTTGAGGGTCGGAAGACCGAGGAGCTTTTCTACAATCTCTGCCTCTTCGTTGCTGAGCACGGGCTCCTTCTTCGCCCGTTTCGGAACCCCATCCCTCAACCACGCTGTCGGGATGATCCACGGCACAGGAGCCCAGACGAGGAAATACTTCTCCTTCCAGTGCTTGATCGAGTTCGGGTTCTCAATAAGCTTCACACCCTTCCTCGGCGAGAGATAGTACCTCTGCTTGTTCTTGTTCATTTGGCAGGGTCGGTAGAGGCTTTGCAGAAGGAACATCGAGGGCTGTGCGCCGACCTCCTGGCATTGAAGAGCGAAGGCCATCACATGTCGCTAAGTGTTCGGCATCCACTAGGCTGGGTGTTGTGCAATCTAGATGATCTAAACTAGACACAAATTAAAAACCTCGCAAGTGTACGAATCATTTGGAGAAGCGTAGTGACGAGCAAGGGTCGATCCCACAAAGAATGTAGAATTTAACTTACTAACCAAATAAAGAAAAATAAGGATGGTAAAGGATTGTTCTAAAAGAAAAGGAAAGGATTAAAACTAAATCAAGAAGTTCTGAATCACAAATATTTATTAAGTAGTTGGGTTTTGATTTCCACCAATAGTCAATAATGCTAAGTCACCTTCTGTCCTTCTTCTTATTACTCATGTTTGTTCTCTTCAAGGGCATGGTATCTACTCCTTAAAGTAATGTTTCCCTAAGCCAAGAATTAGGCATGGTATCTACTCTAATTCGTTTCTTTCCTTAAGTATTTAGCATGGTATCTACTAAGTTGCACTTAAAGAAAACATAAGAATAGTGGAAACGAACAAACACTCAAGGTTCTAGAAATTGGTATCAGATCTAGATCCCTCAAGTTGATTAAACCAAGAACCCCTAAGGACTCCTGTGTTACAAGTTACGAGCACGAGATACGGGTCGTCTCAATATGCTCATATAACAGATTCAGATCTACACTGCACAACTTGATAATCTCAAGTTCTGTACGTCAGTCGACTGGCTGTCACTTCAGTCGACTGTCCTTAGAACTCCAAACAAGTTTGATTCATGTAAATTTTTATTCTTTCAATCAAGTTTAATCAATAAGTAAAAGAGTAACATTCAGAAGAACTTAGCATTACATAACTACGGTTTCAATCTACCCAACTATAAAATTAGTTCCACATAATAAGACTTTTATTGATCAACAAGCTTGAATACATGATTAACATAAAAGAATTAGAAAGAGAAGGAATAAACTGATGTAGTTCGGCTAGATGAGTCGGCTGGCTGTCACACAGTCGACCGGCCGTTCTCTTCTTAGTACTTGATCTCCTTTCTCCTTCTTCTATGCTGAGAAAGTGCTGCTCTTTGTTGATGACTTGACGATTCAAAAACTCTTGTGATTTCGTGATTTTGGGTTGGGAGCGAGAGAGGAGGAATTCGGAGGAGAGAGTCGGAGAGAGCCAAAATAATGCCTCTTGACTGATATTTATAGACTCGACACAAGAATTAGGGTTTGCCCCCTTTTCAGGAAAATCCTCCTCTTTCCTTCTTTATTTTATTGGCGATTTATTTCTTTCTCTTTTCTGCTTTTCTTCCTTATCTGCTAACCACGTGCTCTTGCCAATCCCCTGTCTCTAGCTTTGATTTGTTGGAGAAGTTATTATTCGCATATAGCCTGGGTTCAGATAGATTTGGATCTAGATACGGCTACATCTTATCTTTTCACTCCGCCGCATACCAGTCGACTTATGTTGGGTGTGAGTCGACTGATGCCGAGACTTTTGTGGCTTCATGATTCCTCAGTCAAGTCGACTGACGTTGTGGCAGTCGACTGTTCCGAGCCCCAGCAAACTCTCTGTCCAGTCGACTAATGAAGAGCAAGTCGACTGTTGCACTGTAGTTCCCTGTATATCATTTCTTAGTCTGTATTAGTCTAGAATCTGCTTCGTTTTGCTGCTTTTGGTTGTTTCCTATGAAAAAGAGAAAAGAAGAGTAAAATACCATATATAGAGCTTTTAGATGTACATTTGCACTAAGATTATTGCTCCTAAATGTGAATATTCTTGAGTTCATCACTGGGCTTAAGCCATACCATCGCAGCACCTCGATTACGAAAGGGTGCAATGGCAGCTGAAAACCGGCGTGCATAGCGTCGGCGGGGAATATGCAAACGTCGGCCGAAGAAGATGTGCACGCTCGGACACCAGGGCCGGGGAGAAGGAGAGCATACTCCGCAGGGATCCGGAACCTACTCCGAATCTGATGCAAATCCGCCTCGGTTAAGATCGAGGAAATATGATCTACCTCGGAAGTCTCCCTCGGCTCGTTCTCCTCAATCGACTTGGCGATGCCCTGCATCACCTTCTCCAGCAAATCTTCAGAGTAACTCCGCACACTGCCAACACTAGACAAGACGCTCGGTTGTCGACCTAACTCCCCCTGCAGTCTTCGGGTGCTCGATTACCGTCACCACCCCCTTGCCCTTGCTGCCTCGGACCATTACCTCCTGGAGAGGCTCGGCAAGCTCCTTATCTGTACTCGGCCTGACCATTGTCTCTTCGGTCGGCTCGACGACCTCCTTCCCTTTATCCTTGCTCGGCGTCACCGTTCGGTTGATGCCTAGGTCCGAGGAGGGGGTCTCGTCCGTGGAAGAAAACTTAACCATTTTACGAAGATGAGGAAAGAGACTGACCTTGAAGTGACTAGTACGGCCGGAAAAGATTGCCAAAACTTAAATGTAGCAATATTGTATGTTACCTTCATCATCATCTTCATAACTCCTTATAGATAATTCCATTTCCTGATGTAAAGAGCCAAAGACTCAAAGCAAAAATATGCCAGAGAAAATAGAGGATTAACAGTTGATATTAGATTGAGCCAAAACAGACTATTCAAGTAATAAGTATCACTGTATGACATCCATACGTAGATAAGTAGATTCACTTGAAAATGTTATAAGCATCAAGCTCAAGGGGAAATTAAAAAGCCAACGATTGAGCCAAAACTTATATGTAGCAAAATAGTTTGCTACCTTCATCATCATCTTGCTATTGGTACATGTTCTACGCATTTGCAGATTTCCTAGCAAAATAGCCAAGTATTGCACTTACACAAGCATTTTGCACTTTAACAATCAATCATAAAGCTCATATAAAGCTCAGATAGGATTATTTCATCACTAATCACTCCTATAAATCTTTAATTAAATCATAAATGAATCATACTGTGCAACTTCAAAAACATAATCCATCTCATCATCTTGATAATTCCTTATGGACAATTCCCTTCCTGATGTAAAGAGCCAAAGAATCAAAGCAAAAATGTGCCAGAGAAAACAGAGGATTAACAGTTCATATTAGATTGAGCCAAAACATACTATTCAAGTATCACTGTATGTTATAGATTCACTTGATAATGTTATAGATTCACTTGATAACAATCCATACGTAGATAAATAGATTCACTTGATAATGTTATAAGCATCAACCTCAAGGGGAAATTAAAAAGCCAAGGATTTGCACTTGCTATTGGTACATGTGCTAGGCATTTGCAGATTTGCCAAAACTTAAATGTAGCAAAATAGTTTGTTACCTTCATCATCATCTTGCTATTGGTACATGTGCTAGGCATTTGTAGATTGGCTAGCAAAATAGCCAAGGATTGCACTTGCATTTTGCACTTGCACAAGCATTTTGCACTTGACTTGAATAGACAGTGAAGCAACAAAACAATCAATCAATGCACAATCCTATACAAAAGTTAGACTAATCTAAAATAATCTTTGCTTATATAGTTTAATCTCTCTCTTAAACAATTTATAGGTGTTTCTGCCTCTCTGTTGCCGCCCGCTGCCCGATATTTTACAAGACAAGAAGAAGAAGAAGAGGAAGAGGAGGAAGAAGAAGAAGATTAAATCTCATCCAAATCATCGAATTTCTCCGGTATTATTCCTTCACTTAATTTAATTATTTTGTTGAAAATTATAATCGAATCAGATTCTTTTTTATTCATTTTTTTCCTGATACTTGCAATTGGCTCCGATTAAGTTTCTTCTAATTAGTAGTCAGCCTCTTCCTGTCATATTAATTTCCCAATTTATTGTTCTATCCACTCTTTTACTGCATAAAACAATTTTAGAATTCATATTACTATAGAAAAAATTCTCAAAAAATTTTAAGGTTTGCAAAAGGTGGAAAAGTGTCTGGAATGGTATAGAAGTTTTAGTAATCAAACCAGATTTTAGAATTTTTTTAGATGAAATGAGGAGGATAAGGTGGAAAAGTCATGGATTGTAGCGATGAGTTGCAAAAGACTTGATCATTAAAATTGTGGATATAAGGAGAATTGGTAAGAAAAAGTGATGGATTGTAGACTGTAGCAATGATCAGGTTTACCTCTAATTTATCTTCACTGTCTCATTAATTAAGGTCACTTTAGTCTAGCTTGGAAGAGGCAAGTTTAGATGCTTTCTCTCAGTTTTGATAGCAACTATTTGTATGATGATAGTGATCAATTGTTTGAATGGTATATTCCTCAATTGATCATATAACCTGCACAAAATTTCTTACATTGCCTTAGAGGGAGAATTGATCATATAACCTGCACAAAATTGGTCATTGAACGACATATGCCATTGGCATTAGTATTCCCGTAGGAAAGTGAATAACAGAACAAGTAGTGTGGCAACTGAAGATGACTGAAGATGGTTGATATTGAATGACATGGTTAAACCTTAATTGATTGATGTACTTTTTTAAATCATCTCTCTGTTGCGAAGAGTTGTTAGATGATAAATATCTTCATGAAAGCAATGATCAAAATCGCAAAGAGCAGTTGCGAAATGGGCCATGGATTACTTTAAAACAGATCAAAATGTGATAGTAATATTGGCATTAGTGTATATATACTACAGGTCTTCCACAATCAAGTTTTGTGACTGTTTTAGGGTTGAAAACTTTTCTATTATTGAGAACAGTTTGCAGTGATTGAGTACTTGAGATATTTTCTGTAATGCAGTTACTACATGCACAGTTGCCCCTGTAAATAAAAAGATTACACGATAAGAGATTCATCTATTTGGAATGGTTGAGATTAAATAGTTGAATGTCTACAAATGACAACCTCAATTCTCCCATTATAATATTAGATATTAGAGATTAGAGATATCCGTATCCAAATCCGCTTTTCAAAGTGCTATCCGTATCCATATTCACATTTGAATTTTTTTAGATTTGAATATCTGAATCCGTATTTGCCTGGATACGAATTTTTCATATCTGTATTCACAAAAAATTTGGATTCGGATACGGATCAGATATATCCTTATCCGAAAGCTTCTCTAATATGCATTTTTCTAAATGCAAAATACTGAAGTATGTATATGAACTTTAATAAGGACATCATCATAGATATATCATTCTTTAACTTCATTTTATCATAGTAAATCACATTCATCATAGCACATCAAATAAATAAATGAACTCAAATCAACAATTAAAGTAACTATGGCTGGATGATTAATAAAGGATACACACAGAAGTGTTCTATTCATGGACGGGTTTAGGAGCATCATAAAAATAATTTACTGCACTGAAAGAATTTTTTTAAAAAATTGTCACACAAATCTGCCACCAGTAAAATTGCAGCCCATCCCTGGTTTGCTTTCATAACTCAGCTCCAGTTTGTTGAGGAATCGATATAGCCAATACCATCAGTTGAAGAAGAATCTCATGATCCTCAATAAATACCCACTTTCAACCCAAAATAATAATATTAGCATTTACGAGCATGAATAGCATGCAAAAATGGACCCAAAGAATGGTCCACAAATGCACAAAATTGCGCCCATATCCCATTTCTTTGGTTTCGTCTTCATCTTCTCACTTAAATGGCCTCTCTCCATCTATCAGTACCTACTTACCTTTTAGTTTACAGTAAGCATATAAAAAAGACCCCACAAAACCAAGCCCCCGCCCTATAATATTTTGCTGAAAAAGAAAAAGAAAAAAAAAATTAAACATTATTATCAATGAGAGAAAATACAAGAACATAAATTGGTAGGTATGATAAGAAGATTCAACTAACCAAATCAAAATGAAGCCCTCGAAACAACAACCAACCGAGTCCTACTGTGACAAAATCCTGTCACAAACAAAAGTGCAAGGAGTGTTCTCATTTTCAAGGGAGAAAAAAAGGCATGCGTAAAGGAAGGAAGGTAATTATGGGCTGGTGCTAATGATATAAACAAACCTTTAGATTTCCGCAGATTTGAGGGTAGTGTTTACAAATATCGTGTAGTTTGAGAAAAATGCCATTATACATGAAAGGAGCATCACCAACTGCATGAAGAGGAATAAGACACATATAAGTTAGACTGAGGTAAAGTAGTGGTTCAACAAGTGACAGGTTTTAAAATATCATTATAATAAACCCCATTTGATGTTGAAATAAAATACATGAGCTGCTACATCTAAAGCCTAAAGTTGAGAAATTTAAAAAAATATCATAATATAATGGCATATACTGTTTCAGTAGTTTCTGTTTTCCAATTATCTCAATTTAAAAAAAGAAAGAAAAAAACTCAAACTATTACTGTAAATAAACATAGTGTGAGGTTAAAGAATAAGAAATCTGGATTGAGTGTGTATCAATTATATGAACCATAAATACCTGAAATTTTATAGGCCTGTCAATTCAGGTATTAGTTAATTCTCCTTCGTAAAATCTATAATAACCTAGAATTGCAATTTAAAAATTAGAATTAAAACTATCAAATATGCACACTTAATATGCACACTATACAAATAAGTGGGAACTATTAGAACTATCAAAAAATTCTAATAGAACTATTAGAACTATGAACAATTTTCATGTGTCAAGAATTTTCTTAATTTACTCCATGCAACTATCAAAAATCAATGCCAGTGAATACCAATTTTGAACTTCTTATCTGATTTGTATTCTTTCCAAAATTTTCTTTCATTTGTGATTGTCCTAAAATGTATTCAAAGGTTTTGAATAAGTACATTTTTTTTGCGTAAAGTATCTAACTGAAACTTAGATTTAAGCACTTTAAATTAGTTCAAATGCATAATTGCTACAGGAAAAATTACTGATACAAACCTATAAATGGTCAATTAAATAAGAAATCTCTGTTGCATTTACATAAAATTCGAACCACATCAAACCAATCAAAAGTACGTAACTAGCAACAAGTTCATTATTTCATCTTCAAGACAAACACATATCTTTCCACTCACAAGACACCAGTATCTTTAGTTCTGTCACGCCCCGCTTCCCAAAAATACGGAATACGGCACGTAACAAAAGCCCAGCGAATGAATATAATCATCCTTAAGCTGTTTCAGAAATCTTACAACATATCTCAGGCAGTATATCAGAGTCAACATATATCAGAGTCAAAATATCGCAGTCGGAAGCAAAGAGTGGAACCAACATGCATCACTGAGATAATTTTACCAACAGGAATTAATTGAAATCAAATATCTTGTTCTCAAATAAAAACAACAGAGTCTGGAACAAACATTCTGGGTCACATCGCCCAATACAAAATAAATAATACACGTGTCTCAAATACTGAAATAATCAAGTGTCAGAAATACAGAATAATGTTCTAACAGAAAACAGAAATAATAATGAACAGCATCTAATACTGCGAACCACCAGAACCTTCTTGAATCTGTCCACCGTAATCTGCAATCATCGAATGCAGGAAAAAGGAAAAGGAGAAAACACAGTACCCGTCAATGGCAAGTCCGGGTCACAAATAGAATAGGATACAAGCACTTGGGAAAAACTAAACAGATCTAACTAATCATCAGAAACAGACCTAATATGGTATGGTAAACTCAACTAACATAGTATCCTAGCAGATGTCCCAGATATTAAGTGTCAAGTGTCATATAACAGAAATGTCAGGTAAACAGATATTCAGATATGTCAGGTAAATCAGATAACAGGTTTCATATAATAGGTATTCAGATTCAGATTCAGATTTCCATATATCAGATTCAGATTCAGACTTCAGAAATATAATCAGATCTCAGATTTCAGATTAATGTAAGTCTTGTGTGATTACTATCTAGGTAGCACGACATGTGCCCCAAATTATATCACATGGTTGCTACAACAAAACAGTTTCGCTTTAGATTTCGTAGGGGATATTACAGGGCAGTGTACTTAGGGTCAGACAGATATCAGAACAGACAGATAGAACCTGGTGGTTCTCTTCTACTCTACACCTTCTTACATAAGAAGCAATGTAGACAGGGTCAGAAACAGACAGATAATTATATGGGAAACACGGGCCCCCTTCTAAGTACACATTTCTATGCTTTCCCACTACTAGATCTTTTCCATACCCCGGCTTGATTACTTTTGTTATGGTTATTAAACAGACATGAATGTGGTCTAAAGGGTGTCGAACTAACATCATATGATCAGGTTTAGGTTTAAGGCATCAGATCAGTAAGTATAGATACAAAACTTTCACAAATACGAGCAAAATGGTGTATGTCTATAATCAGGTCAGCAAGACCAGTCTGTACATAAACAGTGATCCACAGATCTACAGGCATGAAAATAATGATCCGTCGAAGGATCTGGAAACTAGACTTCCACACGCTTCTAACGGTTATAATAAATCTATATGCTATTTCACAACATCACAACTCAAAACACAATTCAACACAGTTTTCATGTACAGCCAGAAAACAGGGGAATAACTTAAACCACATGAAAACAGCAGATAAATTCATTAATTAATTCCACGAAAATTCTGGGGTAATCCCCTATATGTATAGTCTCAAAATATAAATTTTCATATTTTTCCATAAAGTATAAATATGTTTTCAAAAATGAAAAGTAACACATAACACAGTTTTGATGGATCTGGAATTCTTCAACACCGCTGTACAAAATCATGCATATCTTGCACACAGCGCATCAAAATCCACTTCCGCCAAAACAGGATGAAAGTATATACAATTACCCAACTTTCATATCTCTCATGAAATATTCATACAGTAATTAGAAATAAGGTAAACACGGCATTCAACATACAATCACACGCAGTTTACAGCAAAAGCGATCTATAGAAAAGGATATAGGACACCACTCAAAACTCATCTTTAAATTACCACAAAAATCAGAGAACTACCTAACATCATAGTGAAACACAGGACAAAATCTTGTGGTATGAAATTAGGTCTAACTTAGATCTTGAAAATAAATTGTCCACAAAAATTACCCCGAACTGAAACTGGAAACTACTAACATACAGTTACTAAAATGATCATAACTACTCCATACGAACTCCAAACAGGGTGAAATCAGTGGGATTAGAAATTAGATTCAATTCTCTACAAATTTCTCAGAAATAGTCATGTTGAGATTCGGACTTTAATCTAGGTAAAAACTGCAATCAATCCAGTTCAATCCAAATTTCCAGATTTCTCAATTAAGTTTCAAAACGTCATAACTTCCTCAAAAATCATCAAAACTCTTCCAAATTCAAAATACTGTCTACCCACTACCTAAATGTCATATCTAAGGGTTTCTAACATGTCAAAATCCAATATTTCTCATATGGGTGTTCAAACAAACATCGGGTATGCAATATGTCACATACGCGATAACAATCGCGGTCGGGTGAATCCTAAGGCATAAACCTATCAACTTCATGTCCTAATTCATCCATGGCCTGTTTTGAAACCTTAGAGACGAAATCCACAAATAAAGACGTGATCTTGGTCCGTCTCTAGTCTCAAACTATCCTATGTGTGAACTTTCTACTTGTATCAACCTAAGAAATTTAAGTACAAGTTACTTGCCTTTTTGTGACGACGAACGCGACAGATCCAAGCCTTTCAAAGAGAATCCACGAGCAAGACACCTTCTAGCGCGATTTCGAGCGAAACCCACGAACAAAATGCGCCAACGGTTGATCCCTTTGACACACGAACCGAAGTGGGAGATGCCCACAACTCAACGCAGCGAGGGGGAATGTTGAGGTGCTGTTTTGGGATGGTTGGGTGCTCCTTGGGTGCTGGCCGAACACAAGAAGGAGAGGAGAGAGATGAGTTTTTGAAGCGGAGTTGTATAAAATAGCGGAGAGGGGAGATAAGGGTGGTCGGCTATGCAAGAAGAAGGCAAGGGAAGGTCGGCCTAGGGTTTGGAAGGCAGGCCGGGATTGGTTTGGGGAAAGAGGTAGCCGGCACACAATAGGAGAGGGAAGAAATAGATTAGGGTTAGGGATTATTTAGTATTAGGAGTATATATATGAGATCAAATACGGGTTAATGAGTAGTGGATATCAATAGGAAACCATGGGTATACAATTGGGTAATGGGTATTGGGTAGATTTCAAATGGGGATACAAAACACAATGAATCATATAGCTCCTAAAAATCTCCTTAAGGCCAAAAATCTCAAATTGGTCAAAACTCTTCTAAAAATCCACCATGACCCTAAAATAACATTTATACATGAATGAGATCAAGAAATTGAGAAAAAGAGCTCAAAATGTCGAAAAACGGCCAAACGGCGCACAACAGCAAAAAGGAAGTCAAAACTGCCAGAAAAATATTATAGAATAGAAAAATTAAATTTATTGTTCCGAAAAATACAATAGAAAAATAACAATTCACAAAAATGAAAAATATCCTCAAAAATACCAAAAGTGAAAAACAGGGGTTACAATCCTACCCCCCTACAAGAAAATTTCGTCCTCGAAATTAAAAAGAAAGGTACATAGGATAACCCCAAACAAAACCAAATAGCCAAACACAAAACAAACAACTACTCAAACAAGTGAGGAAACTTCTGCTGAATTTCCTCCTCCAGCTCCCATGTCGACTCACCAGGCGAGTGAGGATTCCAAGCAACACGAACCAGCTTAATGACCTTGTTCTTAAGCACTTTCTCCCGCCGATCAACAATAGCAACTGGCGGAATCTCACAAGTCAAATCCGGCCTAACGGTCAACTCTGAATAGTCGATCACGTGGCTCTCATCTCGGATATATCTCCTGAGTTGTGAGACATGGAAAACATCGTGTACTCCCGATAAAGCTGGCGGCAATGCGAGACGATAGGCCACCTTGCCTACTCGCTCCAAAATCTCGAATAGTCCAATAAACCTCGGGCTAAGCTTGCCCCCGCCACCGAACCGAATGACACCGCGCCACGGCGATACCTTGAGAAAAACATGGTCACCAACTGCGAACTCCAACGCCCTGCGATGAACATCAGCCCACCGCCTCTGCCTATCCTGAGCTGCTTGCAAGTGCTTCCTAATCTGAACCACTGCATCAACTGTCTTGGTGATCAACTCTGGACCCAACAACTTTCTCTCGCCAACATCATCCCAGCAAACTGGCGATCTACACTTCCGTCCATAGAGCGCCTCGAACGGAGCAGCTTTAATACTAGCTTGAAAGCTGTTATTGTAAGAGAACTCTACCAGATGCAAGTGATCTTCCCAAGACCCACCAAACTGAAGCATGCAGGATCTCAACATGTCCTCAACAATCTGAATAGTCCGCTCTGACTGTCCATCAGTCTGGGGATGAAAAGCTGTACTGTACTTTAATTTGCTCCCCAAACTGCTCTGAAGACTCTCCCAAAACTGAGACCTGAATCTTGTATCCCTATCGGATACAATACTAACTGGAACCCCATGAAGTCTGACAATCTCTTGCATGTACTTCTCAGCAAGGCTCTCAGTAGACTGACCGACACGAAAAGGAATGAAGTGAGCACTCTTCGTCAAACGGTCAACAATCACCCAAATAGCATTATGACCCTTCGGACTCCTCGGCAAAGCAGTCACAAAATCCATGGTGATATCTTCCCACTTCCACTCTAGAATAGAAAGCGGTTGAAGAAGTCCTGTGGTTCTCTGATGTTCTGCTTTAACCTGCTGACAGATCAAACACTGCGAAACAAACCGCGCGACAGCCCTTTTCATACCATGCCACCAGAAATGAAGCCTCAAATCCCGATACATCTTAGTACCGCCGGGATGGATAGAATATGAAGACTGATGAGCTTCTTCAAGCAACCTCTGACGAACTTCTCCTTTAGGGACACACAACTGGGAACCAAAACGAAGAGAACCATCTGCATGAATAGCCATGTCCGTCCTGGACCCAGACTCAACCTCAGTACGAAACTTCTGCAACTGCGCATCGCTAGCCTGCGCCTCTTTAATCTGCTCAACAAGAGACGACTGGAGCTGGAGCGCCAAACAACTCCGACCAAAACTCGACAACACAACATCAAGCTCCAACCTTCTCATCTGCTCAATGAGATCTCTCTGCTGAGTAAGAAACGAAACCACTGGTCTCCTGCTCAAAGCATCAGGCACCAAGTTTACTTTACTAGGATGGTATTGCAAACTGATGTCATACTCGGCCATAAGTTCCAACCAACGCCTTTGCCTCATGTTCAACTCCTTCTGGGTGAAGACGTACTTGAGACTTTTGTGGTCTGTAAAGATCTCCACGCAGTCTCCAAGCAAATAATGCCTCCACAGCTTCAAAGCAAAAATCACTGCTGCTAACTCCAAGTCATGAGTAGGATAGTTCTTCTCATGCGGCCTCAACTGCCTTGATGCATACGCAACAACACGGCCCTTCTGCATAAGAACTGCTCCAAGACCCTTATCAGAAGCATCACAGTGAACTACAAATCCGCCTGAACCATCTGGAATAGTCAACACAGGCGCTGACGTCAGTCTGTTCTTCAACTCAACAAAAGCCACATTGCACTCATCAGACCAACAAAACTTCTGATCCTTCCCAGTCAATTTAGTCAAAGGTCCTGCTATCTTCGAAAAATCCTGGACGAACTTCCGATAATAGCCAGCCAAACCCAGAAAACTCCTGACTTTTGAAACTGACCTGGGAATAGGCCAATCCTTCACCGCCTCAATCTTGGCAGGATCCACCGAAATACCATCGCCAGAAACAATATGCCCTAAGAAAGAAATTCTGTCGAGCCAAAACTCGCACTTTCTCAGTTTACCATAGAGTTGATGCTCTCTCATAGTCTGCAGAACCACTCTAAGATGCTCAGCATGATCTTCCCGGTTCTTAGAATACACCAAAATATCATCAATGAAGACCACCACGAACTTATCCAAATACTGCGAGAACACCCGATTCATAAGACTCATGAATACAGCTGGTGCATTCGTGACTCCGAACGGCATCACAAGATACTCATAGTGCCCGTATCTAGTCCTGAAAGCAGTCTTCGGTATGTCTGCAGCCTTCACCTTAACTTGGTGATATCCAGAACGAAGATCCAACTTCGAGAAAACAGAAGCTCCACTCAACTGATCAAACAAATCATCGATCCTGGGCAAAGGATATCGATTCTTCACCGTAACTCTGTTCAGCTCTCAGTAATCCACGCACATCCGACGACTTCCATCCTTCTTATCAACAAAAAGGACAGGAGCACCCCAAGGCGAAACACTGGGTCTGATGAAACCCAAATCAAGCAACTGCTGAACCTGCACCTTAAGCTCTGCCAGCTCAACCGGTGCCATCCTGTAGGGACTCTTCGATATCGATTCTGTTCCAGGCTGAACATCAATACCGAACTCCACTTCCCTATCAGGGGGTAAGCCAGGCAATTCATTTGGAAAAACATCCAAGAAATTCCGAACAACTAGAGGCGCAGCCTCACAGCCTGATTGCAATTCCATTGCACAATCCACCTGCTCAACTACAGTCTTTGTTCGACCAAGAGAAGATTCTCCGGCATGGAACTCAAATTCTGCACGATCTGGAATTCTGAAGACGACTTTCTTGGCACGGCAATCAATAAAGGCATGGGCTTCACCCAACCAATCCATACCAAGAATAACATTGAATCCTGAATTTCCAATTATAATCAGGTTGGCTTTGAAATCTGCATCTCCAATAGCAACGGAACAATGCCTGCACTCACGGGAACAACTGACAATTCCTCCACCCGTCACGATGTTCCAAGCCTCTGACATGTTGCTGCATTCTAACTGATGTCGAGCGACAAATCGAGAGGAGACAAATGAATGGGTTGCCCCAGAATCAAAGAGAACATACGCGGGAAAAGAGCAAACAAGGATGATACCTAGCAGAAATCAAATCAAGGAAAAACATAGAAGACCAAGGGTGAGGGGAGAACTACAATGCAGGGAACAAAGCAAAGGAAGCAAGACAAAGCTAAGGGAACAAATAAAAGAACAAACATCAAGCCATAAAACAAAAATAAATATACCTGCCACAACTCCTTCAGCAGTCTCAGCATCTGCGGCAGTCAAGTTGAAAGCTTGACCTCTTCTCGGAACAGCGGTACCTTGTCCGACAATCTGGCGTTGAGGAGGAAGTGGTGGCCTAACTGGACCACGAGCTGGACCTGCCTGCTGATTAGGACCCCGGGCTGGAAGAACCGTCGGTTGAAATGCTTGGGGACAATCTCGCACTCCATGCTCCGCAGAACCACATCTAAAGCATCGACGGGAAGCACGGAAACAGTTCTTGCGCTCATGCCCAGACAAACGACAGAAGTCACAGTAAGACTTCCTCTGAGAACCAGCAGCAGAGTAAGGAGTTGCCCTGACTGGATGGGCAGAAACAGGCCTTCGAATAGGACCACCAGAAGACCTAGCAGCCGAATGCGGAACAGTCCGCTGAGAAAGGGACGAATCACCACGAGCCTGCTCCTGAGCTCGAGCTGCTTCAAGGGCCTCAGCATAAGTATGCAGACGAAGAGAGACCAGATGCCTCTTGATATCCTGCTCAAGACCATTGATGAACCTGTGAGCCCTATCCTCTTCGGTTGCCACAAGAATGGCAGCGAATCGGCTAAGCCTCGTAAACTCAGCAGCGTACTCATCCACTGTCCTGGAACCCTGTTGCAAGAATTCCATGTTACAACATTCATAATTATCCATGCAACATTATAACAAATCCAGAATTGAACAACGACTTAACCTATTTTAGGGCCAGGAATTGCTGTTCCATCTTAACTCGAGTACTGTTGGGGAAGAATTTCTCCAAGAATCCCCGAGTAAAGGTAGCCCAAGCAATAGGCTTCACCAGGCGCTCAGACTCAGCCATCCACCAGATATGCGCTAAATCCTCCAGCTGGACGGAAACAACGTCCACCCGATCAGCCTCAGCAACACGAGCGGCGGCCAACAAACGCTCCGTCCGGATCAGCCACTGTTCAACCTCCAAAGGCATCTCAGTGCCGGAAAAACGATCGGGATGCAGCCTCATAAAGTCCGTAACAGTCCCTGGGCGAGGCGGAAGAGTTGCCTGCACAGGCGCAACAGGAGGCGGAACCCGAGCAGCTTCAAGTGCAGCCATCACCAGATCACTATGGTTTTACTGCTGATTAATCAGCCGCTCAAGCACAGCAGTGACAGCCTCAATCGGATCAGCTTGAGATTCAGAGGTAGAACCTTTACGAGCTATAGTCTGCAAAAACCGAAAACAGTTAGCATCCAGATTCTGTGTTGGTGTCATATTTCAATTTTGCATGTATGGTTAAAGATATATTGCACAGATTCCCGTTCGAGCCAAGCTTGTCTAATATATTAGCTGCCTAATACATTAGCCAAACCTGGTGCTCTGATACCACAGAAAACCCTGTCACGCCCCGCTTCCCAAAAATACGGAATACGGCACGTAACAAAAGCCCAGCGAATGAATATAATCATCCTTAAGCTGTTTCAGAAATCTTACAACATATCTCAGGCAGTATATCAGAGTCAACATATATCAGAGTCAAAATATCGCAGTCGGAAGCAAAGAGTGGAACCAACATGCATCACTGAGATAATTTTACCAACAGGAATTAATTGAAATCAAATATCTTGTTCTCAAATAAAAACAACAGAGTCTGGAACAAACATTCTGGGTCACATCGCCCAATACAAAATAAATAATACACGTGTCTCAAATACTGAAATAATCAAGTCTCAGAAATACAGAATAATGTTCTAACAGAAAACAGAAATAATAATGAACAGCATCTAATACTGCGAACCACCAGAACCTTCTTGAATCTGTCCACCGTAATCTGCAATCATCGAATGCAGGAAAAAGGAAAAGGAGAAAACACAGTACCCGTCAATGGCAAGTCCGGGTCACAAATAGAATAGGATACAAGCACTTGGGAAAAACTAAACAGATCTAACTAATCATCAGAAACAGACCTAATATGGTATGGTAAACTCAACTAACATAGTATCCTAGCAGATGTCCCAGATATTAAGTGTCAAGTGTCATATAACAGAAATGTCAGGTAAACAGATATTCAGATATGTCAGGTAAATCAGATAACAGGTTTCATATAATAGGTATTCAGATTCAGATTCAGATTTCCATATATCAGATTCAGATTCAGACTTCAGAAATATAATCAGATCTCAGATTTCAGATTAATGTAAGTCTTGTGTGATTACTATCTAGGTAGCACGACATGTGCCCCAAATTATATCACATGGTTGCTACAACAAAACAGTTTCGCTTTAGATTTCGTAGGGGATATTACAGGGCAGTGTACTTAGAGTCAGACAGATATCAGAACAGACAGATAGAACCTGGTGGTTCTCTTCTACTCTACACCTTCTTACATAAGAAGCAATGTAGACAGGGTCAGAAACAGACAGATAATTATATGGGAAACACGGGCCCCCTTCTAATTACACATTTCTATGCTTTCCCACTACTAGATCTTTTCCATACCCCGGCTTGATTACTTTTGTTATGGTTATTAAACAGACATGAATGTGGTCTAAAGGGTGTCGAACTAACATCATATGATCAGGTTTAGGTTTAAGGCATCAGATCAGTAAGTATAGATACAAAACTTTCACAAATACGAGCAAAATGGTGTATGTCTATAATCAGGTCAGCAAGACCAGTCTGTACATAAACAGTGATCCACAGATCTACAGGCATGCAAATAATGATCCGTTGAAGGATCTGGAAACTAGACTTCCACACGCTTCTAACGGTTATAATAAATCTATATGCTATTTCACAACATCACAACTCAAAACACAATTCAACACAGTTTTCATGTACAGCCAGAAAACAGGGGAATAACTTAAACCACATGAAAACAGCAGATAAATTCATTAATTAATTCCACGAAAATTCTGGGGTAATCCCCTATATGTATAGTCTCAAAATATAAATTTTCATATTTTTCCATAAAGTATAAATATGTTTTCAAAAATGAAAAGTAACACATAACACAGTTTTGATGGATCTGGAATTCTTCAACACCGCTGTACAAAATCATGCATATCTTGCACACAGCGCATCAAAATCCACTTCCGCCAAAACAGGATGAAAGTATATACAATTACCCAACTTTCATATCTCTCATGAAATATTCATACAGTAATTAGAAATAAGGTAAACACGGCATTCAACATACAATCACACGCAGTTTACAGCAAAAGCGATCTATAGAAAAGGATATAGGACACCACTCAAAACTCATCTTTAAATTACCACAAAAATCAGAGAACTACCTAACATCATAGTGAAACACAGGACAAAATCTTGTGGTATGAAATTAGGTCTAACTTAGATCTTGAAAATAAATTGTCCACAAAAATTACCCCGAACTGAAACTGGAAACTACTAACATACAGTTACTAAAATGATCATAACTACTCCATACGAACTCCAAACAGGGTGAAATCAGTGGGATTAGAAATTAGATTCAATTCTCTACAAATTTCTCAGAAATAGTCATGTTGAGATTCGGACTTTAATCTAGGTAAAAACTGCAATCAATCCAGTTCAATCCAAATTTCCAGATTTCTCAATTAAGTTTCAAAACGTCATAACTTCCTCAAAAATCATCAAAACTCTTCCAAATTCAAAATACTGTCTACCCACTACCTAAATGTCATATCTAAGGGTTTCTAACATGTCAAAATCCAATATTTCTCATATGGGTGTTCAAACAAACATCGGGTATGCAATATGTCACATACGCGATAACAATCGCGGTCGGGTGAATCCTAAGGCATAAACCTATCAACTTCATGTCCTAATTCATCCATGGCCTGTTTTGAAACCTTAGAGACGAAATCCACAAATAAAGACGTGATCTTGGTCCGTCTCTAGTCTCAAACTATCCTATGTGTGAACTTTCTACTTGTATCAACCTAAGAAATTTAAGTACAAGTTACTTGCCTTTTTGTGACGACGAACGCGACAGATCCAAGCCTTTCAAAGAGAATCCACGAGCAAGACACCTTCTAGCGCGATTTCGAGCGAAACCCACGAACAAAATGCGCCAACGGTTGATCCCTTTGACACACGAACCGAAGTGGGAGATGCCCACAACTCAACGCAGCGAGGGGGAATGTTGAGGTGCTGTTTTGGGATGGTTGGGTGCTCCTTGGGTGCTGGCCGAACACAAGAAGGAGAGGAGAGAGATGAGTTTTTGAAGCGGAGTTGTATAAAATAGCGGAGAGGGGAGATAAGGGTGGTCGGCTATGCAAGAAGAAGGCAAGGGAAGGTCGGCCTAGGGTTTGGAAGGCAGGCCGGGATTGGTTTGGGGAAAGAGGTAGCCGGCACACAATAGGAGAGGGAAGAAATAGATTAGGGTTAGGGATTATTTAGTATTAGGAGTATATATATGAGATCAAATGCGGGTTAATGGGTAGTGGATATCAATAGGAAACCATGGGTATACAATTGGGTAATTGGTATTGGGTAGATTTCAAATGGGGATACAAAACACAATGAATCCTATAGCTCCTAAAAATCTCCTTAAGGCCAAAAATCTCAAATTGGTCAAAAACTCTCCTAAAAATCTACCATGACCCTAAAATAACATTTATACATGAATGAGATCAAGAAATTGAGAAAAAGAGCTCAAAATGTCGAAAAACGGCCAAACGGCGCACAACAGCAAAAAGGAAGTCAAAACTGCCAGAAAAATATTATAGAATAGAAAAATTAAATTTATTGTTCCGAAAAATACAATAGAAAAATAATAATTCACAAAAATGAAAAATATCCTCAAAAATACCAAAAGTGAAAAACAGGGGTTACAAGTTCAAACATCTTTCCTCTCAATATTGAAAAAAAAGGAAAGAGAACAAAAAGAAAAAAGTGAAGATACCCTTAATAGAGCTGACTGAATGTGTTTTTTTACCTTTTTCGAAGAAGGTTCCAGAAAGTTACTCATTTTGTATTATTTCATGTAAAGGTTTTTGTTTGCTGTTTGTTGTTAGTTATTGCTTGCTGTTTTTTGTTAGTTAGTTTTAAAACTCTTATTGTTTTGATTGATTATTGTAAACTCTTACTGTTTTTTTAGGTACACTGTTTGGTCCCATTTTTGAACACTTGAAGCATTGTGTTTTTCTACAACAGTGTAATTTTTTTTTTGTCATTCGGTTGGTTGGTGTATATTTTGGTGAAGGATGTAATAGTTGTAATATTTAGCAATTTAGGAGATTATGTAAGTATCTGTATATAATGATGATATAATATAGTTATGTTAATACCCGTACCCGCAATTTTGTGGAGTATTGGGTTCTATGTTTTGTTTTTGAAAGGTTTTTCACAAAATCCATTACGTTTTCAAACGAATTTTTTGTTTTTATTTTGTATCTTGCATTATATTATGATTTTTTCCCCCAGAGCCTTATATATATGATGACTGTGTGATGTTGCTTGGTTTCGCCTGGAGAGAATTGATATTTATTATCTGTGATGTCATATTTTTAATTGTTAGCAGAATTCCGTAAGGAATTGCTGTAAAAGGGCTAATATTTTAGGGGAGACTCTGTCGAAATTTTACTAAACTTTCTAAAATCTATTAAGTATTCAAACGATAGTTTGGTTTTTATTTTGTATCTTTAGTCATATGAAGATTTTTTTTCCTCCAGAGCCCTATATATATGATGCATGTGTGATGTTGTTTGGATTGGCCTGGGAATGATTCATATTGATTGCCTGTGATGTTAAATTTTTAATTGTGAGCAGAATTCCGTAAGGAATTGCTGTAAAATGGCTAATATTTTTTGAGAGATTCTGTCGAAATTTTTACAAAATTTCATAAAATCTATTATATTTCCAAACGATATCTTGGTCTTTTATTTTATATCTTTAGTCACATGAAGATTTTTTCCCCCAGAGCCCTATATATATGATGCCTGTGTGATGTGGCTTAGATTGACCTGGGGAGGATTCAATTTGACTGCCTGTGATGTTAATTTTTTAATTTTGAGCAGAATTTCGTAAGGAATTGCTCTAAAAGGAGTCATATTTCAGGAGAGATTCTGCTGAAATTTTTACTACAATCCTGCCTGTAAAATTTTAGAGAAGAATGTTGAATTTTTTTACTAAACAACTTAATTAATTAATCATTCTTCGCGATAACGTGCCTCCTCCTAGAATATTAGCCTGTAAACAATTTAAAGGTGATTGTATTAGAAAACTATTAGGAAGCAATATAATTTCAAAGGAGGCCTGTATAGAGTAGATGATTGTATTGGAAAGGTGGTTGTATTTGTTTACAATTAGTTTTTTTCTCTTGTCATGGTGCATATTTTTAGTTGATGTTCTCACATTTCTTGACAAAAATCTATCTTTTTTAAGAATTGGACAAGTCAATATTGACAAAAATCTAGCTTTTTTGAGAATTTCTTGACTAGATATTTAAGGGCAATAAAGATAAATTCCTAAAAAACTAAAACATTTTAACGAATAATTGTTAAAGAGGTATAAAGAGGTATATTGAATGAATTTTGATCTTAGTATATATAATGCATAAATTTATATGCAGTTCACCCAACCAAATAACTCCAAATAAATTTATATGCAGTTCCGAATACGTGTCGTAGGCACATGCCACGGGCATACCTAGTTTTACAATAATTTACATGAACCAACATGTATACTTCAATTGTGTCAAGCATCTTTACCCTGCATATAAAACTGTGGGCACGTCAGTTCATTCAACTGACAAAATATTATACACGGTCATCCTTTCTATGCCGAAAATAGTATAACGATTCTCAATACTTAACAAACCACAAACTTGTCAGAAACAAAGCTAAAGGGACTATCCAATTGATGTCGTGTTGTGAATGTGCACTTAGTCCTTAATGCAATTATTTGTATTATATGATACTAATGGGCACTTGTTCAGAGTCTATGCAGCCCAAACTACATAGGTCCGAGGGCAAGCCCTTAACCGTTCTTTATCTTGTAGGGTTCAATCCATCGTCATGACTTAATCTACTACTGTAACTACGGTAAGTATCCTAAATATTTTCTGACCTACGAACTCATGTCTAGGCGCCCTGGAGGGAATCCCAATGCACTGACACATGACTCATCATGCAGGCATCCTGTGGTAATTCAGCTCCTACCATAGACATGATACCACCCGCAGTCATCAAACACCCCACGAGCGTTGCCACCGGGACGGTACTCTGGAGTAGTATCCACGCCCTACCATGACGCATCATGGGACATCCTATGAATACTCTCACGCCGCCAATCCAATGGCCCTCATACTCAATATTTTTCTCTTACTTTGATCACATCTTCACTATGCATCTAATTCTTAGTTTAATTGAATCATGAATAAAATCAATCCTTGGAGTGTAGTACTCCCACTATACCGGTCTTATTCATTTAATTCACATGAACCAAACCTTAGTCTTCTCATTTCAAATATCATTTCACAATTCTTTTATTGCCGGTGTAAGGCTTGGCTGTATCCTAATTCTCAATTTCGACTCATAATTACAATATCGAGCTATTCATACTCATAAGGTCCTTTCATGATTAATCACAATTCATATTTCACAAGCATAACATTCATGTATTCACATCTTTCATAACTTATCAAAATCGATAATTCAATTTCACGTGCAATTTATGTGTAAGAATAAATTTCAACTAGTAGTAATCAATAATTTATGTTCCACAAAACTATTATTCTCACTTCAAAATCTTACTACAAGCACAAGTTAGGAGTCCAATTAATTACACCAATCACACTATCAAAATTTCCTCATTACCAATCTTTCATCTTTATAACTCAAAAATCTCATTTATTTTTTTTCTTTATTTAAAAGACAATTAAATTTCAAAAAGAAGTCCTTTCTTGCAAATACTCCAATTTCTTAATCACACTTTATCAAAAGTCATATAAATTTTTCTTATAAAACTCTAATAATTATTCAGTAATTAATCTGTATTTTTCCAATTTTTATTTATTTTTAAAATTCAAATAATCAAAAAAAATCCACAAAAACATTTTTTTTAACTCAAATCCTCCAACCGGATTCGAACCCACAACCAACAGTGAAACAGACAGCACACAAGACCAACGCGCCAAAGCCGCCGAACGATATAACTAAGGGTTATATTCCCTAAGTATTGACTCTCGGCTGTTTGGGTTTTTAACAAAAATAAATAAAAACAAAACCCCAGTATTGAACCCGAGACCTCCGACTACTGTAGCGACCCAAGGCTCTTCCGACCAGTTGGTCTAAGTGTCCAATTCGTTTTGAAGGTAATTAATCTGAGTTTTGATCTTACTCTCTGTTCATAACTATAATTCAAAATTTCTCAAAACAAAAATTGTCTCTTTCTCTCCTCTTTTGAAAACAAAAATTTTCAGAATAAAAATACATTTAATTCTACAGTAACCAGTATTTTTAAAGGTATTTTTAACTCTTTAAAACATATATTTTAGCCTTAGTTTGTATTTTATGAACACAATTTCGATATTTGAAAACCAAAGCATACTTCTACATAATTAAAGATAGTTTCCCACCAAAAATCACTACATTAATGTTCTCTTATTTATTGACAACTATGATGTTTTCTTAGAACACAAAATAATCTTTCTTAATGAATAAAACTTATATTTTTATCCACTAATTTACACATGATGCATTCAATCATTTGTTTGCAAAATGCATTCTCTTTCATATAATCTAACATTCATATGGCATACAAAATGGAGAATTATACTACAACAATTTACAATTATTTCTTAGTGATTCATTCCATCAATTCATCTCTAATATGTCATTCTACTTTAATACTTTAATCAACAAACATGGTTCTAATCTTTTACTAGTTAATTCACACAATTGCATTTAAAACATACTTAGCATACATACTAAAATTAGAAGCAAAGAGAAACATTTACTTTCACCCATGGTTAATAAATCTAGCAACCACATTAACACATATCTACTAGTTTATCAATTCTTCTCTAATTATGCAAACATGCATTTTATTTCAACTAGTTGCTTATTAATAACAATTCAATTTCATTCCTAGCATGATTTCTACTTTAGAAGTCATGAGAAACACCCACCTCTTTGAAGAAAAGCCAATTAGAATCTCCCAGAGTCCCCTAGAATGCGAGAGGGTGCCTTCTCCTCCTAGATTGCGATGCAAAAGCTCCTTCTCCTTGCTTCCTTGCCAAACCGAGAGCTCCTTGGAGGAAAGAATGGGCCGGCCTCAAATGTGGAAACACACACACAGCTCACACTCACTCTAATATATTTTTCTCCTATAAAATTTCTTTCTTTCAATAGTTTCTTAATGTAGAATACAAATAGATAGGGGGTATTTATACTAATTCTAGGATGGATTGGAGAGCTAGGATTCATTAGATAGTTAAAGGATGGATGGCTAGGGTAGGAGGGGAAGTTGTAGCAACCACCCACACTCACATAACTATCCATGCACACACACACCCACTCTCCATGACTCCCATGCATACCCGGCCTCAAAATGGTGCATTGCACACTACATGCATGCACGTGCCCCCTAGTACCCCCTATTGAAGTTTGTACAATTTTTAATTAATCAATTGTTCACATTTTGTGTCTACACGATAAGTGTGACCATTTAATGGATTAATTAAATTTGTGGGCTCCACAAATAGTGGGCTTAGAGTTGTGGGCCAAAATAATAAAATAATAAATTATTAAAGTTGGCTCAAATTAGGAAAATAAGGTTTTAGGCTTTAATAAATAGGCTTTTAGAAAAATAAATGAAGAAAATAATTGTTTATACTATAAAAATAAAATTTTATATATAAAAATAAATAAATAAATATTCACATGAAATTTGCACGTGCACAACACGTGAATATCAATATTTTTATCAAAATGAAAGTTTAGGGTATTACACCAACAGATCTGGAGTTTCTACAAACAAAGGTACCAATAGATCTGGAGAAGGGTAGGGGGAGGGGGAAGGCGTCGATGGAGATCGGGGACTTGGGATAGGGGCTGGATGGGCAGGGCAGCATTTGTAGACAGCCGACGGCGTGACGGCAGGCGGGAAGGGTAGGAGTCGTAGGGAAGGGAAGGGACGTCGTCGAAGGAAGTGGAGATGGGCGACAATGGATCCCCGGTGCCGTCGACGATGGTGCTGAAGGAGGGGACAACGTCGCCAGAGGCTAGCAAATCGGAATGGGGGACGACGAAGCGCTTCGGTGGGGGGTGGGGGCGGGTCAACTCCGTCGAAGGGGCGTGCTCGCGGCGGGGGGCGGCGAGCCCTGACCGCCGCCCTCAGTCTTTTGTCAGATCTATTGGGGTTAATTTCTCTCTCTAGACTTTCTAGAGAGAGAAACTCTTTTTCATTTGTGGGATAGATCCTCAATAATCTTTTACATTCACGTATATAATTCACGTATATAGAGAGTACGACGACACAAGGACAACAAGGAGGAAATCTTTGTTGGAGCACAAACCAAACACCCCGAGAGTGTCTGGCCGGCCTAACAGGGTGGGGCCCAAAACTCTAATCCCACTAACATAAAATTTTAAGATTAGTGGAATATATTCAATCCAAATATTTACATTGGGTTATTGCAGGGTGTAATATATATTGCACTATATCTCTAGTATCTTTTAATTTTACGTTCTGCTGACTTGTCTAAATGCAACATTAGGTTCCAAATAATTTAATATGATTTTATTTTATTTGTTTTCAAAAAAAAGAAAAAAAAAATTAAAATTTTGAATCTTTTTAGTGTATGATAATCATAAATTCTATTAATATTGAGACATTGAACAACATTATTGCAATCCAACCGTGACACTTATCAGCTTACATCAGTTACATGTGTTATAATTTATAAACACTCGTAAAGCACAGGAGTTGAAAGTAGCTGAAAGTTTAAGCAATGCTCTAATTGTGATGCTAATCATTGTAAACAATAATTATCACAACAAATTCAGCTCATTAGAGCATCTGTAGTCGTGGGCTAAATACCCAAATTTTGGAAAAATTTGGAATAAGAGAGCTGCAGTCGTCGTCCAAATACTCAAAATTTGGGTGTACGATGAATAGTAGCTTGCCAAATATAGCAGACGATTTGGCAAAAGCCAAAATATAGCATTCGGAAAATTTTCTTTCGTCCCTTAAAAATGACGAAGGATAATATCCCGTCGCTTTAAATTTTTTTTCCCGAACGATTAACAAAGTCCCGTCTGTTATTAAAAAAATAAAAAAATTAAAAAAAAATGGGTGTCGGACGGTGTATTATACACCGCCCCGTCCCATTTTGAATAAGACAAAAAGTTCCATTTTGAATAAGACAAAAAAGGTAATTGACGGTGGATTATACACCGTCCTTGCCTTTTTTTTCTTTTTTTTTGTCTTCTAGCGCCCAGAATTTTTTTTTTCTTTTTTTTTTAAAACAGTTTCAGACGAGATATAATCGGTCGTCCGGCCATATTTTAACTTTCAACGACTGTAGCGCGCACCCAGTTTTTTTATTTCCAAAAGCCAAATACCCAAAAAATAACTTAGAACCACTATAGATGCTCTTATAGCAATCGAACCAATCTGCCCTTTTATGCTAAGAATTTCACTAATCATGACTAAAATATTAATTAAGGTGGAAAAAAAATGAATTCTTATGCATCTGTGGTGTGTTTTATGGAGTAATAAGATTGTGCTTAAAGTTGCTACAATCTATATAATAAAACACAAAGAAAGCTATCAAGTGGTTCTCCTTCAATCCTCCGAAAATCAAAGGCTCATATCTAACTTCGCAAAACACATTTTTCTCCTAAAAGTTTTTTTTTCCAAAACTCAAATTCAAATCCCCCCAACCAAAATCAACTCATTTATTTATTTAATTCTTTCTCTCTCTCTCTCTCTCTCTCTCTCTCTCTCTTTCTCTCTCTCTCCCTCTCTATATATATATATAGAAACATGGACTTATACATACCCCAATTTATAATTATTTTTCACCATATACTAATGAAAACAGGAACTTTTATTTACAACTAATTATTGTCATACTATTCAAATTCAGCTACATAATTGTTGATTTACTGTTTACAAAGCTTTTCATATGCTGTATCGTTCTGAAGACGTGCCGTAGGTATGTGGCCACAGGCAAATCTAGTAGTACTATATGATTGCATTAATGTTAAGAAATATAAAAATAAACGTAGAATAACATTTTATAGATATTGCAAACATTTTTTTTGATAAAGATAATAGAATCGTAAGATTCCAGCCCGATATATAAATAAAAATAAGGGAGTACATCAATAATCAATTTTACAGGATGTAAAACTGAGAACAAGCATCTAGAAAAAAAAATAATAAACTAAACAAGCAGAGAAGAGTATTGCTAAGAAAACAACAAACCAACAAAACAAAGAATCAGCTACGGAGGCTACCGGAGTCCGAAGGGAAGCAGGCCGGACGAAGTGGGAAGCACTGAAAGGAGCAGACCATAAGATGGAGAGCTGAACGAGGGCCTCAGCGCAACAAACAGCTGAGAGGAAAGCCCCTACATCAGATAGCCACTCTCTCAGTCAGAGAAAACCTCATCACTGCAAGGCTCCTCCGCAAAGAGGAGGATGAAACACCAGAATGCCAGAAGATAAAGCCCCAAAATGAAACAGGGGAGCCAAAGGGCACTATGGCCAAGGTCAGACATCGGTAGCACTATAAGATGCTACAGACACCAGCCAAGAGAAACACATGATACCAGACACAAAAACATCCAAAACAGAAAGCAAGAGAGGCACGAGAACTGTCCGACTACTCACTGATAGTAATAACAAGAAAAAGACAACGTGGATAGAGCCAACGGCGCATTGCCAGAAGCGCCTATCCCCCACTGCGCCTACTAAAAAGGAGGCACAACAAGGGAAAACCACAAACATAGACGCACCACAAAGACATAAAGCAAGAAATGCGGTGAACAACTAGAGAGGAACATCCACCTAAGGACAAATGCAGCAACATAACATCACAAAGTAAAGTACCAACCACCACAAAAGGAGCAGCAAATAATCTACATAGACAGAGTCACCAGTGTAACGCCCCGAATTCCAAATAAGACTGAATTCGAGATTTCACAGGATCTTTACTTCACTTCGTACAATTTTACAAGGAATTTAAAACTTTTCTCAATAATACATCAGAGTTGCAGTACACTTTTTTTACACAGCGGAAGAATAAAAGATTACAATGAAATAAATACAACATCTTTAAACAAAACAGTATCAGTATATCCACTTTATTGCTTCATGAACTTCCATTACCTGCATGTAAGACAGTGGGTACGTCAGTTGATTTCAACCGACGAAATGTTATACACGGCTATTCTCTCTATGCCGAAGACTGTATAACAATCTCATTACTTTCGCAAATCACAAAAAGATTGAATGAACAATGAAGTGTTAAATCATGACTACGCTAAACATGTAAGTGTGTGTCATGCCTTAATGCCTAATACACACAATTTTTTATACTAGGATGACACTAATGCACACTTGTTCGGATTCTATGCATCCCATACTACATAGGTCCGAGGGCAAGCGCCTACGTACTCCACAATAAAGGGCTCGATCCCTTGCCATGAAACTACCCAGTAATAAAACAAGGTTTAGATCTTTCCACGAATATGGGTCCTAGCCCGACGGCTATTATAACGGTTCCCTCATCGTGCGAATCATCCCGCAAGTGCCCCTCGCCTCGGTATACGTATATACTGTGGAGACGGTAAACTATCCGCCCGACTTCGCCAAATCCCGGATTTAAATATAAACAAAACCCGTCTCCCACAGAGCAACCTCAGTCCGCCGACTGGGTTTATATCCACGGAGATCCACCGTGGACTATATAGAGGTAACCTATTTACGTTTGCCCAGGTTTACTACATCTTCACATAAGTGCCTAATTATTTTAATTTAAGACATGAATGTGTTATCGATCCTAGAATCAGTTTCACCTCCTACCGGATTTGTACAGAAGAAAAAAAATATGCAGGATCGCCCGACGGCAATATCTCGAAATCAAGTCTCAAAATCTTTCTTTCAATATTGCCAGTAACTGAGGTCTTACTAATTCTTAATCATAAACTTTCATTTACAAAAAATATGGGTACACATACTCTTAAATAATCATGTCTTAAACCTAGATGATT
This sequence comes from Hemerocallis citrina, assembly GCA_017893485.1. Taxonomy (NCBI): domain Eukaryota; kingdom Viridiplantae; phylum Streptophyta; class Magnoliopsida; order Asparagales; family Asphodelaceae; genus Hemerocallis; species Hemerocallis citrina. The sequence continues at coordinate 31,402,963 of CM030363.1, forward strand.
TCATCTTTAACTTATTCACAAATGACTAATGTCTCGTCTTAACTTTTATTCATGAATCAACAACAATAGCAATTTCATTTGCAAATTTTAAACTCATGAAGTATCTCCAATTAATCAAATACAATCTCTTCAAGAGAAAAATAATTCACAACTTAATCATTGCATGAATCAATGTTTCATTTAGCATTATTCAATAACACTATTCATGCTCTATTTTTTCCACTCTTAATTCTTTTCAATCAATGGTTCTACTCATAAACTCTTATCAATTTAAGCACAAGTAGAATTATAGAATTTCACCTTACTCATAAATTGCATATTCTCAACAAGAGAACTAATAAAAAACTTTAATTTTCTTCTAAAAATAAAATCATGTTCTAAAAATAATTAACTTGAGAGCAAAACCTCATTTTATCTCAAATATCTCTTTTACTTCTCAAATATACATAGAAAATCTTTAAAACTATTTTAATAAATTTTCCATCATATTTCATAAACGCTAAGATTTTTCCCCAAATTTTTAAATGCATTAATCTTCATTTAATGTATTAAAAACACTCCAAAAAAATATGTGTCGACCAGGGGTTTCGAATCAGAGCCAACAGAGCCAGTGCCCAAGTCAGACCGCACCAACCAGTAAGTCCATTTGGACTTATTGTTCAAAAGCTTTAACGAAAATCCCTTATGCTCTCTCTGGCTTTGGGTGGATTTTAAAACAAACAAAATTATATATTTAGGCCTAACGGGTTTCGAACCCAGGACCACAGAGAAGGCCTCCGACCACTAGGCCAAGTGCGCTAGTTGACACAAAGTTTATTGATAGGTTTTTGTTCTATTTTCTGTTATTTCATATCTTTTTACAAAGAAACCAGATTCCTCTAATTAGGATCAAGCCTTTCATTTAGTTGAAATAGACTTATATAAACCGAGATTTATAACAGTAACTTACTGCCTTGGAGATCATACTTTAGAAAAATAAAACAACTCACAAATTTTACATTCGTTCTTTCTAGCATATTATACTTTTATAATAACCTGATTAGTTCCATACAATAACTTTATTTTCTTTAATTTACTTATCAAAGAAGTTTCCTCAACAATTTCATACAAATAAAAATTTTGTACAAAGACCAAGTGTATCTCTAATTCAATCGTGGACATCTCAAGTGTTTTCTTTATGCGAAAACTAGTACGTTTAACAATGTCGACATGTCAAAAATAACAAAAGAAAACAATTTTATCTTTCTCTTTTCTTTCTTCTTTTTTAAGCATTATGTCACAAAAATATTCTTTAACCATTACTGATACTTATCATGGTTTTGACAAACAAGAAATTGCAAACATTCTAACATGGTCCATATGATTATTTTTCTACTCCTTAATTAGCATGGTAGTAATTTGTTCACTAACTTTCAACAAGATCATTATATATTTTGCTAGCATGGATTCTACAAATATTTCATTCAACTTATATTACTCTTTAAACTAATTTAGCATGCAAGTTCTACTTTAGAAAGTATGAGAATACCCACCTTAATTTGGAGATTGAAAACTACAAAGAAAAAGGGCTCCTTCTTGCTCCTAGCTCCACAAGCACTTATTGCTCCTAGCAAAGCCTCCCCTCCTAGCTATGTCTTCTCCTCCTTACAATGGCTCCAAGGAAGAGAACTCTCACTCTCTTTCTTTTCTTTCTCTCTTTTCTTTCTTTATTTCTTTCTTTTCTTTCTCTTTTGATTTTGTTTTTGGTGCAAGAGAAATGTAGGAATTTGGGGCTCTATTTATAGGGTTTTGGGAGGGTCCATTGTGCATAAATTCACACCTAATAACTCTCCTAATTAACTCTTACAACCCTTCACCTCCTAAACTCCTAAAACCTACAACCCTTCATCTTTCCAACTCTTTATATTTACAACCCCCATAACCTCCAACTCTCCACCTTCCCCCACTCACCAAAACCGGCCACACCATGGTAGAAAACCGGTCACTATGGTGTGTGTGTGTGCATGCACACATGCACATGTGCATATACAAATTTTAATTCAATCTATAACTTTAAATGTGTATTAACATTTGTAACTTGTTATGTGTTAGTGCACACTTAAGATTATTTGTGGTTTTAATAGTGGGCTTGCTTAATGGACTCATTAATTAATTAATTAATTTAATTATCTAGTGGGCTCTCCTCCTAATGGGCTAGATTCTATTGATTCTTGATTTTGATGATCACAACACAGTGCAACATGTGTCTATGTTATACAGCTAATATTGCAGGTTGTACATACAAAAGACTATTTTAGCTGAACAATTGAACAAGCTCAAAGGTTACAGATAAAGACTTCACTCAGACAAGATTCAAGACTTCACTCAAGACAAGACTCAAGATTCAAGACCTTAGCTCAATTGTGTCAAAATTGTAGTGTCTTGTAAAAACTTTGTATCTTATTTTTTGTTGAGTCTTAGTCTGATGTAAAGCCTTGTCACACACACACACACTCAAAATTTCATAATGTGTGTCTCTTAAAAAACCCCCAAAAAGAGTCAAAACAGTTTGAAGTAATTTAACTTTTGAGTACCAGTCGACTTAAGCATCTGCCAATCGACTGATAGTACAAAACTATTTAAATTTATTCAAACTCTGATCAGTCGACTCATATGGCAACCTAGTCGACTGTTCGAGAGCTTTTGACCGTTTTCTGTTTTCAAATTTTGATTTTTCAAAAGCAACAGCTCTTAGATCCGTTGGTTGACAGTTGGAGTAATTGTCTCCCAACGTCCAGGAGATCAAACTCTTTAAGTAAGAGTTCAGATCTCACTGAAAAGATCTACAGAACTTTCTTTGAAATCCGACCATTACTTGTGAAAAATTCTAAGTGATATTTTTGAGAAAAAAAGCTTTCAAGTTCATACTCTTTGGTTCTCTACATTCAGTCCAGTATAGCAACGAATTCGCTCTGGACTGAGTATAGAAGTCAACCTTGTTTTTAGCCACGTGCATCAACACATACACCAACAAGGCTATAGGTTGACTGTAAAGTATTTCTTGTTCTTTTGCTCTCGGTTGGAGAGTGTTTTTGACTCTAGGTTGTAGAGTCGGTTTGTTTCACTCTTGGTAGTAGAGTGGGTCTGCTTTCTCTGGTTGAGAGAAAGGACTACGGATTAGACAAGGTTGTTGTCGTAACGTCGTAGGGTATTCTTGTAATCTTTTTTAAGAATAGTGGAAATCTCAAATGGGTTGCTTGGGGACTGGATGTAGGTCGGGAGGACCGAACCAGGATATATCTTGTGTACTCTGTGATTGGTTGTCTTGATTTTGCATTTACTCTTGTTTATTTAAGTTCTGCAAAAAGTGTCTGGACAGTCGAATCCTTGCACTATCAGTCGACTGGTCAATGTCGTTTTAGTTGTTGTTTCATTGTGTCTTCAGTCGTCTATCTTATCCATCAGTCGACTGCACAGAGTTATTGTTTTTGCTTTATTTTGGTTATATCAGTCGACTTGTTCATAACCAAGTCGACTGCACCGAGAAAATTTCTGCAGTTTTTTATTAACACTATTCACCCCCCCTCTAGTGTTTGTTGTCTCGCCTACAGGATCCAACACTTGGTATCAGAGCAAAGTTACAGGCTATGGCAACTACTTCAAATACAAATCAGTACCATGAAGGCCAATCTACACAACGGCCACCGCTATTTGATGGAACGAACTACAATTATTGGAAGTGCCGAATGAGAATCTACCTCCAATCAATCAACTACGAGATATGGCAAATGACAGAGACGGAATACACTGCCCCTACCATTCCATATGCACAATGGAATGATGATCAAAAGAATCAGACTATGAACAATGCCAAAGCAATGAATGCCTTATTTTGTGCACTCACAAAGGAAGAATTCAACCGTGTATCCAATACTACAACCGCACATCAAATTTGGCATACACTTGAGGTAACACATGAAGGAACGAATAAAGTAAAAGAGTCTAAAATTTCTGTTCTTGTCCACAGGTTTGAGATGTTCAGAATGAAGGACAATGAGACTGTGTCCGAGATGATTACCAGATTCACAGGCATTACAAACTCTCTTGTGGCGCTTGGAAAGACTTACACTCAAGCAGAGATGGTTAGAAAAGTCTTACGTGAACTCACTCCAGAATGGGAGAAGAAGACCACAGCAATAGAGGAAGCAAATGACTTGTCACAACTTTCTATCGAAAATCTTGTTGGCAATCTCATGGCATATGAGGTCCAACTTGAAGATCGAAAGAAGGATACAGAATCACACCAAGCAATGAAGAAATCATTGGCTTTCAAAGCCATGACAGACTCAGAAGATGAGGAAGAAGATGAAGAAGAAATAGCAATGTTCACTCGAAGATTCAAGAAGTTCCTAAAGAAGGGTAAGTTTAATTCTAAAGTTAGAGATTCTAATGACCCTCTTACATGTTTCAGGTGCAATAAAATAGGTCACATGAAGAAGGATTGTCCCTTAGAAAATGCAAAGAACAAGGGAAAATCATCCAACTTCAAGAAGGACAAATATTCAAAGAACAAATTTGCCAAGAACAAGAAGGCCTATCAAGCTACATGGGATGATAGTGATTTATCTTCCGAAGAAGAAACGGATGAAAATAACGAAGTGGCAAATGTGTGTTTCATGGCTGCACAAGAACATGTAAGTAATGATTATGATTCCGAAGATCTTCTTGATGCTTTTAATGAAATATTCTAAGAGTTAAAGAAAGAAAAGATTAGAGTTAAGAATCTTGAGAAAGTGAATCAAACACTTAATCAAGAAAATCTTAACCTTGATAAGGAAGTAAAATTCTTAAATTCTCGCATTGCAAGTTTAGATACTGATCTTGAAACTCTCAAAAAGAATTATGAAGAGATTTCAAAGAACATATCTAAGTTTAAAAAAGGCAAAGAGAATTTAAATGATATGCTTCATCATCAAGTAAAATCTAGTCAAAAATATGGACTTGGTTTTAAATCATCTGTAAAAGAACCTCCTGCTGTAAACACTAGTAAAAATAAATCAGCATCTATTTCTAGTATTACACACAAGTTGTATGATTTCTTTGAAAAGCCTAAGGTTGTTAATTTTAGTGATAAAAGCAAGACTACCATTCGGTTAAGTCGACTGAACCATACAACCAGTCGTCTGTCCAGAGGAATTGGATCTTATTCAACGAGGTCAAAACCTCTTATAAGTCGACCTAGTGTATCAGCCAGTCGACTGGTGTACAGTAACAGTCGACTGAAGGACACTGTTAAGTCGACTGGACAGAACAAGTTAGTATGGGTTCCAGTCAGTCTAAATCAGAATGATAGAATTGCTTATATTAACTCATAAATGTTAAATGTGTGTAATTCTACTTATTATATTCCTGCTTATGGAGGAAGATCAAACTCTTCATGGGTTTGGTTTTCCCCAAACTAATGTGTTTTGGACCCAATAAAAAGGGTACCATATTTACCTTAAACTTTTTATAGGTACCCAAGAAAGAACGCTTGATATTAGACAGCGGATGTTCAAAACACATGACAGGAAATGCTAACCTACTATCCACCATTCAAAGCATAGATGGAGGAACCGTCACCTTTGGAGATAACAACAAAGGCAAAGTCATAGGTATTGGCATGGTCGGTAAAACTTCTAACCCAACCATAGAAAATGTATTATTAGTTAGTGGTTTAAAGCATAATCTTTTAAGCATTAGTCAATTATGTGATAAAGGGTTTAAAATAGTTTTTGAAAAAGATGCATGCTTGATTTATGATTCCACTATGCAAAATGTTGTTTTTCAAGGTTTTCGTAAAAATAATATTTATGAATTGTGTTTGAATGCAATTGATTTTTCAAATGACTTTTGTTTAATAGCCTCTAACAATGAATCTTGGCTATGGCATAGAAGATTTGGACATGTGAACATGAAAAATCTCTCAAAATTATCTAAATATAACCTAGTTAAAGGACTGCCAAAACTATCCTTTAAAAAGGATAAGTTATGTGATGCATGTCAACTAGGAAAACAAATCAAATTCACTTTTAAAACAAAAGAAGTAATTTCTACTAGTAGGCCGCTCGAATTAATTCATATAGATTTATTTGGCCCTACTAGAGTTGCTTCTTTAAATAAAAGTAGATATGTGTTTGTTTTAGTAGATGATTTTTCAAGATTCACTTGGACATTCTTTTTAAAACATAAAAATGATGCTTTTGAGGAATTTGCACACTTTTGTAAACGTATTCAAAATCAAAGATCTCTAACCATAGTCACTATTAGAAGTGATCATGGTGGAGAATTTGAAAATGAAACATTTACAGAATATTGCAACAAGAATGGTATAACACATTCATTTGCATTTCCTAGAGCTTCACCACAAAATGGAGTGGTTGAAAGGGAAAATAGGACTTTGCAAGAATGCGCACGTACTATGCTTGTTGAAAGCAATCTACCAAAGCACTTTTGGGCTGAAGCTGTTGCTACAGCTTGTTATGTTTTAAATAGAATTCTTCTAAGACCTAAGCTAAAGAAGACTTGTTATGAGTTGTTTTTTAATAAAATTCCTAAAGTCTCTTATTTTAAGACATTTGGTTGTAAGTGTTTTATTCTAAACACAAAAGATAATTTAGACAAATTTGATCCTAGATCTAATGAGGGTATCTTTTTAGGATACTCAAATAGGAGTAAAGCATATAGAATTTTCTATAAGTCTACAATGACTATTGAAGAATCAATGCATGTTACATTCGATGAATCTTTACCTTCATCAACCTTAAATAAAGATGATGAAACTGATTCATCACCTTTAGATAATGTGATTAAATCCTTAGAACAAACTAATCTGACTGACAATTCGACTGATAAGGACTACCAGTCGACTGAAGTGAAGCAGTCGACTGAAGAACAAGTCAAGTCGACTGATCCTATTGTGATATCTTCAACTTTACCAAAGTCATTTGTTGAAGTTAAAGATCATCCTCATGAATTAATAATTGGTGACATCTCCCATGATATTCAGACACGTTCACATGTTAATATGATCTCTCATACAACATTTTTGTCGGATTTTGAACCAAAAAATATACAAGAAGCTTGTGAGAATGAATATTGGATGAATACCATGCAAGATGAACTAAACCAATTTATAAGGAATGATGTATGGGATTTAGTTCCTAGACCTCCTGATCAGACTATTATTGGTACCAAATGGGTATTTAAAAATAAGTTAGATGAATCAGGACAAGTTGTAAGGAACAAGGCTAGATTAGTTGCTCAAGAATATAATCAAGAAGAAGGTATAGATTTTGATGAAACATATGCTCCTGTTGCTAGACTAGAATCTATTTGTATCTTATTATCTTTTGCTTGTTTTATGAATTTCATACTTTATCAAATGGATGTTAAAAGTGCCTTTCTTAATGGGTTTATTAAGGAAAATATTTATGTTAAACAACCACCAGGTTTTGAACATGAACAATTTTCAGATCATGTTTATAAATTGAAAAAGGCTTTATACGGTCTTAAACAAGCACCTCGTGCTTGGTATGATCGTTTGAAAACTTTTCTTTTAGAAACAAGATTTGAAATAGGTAAAGTAGACACTACTTTGTTTATCAAAAGAGTTAAGAATGATATCTTAATCATATAAATATATGTTGATGATATAATTTTTGGTTCTACTAATAATAATCTATGTCAAGAATTTGCTAATACCATGAAAAACGAATTTGAGATGAGTCACATGGGTGAACTCAATTATTTCCTTGGACTTTAAATTAAACAGTCCTCAAATGGCATATTTATCAATCAAGGCAAATATGCAAAAGAACTACTCAAACGTTTTAACATGGATAGTAGTAGTAGTAAATCCACACCTATGGCTACTACTACTACTCTTGACAAAGATTTATTAGGTAAGAGTGTTGATCAAAAACTCTATCGAGGTATGATTGGTTCACTCTTATATATTACTGCAAGTAGACCAGATATTATGTTCAGCGTATGTTTATGTGCTAGATATCAATCTAGTCCTAAAGAGTCTCATTTAAAAGCAGTGAAACGAATTTTAAGATATATTAAAGGCATATCTGAATATGGTTTATTTTATCCACGCACCGATAATTTTCAACTTTTGTCATATAGCGATGCTGATTTTGCTGGAAGCAAAACTGATCGCAAGAGTACTAGTGGTACATGTCACTTTTTGGGACATTCCCTAGTCTCTTGGTGCAGTAAAAAGCAAAATTCCGTATCCCTATCAACCACAGAAGCTGAGTATATCGCTGCAAGTTTGGCATGTGCACAAATTTTGTGGATGAAACAAACTTTATTAGATTATGGTATTTCATTTGAGAAACCCTCAATTATGTGTGACAATACCAGTGCAATTAATTTATCTAAAAATTCGATTCAACATTCACGTACAAAACATATTGATATTCGACATCATTTTCTACGTGATCATGTTTTAAAAGGAGATATATCTTTAGACTTTATCTCTACCGATAAACAAGTAGCAGATATATTTACCAAGCCCCTTAAAGAAGATACTTTCATTAAATTAAGGAGAGAACTTGGAATTTGTGATTTTATTGATATTTGTTGAAAATTGTTTCTGTTAAGTCGACTGTGTTCTTGAGTAAGTCGACTGTACTATACTTTAAACTTATTTACTTTTAGTTCTCTGACCAGTCGCCTGGTCCTAATGACAGTCGACTGATCAGCAGATATACAAAATATCGTTTCTTCTCGACTCAGTCGACTGATATACCCTACCAGTCGACTGTCGCAAGCTCAATCGTCTTCAGCGACTATTCATCGCATCTTTTGAGATAAAATTCACTTCTCTTTTCACCCGTGATCTCTTATCTCTACCGTCGATTTCTTCCCTCTTTGATCTCAGTCGTTTATTCGCAGTTAAAACCCCTTTACCAGCCCCTCTTTCTCACCCTTACCGATCTCAAATTTTTCACCCAAAATCCCAAACCCTAGTTTGTGAAAAAGAAGGTAGTCGACTCCCAAGTTGCTGCTTGTGCTCTCCTCTGGTCTGCTCTTTTCTTCTCTTTGGTAAAAACATTTCACCTCGCTCTCTTTTCATGGCACCTAAAAGATCCAAGAGATCTCATGAGGGTAGTTCTTCATCTCAAGACTACACTCAATTTCTCTTAAGTCCCGATCTCATTGAACAATGGTACCTTATTTGTACCATTACAATCTTCCCTGGAAGATTTGTTAACTTCAATGACCTTGATCGTTTCAATCTTATTCCCTTGTTCCAAAATAGTAGTCTTTATGATTTTCTCTCTTTATCTAACCAACCCAACTATTATCCCCAACTCATCTATTTGTTTTACACAAATATGAGAGTTGTACAAAAACACGATGGGGATGTAGTAATCTGTTCGTCTGTGAAGAATGTCAAAATGACACTCACACCGACTAGAATCAATCAAATACTTGGTATTGATGACGGCGGATTATCTCTTGATGATATTGTTTTAGATGATGCCTCTATTTTATCTAAAATCTTTTTACCCAATCATGGCCCTCCAATGACAAGCAAAAATATTAAACCAATTGCTAAGCTTGTAGCTAGAATATTAGCCTATAACATCCTTCCCAAAAAGGGTAGTTATGACCAGTATTCTCTAGAATTACAAAAAGCTGTGTATGCAATTTTTGGTAAAATTGCTGTAAATTGGGGTCGAGTCATCTTTTCTAAATTTAATCAGAACCACACTCACTTTTTACCTTTTGGAGGTCTTCTTACTAGAGTCTTTATAGCTTTTGGTATTGATCTCGATTCCGAGACCAATGTTGTTACTCATTATGACTGTTTCGATCGTGCTAGTTTGGCACGAATGAAACTTCTTGATCCTCCTTCTAGATCACCCCCTAGGTCTCCTCCACTTTCTCAAGCTCCTTTAGGTTCTACTTCTAGACCCTCTAGACCTTCTACCTCTTCTGATCCACCCATTCTTCAAGCCAACTATGATGATCCTCGTACTTTATATGACTGTGTCTCCTATCTTATGAAGCATTCAGCCAATGTGGATACCCAACTTCATAACCTTGATTCCAAATTAGACCACATTGATACCAAACTTGACAACCTCACTCATCTCTTCAACTCTCAATTTCATCCTCCTTCTCAAGGTGACGATGAAGACTCCGATGAGGAAGATTGAAGACTTTTTATTTTATTTTCTATTCTGTAATTTTCTTTCTTAATGCACTTATTTCTGTATGAGACTTTATCTTAGTTTCTTTTCTATGCAAAAGATTGTTATTTTGTGCTTTTTGATGATAACAAAGGGGGAGAGATATCTGTGTATCTGTGTTATATCTGTGTTATGGTTATTTTATTATCTGTGTTTGATATGTTTTGATATCCTCTTATTTTGTTATTTCTGGGTATTGGAAAATTCTCTGGTCAGTCGACTGCCCAAAGGCATAAAAGTCGACTGCGCATATAAGTCGACTGCTGCTGCTGCATCTGTACTTATTTTATTGTGATTTTTTCTATGTATGAGTTTCCTGATCAGTCGCCTGCCATTTTGATATGTCGACTGATACATGTTATATTTTTTAAGACAATGCATTCTGTGTTTTTAATAGGGGAGCATGTCTTTACTATGCTTGTATATTATCTGTTATTATCAGCTATTGTGTTGTCATCATCAAAAAGGGGGAGAATGTTGATTCTTGATTTTGATTATCACAACACAGTGCAACATGTGTCTATGTTATACAGCTAACATTGCAGGTTGTACATACAAAAGACTATTTTAGCTGAACAATTGAACAAGCTCAAAGGTTACAGATAAAGACTTCACTCAGACAAGATTCAAAACTTCACTCAAGACAAGACTTAAGATTCAAGACCTTAGCTCAATTGTGTCAAAATTGTAGTGTCTTGTAAAAACTTTGTATCTTATTTTTTGTTGAGTCTTAGTCTGATGTAAAGTCTTGTCACACACACATACACTCAAAATTTCATAATGTGTGTCTCTTAAAAAACCCCCAAAAAGAGTCAAAACAGTTTGAAGTAATTTAACTTTTGAGTACCAGTCGACTTAAGCATCTGCCAGTCGACTGATAGTACAAAACTGTTTAAATTTATTCAAACTCTGATCAGTCGACTCATATGGCAACCCAGTCGACTGTTCGAGAGCTTTTGACCGTTTTCTGTTCAAATTTTGATTTTTCAAAAGCAACAGCTCTTAGATCCGTTGGTTGATAGTTGGAGTAACTGTCTCCCAACGTCCAAGAGATCAAACTCTTTAAGTAAGAGTTCAGATCTCACTGAAAAGATCTACAGAACTTTCTTTGAAATCCGAGCATTACTTGTGAAAAATTCTAAGTGATATTTTTGAGAAAAAAAGCTTTCAAGTTCATACTCTTTGGTTCTCTACATTTAGTCCAGTATAGCAACGAATTCGCTCTGGACTGAGTATAGAAGTCAACCTTGTTTTTAGCCATGTGCATCAACACATACACCAACAAGGCTATAGGTTGACTGTAAAGTATTTCTTGTTCTTTTGCTCTCGGTTGGAGAGTGTTTTTGACTCTAGGTTGTAGAGTCGGTTTGTTTCACTCTTGGTAGTAGAGTGGGTCTGCTTTCTCTGGTTGAGAGAAAGGACTACGGGTTAGACAAGGTTGTTGTCGTAACGCCGTAGGGTATTCTTGTAATCTTTTTCAAGAATAGTGGAAATCTCAAATGGGTTGCTTGGGGACTGGATGTAGGTCGGAAGGACCGAACCAGGATATATCTTGTGTACTCTGTGATTGGTTGTCTTGATTTTGCATTTACTCTTGTTTATTTAAGTTCTGCAAAAAGTGTCTGGACAGTCGACTCCTTGCACTATCAGTCGACTGGTCAGTGTCGTTTTAGTTGTTATTTCATTGTGTCTTCAGTCGTCTATCTTATCCATCAGTCGACTACACAGAGTTATTGTTTTTGCTTTATTTTGGTTATATCAGTCGACTGGTTCATAACCAAGTCGACTGCACCGAGAAAATTTCCGCAGTTTTTTATTAACACTATTCACCCCCCCCCCCCTCTAGTGTTTGTTGTCTCGCCTACAGGATCCAACAGATTCTAATCTTTTGGTTCAAGGATTAATTAAAAAGGCTAAATAAGTTATGCATGATAAAATGGATAATGAGAGTAATAAAATGAGAAAAAATTTGCACGTGCATCATACGTGCAAAAAATCAAAAAATGCATTTTAATTTAAAATAAAATGTGGAGAGTTACAACCAGGGACTAGAAAATAAAGACCAGGAACAGTCAGAGAAAGGTTTGAAGCCTACCGAAAACCACACACAAAGCAGAAACAAAAGGGAACATAACTAGGGTGAACACAATTACAGCGTCCTATATCAGGCGCTTAAACAGAGAAGTAAATAAACAAGTCGATAATTAAAGCCGCTTAACAACAGAAGAGGCATCAAAGACAACGCAAAAAAGACCAGCACCCATCACAGCAAGAACAAAAAAATGAAAATTTCAAACCCATCATAGATAAAATCGCAGGTGATGGAGCTGTCTAGACAAGGCCTGAAGTCTCGATCCCTCCAAAACAAGCAGACCCAGAAAAGAACGTAAAGCATCCTCCAAAAGTCTTAGATCTGCAAAGCAAGAGAGAAAAAGAGATTAAAAAAACCATAAAATTAGGGAATAAGAGAATTAGAAGAACATAGGCTCATAACAGCCTCATCAAGGCGTTCAAGACTCAGGGATGTCACTTTAACTTGATTTAAAGTGGAGGGCCAAAATTTAGAAACGAATAAAAACTTGTCAATAATAGCGTCAATCATAGAAGAAGTGAGTGAAAAAATGCAATTGTTCCTTTCTGTCCAAATAACCCAAATGATAGCCATAATAAAGAGGACCCAAGAATTACGAAATTCTTTCCTCACTAAATGTGACTACCAGCAGGAAAAGACAGAGGTGGGGATAGAAGGTGCCTGCCAGGCAAGAACACATATTCTCCACAACGGACGAATAAAAGAGCAATGGACAAAAAGGTGATCGGCATCTTCGTGCTCGCTGAGACACAACGAACATAATTGCCCTAGGGCTAAGTTCATTTTATTAAGCACCTCAATAGTAAGAAGTTTGTTATTCAGGGCGAGCCAGGTTAGGATTTTAGATTTCAATGGTGCGTAACTACTCCAAATAGCCTTAGCAAACGGAGAATAGACACCACCGAAGTTAAGAAAATTATAAAAAGATTTAACAGAATAGGAGCCACAGTTGGTCCATCGCCAAATAAAATCTTCTTTGGGATGCCTGGAGTAATTGTTTAGGCAAACTAAAAGAGAATTTAATACAGGCTTAAGAGACGACAGAAGATTACTGCTAAAAGGAATGGCCCAAGACCTAAGATTATTGTGAACCGTAATATAATCTGCTACAGTGGCAGATTGGTTGGAGGCCAATAGGAATAGAGAAGGGAAAGCATACGCGAGCTTAATATCGCCGATCCATTGGTCGGACCAGAACTTGGTCTTCGAACCGTCGAAACATACATGGGGAATGCCACATTGAAAGGAAATGGCAGCTTTCCAAACACCCTTCCAGAAGGGTGAAGCCCTACGGGAAAGGGAGGGCCTGAAATCCCAAACCTTCCGCCGAGCGAAGCAATTCTAAGAAATTAGGCAAGCCCAGGGTAATTGATCTTCTTTCAAAATTCTCCATAACCATTTACCCAAGAGGGCTAAATTTTGGTTTCTGAGATCGAGAACACCTAAGCCACTTGCTGCCTTGGAAGTGCAAATCAACTTCCAGTTACAGAGATGAGTTCCAGGTCTATAGATATCCGCACCCGACCAGAAGAAATTCCTTCTGATCTGGTCAATCCTCTTAATGACTCAAGAGGGTACGTAAAAAAAGAAAATCATATAAAGAGGAATAGAGGATAGAACAGAGTTAACGAGAATTAATCTACCTCCGCGACAGAGAAGCTTCCCAGACCAATTGTTAAGTCTGGATTCCACTTTTTCTATCATCGGAATCCATTCGTTTTTATGAAGCTTACCCCATCTCAAGGAAATACCCAAGATACTGGATGGAAAAAGAGGCCGAGTAACAGTTGAAGAATTGGGCAATCTCAGCTTGTCGGTTGTGAGTCCCTCCCAGCCAAAGAACCGAAGATTGCAAACTTTGAAGGAATTATAATGACTGTATTCATCTAAAATCACAGTATATCTAGTTCGCAATACAATTAATTAACTAAAAGGATATGTGTAGAACTATAAAAATTAATGATGAGAATAAATTAATACTATACAATTTCTAACAAATTCAAAAATGTAAAAAAAAATAATTAAACAAGAGCTAGCTAGTTTGTATATATATTTTAACTCCATATGGAAATTTTATATTGGTATTATAATTTGAAGTAGAATCAGAAAAGCCTCTTTAAAATAAGATTGGTCGTGGACAAATAGTACGTTTTCCGATTCTTAATTAGCACATAAGATCGAGAGACATGGAAGTTTGGAATCAACTCTTTTTCATATTGAGTAAAACTTTGTCAAAAAAGCAAAACAAATAAATAGATAAAAATGAAAAAATAGAAAGGTTGTAGCTATATAATTAATTAGGAGAACTAAAAGGCTTAATTAACAAATTGGCATATATGCCTTGCCTGCCTGTTAGTCTCCTTCAAACAAGAAGATCAGTGATCAGTGATCTCTTACAATAGCATCTTATCCTTCAAATACAGTTCTTTATGAGAAATATGTTTTCATACTAGATATCTTATGACATATGTCAAGCAAATATATGAGTACCCTTAAGATGCTTGGTCTTTTCAATCTATGTATATAAATATAAATATTGATATCAATCACTTGCTTTAAGCTTGCAACTTGCAAGCTACATGCATATCACTTTTTATAGTACTACTAGATACGGGGGAAACCCGATAGGCTTTATCAGTTGCCAAACTCCTCTGAGCACTTGAGGATGACTGGTTCTCTTGATCTTTTATGTATATATTTTCTCATTTAATTAAGCTTATTTCAACTGTTTGGTTTGTTTTGAAAGGGATGATAAAGGGTTGGGATGGCTAGCTAGGTTTGAGGTAATGCTACAATGTGTAGCCCTTTATTACAAAAAAAAAATTGAACTTGTTTACTTTCTAGCTAGGTTATAAATTGGCAAATCAAATATAAGTCTTTCAACTCTTTTAAATATTATTATTACCACTAATATCCTCTCACCAGTCTTCATTTTGTGCACTCATGCTCGCTTCAATTCTATACAATGGTTACTCTAAAAGCTCACCTCACCCTTATTTCAATTCTTTGTCTGGGGAAACATCGTCGATCTTTCTTTTGGTAATAGCTAGACTTGTCCAATGGATGATGTAACTACTGATTATAGTTATGTACTAAATTGTTAATTCTTTTCGCTCAAGAAAGTGACTCGTAAGAAAAATAGTTAACAAGATAATGGGCTAGTTTACGTAATTGTTTCAAACAAAGTGTTGTCAAACTTGACTCAAAATTACATCAAACTAAGCTATAACTATGGTTTGTTATAGCTTAAGTTTGGATTAACTATGCAATAAGATCCTAAGACGATTTTTTTCCAAAATAAGTCTCCTTTTGAAACTAATTTCCAAAATATGTATGTTTCAAAACTAATTCCGAAGATAGGTCTGTCCTTATAGGCCGAAGTACCGAACTGCGGCCTCTTCGATTACATGGCCGCAATTCACAACTGTGGTCCAAGTATATATCATACATAATTCGCTAAAAGGCTCGGAGACTTGAAAAAAATAATTGCCCAAGTGTAAAATGTGGAAAATAGGAGGCTACAGTTGGGTACTGCGACATCGATACTACATAAGCTGTGGTACCGAACTGCAGCTGATAATGATAAAAATCATAGCAAATCAGGGCCCTACTATTCCAGCATAGATCTCAAAGCTTCTACATGCAGATTAATCATAACGGACCTTAACAGGTCCAGGCCTACTCCAGACTCCTCTACACAAAATAATCCTCTTTCAAGCACATAAAAAGTGACAGATTATGCCCACTAAGAGAGACCCAGTCCATGAGGGCAACTAGTCAAATCTCTTATCCCCAAACAAAAGAGCATATCTCTTGAGAGGGAGATTTGAATAGGAGATAAGAAATTCATAGTCGATCTAATGGATTCATATCAATCTCTTGTACTGTTTCTCAGACCTATAAATACCCTCCCCCCACTTTAGTCAGAAGGTAATCAACAGTTTATCTCCCAAACCCTCTTTCTCTCTCTCTGATTCTGACTTGAGCATCAGAGGGTCTGTCGCCGGGGCCACCCTCGGTGTTTCAAGCTTTTTGTAGGTACATCGACCGCGTTATCAACCGTCGGATCCAGATCACGGTGTTCAATCAACAATCTAGATTCAATCTCAGGAGCTCTAACCGCATTTCACATCAACGATCAAAGGTCAGATTTTTAGTCATTTCCATCAAATATTAACTCACTATCTGTTTGCTCCCATACCAAAATAAGCAGAAACAGATTTACACCATCTGTGGAAAACTATACAAATCAGACTTATCACCATGCCACCAAGACTAAGAGGCAGAGCGGCGGCCACAAGCCGCCGCACTAACTCTCTTCGTCAACCAGCTCTTCTTGTGGAATATCTTATTCCTCCTCAAAAGTCACTCTGACAGCCCAGTCAAGCTCATTTCAATGGAGAGGCACTGTGGGGCTCCCAACAAAGCCGTCATGTACAACATCCTCTGTACAACCGTGTCTCAGTCCACAATGCTTCAACTGATTCAATGGCCTCGCAAGGCCCCTAAGGATCTAGAGATCTCTGTCAAATTATCAGTGTCAGGCAACAAGAAACTGATCTACGAATCCGCTTGGACGAGAGACGCGCCTAAACTGAGGTTGCCTGCTCAGAACGCCAGGTAAACAGGAGAAGCAACTCTCCTAGACAGAGATCAAGGCAGTCCTCCTCTCAGAGGGGACGCACCGCAATAAGAAGCCCGACTCATGAGCATCGAAAGCTTCGTGAGCCAAATTGGATAAGTTCAAGCTCGACATCCTCCGAGCTATCCAAGGTAGTCAAAATCTGTTTCAGCCCTCCAAAGAAGGACCCACCGACTCAACTGGATCTAAGGGGAAGGACGACCAAGTCCTTCACTGTATCCGACAAGTAGAAGAACGTCTAGAGCAGACGAAGAATAAAGGAAACCGCTCCTGCAGGGCCTACCGCCCTAGTCGACCTCCTTTCAGCAAAACCATCCTTAATGCACCCATTCTAAAGGACTTCAAAGCTCCTCAATTCGAATCATACGATAGGGAATCAGACCCGACCGACCATATCGAGAGTTTCAAGACCCTCATGATGGTCTACAATGCCACTGATGCACTCATGTGTCGAACATTCCCCGCAACACTGAAAGGATCAGCAGGAATGGTATTTCCGCCTCACTTCGGAGTCAATATTCTTTTCTGACCAGCTCGAGGAGCTCTTCATAGCGCACTTCGTTACCAGCCGTAAAACTGAAAAACAAGTGCCTCCCTATTGAAACTGAAGCAAAAGGAAAGAGAATTACTGAAAGACTTCGTCAAAAGCTTCACGACCGAAGCAAGGTCGATTTCCTCTATGGACTCTTCAGTGGCGACTGCGGCTTTCCGCCACAACGTCATGCATAAAGAACTAAAAGCTTCTCTCACAAATAAGCCTCCAAGAGATTTCACTAAGCTCCTAGAAAGGAGTGACAAGTAAAAGAGTCACCTTCTGGAAACAAACGAAAAAATGCAAGCAAGGA
Source organism: Hemerocallis citrina (assembly GCA_017893485.1). Classification (NCBI taxonomy): domain Eukaryota; kingdom Viridiplantae; phylum Streptophyta; class Magnoliopsida; order Asparagales; family Asphodelaceae; genus Hemerocallis; species Hemerocallis citrina. The sequence goes on from CM030363.1 coordinate 31,420,771, forward strand.
AGCACCCAAGAAGTTCCAAAAAAATGATGCAGGTCAACGCCGTCCTCCTCCAACAACAAGTTCACTTCCCTAAATGCGAGTGTGTCTGCCATCCTCATGGAAGTTAAAAAGGATGGGATAGTCTGTCCTCCTCCCAAGATGACAACGGCCAGCAAAAGAAGAGATAGGAACCTATGGTGCGCATTTCATAGAGGCCATGGACACACTACTGTCAACTGCCGAGCCCTCAAAGAAGAAATTGAAGACCTGATTCTCTGAGGCTATCTCTCTCAATTTGTCCAAAACAACAACAACGCTGAAACCCCTCCGCCACGAGGGGAAAATAAGCATCAAGAGAAACCCTCTGAATCACGAGACACCGAACACATGGCCATTCTACATATCATTCATGGAGGTCCCATCGGGGGAGATTCCAACTCCTCCCGCAAAGCCATCATGAGAAGTTAATTCAGTACATAACACTCTGCCCACAAAGAGTTTTGGCCTCTTTGTGTCCTTCTATAATAAAGATCTTGAGGGCATCAAGACACTTCTTTGTGACGCACTGGTTATCAATTTATGCATGAAAAATCATGAGGTGTGACGTATCCACGTAAATAACGGTAGCTCCGTAAACATCCTCTTCATGATCACATTCGAAGCTCTAAAGCTCTCACGAGATCGACTCAAGCTAGTCAGTTATACACTTCACGGCTTCTCAGGCGCACCCATCCAAGTCAAGGGAATCGTCACACTTGACGTGACGGCAAGAAAAGCCGCGGCAACTCGGACGAAAGCATTAGACTTCCTGATAGTCGACATCAAAGCCGTGTACAATGCCATATTTGGCCGCCCAGGCCTGGTAGCTTTCTATGTGGTTGCCTCCGTGTTTCACATGAAAATAAATTTCCCAACAATAGCAGGCATAGGACAAGTTATGGGAAGCCAACAGACATCATGAGCATGCTACACTGCTACCATGGGGGGCTCGGTTCTCCCCGTCAACGCCATAGAGCTACTGACATAAAGTAATCACAGTAACACCGAGTCTGCAGACGGGTTCAAAGCTATTGCACTAGACAATCCTATCGAGAACTTCCAAATCTGTCAAGTCATCTCCTCCCAGGTCCAAGTGCATCCTCATCAGAACGCAATAATAACCCTAAATTCCTCACCCGCATCCACTCTGCTAAGTCAACGAGAAGAAACAGTCCTGCCTATGCTCTTCAGCGTACTAGAAGGTCTCCCCTTCTCTCTACAAATCAAGGGGAGACTCACTTCAAAACAAGCAAATCCAAGCAAGGTCTACCAAGTTGTTCGCCTACTAACTCACCAACTTGAAGACCCCGGGAGCAAGGATATAACAATAGGGACTTGGAATGAGTAGCACCTTATGATGTATAATGAGAGCATCTAAAATGCCCTCTTTTAACAATAGAAATTTTAAAACTTGTACTAAAGGCCAGCCACTAGAGCAGCCATTTAGTTTATTTTTCCTTCTAATGAAGACCTCTTTCCCTACCGGTCAATGCTATAATAAATGCCAGTCACTACAGCAGTCATTTAGTTTATTTTTCCTTCAATAAAAACTGTCTTCCCTACCGATCAATGCATGTAATAAAGGTTAGCCATTAAAGTAGCCCCTTAGTTTATTTCTCAATAAAATTAGCTAGTTTATTTCTAAACATTTTGTTCAATTTCATTAAAGCAAATAATGAGTTAAACGCCCAGGTTACACTTAAAACGGCATAAAAAAAAACTCGTTAAAATCTTTCTTCAAGACGGATTCAGTCCATACCCATGGCTCAAAATAACTCGAGAAATTTGCAATAAGGCAAGTTTAGAGCTCGCTTCGCCATTCGATCTGCTCCTGCAATCTGTTAGCACCTTGACGACAGGTTCGGAGTCCATACTCATGGCTTGATGTTACTTTAGAAACTTACGACAAAGCAAGTCCGGAGTTCAACTCGTCATTCGATCTGCTCCTGCAATTAATACTTAAACTAACAAGTTTGGAATCCATACTCATGACTCGGAGTTACTTTAGAAACCTGCAACCATGCACATTCAGAGTTCAACTCGTCATTGGATCTGCTCCTGAAACTAGTTAAAATCCCTTAAAGATGGATTAGAGATCCAAAATCGTGGATTGTAGTTACTCCAATAAAACTTGCAAAAGCAATACTTGGAGTTCAACTCGCCACTCGATGTGACTCACAATTTTTTGGATGACCCATAAAACAAGTTTGAATGCAACTCTCCCTCAGAGTTGCTCCTACAACTAGTTGAGTACAAGATGGATAAGTTCTAAACTCCGTCAAACATTATGCATATTATCAAGAGTTCGTTAGCTATACACAACAGACTTTAGGCCCTATTATTTAGCTACAAAGAACTCAGTCGACGACCCATCAATCTTAATGACAAGTTGCACAATAAGGATCAAACATATGAAAAGAATTATTCAAATCACAGAACTACTGCAAATCCATATCTTCAGATCCATTACCACTACAAGTATTTATAAGTACAAAATTATGAGCCATACGACAAGCATTAAACTATAGTAAGTCTGTGAGTGAAAAAGATCAATACAATGGCACACTGAAACATTAAGCGGCATCGTAGTCCTATATACGACCTACAAACCGTCCTTTCGACTCAGTGGGCTAGGAACATTATTCCTAAGAGATACAAGTAACCTTGTGGGTTTCTTGACGGCCACCACTTCTCCTTGACCATTAGGAACTTTGGCCGAGAACGCCAATCCCGGGGATTGAGTCTGCGGGCTGGCACCCGAGGCACGCGATTCTCCACGGACCAAAGTTAAACTTGACAAGGCAGACACGCCGCTCTGAGCAATGCCAGGATGACGAGGGGGCACCTGCACTGTCATGACCGCTCCCCCAATGGTTGACACAGATCCACCAGTCGTTGCATTCCCTTTCGCATTAGCTGTAATGCTTTTCTTCACATCAACCGTTGCTACTTTTTTTTATACCAGTAACGTATGAAGTGTTAGCCGTTCACAACCCACCGAGTCTCTCTTGGAAATGATACAACTCCAAGTCTTCCTCAATAACTACTTTCTTAAGTATAGAATACTCTCCAATACTGTCTTTTGTCACCTTCGGAGAGAATGACAAGCTGGCAAGACGATCAGCGCGCAGGAGGGCTAACTCGCAATCCCTCTCGATAAGCACCGACTTAAGGTGAACAAACTCCAGCCACTCATCTTCTGACTGAACACACAAACGATCAACAGTTAATTTCATTATGCGCAGTCCCATGCGAAGATGCTCAACCTCATCACTATGGGGTTTCTCACCCATCCCCACGGTCATCTGTCAACAAGTCCAACACGAAAGAGACAAAAAACTAGGCCCTACGGTCAAGCATCACTTCAAAGCACATCAACACAATACAATAGGTAGTGACAAAGCTAGAAAATAGTTTTTCATCCATTGAAACCAAGATACAAGAATGTGGTGGCCAGTCCACAATTAGGCATCACACAAAGCATCTAAAAGCCCAAAGCAAAAGCAACTAGCATCTGAAATAAATGCAACTAAAGAAAGCCTAGAAAAAAAGGGCATAACATAGTGAATCAAGCTTCCACCTGCTTCGGCACCACCACGGACAAGGAGCCCCCAGCTGCCTCCTTCACCTTGTTCTTCTTCCCAAAACTACTCCTTGCGCCCCCTGCGGGAGTGTCATCCTCGCCATCATCCTTCCTGCCTGTATCAAGGGACTCTCCGGGTGAAAGAGTCTCATGGTAGCCTTTCCCATTGAAACCAGGAACGCACCGTGCTATGTGTGAAATCGCTACGGCGTAAGACTTGAGCACCACTCCCTGCAGCCTGGACTTACACTATGCATGAACCTTGGCCACCTCGGCCTTCAGTTTTAAAGTCGCATCAGTGCGGACCTTCTCCAACTCCAAGGCTGCATCAGCAAGAGCCTTCTCCAACTCCAGTAAAAGATCGGCGATCCTCTTCGCCGATGCCTCCTCTCTCTCCTTCGACGCCTCTAGCTCGAGGCACATTTTCTCCTTACCAGTCGTCAATGCCTCCAACTCAAGGCGTGCCTCCCCCTCCTTCTTTTTTAGCTTCTCCAACTCTGCCTTTAGCTCTTTTACAGCTTTTTTCTTTGTTCTTCTCAGTGGGAGAGATTTGGGCCCTCAAGTTCTTCTTCTTGGCCGCATAGAAATCGACTAGATGCCCGAAGTGACACATCGCCTGAAACAAGAAGAAAACAGTTAAAACATTATGTTGCAAAGGAGGAAAAAGCAAGCTAAGAAACAAAGAGAACTGGATCATACCGTCATGTGTGCCCTCAAAATCTCCATGACCGACCTCTCGGGGGGCTCCATCTTCAGCCTCTCTTTGTCAACAGCAGTAAGGATGTGGTGGCTAGCATCGAGACAAGTAGCAGAGTTCCCGAAGAAGCTCTCCTGGGGCTTCACATTCCAGTCAAGGGTATAGACTCCCCCGTGTCAATAAGAACCACAACAGTCTTAGCAATCAGTGGAGCTGACGTGGCACTTGCCACGATTGCTGCCAGGGAGGAACTTGGGGCAGCAGCGGACGGCGCCTCTAAAGCTAGCTCAGTCTGTACAGCAGAGGCCGGGGGCAACGGGTCCTGGTCCACCAATATGTCTTCGTAATTCATGCATGTTTTTCCTAAAAGGTAAAACACAAATAAGTTAGAATTCGTGATATCAAATAAAAGCAACAAAAGCATGAATAAAATGATAAGAAAACAACAATGACAAAACCATACTGGAAATAGCCGGGCCAATACCACCTTCGAAGAGTACTTCATCGGTGATGTATTGCCACGCCAACACCTTCCATGCATGAAGAGCATCGCTAACACTGTTCTATTCTAAGGTCACCACCGGCTCCGCCCTCACCACCGATGGAACCGCACTCCTCCATGTTCTGGTAATTCCCCACGATTCAGCACTACGAACAACAAGAAATTTCTCCTTCCGACATCTATTCCATCGGGGAGCATCGACTAACCCCCAATTCTTACGAGGGTTAAGGTACCAATACTTCTCCATTTTACTAAGTTGGATAAGCTTGAAATGTCGTATAAACACAAAAAGACTCGGCTCAGTCCCGAGCCTGTGACACTGTAGGACAAATCCAACAACATGTCTTTATGTGTTTGGCATCAGCTACACCGGACATAACCGATACCAGTTAAGCACATATTTGACAAAGGAGTGTAGGGGCAAACGAAGCCCCACGAAGAAGGCATCGTAGGGAAAGAAATAGTATTCATCTGACATGGTGTAGCAGACCCTAACTCTGGGACCTGGCAGGAGGAACGTGTACTCGTAAGGAATCCCGAAGCCCGTCCTAATCACCGCGAGCTCCTCCCGCGTAAGGATGGTGATGGCATAATCAGCCTCAGTAGTATAAACAGGCTTCGGCTCGTCATATTCCATTCCACCCCTAAGAAAATATCGGTCAATTGCGGGGTACTACCTAACCAGTTTGGGGACTAAGAACAATGGGGTCTTAAGTGTACATCCCCTATATCTCTCATGCTCGACGATCACCTCCACAATAGTGGAACGACCGACTACATCACTCCCATTCTCCCCTCCAGTGAAGTGGCTAAACTCAACACCATCATCTACATCTAAACTAACTGACATGGAAGAAGCATGTATCAATGGAATGCTTGACATAATGAACAGCTATCGTAAGAGCGTTACCTAATCAAAGTAATGGGAACACATAATCGACAGCTGAAACTAGCACCATCGTAGAACATCAAACGAGCCAATAGCATTGCCTAGTGAAAACACCACAACTTCTAAAGAGAGAAGCTCTCAAAATTTTTTAGAGAGAGAAAGTGAATGTGGTAAATGAGGGAGAGGGGGGAGAAATCAACTTCTATTTATAGAACCCTGGAGATCAAATCACCACGTGGCGGGATTTGAGCTCTCCATATCCAACGGCCAGATCACACTATACCAGGTCCAATAAGAATAGTATATCAGTAACAGGATAGTCGTCCGGCAAAACGGGCGAACGTCACAATGCAGGTCTAATAAGAACAGTATATCAGTAACAGGACAGTCGTCCGGCAAAACGAGTGAACGTCACAATGCTCGGTCGATGAAACAAGCAGTCTGATGGTGTAAACACTTCAAAAAACACTTGGTGGGAGTGAACGGGTAGAAATTTCACAAACACTTTGTGGGCACAAATTTCACCATCAACAAAATGAAATCCATCACCAACCAAGCTTCCACTTGACCAAGTCTACTAGCCCCACGGTGGTTCCCAATCACAACTGAATGCATTCAATCTCACTCCCAATCAAGATCAATCTCAAAACTAACTCAAACTCCAAAGAGGTGATCAAATCCCAAAACCCTAGTATTCCTACCTTGGTATAAGAGAGGAACTCCGTGAAGACAACTCAAATCCAAATAAGGCAAGCTCCTTGCAGAATCAAAACTACAACCTATACTCCAAAAACAATGGTGAAAACCCAAAAATGTTCAAAAAATCTAAATCACCTTGGTTCTCGAGTTCTAAAGGAGGAGAGGGGGTAAGGGGATCGGGTAGGGTTTCCAAACCAAACCCGCAAACAAAATCCAATAGAAAAGAAGAAGAGAAGTGTTAAGAGCTAAACGGGTTACGGGTGTGAAATCCAAACTCATCACCCAAACCCCAACCTTTTCTTCTTCAAAACTTTTCTTCCAAAAACCCAAACCCACGGAGTCTAAAGCCTTCTTCTTCAAAACTCTATCGCTCGCACCACCACCAAGATCAAAGTCCTCGACGAGCTCTACCTTTGACAGATGGAGCTCAGTAGCTCGACCACCTGACTCCACAGTTCGACGAAAGGGGAAGCACTCGACCAAAGCTTCGAAAATAGAGCACATGACCAAAAAACCTCAAAAATAGAGCAATAGCTCGGCGGCACTGAAGAATCTTCATTGCTCGAAGAGACGATAGTAGAGATCCATTGCTCGGTGGCGGTTCGAAAAGTTCATAGCTCGACCAAGGTTAGAGTTCGACTGAGAGCATAACTCGATCGACCACCACCTCGTACCTCGGCGAAATGCTCCAAACGCCATGGCTCGGCGAGAACGGAGAGCTCCATAGCTCGCAATGCCCATATCTCAGCGACCACGAGAGCTCCATAGCTCGCAATGCCCATAGCTCGGCAGTCAAGGAGCTCATAGCTCGAAAGTTGTAGCTCGACAAAGACCGCAACAAACTTTGTAGCTCGGCAAAAACCATAGGTCGAAAACTACAACCCATGGCTCGGCCATGTCGATAGCTCGATGACGACGAGAAGTCGAAACTCGGCAAAAATAGAGCTAAGAAAAACTCCATAGCTTTGCCAAGACCACTATCGCTCATAGCTCGGTGACAACAAAGTGGGTAGCTCGGCGCTGTGGTAGCTCGACAAGGGCAAGAAACCATAGTTCAACCAGGATCATTGTCACATGCCCAAATTTTCAAACCCCCCCTCCTTTTTTTACACTTTCCTACGTAGATTTCATTGAAAATTTTGGCAGAGTCTCCCCTGAAATATTAGCCCTTTCACAGCAGATCCTTACAAAATTCTTCTAAAAATTAAATATATCACAACTCAGGCATTTAATATCAATCCTCCCCAGGCCAATCCAAGCAACAACACACAGACAACATATATATAGGGCTCTGGGGGCATAACTCATCATAATATGCAAGACACAAATTAAAAACCACAAATTTGTTAGAAAACATAATATATTTTTAGAAAAACCTTAGAAAACCTTCAAAAACCAAAATACAGAACCCAATACTCCACAACGAGGCGGGTACGAATTTTTCATACATCATCACATTACTATCTATCATCATCTCTTACAGATATAGACTTAATTTTCCAAAATACATATTATTACACGAATTCTATACTCTACCCCTATTTATATAAAACTTTAACTAATAGAAATTTAACAATATCTACATATACAAACTTATTAATTCCAGAGAGAATAACACTACAAAAATTAAGGAAGCCACATGTCTCACCTTGCTGCTACTCGATTCCTGCAAAAGGGTTTAAGGATGTCCACCCTCAGGGAGGGACTCCTCTAAACCCCCAAATACAACAGGGGTCAGCCAAAACTGTTGTGAGTATAATCTACAAGGTTAGTGACTAAAATAAATAATAAGAGAAAATTTTAAAGAACTTACTATCAAGATGTTATTTAATATAACCTGGAATTAAACATGAAAATATAATAAAAGAAAACTGGATATTGTACAAGAAGTATTTTTCTAGTCTTCAACCAATCTATCATATCAACCTCCACTCAACCTACCTTGAAGTTGTGCCTCGGCAGCTAGTTCCCACCGTTTCCACCGAAATGGCAGGCGAGTAGTTCCTCGACACAATTTCAAGGTGTATCATACTCATATTACATTTTGTTTTTAATTTAATATCCATTCTCATCTTATACTATATTCATTTTCATTTTCTTCTCATAACATCTCATAATATATTAATATTCATTCAACTTTTATATTACAGTTTACTTTTTCTTTTTATTCTTATTTCATCATACCGCTTACTTTAATTCTCATTCTCATTTTATCATATACTTGCTTTACATTTCATTGTCATCTCATCATACAACTTACTTTACTTCTCATTCTTATTATACAATATATTTTACTTTCATATTCATTCACATCTCATATTACAACTCATTTTACTTTTCATTTCATTTTCCTAATACAACTTAGTTTGCCTTTTTATTTTCATCTTTATAATACCACTTACTTTGCTTTTTATTTTCATTCTACCATATCACTTACTTTAATTCTCATTCTTGTTTTATAATACACTTTACTTGACTTTTCAATCTCATCTCCACATACTACTTACTTTACTTCTCATTTTAATTTTATAATCTAACTTATTTTACTCTTCATTCTCATCTCATAATACAACTTTCATATCAACACCCCACCGATCCACCTCTAAGTTGTGCCTAGGCAGGTAGTTCCCACTATTTCCACCGAAATAGTGGGCGAGTAGTTCCTTGACACAAGTACAAGGAGTACCAAATCCATGTTATATCTTGTTTTATTTTAATATCCATTCTCATCAAATAATACCACTTACTTTTATTTTTCATCACATAATACACCTTATTTTACTTTTTATTCTCATCATACATCTTACTATACTTTTTATTCACATAATACATAACACATTTTCTATGCTTATCATCTTCATTCCCACAACACAATTTCTTTACTTTTTGTTCTCATTTCATAACACTTTTGCTTTATTTTTTCATACTCATTCACATAAACCATTTTCTTTACTTTTTCATTCTCATTTCATATCATATACTTTCTTTACTTTCTCATTCTCAATTCATATCATACCCATTTTATTAATTTGTTGACCAGTGTCCCACATCATCCCAAATACTGAAGCCGCTAGCCCAGTAAACACGCGGACCACTGCCCACCAACGGTCTTACGCATCTGATCGCTGCTCACCAAGGGTCTTACGTATCACTGCCTACCAAGGATCTTACGCATCTATTAAGACTAAAGCTGATAGCTTAGTCAAATAAATTCACACAATGCTGCCCACCAAGGATCTTACGCATCACATATCGCTGCCATACAAGTCTTACGCATCACAAATCACTACCATATATGTCTTACTTATTACATATACATATCACTATCATACAGGTCTTACGCATCACATATAGCTGTCATACAGGTCTTACACATTACATATTGCTGCCATATAGGTCTTACGGATCAAATACACATATTGCTGCCATACAGATCTTATGCATCACATATTGCTGCCATACAGGTCTTATGCATCACATATCGCTGTCATATAGATCTTACGCATCAAATACATATTTTACTACCATACAGGTCTTACGCATCACATATCTCTGCCATACATGTCTTACGCATCAAACACATATATCGCCGCCATACAGGTCTTTCGCATCACATATTGCTTCCATACAGGTCTTACGCATCACATATCATACATACACCACCTCATTTATATCATCATATCATCATATATACATAATCACCTTTGCCTGCATATCTTACATACACCAAGCCATTAAGCACATCATATTACCATATATAAATTCAATTATCATCCATCTATCATACATACACCATATCATTTATCACGTCATATTATCATATATAATTCCAGTTTATCTCCTGCATATCATACGCATACCATGCCATTAATCACATCATTTATATTATATATAATTTCCAACTATCACCTACATGTCATACGTACACCATGCCATTTATCATGTCATATTATCACATAAAGTTCCCATTTATCATCCACATATCATACATACACCATGCCATTTGTCTCATTATATTATTACATCATATTATCACATCATATATACATCATGTCATTTATCGCGTCATATTATCTTATCCTATTAACACACATAATACTTACACCATGCTATTTATCTTTTCATATTGTCGAATCATATTATTGCATATTATTTCACCTTAATCACCTGCATATCACACATATACCAAGTCATTAATTTCATCTTTTATCATATCTAATTTTCATTTATCACCCACATATCCTACGTGCACCATGCCCTAAATTACTTCATGTTATCATATATAAACCAAATAAGTCACTAACAACACCAAAAATTCAAAATCATACAAAGACCCACATAAACACAATTTCAATTATCAAAATTCCGTATTTTCCAATAATTTATTACCCAGCCTTAACTATCACAATTCACATTGGATAAGTCTAAAATTTTGCCACTACATAAAATATATCTAGTATGATCATACTCACCTAAGGAAACGCGAAAACCGGCTATGTAAGTTCTCCGCTATTTCCCCCAAACTCGCTTCTTCTTTATATTACCAAATTTTAACACTAATTAGGGTTCAAGATATTCAAATTACTCATAAATAACAATTAAAATTATTCTAATCTCTCACAGACATTTTATCGAATGCCCGGTGTGCATTACACGTATGCACACCCTCACAATTCTATTAACCAGGTTATAAGCCTATAATTTTCCCCAAAATTATTCTAATTTGTTTCTCATATTTTACAACAATTTCTATTGCTAATCTTTAATAATCTAAGGCATAAATTATTTTAATTTCAAACCCAAAATCCTAACTCTTTTCAAATTTACTCCTACCATATCCAATAAAGAATTAATCGCTTCTAACATGAACATTATCTCTTAATCTCCCCACTACCCTAATTCACTTGCCAAAAATTGAAAACATACAACCCTATACAATTTAATGAAACAAATTCTCACCTTCCAAGAAGCCAACTAGAAAAACGAACACCGGGACGTTGAAGAGAACCATCCAATTAGTGAGAACCCCTTAACAATTTCTCAAAATGGCTAGGATTTTAGTGGGATTAGAAATTCCAAAAAAAAAAGAAAAAACAAGAGGGTGTCGGGTTCTTTGCTGGACGGGATGAGGAAGAGGAGGGGGAGGGGTAGAGTTGTAAATAAGAGGGGGAAAATTAATTATAGGCCCCTCCGTGACTCTCCAATTATTTATATGTCCTTCTAGTTCTACCTTCATAATTAAATCTAATAAAACTCGCTCCACCGGATGAATAAATAAATTAAAGAATATATGTCATGCCCCGCTTCCCAAAAGAGAATATGGAATATCGATATGTGACTAAGCCCAGTGAATGATTTTCATCATCCATAAGCTGTCAGGATCCTTACAATATTTCACAGGAATAATCAGAGTAGGAACCAAGAGACGTCAATCACGCATGCATATATGAACCAATACCAACAGAATTTACTTGAAACCAAATTTAATAATCTCAAATAAAATAGATCTGAACAAGTTAATAATTCCAGGACAAACTGCCCAGTCAAAGTACTCCAAGTAACCAAGTACAATTATTCAAGATAAGCAACAAGAAGTAATAATAATAATAGCAAGAACTCCAGCAACTAGAATCTCATATCACCTACTCCATTTGGTAGCTGATCTCCAAAATCCGCAATTTAGCAAAATTACAGGAAGAGAAAAAGAAAACAAAATGCCTTCATTGCAAGTTACGGGCCGCTTGTAGTGCAGACACAAGTACATGAAAAATGTAAACAAATAGCATGATAATAAAACAGGATAACTAACATGAATCAGGAAATGAAATCAAGTAATAACAGATGTATATAACATGTAACAGTTAATAGATATCATGTAAGCAAGTAAACATGTAACAGGTGTCAAGTAGCATGTACAGGTAATCTTGTATCAGGTAAGCATGTAACAAGTGTTCATGTTATGTCAAGTCTTGTATTTATTACTATCTAGGTAGCACTTCATACGTCCCATCCATTTACCACATAGTTGCTACATTCAAATAAGTTGCGTTTAGATTACGTAGGGGATTCTATAGGGTTGTGTACTCAGGTATCAAGTAATCCAAATCATATTAACCAAATTATATATACCAAATTCCAAATTAACCAAATTATATACTAAATTCCAAATGTAACCTAAATCATATTATGTAACCAAATGAGGAAAACACGGGCCCCTTTCCGAGTACACTTTTCTATATTGTCCACTACTAGATCTTTCCCTTAACCCCGACTTGTTACTTTCTATTACAAAATATATATGATCACGAGATAACGAGAACAAAATCGAGACAAGACAAAGATGTATCAGGAGCTTATATGATGCAAGGAACATGTTCTAAATCACAAAATACAAGAAACAACATGCAAATATTTAAACATAGCAAAATACAAATTCTGGACAGCAAGATGTTACTGTACCAAAACTGAGATTCTCGCCAGCACAGGAATGCAAATCTAGATCCGTCAGAAAAACTAGAAAATAAACTCTCGACCGAATCCAGAAAATATATATAAGTCATATGGTATTTCACGAAAACAAGTCTCAAAACAGATTCGTATCCAGAAAACTTGTTCAGCAAGAAATCAGAAGTTTGTATTCAAGAACAGGAAAATAGCATGAAAACTCACTGATTAAATCCAAGAAAAATCTCGGGTACTCCCTAGTATGTTTAGTAACGGAAAATAAAGTTTCATAATTTTCCAACATAGACAGAATAGTCAAGTAAAATTAGAAAACGTCAAGATACAACAATTTTGTAAATCTGGAATCATAAATACTGCAGTACTAAAATAGCAATATCTTACAAAATATAAATTGAAATCCAGATCCGTCAAAACGGTGATAAACTAGATAGAGTAGGCTATAATTCATATTCACAAAATTTTTATAGACAGCAAATAGAATCAGGTCAAAATTATGTTTCTTTACTGAATAGCCTGAAAAATCTACATGTATAGTAGTTCTTCAAAAGCACAAAATGGTTTATAAAAATTATCAATTAAATCCATAAAAATTAGGGGTTAATCATAATCAAGTCTAGTTGTAACCAGAAAAATGTTAGATCAAAATATTATCTTTAGCATCTGTAGAAAAATAGATTACTATACAAAATTCATATAAAAACTGGATTTGGAATTTTAAACACATCTGTAGTAAAATAGTCATAAATCGAAACTCATGCATCGAAACTAAGATCTGTCAGAAAATCTGGAAAGTAGAAAAAATTCTCTATAATTCATATTCACAAATAATTTTCATATACTGACCTTAATAGGGTCTAAAATACTGATAAAAAACGGGAAACTGGCAAAACAGAAAATATCCTTTATGCACAAAATCAACTAGTTCATATAAAACACATCCAAAACATAACCAAACATGAAATATGGTATACTAGATGTCCAAGCAATATGGTATAGGGTATTTTGTAAGTCTAATACGAGTTATACTACGAATAACACATCAAGCATACGAGATCATACAACAAGTCATAAACAATATGCACCTATACAACAAGAAGTGGTCATCCCTAAGTTATTTCATGTCATGTATATAATGAGGCAACTACGGACGGGTCAACACAATAGAGACAAGATACAACATGGGTTTCAAACAAAAATTATCTCTTGAACACAACTACACTACAGGCGGTATTTAGTACTTGTATTACACAGAGAAAAGAATACAAGTTACTTGCCTGAGAGATGAGGACGGAGACGACGAAGCAAAAGCAAGAATAACTTGAACAAATTACTGGGCATGAACACGACGAACGAATCATGAACCAATCACGAACACAATCCAACGAACGGATCACGAATGAGATGATCACGAACAAGATGAAAAACTGATCGCGAATAAGATGAAGACGATCGAGATCACGAACACAATCGGACGGCTGAAATCGAAGATCAAGATCAACAAGATCGGAAGGTCCAGATCAGATGATGAAGATGATGATGATGATGATGATGGTCAAGCAGATTCGACGGTCGAGATCAAGGGATCAGGATCAACGGTGATCGACAGCCAGGAATTAATCAGTCAAGGGGACATGATGATCAGGATGATCAGGATGAGATCGATGGCCTACAACCAAAGTGAGCACACTGTTGATGATCACAGTAAGGGATTGGGTGGTGACTGTGAGCTTCGGCGACGGCACAAGGGCGGCACGACGGCGGGACAGTGACGATAAGGGTGCGGGGAAGGTCGAGTGGGTGCGGCGCTGGCTGTCGAAGTGGGCTGTCATGGCTTCGAGAAAAGGCAGCAAGGAGGGTGTTCAGGGTGGAGCGATGATGGTCGTTGCTGCTGTTGTGGCGTCGCTCAGGGGAAGGAGCACGGGGAGACGGTGCTGCTGGCGCAGGGCGGTGCACTGGCTACGGTCGGCAAGGGAGCACGGGGGAGGACTTGGCAGGAGTAGGATCGACGGGTGGAGGCACACAGCAGAACACAGGGGGACCACGGTTACTGTCGTCGGGGTCGCAGGGTGGTACGACGCAGATACTATAGTTGCTGCAGCTGTCTCGACGCCGGGAGGAGGCAGGGGAGATGGTGGATCTGAGGGTGCATGGCTGGCTGTCGACGACGGCGCGAGCAGGTGGGGAAGAGGGAAGGAGCAGGACGACGGGGGTGCACACAGGGGAAAGGCAGGAGGATGGGTTTCACGGAGGTCGGGGTGAGCACACGGGAGAGAGATAGGTATTGCGGCTGGTAGATAGGGTTTAGAATAAATAGGGGGAGTTTATATAGGGATAGTTAGGTTTTAGGGTTAGGGTAACGGGTAGGGGTTTAAAGATAATGGATTAGGGTTAATGCAGATGGGTTTAGGGTATATTGGGTTGTGGGTAAAACGGATATTGGGTATTTGGGTTAAAATCCAATAGGGGAAAAATAGGGTTTATAAATCCAATAAAATAATGGGTTTGGGTTTTAGGGTTAAAATCCATCAGGAGAATAAAAATAACTAATAAAAAATATAATTAAACTTAGATAAATTTTGGGGACATTAAAAAGCATAAATTTTGTAACAATAATAATAATAGTAACAGTAACAATAATAATAATATAAATCAAAGTAATAATAACAGTAATAAGATTTGTATAAAAATCATAGGAAATAATTACAAATAGAATTATTGATTAAAAATAGGCTTTAATGGAAGATTCAAAAATATATTTTAACAAAAAGAATTTGAAAGCGAAAAATTAATTTACAAAAATTTTAAATACAAGAAATACACAGAAAATACATATTTACGAAAACAGGGGTTACAATATATATAAAATAAAATTCCATATTTATGTATAATAATAACCCTAACAATAATATCTAATAGCAATAAAAAAATACAAACGACTATATTGATTATTCTAATTAATCTATCATAATCTTATTTGTTCCTATTGATTATCTATTCAATTGTTGTTTAAACCCCGCTGCTGCGTCCCCTCCGGATCATCTCCTTATTAGGTTTCAATGACAAACACAGATTGAATACACAGTGGAAAAATTACAAAATTATTGAAACCTAGCCATGGATCCATGCGAAAACTAAAAATCGTGTTTAGAAATTATACCTTATGGATGGAACTACTGTCTCCAAGATATGTCGATCACAGCACTGCAATGGATCCACACGAACGGATCAAAACCAAACTTTCTAAGGTATCCACATGATCGGTATCAAAACCAAGCTTTCTAAGGTAATAAAACCAACAATAAACCAAGCTTTCTAAGGTATCCACGCGCACTGGTGCCTCTAAGGTATCCACACGAACGGATCAAAACCAAGCTTTTCTCACGCCGCGATGCTAGCTGCGAGATGGAGCTGTTCCTCACAATCTCTATCTCACAATTTCTGTGACGGTTAGGGTTTTCTCGTGTGTCTCTTTTTCACAGATATATATCATATATATTGCTGCAAAAAATTAACCCTAAGAGAGTAATGAGTTGTTGGGCTCACAATCCGACCTGGATTGGATTCGCGTGTGAGCCTCTAAACTTTAGTCAGCTCATTTAATCTAATTAAATGTCCAATCAATGTCAGGAGTTCGAGTCTTACTTTGATTCCTAATTAAATTCATCTTATGAATTTAAATCCCATTTTCGACCCATTCTAAGTGTGTGACCCTGTAGGTTCTCATTACGTTGACAGTAATACTAAAATCATATTCTAGTATTACAAACAGTGAGCGGTATCTAGCAATATATCACTGCTACTCAAGTAACGGGAATGTCAGTAATTAGACATAACCTATCTGTGACCAATGTTACCATGTAGTCTAGTCCCTTTGTCCAAATATCTTAATTGACCACAAGGCATAGAGCGTGTCACCCTTGTATAGTTCATTCTTTGGTTTCTTGATCTCCGAGTAGACTTACTAAAACAAATGAGCTCAATATCTCATATTGACTCATTTGAGCATGGTCATGCATTTTATAGTCTCACTCAATCTGTAACGCCCCTGCCCCTAGCTCAGACAATTTATACAATTTATAAGATAAATTAGATACTATGTAGTACAACTGCCCACCACAGGCTGCCTCTCAAAAGGTGGTTAACCGGATTGGTGACTCTTGATCATGGGCTATATTATTTATATATTATTATATTCATATTTATTCCCGATATGGGATAATATCAATTCTCTCTTACCTCTTACCTACTCCCAATGATGTACAGCGGAAGCACAGCGGGTGGGGCCCTCCATTTTAATGGCACGTCAATATGCTTTGATGAAGTCAAACAGACAATTTCAAACAGCCACATACTGTTTCTCCATCGTGCCCCCCCCCCCACCTTACCTTACCATGCATTATACTTTTTCAACACATTTTACTACATATATTCTATCCAGCATGTATATATACACAATCATACCATCAGCCAACAATATTTCATTTCAACACATACTTATATATATATATATATATATATATATATATATACTTTTGAAAACTACGGGGTGTTACACAATCAAGGGGCCCATAGATATCGCTCCTGTTATGTAAGAGGGACAAATCATATCTAAGTCACTCACATCCCTCCACATGATTTGTAGTATATCCAATTGTCGACTTTATAATCACCTTACTACAGGCAACGTTTGACGACATTAAAATATATAACTTCACATGTAGGGAACCGTAGTGACTCAAGTCAAAGGACTACATACACCATGGTTACTATGAGAACCGCTTATGACACTCACGTAACAATCCATACAGTGTTCTCATGGTGGATCAGTCTAGTACATTATTACTCTAATATGTACCCATGTGAAGACTTGATATCTCATATCCATGACCCGTGAGATATGGTCATGAGTCTACGCACATACTAGTCTCTATGCATTATTGTTGTCCTAATTTACAATAATACTTGACTAGGAACATTTAAGAATAGTGTTCTGATTACAACCAATAGGATCTCACAATCAAGTCATGCACTTTATATCGCATGGTATTGAACCAACTATTCTAAGGACTTTATTATGCTCATTTAATCACAATAAATAACACAATAAATGAAATACCTCATATATGAAATAAATGTCATAATACAATGTAAACTAGTAATGTCAATACACAACTGGTCCTCTAGGGTATACACCAACACTCCTTCCTCTCCCTTTGCCCTCTCTTGCGCCCGCGCGACCAACTACTAATGCCCCCGACTACCCTCATCGACCGATGCCTGTTGCTGCCTCTCCCTCCACAATTACACCTGACTGCCCTCATCGACCACTGCATGTTGTTGCCATCTTCCATAGCCATTAATCCCGAGTTCCACCTTGTCGTTGCTCCTTTTCCCCTTGTCGACGACCACCGTTGCTTCCCCTCCTCTCAACCGCAGCACCCCCATCTGCCACTGCACATCGCTCCAATCACCACACACCATTGCTGCCTCACCCCATCGCCTTCAGCCACCGACGAGACCGTCCATCACAGCCATCGCAACCCCGATCCTCACCACCTCAACGCAGCCCTGATCGCCTTGCCTACTGCCGACCTGCACCACAACTCGAAGCTCCACCTTACGTAGCCGACCATCGATGCCTGCACATCTCCCTTGCCTTACCATTGCTGCTGCAACACCCCGACGCGCAGCACCCATTGCTGTCCCCAACATTGTCTCTTTACTGTTTGTTGCTGTCGTCATTTGTTGTGTTGCCGCTGTCCCTTACTGTTGTTGTTCTTCTTCTTGTTGTGTGTTGCCGCTGTCATCCTCTTGTTGTAGCCGCTCTCTCCTCCATCGTAGTCATTGCGTCGTAATCATCTCGTCAATAAGGCAAGTTTCCCTTGAACTAGTTTATTAATCTTCTTCAAGAATCATTTGATCTCCGTAAGGTGTTTCCATTTTAATTATCGTATTTTATTTGCATGATACCTTTTAAAGAAACTATTACGGATTCATCTGCGAAACCAAGTAGTAGTTTTCTTTTCGTGCCATCCGCTTGACTCAAACTCAAGCCTTGTTATACATCGTCATATGCATACACTACATGATTACGAACTAGAAACATGTTATATAGAAAAATGATGATTTTAATGCTTTTTCGATTGGGTATGATGTTATAACAAGATTCATGAATTTAATGTTATGTTAATAACAATATTGTCTCTTGTTAACAGTAGAATTTCATTCTAATGATTGAGTATAATTCCCTGTTAATTATTGCCATGAAGTTATATGCTTGCGTATCTCGTTTGTTGCTAATTAATAATAATCAACTTGCTGGCATGCTGTTTATTCCATATTGTTTTGAGTTTTTGACCCAGATTCTGTTATAATTAACTAGAACCTTATTAATAACATTTGTAACCCTCTAAACCTATTTTTTAGAACTTTTAACGGATCTAAACTCCAATTTGTAGACTGCAAGTTATGTTATTTTTAATATTGCTCGGTTTCCAATTTCAAATTCTTATTTAGAAGCACATTGACTTGTTTTACTAATTTAAAATAAATGTTTACAGTAGAATTAAAACTTGACATTAACTAGGTTGTTACTAGGCATAATTAGGAGTCACTTGAAATTTTTGTAAGATTAATTGATAATTTTCCAGACCTATTGTACAAATGAGATCATGACCCTAGGTTTGATGCCAGAGCACTAGTTCAATAAAGAACCAGACTTCTGACCTAGTTAATGAAAATATAATTTAAAACTTATTAAATGAGAGTTGTAGCCCTTTGTATCCAGAATCCAGACCATCTAACGGTTTTACAATCCGGCATACGGATTGCAAGATATTCAGATTCTCGTGGTGTAATCTCTGAATTCCAAAATACATTCTGAAAATACATTACCATGTTTAAATAATTGAAACAGTAGAATAAATTTAGAATTTAGACCTAAGATTAATCGTGTTGTTGCTAAACACTATTAAGAACTAAATTATGATTTTTATAATATTTTTAAATGAATTTATAATCTACTTTTATATATAAGAATTTGATCTTAACATGCTGACTAAACATGAAACCAGTAAAGAATGAGATTATACCCATAGCTACTGTAGTTATAATATATTGTGTGAATATGCGTTGGAACCGGAAGAGAGTCTAATTTCTAGAATCCCTGACGGAACCTGACTTACTTTCCTGTAGCAACAGAAAAATATGTTTTTGTACAGCAACGCCTTGCTGTCCAAAATGTGTGTTTGTGTATTATTGAGTATAACCATGTTTGATTTGGCATCTAGGGAATAGAATTAATTATACCATGCATTGTATAACCTTGACACATTCTTGACATCGCCTTGATACTTCTGTACCCATTGTATGTTCATAATAAGTATAATAAAATGATAACAAGCCGAGGTAATAAGGGTCAACTTATTGTATTCAGGGAAGGGTCCCTTATTGTTCGATTGATTATTATTATGAGTTGTGGATTATTGGTTATTGATTATTGTGCTGAGTACATGATCTGTAGAGTTCACCACTACAGTCTAAATGATTACTGTTTGTATGCACCGAACTTGTGGTATGGGACGCAGAATTACGTGCATTAGATATGATAATAAAATACTAACAGACTTAGATTGACACTTGCATTCTTGATCATGATTATTGTTATTGACATTGAATCATTGATCACAGTCACTGATTATTGCATAGTTAATTCTAGACCTTTGATTTTATTATCATCCCTTGTTATCGATCTTTGACTTTGATCTAGTTCATTATTTCTTAATATATCATATTTTCCTGCTCGCTGCTTTCACTACTTAATGCCCGTAACTTGCTCTAACCCCACCCCCCCACCCCCCCCAATCTCTAGTTGATGAGCTTGCAGGTACTTAAGGAGAATTAACTGAAGGACTTAGTGAGCAGATCTTCTGGAGAATGAGGCTGGATTATTAAAATGCTTTAATTATTTCGTCATGTTATTTCTTTTCCCGTATTGCTATTATTGTCCTACTTTGTATTCCGGACTTTTATGACCCGGAGTTTGTTTTTCTCCCAGATGTTGGACATCATTTTATGGATTTATTCATGGATTATTGAAGTTTAATTCATTTTTTACGTAATTATTTATTCATGCGTGGTTGTGATCATATTTCATATTGTTGAATTAATCTGTTACAACTTATGGATGATGTATACATCATTCGCTGGGCGTTTGTTACGTGCTCGGATTTTTCGTGTTTTGAGAAGCGGGGCGTGACAACAGCGGCCTGTTGGATTTTGTGGCCACAGTTGTGGTATATATCATGCATATTCGGCTAATAGGCTCGTAGACTTGGAGAAAAAATTGTCCAAGTGTAAAATGTGAAAAATAGGAGGCCGCAATTGGGCACTGCGGTCTTAATAGTACATAAGCCGCAATTCATAACTGCGACCTCAGTTATATAGTCGATGGGGTCCAGTTCTTAAAACCTTCTAATGCTCATTCGACCATATAACTGAGGCCGCAGTTGTGAACAGCCTATGTATTATCGAGGCCGTAGATTTTTCACATTTTTCACTTGGACTTTTTTTTTTCTCAAGTCTACGAATCTATTAAGCAAATATGTATGATATATACTTGGACCGCAGTTGTGAACTGCGATCACAAAATCGAAGAGACCGCAGTTTGGTACTGTGGCCTATGAGGACAGACCTATCTTCGAATTAGTTTTAAAATAGACTTAATTTAAAAATTAGTTTAAAAAGAGACCTATTTTGGAAGAAAAAAAATCTCCTAAGTCTTAGGTGTCACTCTCTTTCAATATGTAACAAAACTTTCTGACTTTTTTGGTAATAAATTTGAAGTCAAAATTGATGAGCCCTCTCTCGATCAATCACAAGAATCATATTTTAAGGTTGCTTATATAATGAAGTTGCGATATTTACCGTAGTCAAAATAACACAATGTAGACCAAGTCAAACAAATATAGAATAATTAGCTCTCCACAAATCTGAAAGTTAGTTATCTTCATAATTCCACTGTGCATCACTGAAGTCAATTTTCAAAATTTCATGTACTGCAGAATCAAAATTTTTCCTTCTGAGCAAGCTTCGAAATTTGTGAACATGTAAAGATTTATTAATAACAGTGACACATTCCTATATTACTTGACTGAAGACTGAATGCGATAAAGATTTTGTATCAGGTGCTCAGGCTGTGAAAGTATAGCTTTAAACACAACCCCGATTTTGAGATGAAAATGCAGAAGTTCATGTCATTGTTATTGAAGTTTTATCGGTTATGAAACGCCAGACAAAAGAGATGATAAAATTTTATGATGAAGGGTATGTCAATCCCAACATGTATATCTCTGAAAATTTTAGGATCGTGCAAGGAAATTGCATCTTAAAACTTGCTTTCCAAGTTCAATAGTGAGGAGCATGCTCCATAAGAATCAAGTAGACTACGGTGTTCTTTCCCCTTGGAAATTTTTAGACATCCATAAGTATCTTCTCTACCAAATTGACTAACCGCAAAGGGTGACTCCGACATGGCGCTCCTTGCACCAGCTTGCACATTCATATTCTACCGCTAATTTGGCTCCACTTTCAACTGCACAGTGTTATCGCTCCTTTGTCATTAATGTGCCCCTTTCTATGGTGCCTTCAAAAGCCCCATATATATAAAGCGCTTGTCTCTCCTCGGGTGTATGTTTTTGCTTGGAAGTCGGCTCATCAAGCTTTGCCCACTGCCGCTCCTCTTCACCAAAGGCATGTTGTCTTCTCCTATGTGCCAACGTTTGTTCATTACTTGTTACAGAAACTATCCAGCATGCACTGAGGGATTGTCCATCTTCTGAACAATTATAGACTCTTGCGGCCGAATTTGTCTTAACATGTTCCACTGTGGTCATCCTTGCTTTCTTCGGGCTATCACCTCCCCTGTTTGTTCTACTTTTGCATCTTTTTTGCGTATCACGATTGGCTGACATGTTATGTGGGCATCCTGGAAGCAGCGTAACAGTATGGTTTGTGCTCAATCACCTAGTGCAACCTCCAAGATATGGCAAGAATGTAAAGGAATGATTACTACTCAGTTACGGCGTCCAGCCGTGATAAAGCTCTCTTGTACCGAGCGAGATATTATCTGGAGGCAGTCCAACGTCCAAACTGGTTTGTGTCCTTCACCACTTCTTTTTCATCAGTAAACTCTACCATGGCACCCACACACGCCACCATCTGTCAAACCCAATTTGGGATTAGTGATTGATATGGCTAAAAATAGAACCAAATCGGGACCATTCAAATCGGGCACAAATCTTAAAACTCTTAGAGGTAAAACGGTAATTTCACCTACAAACCGGTCTGAAATGGGAACTGGGTCTTTTTTCAAAGCCCAATAACCCATAAACGGATCTGTCCTGTTGGGTATGGGTAGCAACCCGTTACAAACCAATTCAGATATTTAAAAGGGTAATTCAAATTCATGGTTATCTCTATGAAACGATTTAAACTCTACATCTTATCCAAAAATGCCGGAACATAGGGATAAATGATTATCTTTAAACTGTCTCTAAAGGAGACTATAAATACCCCTCTCCCTCCACCATACCATGGTAATCAATCTTTTCAACATAAAACTCTTTCATAATCATCTTGATTACTGACAAGAGCGTCGGAGGGTTCGTAGCAGGGATCCATCTCGGTGTATTGAACTTTTTTTCAGGACAACGGCAGCGGTAAGATTCCAGTCAAACTCCGGTGAAAGTCAACAGGTTTGCTTTATTGTTTCCAAAAAGAATCCACAAATTCATCTGTTTGCTCCCACACCAAAATTAGCAGCAACAGATTGGCACCGCCTATGAAAACGAAAAAGCAATCCAACCTTACTTCATCAGCGAAAGTAGTTTCAAACCATGCATCCGAAAGAGAAGGAGAAGGCAGCGGCCTCCAGCCGAAGAGCCACTCCTCTTCCTCCTCCTCCTCCAGTCCAAGATGTTCTTCCTCAACAGCCTCCTCCTTAACAGGCCCCTCTAGGGTCTCGGGGGGCTGCCTAGGGGGGCTCTCGTCAGAGTCGTCCAAAGCAACATCCTCTTCATGACCATATCTCGGTCCACAATTCTTCAGTTGACTCTATGGCTTCCCAAAGCCCTCCTGAGCTGGACCTCCATCAAGTAATTATTAACCGCCAGCAGGGGTTGACCTCCGAACTCTCTTGAATGGATGGCGAGCCCTAAAGGGAGTCCATCAACCTGAGCACCCAGGGGTCTCGAGATTCCGGACCCCCCGTAGACCGAGGACCAGAAGATCCCCTCCCGCAAAGAGGTAAAGAGAGTCCCCTCAACGTCATCGGCGGAGAAGTCATACTCCAGTAAGCCGAGCCACACCTAAGGATCGCCGAGCTAGAGGGGCACCAGTCACTCGGGCCGAACTCTAGAACTTCAAACAAGATATCATGTGAGCTCTTAATATTACCACGAGTCTGGATCAGCGTGCCCCTAACCCTCATCATTCCACCACTCGCCAAGGAGAGTCCCGAGGGTCGACTAGATCCGACCGAAGGGATGACTCGATCCGTCATCTCCACGAGATGGAGAGCGCCTCAACAAGATAAATCCCAAAGAAGAACAATGGACCAATAGGTTCCGCCCCAGCAGACCTCCCTTCTCTAGGGCCATCATGGAAGCTCTGAATCCTACAATGGGGAGTCAGACCCGGCCGATCATATCGAGAGTTTTCAAACTCTCATGATGATTCATCAAGCCTCGGATGCGTTCATCTGCAAGGCCTTCCTAGCAACATTGAGGGGACCAGCGTGAGAGTGGTACTCCCGTCTAACCCCCGCCTCCATCTTCTCATTCGAACAGTTTGAGGAGCTCTTCCTCACCCACTTCGTGGGCAGTCGTCGGGCTGAGAAAACAAGTGCATCTTTGGTGACCCTCAGCCAAATAAAGGGTGAACACCTAAGAGATTAAGTTCGGCACTTCACCACCGAAGTCCGGTCTATTGCCTCCCTCAACCAATCAGTAGCCTCAGCGGCATTCTGGCATAATGTCACTAACGCCGACCTCAAGGCGTCCCTTACCAAGAAGCCTCCTCGGGACTTCTCTGAACTCATACTTAGGAGTGAGAAGTACATCCGAGCGGAAGAGGCTCTCAACCCCCCCCCCCCCCCCACCACTCTTGAGGAATTATCTTCCGAAAACAAACTGAAGAATATAAGAGAAGAAGGATCCCAGAAATTCCAGAGGGACGACAATGGCCAATACTGCCCAGCTCCCCATTTTGAGAAGTTCACCCCCCTCAATGCTAGTATATTAGCAGTTCTTATGGAGGTGGATAAGGAAGGGCTACTCCGCGGTCCCCCTAATGAATGGCAAGAAAAGAAACGGGGATAATTGGTGCCGCTTTCATAGGGACCACGGCCACGACACGGATAATTATCGGGCTCTTAAAGAGGAAATCGAAGAACTCATACAACGGGAACACCTGGCCAAGTTCGTTCGAAAAGACAGGGCCGATCTTCCACCCCGAGGAGCCTACAAGCGAATAGAGAGGTCCGCCGAGTTCCAAGATTCCGAACCTGGGGCCGTCCTCCACCTTATCCATGGAGGTCCAATGGGGGGAGAACCAAACTCCTCCCAAGAGGCCTTCACCCTATCGTAGAAGTAGGTTTTCAGTTTCAATAAGGCCGATGCTTCTAGCACGGTCACAAGCATATAATAATGGCTCGCCCCATTGAAACGGCCACTTAGTTTGTTTCATTAAAACTTAGCTTTTAGTGAAATTTATTGCATTTGCCTCATTTCTATCTCTCTGAGTCACATCTACGACTCGCTAAATGGTAAGTTCGGAGTCCAGCTTGTCCTACAGGGCTGCTCACACAACCTACTAAGCTCAAAAAATGAGTTTGGAGTCTAACACTTGGTTCGATGTTACATTAGCTACTTGCGAACAAGCTTGTACAAAGTGGCTCACCATTCGAAATCGCTCCTACAACTCGTTAACTCTCTCAAACAACAAGTTCGGAGTCCAACACTTGGTTCGATGCTACTTTAGCGACTTGCGAACAAGCTTGTACAAAGTGGCTCACCATTTGAAATTGCTCCCATAACTATTGAAACTCTCTTAACAACAAGTTCGGAGTCCAACACTTGGTTCGATGCTACTTTATCTACTTGCGAACAAGATCTTACAAAGTAGCTCACCATTCGAAATTGCTCCCACAACTGTTGATAACCCCGTTACAACTAGTTCGAAGTTCACAATCATGGTTCGAAATTGCCCTCACAACTTACAAGTTTGCGATTTCGGGGCTCGAAACGACCATTCACGCTACTCTCTTTATTAGTAAATATCGCAACAAACGAGTTCGGAGCTCAAAACTCTCCCCTAGAGTTGCTCATCAAACTCGTCTCTCGAATGGCTCTCTCCAAGAGCCTGGACATGATTCTTCGTCCCACTCGTCTCCCGAGTTGTCCTCTTCTAAACGAGTTCGAAGCTCAAAATTCTCTCCTAGAGTTGCTCCTCAAACTCGCCTCCCGAATTGCTCTCTCCTAGAGCCTAGAGATGATTCTTCGTCCCACTCACCTCCCGAGTGGTCCTCTTCTAAACGAGTTCGGAGCTTAAAACTCTTCCCTAGCGTTGCTGCCTCAAACTCGTCTCTCGAATGGCTCTCTCCTAGAGCCTGGAGATGATTCTTCGTTCCACTCGCCTCCCGATTGATCCTCCTCTAAATAAGTTCGGAGCTTAAAACTCTCCCCTAGAGTTGCTCTAAACTCATATGCCGAATGACTCTCTCCTAGAGCCTGGTGATGCTCTTCACTCCGCTCACCTCACGTGCGGCCTTCTTCTCAATTGGCTCGGAGCTCAAACTCTCCCCTAGAGTTGCTCCTCGAACTTGCCTCCAAGAACGGATCCTCCCATGGATCTTACGAGGATCTTCCTAGCTCATCTTTTTATCCCATAGAAGTGGAGCTCCTCTTCGAAGATTCCGGGGACCGAAGCTCTTTTCAACTTGACAAAAATGAAGATATTGTGGGCTTATTTTGACCCTAAATATAGGTGATTCCTCAACTGGCCTCCAAAAAGAAGTTGTAGATCTTAGAGTTAGCTTCGAAATGAGGAGATAAACGTCTCAATCCGACCTCCGTAGCACCAAAAAAGTGGGTCACAACACAACTACACCGAGCGTGAAAATGGAAAAAATCATCGCCTCAAGATTCGCGCTTGGTCTAGATCAACGGCTCGTTCATCCAAAATCTGAGCGTTCGAACAATCGAGCATGAAATTGGGGGAAAACTCTGCCTCATAATTAATGTTCGATCATGATCAACGAATCAGATTCGCCAAACAAACAACAACCACCAAAAAACAAAAACAAAAAATAGGGAATTTAGGGGTTAACCGGTCGGGTCAGAGCCCATTTGGACCCAAACCCAATCCACAGCCCTGTCTTCTTCTCCTTCAAGTTTTGGCGCCGAAAAACAAAAACCCCAACACCGCATCACTCTTCCTCGATGAATCCACCAAGCTCCGACGTCTCCTCGTCGAGCTCCCTCGGAGGAGCTCCGCTGAGTCCTCCTCAATCGTCGTCGAACTCCATCATCTCTACAACTTAGCTCCGAACCCAAACTTCGAGCTCCACTGTCGAGCTCTTCGGCTCTCCCTCGCCGACTCGAACTCGCGATTGAGCTCCACCATGGCCGATCTCCTTGGCAACTGAGCTCCGAACCCAACCACCGAGCTCTCATCAACAAGCTCTACCACCTCCTCGCCGAGCTCCCCCAAAGCCATGCCGAGCTCTCTCTATTACCAACTCCAAGCTCCGTCGAAGCTCGAGATTCTCTCCCAGAGCTCCCATCCCCCTCACCATGCTCCAACCTCTCCTTCGAAAGCTTCGAACCCACTTCCATCGTCTCCAACTTCCTCGTCGTACTTTGAATCCCTCGACTCGTTCGAAGAATGAGTAATTGGAGACGAAGAGAGAAGAAGCTGAAAGAGTCGAAGCCGAAGGTAGGGGATGGCGGGAAAGAAGAATAAGAAAAATAAAAAATAAAAAAAATTGTCCACATGGCGGTCAACGGTCAACGTTGACCAACCACATGGCGCAATCTCACCTGTTCTCAGCATACCGCTCGGCCAGATCTGAGGATCCGAACTACCGACCCCGTAAACGGAGGCAATTTGTCTCCCCGCGATGCGCTCTCACTTGATCGCGATCAACTCACTGGATTGCGCCATGTGTACAGGTAAAATTTAATTTATTTATTTATTTAATTTATTATTTGAAAAATCTGAAAAATTAATTAAAAATCGAAAAAGTTAATTAAAAATTCTAAAAATAATTATTAATTCAAAAAATAAATTTAAAATTCTGAAATAATAATTATTAAATTAGAATAATTAATTAAAATTTTTGATAATTAATTATTTAAATTTGAAAATTGAATTAAAATTTGAAAAATGATTAAAAATTGGAAAAAAATTCATAAAAATCTTGAAAAATCACAAAATTTCCAGAAAAATCTGAGAATAACTTTGGGCATTTTACAAGCTTAGAAAAATACCGTTACACCACGAGCAAGATCCAAACTCCCCCGAGAACTCTAATAAATTCTATAGGTCATTAAAAACGGGCAAAACTACTCCTTAAAGACTGTAAAACTCAGTCTCCATGAGTGGGGGGCTCGTGATATGTCTAAAAATAGAACCAAATCAGGGACCGTTCAAATCGGGCACGAATCTTAACCTCTCTAGGGTAAAACGGTAATTTCACCTACAAATGGGTCTGAAATAGGAAGTGGGTCTTTCTTCAAAGCCCAATAACCCATAAACGAATCTATCCTATTGGGTATGGATAGCAACCCATTACAAACCAATTCAGATATTTAAAAGGGTAATTCAAATTCATAGGTTATCTCTATGAAACGATTTAAACTCTACATCTTATCCAAAAATACCAGAACATAGGGATAAATGATTCTCTCTAAACTGTCTCAAAAGGCGACTATAAATACCCCTCTCCCCCTCCACCATAACAAGGTAATCAATCTTTTTCCACATAAAGCTCTTTCATAATCTTCCTTATTACTAACAAGAGCGTCGGAGGGTTCATTGCCGGGATCCATCCTGGTGTATTAAACTTTTTTGCAGGACAACGGCAGCAGTAAGAGACCAGTCAAACACCAGTGAAAGTCAACATGTTTGCATTATTGTTTCCAAAAAGAATCCACAAATTCATCTATTTGCTCCCACACCAAAATTAGCAGCAACAGTGATGTTAAGCCATAGTCTTTTTCATTTCTCTTTCGTGGCAAGAAATCATTTTGGTTATCTCCTCAGGGCAGGATTATCAGACTTCACCGCACAAACACCAATTGCTGTAGCACGGCTTGCTTGGTTATGGGTTTTGACAAATGTTTCGAATTCCTATACGGGTGAGTTAACAGTTGAAACTGACTCTCTATCTCCTTCTTGCCAATTTTCTCATCCGTTTCGTTTCACATGGAAGCCTGGTGATTATGCACCCTCTTCAACTTTCTCTAAGTTTAAGTGTTCCTCATTAAGAAATTATAGCACAGCGGAGTTGTTGAGTAAGGGAGCGAGCAGCACAAATAGATCTGACGAAAAACCAAGTATATCACACCAATCACCCTAAAGATTTGTCCTAATGCGGGCAAACCCTAATCCTAGGGGAAGTATAGAGAGATATGTCAAGAACTAGATTCCTGACTGATTTGACATCACCATTTCTTGGAGCTATTAAGAAAGAGAATTGGGGAAATTTTCTTATAATTCTTGATTCTTTCTTATAGTAATGTTCTCTTCCTTTTATAGGAAGGAGAAATGGGTTTTTAATCTCCAGCCCACTACAATACCCACTCACTAAATACTATGAAAATGTGCACACTGCACGTAAAAACTGATACAACACTGATACATACACCTATAATCTTGTGCAAAAAACAACATCAAATAATCAACAACAAACAAATCAGCAACTTCATGTCGATCTATAACAAGATATTAATCAACTAGAGAAGATTACAGGAGTTACAAACTCACTCACTAAGAATTATCTCTCGAGCCTCACAATGGAGAATTCTCAATGAAGTAATTCCTCTCTCAATGGAGGCTATTACAATATATAGAGATCTAAGAATCCCTAGGTTTAGTCTTCATACAATAATCATCTGATATATCCTGAAAAGAGATCCACATGATAGGAGTTGTATGATCTTACTTAGAGTAGAAGATGGGCTCAAAATAAATCACCAAGACCTAACTCGTTGTTGCATTCAGCCGTCGGTGGTCGACTGCCCAAAGTGGCAGTTGATTGCAAAGAGTCAAATTCCATTCAGAGGGTGTAGACGATAACATGCCTTTGGGTTTAGTACTGTCAAATCAAATGACTCTTGCTGTTGCTGCTAATGCTGCTGCTTCTTCTCATAACGACGCTTCGATCTCTTCTAGCTTCATTGTCTTCTCTTCACATCGAACCCAAGTATGCAAGAAATGTATTCAACAATCCCTATCTTAGATTGCATGATTGCATACACATGCTATCAAAACAGTGTGATTAATCACATATAGACTCTTTTGTTCTCCACATGTAAACGAATAGGGTTTAGTTGCTTCCTCAGCTAGTTGAATCTATCTTCCACCTTATTTCACCAATCAGTATGCCCCTCAATGGCACACTCCAGTAGGCATTAACATGGGGGAGTCACCATCCACATGAACTCCACCTTCCCGAGGCCCTCTCCACTTCTCGACAGTATTCGAACGCAATGTCTCGCTTCAATGATTCTAGTGGCGGCAGACTAGATGACGCCTTAGGAATAACGGGTATAGAAACACTTGTGCAAGATTTCTGATTCCTACAAGCTCTGGCCTGGTTCAACACCCCTCTTTTGGACATCACCTTATGACGACCTTCCCAAACAGACAGAACTCCACCACGGCTATGTACCTAAAGCGGTGTGCTTCCAAAGTTCACAAGGATATCAGATTTTGTTTCAGCAGAGGTATGTGCTTGAATTTCGTAGAGTGTATATGTTTCCATCTGGCATTTCCAACTCAACTGTTCCCTCACCCACTACATCATAAAACTCACCGAGACTCTTTCTCACACAACGCCCCGTTGTTGACTTGTAAGTAGGAAATTTCTCCTTCTCGGAAAAATATGAGTAGCACTACCCAAATCAAGAAACCAACTAGAATCCACATCTAAAGAATTTGAAACATGAAGACAATCGAAATTAAGCACTTACAATATTAGTGTTCTTCTGATTCAGCAACTTGCGATAATCCTTCTTGTTATACCTAACCTTCGTGCAATATCAATAACAGATCACACCTTTATGCGCACTTTGATTTTCAAATGAAGGATCTTACACTGTGAAGCAACTTGTGGAGGTAGATGATGATTTCTGAGTTCGCTTCCTAAGTTGATCTTTTTTCAAGCCCTTGATCACCTCAACCACCTGAAAGATTCTCATTGGTAGACTTTCGGTGTCGCATGATAACTATCAGATATTCGTATGAATCTGGCAGTGAATATATCAAGTTGAAAGTTTTATCCTCTTCACTTAGATCATCTTCATTTATTGCCCTTGGTTCATATAACACCTAATCGAACTCCGTTATATGATCTAGAAGATGGTACCTTTCTTCATTGAGAAACGAAATAGTTTCATCTTCCAATACATCTGATCCAATAACGACAATCCAAAGTAGTCAGATATGAATCTTTCTCATAGAGTCGCCGCACTTTTCTCTTCAAGGAAATTGCACTTGACCTCGTCCACCAACGATAATCAGATTAAACATTAAGGCTCTTAGAAAAATCTCATCCCACTCCTCCTTCTTCATGTTGGATGGCTTTCCCTTATCTCCATCTAGGGCTAGATGTAAACGTTCTTGAACCAGTACATCATACATGTCCACCTTCTAGATATTAAAGTTGATCTTACCGTCGAACTTTTTGATTGTCGCATAGTTGTGACTCGTCTTCTCATTAAGGGACTTATCAACCGTAGCTCTAATACTAGTTGTTACGAAATTATGGCACAGCGAAGTTGTTGAGCAAGTAGGGCGAGGAGCACAAACAGATCTGATGAACTGCCAAGCAAGTAAATTACACCAATCACACAAAGATTTGTCCCGGTTTAGGGCGAACCTTAATATGGGGAAAAATATAAGGAGATGCTAGTCAACTAGAGAAAATTACAAGAGTTACAAACTCACTCACCAAGAACTATCTCTCAAGACTCACTTGCAATAGAGAATTCTCAATAAAGTACTTCCTCTCTAATTGGGGACTATTACAATATATAGAGATCTAGATAAATCCTACGTTTAGTCTATTGTAGAATCTGCCACAACTCGTACAGCTAATAGCGGAACTCACACACCACAAGCAACAAAAACTTCCCAAGAACTGGATGAACCAAGAAAAAGCCATCACAATAATCGCAAGATCTCACAACAACATAATAATATATAAAAATAACCAATACTTATTATTCCCCAAGAAATACAAAGATTACAAAGATATTACAACTCTCAATCTCTCTCTCTCACCTTTGAAACACTCGGCACATACCCCTCTTGAAGTTGAACAATGATAATGGCACACCCTTGATATGAGTTTCTTAGCCCTAGAGTTTACATTTACTGCTATATTTATAGTCCCCTAGGCAAACCCAAAAAGATAAACACAAATACAACTTATTAGGCCTTAAACCAGAAAGCCCAAATAACAGCCTACATCGCTATCGACTGCACCTGATTTGCCAAAACCTGAATCACTAGGCAATCGACCGTCCACTTCTCTGTTGGAACCCTGTACACCTGCACTACCAAGTGGTCAGGTGTGCGGTCGACCGCAACCCTTCAGCTGCCTTCTTCTCTATTGTCTTTGTCTTCTCTTCTTCCTCTTCAACTCCAAACTCCATTTCTACGTGTATTTGAGGCTACAATCCTAACAATCTCTAACTTAGACCAAATACACAACACTTCAAAGTTATTGTAATCTTACCTCGCATTATCTCTGCCAGTCTCTCACTCTCATGAAATACCAAAGTACTCCTCACTCTCATAAAGAGCACCTCCGTCACTCTACCACGTGGAGTGCACCAACCATCCTTCATCACCTCATGAACAATGTGCTCCACCAATCGCATAGAGCACAAAAAATGGAGAAACAACCTCTTGCGTCGGATTCCATGTTACAAGACTCCCAAACTCGCAGAATCTCCATTAATATCGGACATGGTTCAAAGCCTCTTAATGGACCCACTAGAAGTCTACGTGGATGGCACCTCCAAAAAATCTGTAGACTGTTCAACTCATTTCGGTTATCCTCATTGACATCATTCCGCATATCGATAACAGTGCTCTTTACCTCATAAGAGCGACTTGATGCTTCCACTGCCATATCGCAAAGTACCCTCACCGTAACAACGTCTTGCTCTCTAGGATCACTCTCATGGCAGCAGCTCCCACTAAATTAGTAACCTCCCCTGAATTCCCACAACTGAAAGAACTCTATTGCACCCCACATAATCTACTACTCGATTCCAGATGAGAGTCAACTACAGGAGAAATGCCCTTCATGTCTCTAAGCAAATACGGCGTTCCCTCATACTTTCCTTTTGCTATCACCCTTGAACCTACAGTTATACACCACTCCTCGCTGCCAACTGTAGTAAACAACCTCTCTTTGTCTAGCCTTCAAATCGAGATAAGATTTTCCTTTAAGTCTAAAACATGCCTTGTCTCGAGCAAGATAATACTCTGATCATCATTAGCTTTCACATGAACAATACTAACCACATGTACAGGACACCTTTGACTGTTCCCCACGATCACATCTCCAAAAGAACCCTCCATGTAGTCATCAACCACCTCTCTCCTCGGAGTGCAACGAAAAGAAGCTTCCGAATCATTACACCTATCTCGTGTGCCAAAATCCTCCCTAGCTGTAACCCCCATTTCCGATTATACAGATTTGTATTTTATTTCTTGGTATTTTTGTATTTTATCTTCCATATGATTGTATTTCAATTTTCTACACTTCTCCTTGTTTCATAATTATCTTGGTTATAAGCCCATATGAAATTCTTAGACCCCTCTAAAATTCTAATTTCTAGCCCAATATATTTAACTGCTATTTTATTTTCTCCTAGATCATCCTACAAATTTTATTTGTGGAGCCCAACTCAATTATTTATCCTAATTCTTGTGTAACCCATACTCACAAGCCCACTCCAACCCAAAGAGAAATCCATGACAAACTATCAAATCCCTTCATCTCCTAACCTGCCTAACCCCCACTCTAATAGCAATCAATTATAACCTATTAAAAACAAATCATAACCTACCCCACTAACCCTAAATCAATTCCCTATTAATTCCTATCATTATAATAATATAACTATATTAATATTATATTATTATATAATATCTCTCTTTCTCCCCATCATTCTCTCTCCCCTTCTCTCTTCTCCTCTGTCTTTCGAAACCCAACACAGCAAAACTCGAGCACCACCTTAGCCACCACTCGAACCCCACCACACTTCCCACTCCAACCGACAACCCTCCGCAGTCGACTCCGTCATCGACTCAAGCGCCACCATCGACCATCGAGTCCCCTGCTTGCACGAGCGCTGCAGCCTGCAGCCATCGACAACGCCACCCTCACCCCGATGCCGCACCACCGTCATGACCACCTTCCCCATGTCGTCACTACAGCCACCCCATCAAGCCCCTCGATGCTGCACCCCATTCCTTGTCCACCGCAAGCGCCTCGCCATCGCTCGATCCACCTCCGCACCCCGCAGTCCACCAAGTCACCTCCCTGACCACCTCACCGACGTACACCTCGTCCGCTGCCAGTCCCTGTTGCTGCCACCACCACTGACAACAGCACCCTGCCTCCCCGACCATGCTGCCGACCTGCACCTCGCCACTGCTAGCGTCGCCCTGCCTTGTTGTCTCCTCGGCTGCCTCGAACACCCCGTAGCTGCCATCCCTCCCTGTGTTGCTCGACTGTAGTCATCCTCCGAACCCCCCCTCTCGCTGCTGTGCTGTTATTGTGTGCACGAGATTGCGGAATACGTCGCTTGCACGTGTGGGGTTGTTACGCAGTTGCATGTGCTCTCATTTTTTGTTGTTGCACACGTTCTGGGTTACACCGATTGCCGTCGTCACTTATCGGTCTTACCGTAACATCAAAGGCAAGCATCTCTTACATAATTTTGTTTATTCGTGTGCAAGCACTTTGATTGAACTCCGCAAGTAGTCTACCCATTTTTATATCCATGTTAATATCCATCATATCCGTCGAATATCATTGAATCCTCAATTGACATCGTTCACCGTCTCACTGAATTCCATCTACCCAATAAGTCATAGAAAACCATGAGAATTCGTTCGTATATGCATCCATCACATAAACACAACTAGAAACACAAAATTACACAAAAATGAATAATTAAGTGAATTGTATGTATATATGACCATGTGATTGTGTTGTAGTTAATGTTGATTCTTGGTTTTGATGACTACAACACAATGCAAAGTTGTGCTACCACCTATATATGTTGCAGGATGTATCAAAGACAATACCATGGTGAAATACACAAAGGCAAAGTTGATCCAATGAAGCTTTCAAGAGAATCGATGAAACTACAAAGATCTAAGTTCAAGTCATATTTGATCAAGCAAGCTTCAAGACATAAAGACAATGGCTCAAGCTCAAGTCAAAGACCCAAGTTCAAGACAAGACTCAAGTGCTTCAAATGTTTTGTATAAAGTGTCTTGTAACAATTGTAATTTTTTATTCTTTGAGTCTTAGGAACTTGTAATAGCCTTGTCACACACACACTCACACATATCTTTTAATAATTGAGTGTTTTACAAAGTTAAAAGGTCGAAACAAGCTTGAATAAGTTCAGCTATTGAGTACCAGTCGATCGTTGTTTGGAACCAGTCGACTTTCTTAGTACAAAATTGTCTGAACTCATACAAGCTCTGACCAGTCGACTCATTATGGCAATCCAGTCGACTGTTCAATTCGTTTCGACAGTATTCTGAATTTAAAAACTTATTTTTCAAATTCAAATAATTTTTTATCCGTTTTAATACGGTTTTGGGAACTGTTTTATAATGTCCCTCTGATTCCTCTCTATAAATAGAGTATAGGAATCACCATGAAAAGGTTCCAAGCATTTCTCTTGAGTTTCAAGCTTTTTGTTTTTTAGAAGAACATGCTTTTTAAAAGGCATACATATTCTCTAAGTCTTGGTTCTCTAAAAATCAGTCTAGTATAACATCAAATTTATTTTAGACTGATTTCAGAAGTTAACCTAATAGCCACCATACAAAATCACAAATCACAAACAAGGCTATAGGTTATTGTAACTCTTTTTGTTGTTGTTTTCACTCTCGGTTTGTGAGAGTGGTCCTCTCGGTTAGAGAGTAGGGCTCTTTGTTGTAGAGTCGGTTTTTCACTCTAGGGTGTAGAGTGGGTTTGCTCTCTCTAGTGATGAGAGGGGTCTACGGGTTTGACATAGTTGTTGTCAAATGTCGTAGGGTATTCTTGTACTTTTTCAAGAATAGTGGAAAATCTCAAGTGGGTGCTTGGGGACTGGATGTAGGTTGGAAGGACCGAACCAGGATATATCGTTGTGTTCTCTGTGGTTGACTCTCTCTGTGGTTGTATTTTCTTCACTTGTAATCTCAATTTTGTTAAGTTTTAGTTCTAAAACTTGTCTGGAAAGTCGACTAGTTTCTGCTATAAGTTGATTGGTCAGACTCGTAACACTCAGTAAAATACTCTTCTAATCTGACCCTTCAGTCGACTGAATATCTTTTTTCAGTCAACTTAATAGAACGAAAAGTTTAATTTCTTAATTAATTTTTATACAACACTATTCACCCTCCTCTAGTGTTATTTGCCTTGCCTACAAGATCCAACACTTAGTATCAGAGCCTGGTTGAGTGCAATGGCAACTACTTCTAATGCAAGTCAATACCATGAAGGCCATTCCACACAAAGGTCACCCCTATTTGATGGAACCAATTACAACTATTGGAAGTGTAGAATGAAGATCTACCTTCAATCCATCAACTATGAAATTTGGAACATGATAGAGACAGAGTACACCGCTCCTACAATTCCTTATGCACAATGGAACGATGAAATGAAGGGTAACACAATGAACAATGCAAAGGTGATGAATGCTCTATTCTGTGCTCTTACCAAATAGGAGTTTAATCGTGTGTCTAATGCAACAACGGCGTATTAAATTTGGCACACACTCAAGATAACCATGAAGGTACTAATAAAGTTAAAGAATTTAAGATATCTGTTCTTGTTCACAAGTTCAAGATGTTCCGCATGAAGGAGAATGAGAATGTGTCAGATATGATCACACGGTTCACGGATATTACAAATTCTCTTGTGGCTCTTAGAAAGACGTACACTCACGCCGAAATGGTGAGGAAAGTTCTTCATGCCTTAACCCCCGAATGGGAGAAGAAGACCACCGTCATAGAAGAGGCCAATGATTTAACACAACTCTCTCTTGAGGATCTTGTGGGAAATCTTATGGCATATGAAGTTCAACTTGAAGAACGCAAGAAGGATCTAGAACCTCAATAATCAAAGAAAAAGACACTCACTTTCAAGCCCATGTCAGACTAAGAAGATGAAGAAGAATATGAAGAAGAAATAGCCATGTTCACTAGAAAGTTCAAGAAGTTTCTAAGGAAAGGTAAATTTAATTTCAAATTTAAAGATACTAATAAACTTTCTACTTGTTTCAAGTGTAACAAAACAGGTCATATGAAGAAGGATTGCCCATTAGAGTTAAAGAAGGATTACCCAAAACAGGTCAAATTTGGCATACACTCAAGATAATAATGAAGGTACTAATAAAGTTAAAGAATTTAAGATATCTGTTCTTGTTCACAAGTTCAAGATGTTCCGCATGAAGGAGAATGAGAATGTGTCAGATATGATCACACGGTTCACGGATATTACAAATTCTCTTGTGGCTCTTAGAAAGACGTACACTCACGCCGAAATGGTGAGGAAAGTTCTTCATGCCTTAACCCCCGAATGGGAGAAGAAGACCACCATCATAGAAGAGGCCAACGATTTAACACAACTTTCTCTTGAAGATCTTGTGGGAAATCTTATGGCATATGAAGTTCAACTTGAAGAACGCAAGAAGGATCTAGAACCTCAATAATCAAAGAAAAAGACACTCACTTTCAAGCCCATGTCAGACTAAGAAGATGAAGAAGAATATGAAGAAGAAATAGCCATGTTCACTAGAAAGTTCAAGAAGTTTCTAAGGAAATGTAAATTTAATTCCAAATTTAAAGATACTAATGAACTTTTCACTTGTTTCAAGTGTAACAAAACAGGTCATATGAAAAAGGGTTGCCCATTAGAAAATGTGAAATCCAAAGGAAAGGCTCCTAACTTCAAGAAGGAAAAGTACACAAAGAATAAGTACATGAAGAACAAGAAGGCATATCAAGCAACTTGGGACGATAGCGTCTTTTCATCGGAAGAAGAGAATGAAGAGACAAACGAAATTGCAAATGTATGCTTCATGGCTACACAAAACGAAGTAAGTGATAACTTTGATTCAAATGACTTATTAGATGCTTTTAATAAGATTTTTCAAGAACTTAAGAAGGAAAAAATTATAGTTAAAAACTTAGAGAAAGTTAATCAAACACTTTCACAAGAGAATCTTAACTTAAATATTGAAGTCAAGTTTTTAAATTCTCGACTTTCTAATTTGGATATAGATCTTGTATCTCTTAAAAAAAATTATGAAGAGATATCCAAGAATATATCTAAATTTAACAAAGAAAAGGAAAATTTAAATGAAGTTCTCCAAAATCAAGTTCAAACTAATAAGAAATTTGGACTTGGTTTTCAAAAGT
The DNA here is from genome assembly GCA_017893485.1 of Hemerocallis citrina. Lineage (NCBI taxonomy): Eukaryota > Viridiplantae > Streptophyta > Magnoliopsida > Asparagales > Asphodelaceae > Hemerocallis > Hemerocallis citrina. The sequence continues at coordinate 31,459,577 of CM030363.1, forward strand.
CTCTTGAAAAACATCATGTCTCTAAGAACACTAGTAGTAATAAGTCTGAATCTATCTCTAGTGTTAAAAATAAATTATTTGAGTTTTTTGAAAAACCACAAACTGTTGTTTTCCATGAAAAGAGTAATTCTGTAGTTCAGACCAGTCGACTGAATCCAAATTTCAGTCGCCTGTCCAGAGGTTCTGAGTCTTATTCAAAGAAACGAAAACCTCAGATAAGTCGACCTATTTCACCTCACAGTCGACTGGCTTCTAGTAACAGTCGACTGAAAGGTTTGATAAAGTCGACTGGACAGAGCAAAAATATTTGGGTTCCAGTCAACCTGAGTCGAAAAGATAGAATTACTTATATAAATTCATATGTTCTTAATATATGTAATTCTGTAGATTATATTCATGCTTTTGGTGGAAACTCACTTTGGGTTTGGTTTCCCAAAAACTAATCCCTTTCCGATCCAACGAAAAGGGTACCATATTTACAATGATTATTTTACAGGTACCTAAAAGATAACGTTGGATACTTGACAGTGGATGCTCCAAGCATATGACTGGTCATGCTAACCTTCTTTCTTCCATACAAGAGATTGATGGAGGAACAGTCACATTCGGTGACAACAACAAAGGGAAGATTATTGGTATAGGCACGGTCGGTAAGAACAATATCCCTACTATAAAAGAAGTTTTTCTTGTTAGTGGGTTAAAGCATAATTTGTTAAGTATTAGCCAATTGAGTGATAAAAAATATAAAATTGTTTTTGAAAAAGATGCATGTTTAATTTATGATTCTACCATGAAAGATGTGATTTTTCAAGGCTTTAGGAAAAATAATATTTATAAATTATGTTTAAAATCAAATAATTTTTCGAATGATTTTTGCTTAGTAGCTTCTAACAATGATTCTTGGCTTTGGCATAAGAGATTTGGCCATGTGAATATGAAAAATATTGCTAAATTGTCCAAGTACAACCTAATTAAAGGACTTCCAAGACTATCCTATAAAAAGGATAAGTTATGTAATGCATGTCAACTAGGTAAACAACTCAAAACTACTTTTAAGACAAAAGAAATGATTTCTACTAGTAGGCCTCTCGAATTGATCCATATGGATTTATTTGGTCCTACTAGAGTCGCTTCTTTAAATAAAAGTAGGTATGTATTTGTTTTAGTAGATGATTTTTCAAGATTCACATGGGTTTTCTTTTTAAAACATAAGAATGATGCCTTTGAAGTATTTGAAAACTTTTGTAAATGGATTCAAAATCAAAAATCTCTAACCATAGTCACTATTAGAAGTGATCATGGTGGAGAATTTGAGAATGAAACGTTTTCAGAATATTACAATAAGAATGGTATAACACATTCATTTGCATTTTCTAGGGCTTCACCACAAAATGGAGTGGTTGAAAGAAAGAATCAGACTTTGCAAGAGTGTGCACGTACTATGCTTGTTGAAAGCAATTTGCCTAGGTACTTCTGGGCTGAAGCTGTTTCTACAGCATGTTATGTTTTAAATAGAATTTTGATTAGGCCTAAAGTTAAGAAAACATGTTATGAGCTATTTTTTGATAGAATTTCTAAAGTATCTTAATTTAAAGTATTTGGTTGCAAGTGTTTCATTTTGAACACTAAAGATAATTTAGATAAGTTTGATCCTAGATCTAATGAAGGTATCTTCATTGAATACTTAAATATGAGTAAGGCATATAGAATTTTCAATAGGTCAACTTTGACTATTGAAGAATCTATGCATATTTCGTTTGATGAATCTCTGCCTTCATTTACTGCTATTGAAGATGATGAAAATGTTTCATTACCTTTAAATAACGTTATTAAATCACTCGAACAAACTATCCTAGCAGATAAGTCGACTGATAAGGAAGTCAAATCGACTGATGTGATTCAGTCAGCTGATGGACTAGTTAAGTCGACTGATCCTGTTGTGATGACTCAAACTTTACCAAAATTATTTGTTGAAGTTAGAGATCATCCTCATGACTTAATAATTGGTCACATCTCACGTGGTATTCAAACAAGATCTCATGTTAACATGATTTCTCATACGGCTTTCTTGTCGGATTTTGAACCGAAGAATATTCAAGAAGCTTGTGAGAATGAATTTTGGGTGAATGCCATGCAAGATGAATTAAATCAATTTGTAAGAAATGATGTATGGGATTTAGTACCACGACCCCCTGATCATATTATAATTGGTACCAAATAGGTATTCAAGGATAAGTTAGATAAATCAGGACAAGTCGTTAGGAACAAGGCTTGATTAGTTGCTCAATGATATAATCAAGAAGAAGGCATAGATTTTGATGAAACATATGCTCCTGTTGCTAGACTAGAATCAATTAGGATCTTATCTTTTGCATGTTTTATGAACTTTATTCCAAATGGATGTTAAAAGTGCTTTTCTTAATGGTTTTATTAAGGAAGATGTTTATGTTAAGAAACCATCCGGTTTCGAACATGAACAATTCCCAAACCACATTTTTAAATTGAAAAAGGCTTTATATGGTCTTAAACAAGCACCTCGTGTTTGGTATGATCAGTTAAAGACTTTTCTATTAGAAACTGGTTTTGAAATAGGTAAAGTAGATACTACCTTGTTTATTAGGAAAATAGAGACCGATATCCTAATCATACAAATATATGTAGATGACATACTTTATGGATCTACAAATAGTAATCTCTGTCAAGAGTCTGCTAATACCATAAAAAATGAGTTTGAGATGAGTCACATGGATGAACTCAATTATTTCCTTGGACTACAAATAAAGCAGTCACATAATGGCATATTTATTAATCAAGAAAAATATGCTAAGGAATTACTCAAACGGTTTGGCATGAATAACACTAGTCGTAAGACCACACCTATGGCTACTACTACTACACTTGACAAAGATGAATTAGGTAAGAGTGTCGACCAAAAACTCTATTGAGGGATGATTGACTCACTCTTATATATAACTGCTAGTAGACCAGACATTATGTTTAGTGTATGTTTGTGTGCTAGATATCAGTCAAGTCCTAAAGAGTCTCACTTAAAAGCTGTGAAACGCATTTTAAGATACATTAAAGGCACATCTGAGTATGGTTTATTCTATCCACAGACCGATAATTTTCAACTTTTGTCGTATAGTATGTGGATTTTGCTGGTAGTAAAACTGACAGTAAAAGTACTAGCGGTACTTGTCACTTTTTGGGACATTCACTAGTATCTTGGTACAGTAAAAAGCAAAATTCAGTAGCCCTATCTACTACAGAAGCTGAATAGATTACTGCAAGTTTGGCTTGTGCCCAAATTTTGTGGATGAAACAAACCTATTAGATTATGGTATTTCATTTTCAAAACCCGCTATAATGTGTGATAATACCAGTGCTATTAATTTATCTAAAAATCCGATTCAATACTCACATACGAAACACATTGATATTAGACATTATTTTCTACGTGATCATGTTTTAAAGGGAGATATATCTTTGAATTTTATTTCTACTGATAAACAAGTAGCAGATATTTTTACCAAACCACTTAAGGAAGACACATTTATCAACTTTAGAAGAGAACTAGGAATCTGCTGTTTTCTTGATATTTCTTGAATTTTTAACTTGTGTAAGGCGACTTAAAAATATTTTCCAGTCAACTGACCAAGTATTTTTCGTTGTTTATTTCACTGAATTTTATTCTCTAGCCAGTCGACTGTGTACAGTACTAAGTCGACTGACAGACATATTACTCGATGTTTATGTTTGGTTCTCATTGCTCTCGACTCAGTCGACTGATCTTTAAACCCAGTCGACTGTCGCGACATCAGTTTGTCTTTCTAATTCGAAACAACACATTTTTTGGAGGAAATTTTTTGTTCTTTTTACCCTTTGGCTGATCCCAACCTTTGATTCACTTCTGATTCGATCTCAGCCCTCAAACCATTAGTAAAACCCTAGCTTTTACCCCCTCTTCTTTCACTTTCCTATTTTTCTTTACTTTCTCTCTCAAGAAGAAGACGACCAGTCGGCTACCCTTCCTGTGCTTCGCAATTTTAGTGATTTGAAGCTCCAAAATTGAAGCTTTCATCCAGATTTTGAGTGCATTTCCCTTTTGTGAAGTCTTTTTGAAGCTTTGTGCTTCTCTCTCTCCATTGTTGGGTCAAAATTCTTGATCTTTCTCTCCATTCTAAGTTTTCTAGAGTCTGGTATCATGCCTTCAAAGAGAGCTCGCAGTTCCCATGTAGAAGAAGGTTCATCTTCACAAAATTACCTTCAATATCTTAGGATTCCCAACCTAGTTGAGAAATTCTTTCTCATATGTCAAATTGCTATCTTTCCGGGGAGATTTGCCAATTTTCCTGATTTTGATAGGTTCCCTTTAGCCCTATTGTTTGAACAATGTGGGTTATTTGACTTGCTTTCCCTTACTAATCAACCTTATTACTATCCACAACTTATATATTTGTTTTATACAAATATGAAAGTTGCCACTTCCGAGGATGGTAACGAAATATTTTTTACTACTACAGTAAAAAATATTCGTATGAGGTTAACTCCTGAAAAATTGGGAATTATTTTGGGTATCCCATATGAAGGGTTAGATTTAGGGGAGATTGAAATGAATGACGACTCTATTTTTTCAAAAATCTACTTGCCAAATTGCGGTCCCCCAACGACTAACCAATCAATTACATCACTTGCTAAGCTAGTTGCAAGAATTTTGTTGTATAACATTATCCCTAAAATGGGGAGTTACGATCAATTTTTCCAAGAGTCGCAACAAGCTGTCTATGCGATTTTTGGCAATATCCAAATAAATTGGAGTCGAGTCATTTTCAGTCGTCTTCATAAGACTCACACTTCTTTCCTTCCTTTTGGTGCAATACTTACTCATGTTTTCAACTTCTATGAAGTTGATCTTACTTCTGAGTCTAGTATTGTCACTCATTATGAGTCTTTTGATCGTGCGAGTTTAGAAAATTCTTCACTCTCCTCCTAGGTCTCCTCGAAGGAATGTCCCTCCTATTCCTTTAGCCACTTCAGGTCGTAAGTCCTCTGCATCTAGTTCGTCTCGTCCTAGAGCTGTTTTTACCGATCCTGAGAGTCTTTATCATTCTGTCAACTATCTCATGGATCGTCAGGATACCCTTGAGGCCAGTCTTGCTAACTTAACCCACTTGTTCACCCACCAATTTTCACCTCCTCCTCCTGCCTCCTAAGGTGCTGCTGACGAAGACGAAGACTGACTTGATGTATTTTCTATTTTTTTTCTTGTAATTTTTTGTTATTTTTTATGTATTTCACTTTTATGCAGTATTTGAAACCATGTATTTCAATTTTCTTTGTATAAATTTGTTATGGTTTTGCAATGTGTTTGTTCTTTATGCAATGCTTTCAATTATATTATTATTTCTTTCCTCCTTTTTTGTTGATGACAAATGGGGAGAAAAGGATGTGTTTATTTTGTGCATATTTCTAACGTGTGCATGTTGTACATTAGTTAAGGGGAGCATTTTTTATTAGTTAGGGGGCATTTTTTAATTATTATTATTGTAAGCTATTGTGTTGTCATCATCAAAAGGGGGAGAATGTTGATTCTTGGTTTTGATGACTACAACACAATGCAAAGTTGTGCTACCACCTATATATATTGCAGGATGTATCAAAGACAATACCATGGTGAAATACACAAAGGCAAAGTTGATCCAATGAAGCTTTCAAGAGAATCGATCAAACTACAAAGATCTAAGTTCAAGTCACATTTGATCAAGCAAGCTTCAAGACATAAAGACAATGGCTCAAGCTCAAGTCAAAGACTCAAGTTCAAGACAAGACTCAAGTACTTCAAATATTTTGAATAAAGTATCTTGTAACAATTGTAATTTCATATTCCTTGAGTCTTAGAAACTTGTAATAGCCTTGTCACACACACACTCACACATATCTTTTAATAATTGAGTGTTTTACAAAGTTAAAAGGTCGAAACAAGCTTGAAGAAGTTCAGCTGTTGAGTACCAGTCGACCATTCTTTGGAACCAGTCGACTGTCTTTGTAACGCCTCGAATTCCAAATAAGACCGAATTCGAGATTTCACAGGACTTACACTTCACTTCGTACAATTTTATAAGGAAATTAAAACTTTTCAACATACATCAGAGTTCTTTACATTTTGTTTACACAGCGGAAGAATAAAAGAGATACAACATCGAAATGAAATACAACTTATACAACTTTATCAATGTAAGTCATCAACTGCATCATAACATCTTTATTTCTTCATAAAAAGTCCATTACCTGCATATTAAGTTGCGAGCACATCGGTCACTTACAACTGACGAAAATATTATACTCGGCCATCCTCTCTATGCTGTACATATAACGATTTCATAGTTTAACAAAACACAATTTGAATAAACGAATAAAGTGTCAAAAGTGATTATTCTAAACAGGTAAGTGTATGGGATGCCTTAATGCTTAATGCACACATTTTATACTAGGATGACACTAATGCATACTTCTTCGGATTCTATGCATCCCATACTACATAGATCCGAGGGCAAGCACCTACGTACTCCACAATTAAGGGTTCGATCCCCCGCCATGAAAACGATCCAGTAATAAGACAAGGTTTAGATCATTCCACGAATATGGATCCCAGCCTCGGAGTCCACCACTGACTGTTATAACAGATCCCTCATTGTGCGAATCATCCCGCAAGTACCCCTCTAGCCCTGGTATACATATATACATTGGAGTATGGCAAACTATCTGCCCGACAACTCATGATCCCAGAGTCCACCGCTGATCAATCATCATAATCCCGGATTTAAAAATAAAAGCCCGTCTCCCATGGAGCAACCACAATCCCGAAATCCACCGATGACTGGGTCTATAGTCTCGGAATCCACCGCCGACTATATAGAGTGCCCCACTTATGTTTGCCCAGGTTTACTACATTTTCACTTATGTGCCTAATTCTTAAGTTCAAGACATGAATAAATTTCCATACCTAGAATTAGTTTTACCTCCTACCGGACTTAATCAACAAAATACGAGATAGCTCCATGGCCATATCTCAAAATATATCTCAACTCTTTTCAATTCAATAGTGTCGGTACCCGAGGTCTCACTAACTCTAAAACACAACTTTTTCATGTACAAGAATCCATGGGTACACATACCCTTCAATAAACATGTCTTAACTTAGATATTTTTATTTTGAACTTATTCACAAAAGATCAATATCTTATCCACAAAGCAATCTTTTTCTTAGTCTTGTCACTATTCATGATCTATTTATCCATTCAATATCTTTATAAGCAAAAATAATTTCTTTCAAGAACAGAATTTCATCACATGAAATTTTATAACAAATCCAAGCTATTACAACGTCTCAATTCACTTTAGAATATTTCTTAAACAAAATCAAAGTATAATTTCCTTAAAAAAAATCACTTCACAAATTAATACTTTGCTTTTCTTCACTACAAAGTTCTATTCACAAAATTTCATTTCTTTTTTTTATACTTCAAAATATACAAAAAAACTTTATAGAATTTCTTAATATGGGTTTTGAACCCATGACCCCCGGTCACACACAGCCAACGCCTAAACCCACACCCACTAGCCAATTAGTCCATTGGACTCTGGCGTCAAGTTCCTATGCCGAAATCTTCATAAATCGACTCTCAGTTTTGGAAATCAATTAAAAGAAACAAAAGTAAATGTGACTATCAAGTTTCGAACCCAAGATCTCTTACAAACAGTGCCTTGTGATGCACTAGCTAACCAGTAAGTCCAAGTGTATTTTCTGTTTAGGAATTGTATTAATATTCTTTTGTTCATATTGTTCAGAAAGTGATTCTTTTTCATAAAACTAGTTTATCCAAAGATCCAATCTTTTTAGAATTTTGTAATAAACTTTCTCTTGACTGAGATGAATTTTAAAAACAATAAACAACAATTTTAAATTCATTAAAACCCTATTTCTATTTTCTTAGACAATTCCTCTTCTCATTTTACACATAGGCTTGTATTTCTCAAAACTTAAATTTAATAAAATAGTCTTCATGAAAACTAGTTTATGTTCCTACTTATACAAATTAAAAATTTATAGCATACCAACATGTCTCTCAATCATGAGAATTTCACAAAAATCTCTTTCATGAAAAATTATTATTTTCAAAAAAAATAATGGCAAAATATACATATGTCAGCACTAACTAAATTTTGTTTAGCTTTCTCTTCTTCTTCCTTAATCATTAGATTCTAAGGCATGAGTTGAATACGACATTCTTCAACAAATTTCCATATACTCAACATGTACAAAAATTGCAAACATACTAACATGATTCATAGTATAAAAATTTCTTCTTTTTAATTAGCATGGTGTCTATTTTTACTTAATCACAACAAGACTATTCTCATTCATAGCATATTACACTAGCATGAATTTTATTTACAAATTTCACATTAACATTAACTTATACTACTCATTTATAGATTTTAGCATGCATATTCTACAACTAGAAAGTAAGGAAAATTACCCACCTCTAATGAAGATTGAAATCAATGAGAAAGTTGGAACAACTCCTAGCTCCTAGCAAGTCCTTCTCCTCCTAGCAAGAACTCCTTCAAGCAAGAACACTCTACTCTCTTTCTTTTTCTTTCTCTTATTTGTTAAGCTTTGGTGTGACAAAAGAAGGAAAAATGGGGGTGTATTTATAGGATAATGGGAGAGTTTAATTTGCATAAATCTCCACCTAATAAATTGCTATTTTAATTCTTCCAACCCTTCACAATCCTAACTCCTAAAACTCCAAACCTTTCATGCTCTCAACCTTTCAAAAACCCAACTCTCCACCTCATAAAGTTCAAACCGGCCTCCTCCTTGTAGCTCTTCATTTTCACGTGCACGCGGTGTGCACTAGTGCACACACATGCACAAAAATTAATACAATTCCTATAGTTTAAAAATGTGTATTAAAAGTTGTAACATGTCATGTAGTAGTCCATGGACAACTTAAAAATATGATTTTATTAATGGGCTTGTCTCATCGGCTTTCATTTTAATTAACTAACTCAATTATCCTAGTGGGCTCTCCTTTTAATTAATGGGCTAGATTTTAATTTTGGGTCCATGGGTTAAATAAAAAGGCTAAATAAGACTATGCATGCTAAAATAGTAAATAAGAGTAAGAAAAATGAAGATGGGAAAATTAACACGTGCATCATACGTGCAAAATTGAAAAATGCATTTTAATCAAAATAGGGGAAAATAAATTTTCATTTTATAAAACAAGTTCGATCACGTAAAATAAATAATCAATACACATAGAAATATCACACTTAGTGATGGAAAAATATGTAATTGATACGTGTATCGAAAACACATAAAAAGCACGTAAAATACAGAGATTAAAATATTATATTTTAGTTAACTCAAATAGGATAAAATCAATACAGAAAATGCATAAATAGTCGGTAATCAAAATACACAGTGAAAATACGTTACAAAATACACGTGCGTAACACACGAGGGCAAAATTGTCATTTCCAATTTTGCAGGGTGTTACAGTCTTAGTACGAAATTGTCTGAACTCATACAAGCTCTGACCAGTCGACTCATTATGGCAACCCAATCAACTGTTCAAGTCATTTCGACAGTATTCTGAATTTAAAAACTTGTTTTTCAAATTCAAATGATTTTTTATCTGTTTTAATACAATTTTGAGAACTATTTTACAACGTCCCTTTGATTCCTCTCTATAAATTGAGTATAGGAATCACCATGAAAAGGTTCCAAGCATTTCTCTTGAGTTTCAAGTTTTTTTGTTTTTTAGAAGAACAAGCTTTTTAAAAGGCATACATATTCTCTAAGTCTTGGTTCTCTAAAAATCAGTCTAGTATAACATCAAATTCGTTTTAGACTGATTTTAGAAGTTAACCTAATAGACACCATACAAAATCACAAATCACAAATAAGGCTATAGGTTATTGTAACTCTTTTTGTTGTTGTTTTCACTCTCGGGTTGTGAGAGTGGTCCTCTCGGTTGGAGAGTAGGGCTCTTGGTTGTAGAGTCGGTTTTTCACTCTAGGGTGTAGAGTGGGTTTGCTTTCTCTATTGGTGAGAGAGGTCTACGGGTTTGACATAGTTGTTGTCAAATGTCGTAGGGTATTCTTGTACTTTTCAAGAATAGTGAAAAATCTCAAGTGGGTTGCTTGGGGACTGGATGTAGGTCGGGAGGACCGAACCAGGATACATCGCTGTGTACTCTGTGGTTGACTCTCTCTATGGTTTTATTTTCTTCACTTGCAATCTCAATTTTGTTAAGTTTTAGTTCTAAAACTTGTCTGGAAAGTCGACTGGTCAGACTCGTAACTCTCAGTAAAATTCTCTTCTAATCTGACGCTTCAGTCGACTGGATATCTCTTTTCAGTCAACTTAACAGAACGAAAAGTTCAATTTCTTAATTAATTTTTATACAACACTATTCAACCCCCCTCCCCTAGTGTTATTTGCCTTGCCCACAGGATCCAACAATTAATACCGTTAATGTGCTATTACTTGTTATGTCAATATGAAATCATGCTAATGCCTAGACGTAATTGTATGCTCAATTCTAATCATAAAAGCTAAATATTTGCAAAGAAAACCCGTTAAAACCAACTCAATATGTTCTGGACTGCCGTCTGCTCCAAGTTTGAGTGAGAATTTGACATAGTTACTGATGTTATTATCTAAAACTTATTAAACAGAATTGTAACACATTGTGTCTAGTTTCTAGAACATCTGACAGATCCGATCTGACTTGTAGATTGTAAAATATTCAAGTTTTTCCACTATACTGTCGTAGTTTTAGATTACTGCTTTATAGTTGACATACCATGTTTCAATTGATCAAAACAGTAGGTTAATATAAGAATTAAAATCCGAAATTTACAAGAATGTCAGTAAACAATGTCAAGAACTCAATAATAATTTTTGTAAGAATTTTAGTTAAGTTTTTAATTGAATTTTTCATATTATAACTTGATGTTGAGCTGCTGCCAGAACAGCAGACTCATAAAGAACCAACTGGTAGACATAGTTATTGTTATCGAAATGTATTGTATGAATATGCGTTTGAACTTGCAGAAAGTCTAATTTCTAGAATCTCTGACGGATTCTAATTTTCTTTCCTGTAGCAATGGGAAAGTTAGTTTTTGTACAGCAAGGTACTTCTGTCCAGAATTGTGTTTTCATGCTTTTAAATATAAATTTGTTAGATTTTGCATCCATGAATTACATTGCATACCGACCTTTGCACAACCATTGATACCTCATTGTTACTGTTCCTTGACACCATTCCATCGACTGCATGTGCATGATTCATTGTAATAAAATAATGACAAGCCGTGGTTAAAAGGAAACGACTTAGTAGTGGGCAGTAATGGGCACTATAGGAGACTGTACTCGAAGGGGGGCTATGTTTCCTGTACTGATTACTGTTACTGTTACCGTTACTGTTTACTGTTTACCGATGGTGCGGATTACTGACTGCAGTATCCCAAACTATCAGGTACTATACCGTTACCGATTACTATCACTGATTATTGTTTACCGTTACTACTGCCGTGTACATGAACCTATAGGATTCACCACTATAGTCGAAATGCTCACTTGATTGTATGCACCCGAACCTGTGGTATGGGACACAAGATTGCGTGCATTAGATAGGTTAATAAAAGACTAATCGACATAAGAATAACATCGAGCATTGACACTACATTTCTACTACTGTTCATTGGTACCTGCCATTGTGATATTGACCGTTGCTTATCAATAAATTCATGGTTTTACTTGCATTTTATTGTCCTGATTTGTATCGTACATATCACATCGTTCTAGTTCATTGTTATTGCATTATCATGTTTATTGTTTCACTACTTTCACTACTTGCTGTCCGAGCTTGCTCTAACAGACATGCCCCCCCCCAAACCCTAGATGTCGAGATTGCAGGTGTCACAGAAGACTTAGCGGAAAGACTTGGAGAACAGACGTTCTAGAGCATGAAGTCGAATAATTAGCCTTCAATAAATGTTTCATTAAAGTTATTTTACTTTTCAGTACTGTTGTTATCGTTCATAGTACCGGGCTTTGGTGACCGAAAGTTATTTTATTTCCAGATGTTGGTTATGTATGAGACAAGTCATGGATTGTTCATGTTATGTAATTATCTTATTGCATGCGTGGTTGTTATTACATTTCATATTGTTGAGTTAAACTGTTACAACGTATGGGTGATGTGTACATCATCTACTGGGCCTTGGTCACGTGGCCGTATTTTTGTATTTTGGGAAGCGGGGCTGTGACACTAGCTGATAAGCATAACTCTTCAGTAGACACCACATTGGCTTCCTTTGGTTTTTATTGCTTCCTCTTCATATAGGCCTTACAACTGTGCATCATGTGCCCCTCTTATGATAATACCAACACTCAGGTCCATATCTCACATCGTTGTCATCAGACCCACTCTCAGATAAACTACTCTTATCTTTTCTTCTTCAACTGCTCTTAGATATCGCACATCTCTTCTCAACTGAAAATGCGGAATCTCTAAAGATGACGATGAAAATCCTCCATTTCTCACCATTTTCAGCTCCTCGTTTAGAATGCTACTCACTACATCATGTAGAGTCGTCGAACCTGTCATAGTGCCTGTAATAGTCTATTCCATCGTATCATAACTATCGAGTAAAGTAGATAGAAATAAAAATGATTGTCCCCTTTATGAAAACTTCAATCTTGCAGCTTCCATCTGGTTGTAAACCATACAGTAATTGTTCACATATTCTACTACTGAACCCCATTCCCTCAACTTCATATTAACCAATTTCTTCAAGTGAAGAATTTGATTAGATGCCAACGGTTTCTCATACATATCTGTGAGAATCTTCATAACCTCCTTTGTGGTATTTGCCTTTGAGAAATGAAATAACGTCTTCCTACTCAGTCCCAACTGATCTGCCCTAGCGCCTTCTAATCCAAACGATTTCAATCCGCCAAGATCTTCACATCCTTATCTATACCTTCCGGCTTCTCATCGATTAACGGATCATCTAGATCTTTCTAAAGAAAATATGCTATCATCTGAATCTTTCACGTCGCGAAGTCACTCTCATCGAACTTCTCGATCTTCGACATGCTATCGGTAATTCCGAACCTAGTGCTCTGATACCACTTGTTGTAGAATCTGCCACAACTCGCAACGCTAATAGCAAAACTCACATACCACAAGCAATAGAAACTTCTCAAGAACTAGATGAATCAAGAACAAGTCACTGCAATAATCGCAAGATCTCACAAGAATACAATAATATGCAGAGATAAACAATACTTCTTATTCCCCAAGAAATATAAAGATTACAAAGAGATTACAACTCACAATCTTTCTCTCTCACATTTGAAATACTCGGTACATACCCCTCTTGAAGTTGAACAATGATAACGGCTCACTCTTGATATAAGTTGCTTAGCCCTAGAGTTCACTGCTATATTTATAGCCCACAAGCAAACTCTAAAAGATAAACACAAATGCATATTTTGGGACCTTAAACCCGAAAGCCCAAATAACAGCCCGCGTCGCAGTCGGTTGACCATACCAAGTTGCGATCGACTGCACGTGGTCTGCCAACACCTGAATCACTAGGTGGTCGACTGCACGGTCGACCGTCCTCTTCTTTGTTGTAACCCTGTGCACCGGCACTACCAAGCGGTCGGGTGCGTGGTCGACCGCAACCCTTCAGCTACCTTCTTCTATGTTGTCTTCATATTCTCTTCTTCCTCTTCAACTCCAAACTCCGTGCCTACATGTATTTAAGGCCACAATTCTAATATAGTCTTCGTACAATAACCGTCCGATATATTCTTAAGAGAAAGTCACACGATATGAGTCGTACGATCTAACTTAGAGTAGAAGATGGGCTCAAATAGATCATCCAGACCCGACTCATTGTTGCCTTCCGCCGTTGGGGGTAGTTAACTATCAAATCAGATGACTCCTACTGCTGTTGCTGATGTTGTTGTTGCTTTTTCTCACAATGACGCTTCGATCTCTTCTCGCTTCAGCATCTTCTTTTCATAGAACCCAAGTATGTAAGACATACACTCAACATTCTTTAGTTCCCCTCACAGCTAATCGGTGAGCCAACTGCCTCCTCCAATCGTCAACTTCTGGTCTTTTACCAAAATTTTGGACTACCTATCTACCGATGGCAGTTGCTAATCAGTTAATCTTGGAAGTAGTTCGGTCAGTCTAATATAGCAACCTCGTCTAATGTTTTGTACAGCACTTTGGTTAAGTATGTACATAGATAGAAGGCTTTGCCTGTATGTTGTATTTAGGCTTCTAGCCATTATCAATATCAAGAAAAAAGAAAGAAAAAAAGTGGACTAACAGGATTTTGTTTCCTTACCCACGAACCATTCCAACACCCTCGGAATTGCAGGACCTGCAGATTGTTTGTTAAATGTAAGTCAAGAATGCTTCATGTATCAGCATAGGTAGGAGTCACATATACCTACCAAATTTCTAGTCTGAGATTTGGCATGCTCAAATACTAAAATAAATGCAACCACAAAATCAAGTTTTATTATGCCTTTGCGTAAATCTCTAATCTCTAATATTATAATGGGAGAAGACCTTAGTGTCATTTGTCATTTTGTCATTCTACCAACATGTGCAACGCACGTGCATAATTAATATAAAAGAGGCTTCCGGTTCAAATCCTCCCTATATCAGTTTTTATTTTTATTTTTAAAATTTTTTAAACTATTAAAACGTGTATCGCACGTGTAAATTACTAGTTAACTTTAACCAGAATAATAACAGTAACTTTCTCAATCGAAGTAGTTCTCTGAAACTATTTCTGTACAAACTACAAGACTAATTATTTCAGAAGAAAAAAAAAGGATAGTTCAGAAATTTTCCGAAGTTGTCTAACAACAAAAAAATAAATTAAATTAAATTAAAATTTCCGAAATTTACTGAAACAAAATGCAACACATGTTCAACAAAATTTCCTATCATTTCTTGCTGATGTTGAATGACTGTACATGATTCGTCTAAAAGTGCAGACTCTTGTAGGTGAAAAGCGAAGATTTTTTTTTTCCTCTTTTTTTTGAAGGCTTCAACTTCCGAATCACCTAACAGTCTTACCTGAATTTCAGTAGTTGGCGATTATATATACCTCTCTTTCAAATTCAACCCCCATTCTTTCTAATCATCAACCTTATCATGGACTCAACCACTGTCATCAATGAGAACCTTGTTCCTAAAGAGAAGATGAGCTTCCTAAGAACTCTCTTCTCTTGTTTTAGAAGGAAGATTATACCGACAAGTAAGTAACTAAAATATCTCTCTTACTAAATACTTTCGGGAACAAAGATTCAGATCAAAGCTTAGACACTAGAAAGCTTTTTCTGTTTTCGTTGTTGTTTTGTTGGTTCTGCGTTATGTCGTTTGTACTATTATTTTTTAAAACCTATTACTTAACTATGGGATAATTAATTTATAGAATGTCGGTCTTACGCTTATTTTGCAGAGATTCAAGATCGGGGGTTAAGGTCTGAAGCAGAGGAGAAAGTATATTCATGGTTGTATACATTGGCCCAAGCTGACAAGGACTTAACTTTTGAGTATGTAAGGTCTACTGAGAGAGGTATATCCGTCCCTCCAGTTTCATGTTGATTTATTGCATATTTTGATACATTGCATGTTTTCGATATTTATATTATAATTTTTGTTCACTGATTTGGAATATCGATATTTTGTTATTACACAAATTCTCCAAGAAAAGGAAACAAAAGGAAAGGAGAGTCGAGGAACTGCCATCCTCTCCTTTCATTGCATGAAAAAACTGAAAGAGAAATATCACAATAGGAGGCTTCACTTTATATTCTCTGTCCATGTCACTGAACCGAACAAATTACAAGATACCTAATCTGTAACTAAGAAACAGATTGCATTTTTTTTATTTGTTATTATTGTTATTTTATTTTTTTTTGTTAAGAAATGAATTATAGATTATGTGAACGCAACGAAGGGAAATTAAGAAATTTGTTCCTTCATTTGTTAACTGAAACAGTATGGGCAGATAGAACAATCACAAGTTACTTTCAAACTAGTAGCTTATACTTGTAGGCTCAAACAGTCGGGAAGAAATGCAAAAACATAATTGATTAGAAGGAAACAGACACGTTGAAACACAATATACCAACGTTTGAGGAATATTTTTAAAAACATAAGAACCAAAAAGCATCATGCCAAATACATATACATGTGGTCGAACATAACACAACTTTCACATATAAGTGATATGGGTCAGAAATAGCATGGCCCATCCTGGACCACTGGATCTCCTCAGAGATGCGCACACCATCTGATCCTTCTGATCTGCCACGTCAGCACCGGAAAACCGCCCGGAGCTCTGCCACGTCAGCCCGGAAACCGCTCCGGCGTCTGCCACGTCAGCCCTATACCGCCCGGCTTTTCCACCGCTTCAGCCATTCGGGTAACCGGGTCCAGCCCAGCCCCAAACGGGTCTGGACCTGATTGGCTTCCTCTATAAATACCAGACCCTCCCCCCCTGTTTACAGATAATCAATCTTTCTTCCACAAAACCCTAGTTACTGTTGCTCTATCTTAAGTGACTGACTAGATCGTCGGAGGGTCTGCCACCGGAACCAACCCCGGTGTTTACAGACCATCTGCAGGTACACAAGACATCGGATCCGAGCCCAGCATCCACCTCACCCCAGCCTGTCTCCGGTACCGCTCAGCCAGCTGAGGGTCGTCTGATCAGTAGCTTCCTCCTTCAAATACAAATCGAGTAAGAACTCACACCTGGTGCATCCACACGCCTCCCAGAAACAAACCGCATCAGGTTGGCGCCGTCTGTGGGAAAGCTACTTCAGAAGCCGACCCGAGCACGACCACCCCGGCACCTCAGCAGCCGAGCTCTCATGGCTCCCAAGGCCAAGAATGCTGCTACCTCTGCACCCCAGCGGGACTTGCCCCCGCCGTTTGCCCCCGTCGAGCCACGCACATCTAGGCAAGGGGCTCCCCGCCAGGACCCCAGAAGAGCGCCACCCGTCCAGCCCAGCAAGACCTACGGGGGGTGATCATCAACCGACAGGTTAGTCGCAGCAGGGGAAGGGCCGCTTCTAACTCGGTCCCGAACCACCCACTACCACCGCCCGAAGGACGGAGGCCAGCGCTCAGCCGCGTCGGAAGGCAACCTCCGGTCCAACCGGCGCGGGTCAAGGGAGCCCCAGTCACCCACCAGGAGTTCCAGGACTTCCGAAAGGAGATTCTTGGGGCTCTCCGACGGGCCCCCAGGGAGAAAGTCCGCCATTCCCAAACCAGGTCGGACGCCGAGGCAAGCGTGTCCCGCCCATCAACAGTCCCGCCAGAGGACGATGGCGAACTCCTAAGGTGCCTCCAAGAAATGGAGGATCGCCTCGATCACATAGGCGACGGCGGCCACGCAGCGGCTCAGGGGTACAGGCCTGTCCGACCTCCTTTCTCCGCCCTCATCCTCCAAGCGGAAATACCACGGAATTTCCGGCCTCTTCAGTTCGAGACCTACGACGGCGAGGGGGATCCTGCTGATCACATGGAGGGTTTCAAAACCCTGATGATGATTCACAGCGCTTCGGATCCCCTGCTGTGCCGAGCCTTCCCTGCCACACTCCGAGGTCCGGCTCGTGAATGGTTCTCTAAACTGACCCCCGGCTCCATTTATTCCTTCGATCAACTAGAGGGTAATTTCCTTGCCCACTTTGTCACCAGCCGGATGGCCGAGAGGACGAGTGCCTCTTTACTCGGGCTCAGACAGATGGAGGGGGAATCACTCAGAGTGTTCGTCCGAAGGTTCACCGCAGAGGCGAGGTCAGTTTCCTCCCTAGATCCGGGCGTAGCCTCCGCGGCATTTCGGCACAATATCCGTCACGGACAGCTGAAGGCCTCTCTGGCAAAGAAACCCCCCATCGACTTTCCCGACCTCCTCAACAGGGTCGAGAAACACATTAGGGCGGAAGAGGCCCTGAACCCCGAAGATCCCAGGGAGGCCACCGGGAAGGGAAAGCGGAAGGCCGAAGAAGTCGAGCCATCTAAGAAGGCTCCAAGGGACGCGGGTGCCACGAAGAAAGTCACGCCGGTCCCTCGCTTCGAAAGGTATACCCCGCTAACCCAAAATGTGTCCTCCATTCTCTTGGCAATCGAGGACAGGGACCTCGTCCAGTACCCTCCTCGTTCGTCGAACAATACCAGTAAGAAGAGGGATCAGCGGTTCTACTGCCGCTTCCACCGGGACAACGGGCACGACACGGATCACTGCCGCGCCCTGAAAGACGAGATCGAGGTCCTCATTCAACGAGGGTACCTTCGGGAGTACAAGCGAGATGAAGCTCGAGGGCAGAGGGACACGAGGAACAGGAGAACCCCACCTCCTCCTCGAGCTCCCCTGCAGCTCCTCGAGCGGGAGCATGAGCTCGATGAGCCTGACGGCCAAGCCATATTACACTGCGTCCACGGGGGACCCATGGGAGGAGATTCCAACACTTCCCGCAAGGCGTTCATCCGGGATGTCAACGCCGTCCAAGGTCCTCTTCCCCCTCAGATTCAACAACTCCCTGTCTCCTTCTCAGGAGAAGACCTGGAGGGGGTGCGCCTCCCGCATTGCGATGCCCTCGTCATCAATCTCAGCATGGCCAATTTCAATGCTCGGCGGATCCTTGTAGATAACGGGAGTTCGGTCAACATCCTGCTCCTCGAAGCTTTCGAGAACCTAAAACTGCCCCGCAGCAAGCTCAAGCCGGCAGGGTACACCTTGCACGGATTTTCTGGAGTCCCGGTGACCATCGAGGGGATCGTCACACTAGACGTCACGGCAGGTTCGGCCCCAAACTGGAGAACCGAGTCCATGGACTTCATGGTTGTCAACGTCAAGGCAGCCTACAATGCAATACTCGGTCATCCGGGCCTCTGCTCTCTCCAGGCTGTCCCCTTGGCCTATCACCAGAAGATGAAGTTCCCTACCAGTAGCGGGGTAGGGGTGGTCCGGGGGAACTAGGAAGCTGCACGCTCATGCTATATGACAGCAATCGGAAGCGGCGTGTTTCCCCTCGATGCCGTGGAGATGCAGCCCCAAAGGACCCAGCCAGAGCCAGAGTCGGCAGACGATCTGGAAAATGTCTCCTTCGAGACAGGGGATCCGTCGAAGCAATTTCGAGTAAATCGCTCCCTCACACCCCACCTTAAGTCCGACCTCATCACCTGCATTCGGCGCAATGTCGACCTCTTCACCTGGAAGCCATCTGACATGCCCGGTATTTCCGAGGATCTCATCATGCACAAACTCAGCGTGATCCCCGGGTCGAAGCCGGTTGTCCAAAAGCGACGGAAGTTCGCTCCGGAGCGACAGCAGGCGGTTAATTCGGAAGTCGACAAGCTCCTGGCCGCGCGCTTCATCCAAGAAGTCAGCTACCCCGAGTGGCTGGCGAACGTCGTCATGGTCAAGAAGGCGAGCGAGAGCTGGAGGATCTGCATAGATTTCACGGACCTCAACAAGGCGTGCCCGAAGGATCCATTCTCCCTCCCCAGAATCGATGCCCTTATCGATGCAACATCGGGTCACGAGCTCCTGTCTTTTATGGATGCGTTTTCAGGCTACAACCAGATCCGCATGTTCCCTCCCGATATCTCCAAGACATCCATCGTTACAGACCAGGGGCTGTACTGTTACAGGGTCATGCCCTTCGGGCTGAAGAACGCGGGCGCCACCTATCAGAGACTCGTCAACCGGGTCTTCAAGGAGCAGATCGGGCACAATATGGAGGTATATGTGGACGACATGCTCGTCAAGAGCCAGCAGGGGGAGGACCACGTAGCCGATCTGGAGGAGGCCTTTGGAGTACTTCGGACCCATAATATGAGACTCAACCCGACCAAATGCGCCTTCGGCGTCTCCGCGGGAAAGTTTCTTGGCTTTATTGTCAGCCAGCGAGGCATCGAGGCGAACCCCGAGAAGATCCAGGCCATCCTAGACATGGCTCCTCCCAGGAACATCAAAGAAGTCCAGCGGCTGACGGGGAGACTGGCGGCCATCGGTCGTTTCCTCTCCAAGTCTGGAGAGAAGTCTCTTCCGTTCTTCAAAGCCCTGCGCGGCACCGGAGGGTTCGAGTGGGGTACCCAACAGCAAGAGGCCTTCGCCCAATTGAAGGAGTACCTCGCAAACCCTCTCCTCCTCAGCAAGCCCGAACCAGGAGAGCCACTCTGGCTCTACCTTTTAGCCTCGGAGAAGGTGCTCAGCGCCGTTCTCGTTCGGGAGGAAGAGGGATCGCAGAAGCCTCTGTACTATGTCAGCAAGGTCCTGCTCGACGCCAAGACCAGATACTCTCGGATGGAGAAAGTAGCGTATGCCCTGGTCATGGCCTCGCGAAAACTCCGCCCATATTTTCTAGCCCATCCGGTCCAGGTACTGACAAACCAACCCCTGAAGGCCATCCTCTACAAGCCGGAGAGCTCGGGTCGACTCGTCAAATGGTCGATCGAGCTCAGCCAGTATGACATTGGCTATCAACCCAGAACAGCCATCAAGGGGCAGGCACTCGCGGAATTCATTACGGAGTGCACCATCTCCGAGCACCCTGCAAGCAAGGAAAGCGACCAGACGTGGGAAGTTTACGTCGATGGTTCCTCCTGCGAGGCGGGCAGCAGAGCTGGCATCATCCTGCGAGGCCCAGACGGTTTTCTTCTACAATACTGTCTCCGCCTCAACTTCCCGGCCCCCAACAACGAAGCCGAGTACGAGGCAATGATCGCCGGGCTCACCCTGGCTCATCAGGCCGGCGCCAGACAGATCAGGGCTTTTAGCGACTCCCAGCTCGTGGTCAACCAGATCACCGGGGAGTACGAGGCCCGTGACGATCGCATGGTCCGGTACCGAGCTGTAGTTCAACGCCTACTAACGTCCTTCGACGAGTTGGCTATTTTGAGGATCCCCCGGGAACAGAATGTCCAGGCTGACGCCCTGTCAAAGCTGGCTTCCTCTTCCTTCGAAGGTCTCGACCGCACGGTTCTGATCGAAGTCATGTTAAAACCAAGCATCGACGTCCCGGAGGTCCTGTGCATTGAAGGCGGAGCTCCCCCCGAAGACTGGACCACTCTTATTAGGCAATTTCTCGTCAAGGGAGAGCTCCCCGAAGACCGAGCCGAAGCAAGAAGGGTCAGGGCCCGAGCGGAAAGATTCACGATAATCGACTCGACACTCTTCAAAAGGTCCTACACTACCTCGGATGGTCGACCTTATCTCCGCTGTCTCACTCCGATGAAGCCAAATATGCTCTCAAGGAATTACACGAGGGGATCGGCAGATGCCACATGGGAAGTCGCTCGCTCGCGCGGAAGGCTTTGAACCACGGGTACTACTGACCCACCATGTTGCAGGACGCTCTGACCCTTGTCAAGAAATGTGGCCCCTGTCAAAGATTCTCGCCCGTCAAAAGGGCCCCGCAAGCAAACCTCCGTTCGATGGCCAGTCCGACCCCCTTTGCCATGTGGGGAATGGATCTGGTAGGCCCCTTTCCAAAGGCAACAGGGCAACGAAAATTTTTTATAGTAGCAATCGACTACTTTACCAAATGGATCGAGGCAGAGCCATTAGCAACGATCACCGAGCAACAGACGCAGCAATTCTTCTAGAAGCACATCATCTGTCGATTCGGGATCCCTCAAGTGCTCGTCACAGATAACGGGACCCAATTCGCCGGCAAGCATTTCCAAAAGTTCTGCGAGGATCTCGGTATCCAGCAGTGCTTCTCCTCGGTATGTCATCCCCAGTCCAATGGGCAGGCAGAGAATGCAAACCGTCAGATCCTCGACGGACTCAAGAAGCGACTCGATAATTTCTCCAAGGGATTGTGGGTCGACGAGCTGCCAAGTGTTCTCTGGGCCCACCGAACGACGAAGAGGATCCCGACGGGGGAGTCGCCCTTCAATCTGACGTACGGTGCAGAGGCCATCATTCCCCTGGAGATAGGGATCCCCTCTCCACGGATCATGGCCTTCGATGAGGCAAGTAACTCCTTACAGCTACGAGCCGACCTGGACCTCGTTGACGAGGTCAGGGAGAAGTCGGCCATCAGAAGGAACATCTACCAGCAAAGGATCAAGAGGTTCTACAATAAGAAGGTGCACCCAACCGACATTAAACTCGGAGATCTTGTCCTCCGAAAGCTGGCGGTGTCCAACCCCGGCCAGAAAAAAAAGTTGGCACCCAACTGGGAGGGCCCTTACAAGGTATCAGAGGTCGTACGACCGGGCACCTATCGCCTGATCGCCGCCGACAGCAAGCCCATCAAGAGGCCCTGGAATGCGGAGCACTTGATCAAGTTCTTAGGAGAATGACTTCCATATAAAATGTAATGATTGTAATCGGCACGTCGTGCCTAGTGTTTTGTAAAGTCCTGTAAACGGCACGTCGTGCCTAGACTTCCTTATAAAGCCCATATATTGTAAACATGCCAGCTTTCTTAAAACAAGCTCATAACTCCAAATCTTATAAACAAATAAAAGACACCTTACAAGCTTAGGATCCGGCGCCCGGATAAAAGCGCGTGCCCAACAGGCTTATCTTGCAAGCCTAGGTCTCGGCGCTCGGATAACAGCGCGAACCCCACAGGCTTACCTTACAAGCTTAGGGTTCGGCGCTCGGATAAAAACGCGAACCCCACAGGCTTACCTTACAAGCTTAGGGTCCGACACCCGGATAAAAGTGCGAGCCCAAGAGGCTTATCTTTACAAGCCCAGGACTCGGCGCTCGGATAAAAACGCGAACCCCACAGGCTTACCTTACAAGCTTAGGGTGCGGCGCCCAGATAAAAGTGCGAGCCCAACAGGCTTATCTTTACAAGCCCAGGACTCGGCGCTCGGATAAAAATGCGAACCCCACAGGCTTACCTTACAAGCTTAGGGTCCGGCGCCCGGATAAAAGTGCGAGCCCAACAGGCTTATCTTTACAAGCCCAGGACTCGGCGCTCGGATAACAACGCGAACCCACCAGGCTTACCTTACAAGCCTAGGACTCGCCACTCGGATAAAAGCGCGAGCCCAACAGGCCTATCTTGCAAGCCTAGGTCTCGGCGCTCGGATAACAGCGCGAACCCCACAGGCTTACCTTACAAGCTTAGGGTTCGGCGCTCAGATAAAAACGCGAACCCCACAGGCTTACCTTAGAAGCTTAGGGTCCGGCGCCCGGATAAAAGAGCGAGCCCAACAGGCTTATCTTACAAGCTTAGGGTTCGACGCCCGGATAAAAGCGCGAGCCCAACAGGCTTATCTTACAAGCCTAGGACTCGACGCTCGGATACAATAGTCTTATCCCGAGAACATGTGCAGGAGCTCGGCGTCGACCCCGAGCAAGACGGGTGCCTTCTCCAAGGCACCGCGACCTTGACGCTCGGCGGCGACCCTCCGCTACGCCTGCAATTGCCTTTCTCACCGGTATGGGGGCTCGGCACCCGTCCCTCGCTCGGTGTGGCCTCCTCGGAGGCCATCGACCGATGTACGAGGCGACATCCGCCAGCCATGCCCGCACCGTCTCTCCCCGAGAACATGTGCAGGAGCTCGGCGTCGACCCCGAGCAAAGCGGGTGACTTCTCCAAGGCACCGCGACCTTGACACTCGGCGGCGACCCTCCGCTACGCCTGCAATTGCCTTTCTCACCGGTATGGGGGCTCGGCATCAGTCCCTCGCTCGGTTTGGCCTCCTCGGAGGCCGTCGACCGATGTACGAGGCGACATCCGCCAGCCACGCCCGCACCGTCTCTCTCCGAGAACATGTGCAGGAGCACGGCGTCTATACCGAGCAAGGTGGGTGCCCTCTCCGAGGGCACCGCGACCTTGACGCTCGATGGCAACCTCCAACGCTCCCGCAACTGGTTCCCTCACCATGTGTTGAAAAGAAATTTTATTAAGGTTTAGAGCGTCCGCTTTCGGCAGACGCCCCGAGCCTCGAGTCGAATTATTGACCACCCTCTCACCCGCGAACAACTCGGGGTTTATGGCTTTTACAAACCTAAACCCCAAACTGTTCGAGGATGGCAGGGGGGCCATCAACCCGCTGCTCTCTCCGTTCCAGAACAGGCACCCCAAGCATTCAAGCTGGTCAGCCGACCCTCCTCTCGCCCAAGAACAACTCGGGGTTTACGGCTTTTTACGTGCCCAAAACCCCAAATTGTTCCCGGACGGCAGAAGAGCCACCAAGCTTCGACTCTCCCGACCCCCCAAACGATCGGTCGGCCCACCGCTCACCAACGAACAACCCGGGGTCTCACGGCCATGACGACCTGAACCCCGAATAGTTCGAGGGTGATCGGTGTGCCTCCGATCCGGGATGCTCAGAAATATTATATTCTCTGGGCACCCTGCCTTTGGCAGGCACCCGAGTCAGATGACTCACTGCATGACAACTGACAAGGGGGAGTGGTGATTATATAACCCACTGAAGCCCTCATTTATTACGCCTGGGAATGCGAAACGGCGGAAGGCAAAACGTCGCCATAAATGTTCCTAGGAACGCGAAATGTCGCAATTAATGACGCAGTCGCGTCAGTTGCGACCCTTCGAAGATTTCACACTGGACACCCTCGACACCCGAGGCAATCAAGGATCCGAGAAACAAATGTTCTTATTGATTACTCATTGCTTACAACTCGACGAACGGCAAGACAAATACAATGAAAAAGAAGGCTCACAACTCACTCGCACTCGGCAAGGAACTCAAATTCAGGGCTCCTATTACGCTCGGTTGGGCCGACCAGGGATGACGCTCCCACCACCGAGCTCCCCGCATCATCCGGCTGGGCCTCAACCAGCGAGAACGGCAGCGACCGCCCCGGGGTGGAGTTGCTCGCCTCTTCAACTAGGCCCGCACCCAATATGAGCTTCAGCCGACGAACCTCTAATTCTTTCTCCACATCGGCCTCACAGAGAAAAGACTCTGAAGCCGAGCGCCCACTAGAGGTGTCCGAGACCGACCAATCTGTCTCGATGACCTACCAGTCCCGGTCGGCAACGATTTTTCTCAAACGAGCCACCTCTAGGCCGAGCTCCCTTGACTTGTTCAGAAAATAATTCTTGGCGGCCTCTCGGTCCCGAGCCAACTTTTGTTGACGAGCCAATGTCTACCAAAAGAAAAACAAACATCACGAAAACGCAAGTGTTGAAGGGTCGGAACAAAAAGTCTATTTCATTTCATCTCAAAATTTTGGTACAAAAAGTTGTGGGGGCCAGTCCGCCGAAGGCATTTACATCAAAAAAGAATAAATACAAAAACATCTAGTCTTGGGGGTCGAGTTGCACCTCTTCATCACCTTGGCCTTCCTCGGCACCATCACCGCCAGGGGTCGGAGGCAAGTCCGGCTTCCATCCGAAGCTGAGGTGGTCGACGTTGCACTCGAGGTAGATGTACTTAAAGTGGGACTTGGCCTGCTCATACGCCTCGTCCTGGGCTGCCACCAAGGTCTCCCCTAAAATCCCTTCCAAATCCGCCACGGCCTTCTTCGCCTTGTCCTTCTCAGCCGCCTCGGCCGCGATCTTCTTCAACAGGTCCTCCCGGTCCTGCTTATGAATCTTAACAAGAGACTCTAACTGAGCCTCGTGAACGGTCACTTGGTCCCGGGCCTCCTTTAGATCATCAGTCGCCTTATTTAGCTCCCGAAGGTACTTCTCCCCCTGCTTCCGCTCGTAGAGAATTTCCTTCTCCAGGCACTTGTGGACGTGCTGGCCGTGGAGCATCGCCTGTTTCAAAGAGATAAAAGTTAGCGATAATTACAAGCCAAGTCAACAAACAGGCCTCGACCAACTTACCGAGAGGTTGGCTTGGGCCCATCGCATATAGGCCTGGTCGGCCATCTGCGCCGCCAGGGCCATTCCATCACGCTCGATGATGGCCTTCGAGACGAACTCCATCGAGACGGGTCCGTCGAGGATAGTGTCCCCCTTCAAGATCGACCAATCGGGAACGAAAGGCATCGTAGCCATCCTCCCAACCATCTCTGCGGCGCCCGGGCGTACAGGGGGAAGCTGTTGCGACGGGGCTTCCATGGTCTTCCCCGAGCCGCCCGCTGCTTCTCGAGCCGAATTCGACGTGCGGGAGGGGTGCCCATGGTGCTTCTTCTGCTTCTTGGCCGGCGATTGCCCCTCGGGCGCTGGAGGAGGCGCCTGTGAGGCCCCTCCGGCCTGCGGAGCTTGGGCGGCCAACTTCTTCCTCTCGGCCTCCAGGCGATCCTGCTCCTCCTTCTTCTTCTTCTCCAGCCTCGTCTTCTCGGCCGCGGCAAGCAAAATCTTCTTGGCTTGCGCCTGTTGTGCCGACATCCCTACAACAAGATAAGAAAAGAAAGGCTAAACGTTAACACGAAGGCAGGAAGATGAACAAATATGGAAAGAAACATACTAGGGTCGGCGGGACTCAGTCCGGCCCTCGCTAAGTGAATCTCGGTCACACGGGGCCATGCAATGCTGTGACCCCCAACTATCGCCTCAACCGCCTCCCACTCCTTGGCAGATAATTCACTCTTCTTCGGGGGCTTGCGCTTCGGCTTTACGAAGTTCCACTGGGTCGGAATCCCCCATGACCCTTCGGTCTTAACAACAAAGTACTTATCCCTCCAATTCTTTATCGAATCCGGGTGGCCGTGCACCACCTTCTTGTACGGCCTCGGCGAGAAGTAGAATGCACCCTCAACATCTCCGAGCGAACCGATTCCGAAGATGGCTCGGAAGTACGAACAGTCTCGGCTTCACCCCCTTCTCTTGGCATTTCAGAATGAAACAGACAAGATGCTTCCAAGAGTTGGGGCCGTACTGCATGGGGCACAGCTCCGCCCAGTTCAAGACCCTCTTTACAAAAGGGTGCAGAGGCAGCCTCAGTCCCGAGATGAAGGCGTCCTCTGGGAACATGCAGTAGCCCGGGGCCAAAACTGTGGTAGGGCGAATACCTGGGCTCGGTAGGAGGAGCTCATACTCCCGTGGAATGTAGTAAGCAGCCCTGATGATGTTGAGATACTCCGGTCTCAGGATGCTCGGGGTGTTATCCGCGCGGATCTTCGTCCGTGTGTTCTCGCCCGGAACGGGAGGGATCGGCTGGTTGTCCTTGATGTCATCAGGATACATACGTATCGACACGGGATTCCGGAAGGTGACCGGGGGAACATCAAGGCCCGTTCTCGGTGCATCCTCGTCAGGCGAAGAGGGACTTTGGGGAATCGTCATGACTCTCTTCTTCCGACGTGGTCGAGGCTTGCGTTCGGGGGACGGCGTCGACAAAGGGGGCAGCGGTGGAAGATCTTCTCCGGCCCCGGTTGTCCTCTCGGGCATGCTCTGACCGGCCTCCTGCTCACCAACATCCTCTTCTCCCTCGCCCTCTGCGTCGACCTGCTCATCTCCACTCCCCTCGTCATCCTCATCAACCTCCTCTTCCTCATCATCACCCGTCTCCTGATCCGTTTCCTCCTCGTCCTCATTCTCGCTATCCCCCACGTCCTCCTCACCACCCTCTTCCATGGGCTCCTTTCCCGGCCTCCTCGACCTCAACGGTTGCACCACAAAGACTACGTCGTCACCACCGTCTGAGCCGGGGTCGGAAAGAACCTCCTCTTTCACCTTGTACTTACCCAGGGACGAGGACGTTTCTATCTCCGACTCCTGCCCAGAGCGACCGGACGAGCTAGCCTCGGATCCAGACTGAGTTCGCGACATGACTAAAAGAAAATTACTAACCTGATGCGTGGAAGGTTACTTTCACGAGAAAATCCGCCGATAGCGATTAAAACTCTTGCTCTTGTTGAAAATTGAAAAGTGGGTAATGAAATCGTAAATAAAAGAAATGAGAGGGGGGTAGGGGTTTTTAAAGAAGAAAACAACTCCTCGATTTTTGCAAATGAGGATCTAATCGTTGGATCTTATCTGACAAGATCTAACGGCCACCAAGATCTAAACAAGCGTCAATCTTTGCGCCATGACGTCAGCAAAAAAGTGTGAAATTACCCCACTACCCCTTCCTATTTTCTAGACAGGAAAAATTTCACCAAGTCAGAGGACTCGGATAGACGCGCGAGCCAATTCCCCTTCTCTTGATTACAGAGGGGTCGACGCTCGGATCACTGCGCGAGCCAATTCCCCTTCTCTTCATTACAGAAGGGTCGACGCTCGGATGGAAGCTCGAGCCAGACCACTTCTCCTTTCTCAGTGGGGGCTCGACGCTCGGATGGAAGCTCGAGCCAGGCCACTTCTCCTTTCTCAGTGGGGGCTCGACGCTCGGATCGAAGCTCGAGCCAGGTCACCTTCACTTTATCAGTTTGCGCTCGGAGCTCGGATCACTGCGCGAACAAATTTCCCTTCTCTTCATTACAGAAGGGTCGACGCTCGGATGGAAGCTCGAGCCAGCCCACTTCTCCTTTCTTAGTGGGGGCTCGACGCTCGGATGGAAGCTCGAGCCAGGCCACTTCTCCTTTCTCGGTGGGGGCTCGACGCTCGGATCGAAGCTCGAGCCAGGTCACCTTCTCTTTATCAGTTTGCGCTCGGACTCGGATCACTGCGCGAACAAATTCCCCTTCTCTTCATTACAGAAGGATCGACGCTCGGATGCAAGCTCGAGCCAGCCCACTTCTCCTTTCTCAGTGGGGGCTCGACGCTCGGATGGAAACTCGAGCCAGGCCACTTCTCCTTTCTCAGTGAGGGCTCGATGCTCGGATCGAAGCTCGAGCCAGGCCACCTTCTCCTTTCTCAGTTAACGCTCGACGCTCGGATCGAAGCTCGAGCCAAACCAACTTTTCCCTTTCCGTAGGGGCTCGACGCTCGGATCGAGGCTCGAGCCACGTCACCTCCTCCTTTCTCGGTGGGGGCTCGACGCTCGGATCGAAGCTCGAGCCAGGCCACGTTCTCCTTTCTCAGTTGACGCTCGGAGCTCGGATCACTGCGCGAACCAATTCATTTTCTCTTCATTACAGAAGGGTCGACGCTCGGATCAAAGCTCGAGCCAGGCCACTTCTCCTTTCTCAGTGGGGGCTCGACGCTCGGATTAAAGCTCGAGCCAGGTCACCTTCTCTTTATCAGTTTGCGCTCGGAGCTCGGATCACTGCGCGAACAAATTCCCCTTCTCTTCATTACAGAAGGGTCGACGCTCGGATGGAAGCTCGAGCCAGCCCACTTCTCCTTTCTCAGTGGGCGCTCGACGCTCGGATGGAAGCTCGAGCCAGGCCACTTCTCCTTTCTCAGTGGGGGCTCGACGCTCGGATCGAAGCTCGAGCCAGGTCACCTTATCTTTATCAGTTTGCGCTCGGAGCTCGGATCACTGCGCGAACAAATTCCCCTTCTCTTCATTACAGAAGGGTCGACGCTCGGATGGAAGCTCGAGCCAGGCCACTTCTCCTTTCTCAGTGGGGGCTCGATGCTCGAATCGAAGCTCGAGCTAGGTCACCTTCTCTTTATCAGTTTGCGCTCAGAGCTCGGATCACTGCGCGAACAAATTCCCCTTCTCTTCATTACGGAAGGGTCGACGCTCGGATGAAGCTCAAGCCAGCCCACTTCTCCTTTCTCAGTGGGGGCTCGACACTCGGATGAAGCTCGAGCCAGGTCACCTTCTCCTTTCTCAGTTAACGCTCGACGCTCGGATCGAAGCTCGAGCCAAGCCAACTTTTCCCTTTCCGTAGGGGCTCGACGCTCGGATCGAGGCTCGAGCCACGTCACCCTCTCCTTTCTCAGTAGGGGCTCGACGCTCGGATGGAACCTCGAGCCACACCACCTTCATCATCCTCGGAGGTGGCTCGGAGCTCGGATGGAATCTCGAGCCACACCACCTTCATCTTCCTCGGTGGTGGCTCGGAGCTCGGATGGAATCTCGAACCACACCACCTTCATCTCTCTCGGTAGTGGCTCGGAGCTCGGATGAAATCTCGAGCCAGACCCCCTTCATCCTTCTCGAAGGTAGCTCGGAGCTCGGATGGGAGATCGAGCCATACCAACCTCATCCGTCACGATGGGGCTCGGAGCTCGGATAGAGGCGCGAGCCACACCACCTTCGCCTTTCTTGGTGGGGCTCGGAACTCGACGCTCGGATAGAATCCCGAATACCAAACGCTCCCCTCGCTCTTCCAACTAGCGAGGGGATCGTCCCCAGGACCCAAGGGGGCCGTCCGCCGACCCAAAGAGTCTCGACCACCGACCTCTAACGCTAGGTAAACAAACCCCAAAGGAAGGCTTCGACGTCCCCTCGCTCTTCCAACTAGCGAGATGGTCGTCTACCGACCCTTTGGCTCGTCTGCCAACCCGTGGGCTCGCCTGCCGACTCTTCGTATCGTCTGCCGAGACTTGGACTCGTCTGCCGAACCCTTGGCTCGTCCTCCGACCTTTGGGCTCGTCCGCCGACCCTTGGGCCCGTCCGCCGATCCCCAAAACTTGACTCAGGCGCTCCTGGCTCTCTTACCCTTTTACACCCCCTCCTGCGCGAAACTCCAAACGAGGGATCCATTACTCCTGACCCCTGGCCTCTTTAAGGAAAGGCGCAGATCCTACTTTCTCACCCCGACATCTGCTCTTCCCCCAGAGGCAAAGAGTCGCTCCTACACGACTGGATCACCCAGCCCTACAGGAGCGTGGGGCTTGTGATATGGGTCAGAAATAGCATGGCCCATCCTGGACCACTGGATCCCCTCAGAGATGCGCACACCATCTGATCCTTCTGATCTGCCACGTCAGCACCGGAAAACCGCTCGGAGCTCTGCCACGTCAGCCCGAAAACCGCTCCGGTGTCTGCCACGTCAGCCCTATACCGCCCGGCTTTTCCACCGCTTCAGCCATTCGGGTAACCGGGTCCGGCCCAGCCCCAAACGGGTCTGGACCCGATTGACTTCCTCTATAAATACCAGACCCTCCCCCCTGTTTACAGGTAATCAATCTTTCTTCCACAAAACCCTAGTTACTGTTGCTCTATCTTAAGTGACTGACTAGATCGTCGGAGGATCTGCCACCGGGACCAACCCCGGTGTTTACAGACCGTCTGCAGGTACACAAGAACCTCGGATCCGAGCCCTCTGATCCGAGCCCAGCATCCACCTCACCCCAGCCTGTCTCCGGTACCGCTCGGCCAGCCGAGGGTCGTCTGATCAGTAGCTTCCTCCTTCAAATACAAATCGAGTAAGAACTCACACCTGGTGCATCCACACGCCTCCCAGAAACAAACCGCATCAATAAGTATCTGTCATTTTGTGCATAACATAACCTTTGCTAAACACAACCAATCAAATTAATTAATAGTAACATGAAGGATCCATAAAGAATCTTGCCCTCTAAATGCATCAGAGCTTAATATCTGTTAAGAACAAGCAGCAAACGAGAATTTGAACACCCGAAAAGAAACTCATTTTCCAAATTATTATACGGCCACAAAACAAAGAAACACCTCTCCCCTCAAAGAAAACAAAATAACAAAGTAATATCCGTCCATCTGTGCATAACATAACCTTGCCAGTCAAATTAATTAATAGTAACTAAGGATCCAATAATAATCTTGCCCTCCAAATGCATCAGAGCTTAATATCTGCTAAGAACAAGCAGCAAACCAATTTGAACACCCGAAAAGAAATACTCATTTTCCACATTATTATACGGCCACGAAACAAAGAAACACCTCTAAAACAAAATAACAAATTGCGATCCAAAAGTAAGGGGGAGGAAGCGGAATAAAGACAGTCGATCACCCCTGTTGCAGGGGTCCTCATGCATCTTAACATCCTGATTCAATAACTGGCCCCTCACAGGTTCAGCAGCTCAAGTCCCTGTGCCCTCACCTGCAAGGTCAGAACCAAAAACAAAGAATATTTTAAACATATTATGTAGTAACACTCATTATTGACCAACAAAAAACGCTGCCCTTTAAAGGAAGATTAAGCTTTATCTATAACTTAAATATCAACATACAATAATGCAGTTCTATATTTTCAGTTTCCCTAAAACAAACCAACTGAACTCAGGGTACCTGCTCCCTTTCGATCACCAATTCATCTCAAATAGGTAGGTTCGATCCTGAGAAATTCTTTATCAAAAAACATACCATAAGCTGGAAGGCTACTTAAACCATATGTGTTGAAACTTCGATTTTAACACAGTTTATGGAGGAAAATGAATCAAGTAACTTGAAACCAAAAATTTGAAATAAAATTTGCCGCTGTTTTCAAAGTTCAAAAGGGAATGTTGGCTGTGAGCTAATGAATTTCATGTCCAATGGCATATGCTGGGGATATGAATGTTGTAAATGCGATCTGCATAGCTCTTAAAACTATCATATACCATTATCATCAAATAATATATTTCTAATCCAAATATTAAGATGTCTGTATAATACTGCATGCAATTAAGACGAACACTACCGTTCAACAACTAATGACATCTACCTCAACATTATGATTTAAAACTTCCAAAACTCAAATTTTGTGTCCTCGAGCCTAAAATACATCAACATATCTAATCAGATTGTACTCCCCACAGTATTCAATCTCTAAATGACTTCATAAGTTAATCATGTCAAAATGATTCCGTGTAAGCGTATCCAAGCTATACATCAAGAAGAAAATAGGAAGAGGCAGTACCAGGTGATTTCAGGTATATACAAAGTCAACAGTAACAAATTATCAAACTTCGATATTCATAAAATAATGTAATGAACATACGGAACAATTCCAAACTTTCAATATTCGTGAAAGTGTATAACAAATATTATGTAGCAACTTAACTTTAAAAGAATCAAAAGAGCTACCAAAAGAAACATGAGTCATAGGTTCCTGTCTGCACAAATATGAATATCACAAGAATTGGAAACTAGGGCAACCATAATCATATCCATATGCAGAGATTCAACATTAAGTTTCAGCATTCTGAAATTGTTTAACAGAAGAGCCAGTAATAGCTTCATAGATTTCACAGAAAAAGATAACCGCCAAAGGCAACAACAGCTTGATAACATTTTAGCTCAAGATGGTAAAGTGGTGGGATGGGTAAAGGGAGGTCTCAGGTTTGAGACTAGGCTACGACATAGACCTGCATTCCATAAAAAGAAGAAGCTTGATAACGAAGGAAATTAGAACAGGAGAAAATTATAGATTTTCAGTATGATCTTGCATTCCGCTAGTATAGAAAATATAAGACAATAAAGGAACATGAAAATAAAACTCCTTACAATTGGTTCAAAAACAACATAAAAGAATACAAGAACAAGCCCTTCATTATAAATCTTCAGGTCAGCAATATCAAATCCTTTTTGTTGAACACCGCCATCAACTCAACAATGCTTGTCCTGAAATAAACCATGTATGATACAAATGTTACTTTAATGAAAAATTCAGGGAATTAAAGCAGACGTTAAACTTACTCTGTCCAGGCTTAAGCTTTAAGGAAGCAGAAAGAAGACTAAATGAAGGTGGTCCAAACATCCCCTTTGATCGTGCTTACCCCAGCTGGTGGAAGCTCTGGTTTAATGCACTTTTTCAACCTTTCAATATCATCCTCTTACTTATGGGTACCCTGTCCTTCATAGAATTTGATGTTCCCAACGGATGCATTATGCTCATGCTTGTCTTGATTAGTGTCACTCTTCGTTTCCACCAGGTGATTTGACTAGAAACTTTTCCAGTTTAATTATTTCAAGGGGTTTTATCCATATTGACTCCTAAATTTAGGTATCATTCTATATTCCAACCTAAAAATCTTCGTTTTTCATATATTAACGTTTGAAATATTGTCGACAAATTGATTTCTGACCTCAGTAGGTGTTAATTTTTGGAGGGTGTTAATACGAGTAAGGTCCTTGTGCCCTCATCACTCATCTTCTCAATGTGTTTTTCTTCTCCTAAGATAAACCTAACTTCTCTTTAGTATTTCTTTTATACTTAATCTAATTCCCTGAAAGTCTTTTGAATCCATCAAATTCCCGAGAACATTCTCAAATTTTCAAGAAAATTGGGAAGACGAGGAAGGGGAAGAAGAGAGGAAGAAAAAAGAGAAAGCAAAGATGAAAAACAGTTTTCAAATAAAACATACCTCTTAATAGCATTTGACCTAAACCAAGGAATATTCCTTATGGCGAACAGTCTCAGTATCATAGAGCTAATGTGGAAATTCAAAATTTTGAGGTGTGAATATGGAATTATCAATAATTTGTGTTTGACAAGGAAAATTTTCTTCATTGTACTTTACATGCTTCTATAAACATACCTAATTGATATCCAGGAGTATAACAGTTCAACAGCTGCCATAAAGCTTTGTGAACTCTTAAAATCACCTGTCAGAGTTCAAAGATGTGCAGGAAGGATTTTTCAAACTGAACTTGTAGTTCAAATCGATCAAAAAGATGTTGTTCCCGGTGATATCATTATCTTCAGTCCTGGGGATATCTTTCCGGGAGACGTGAGGCTACTGACATCTAAAGACCTAATCATAAGGTATTATAATATAGTTTAAAATTCTACTTCTATGTCTTTCTCCGTATGAATCACTCAAAACAATTGAACTAATCTACTTCATGGGTCAGTCAGTCTTCATTATCAGGCGAATCATGGGTAATGCAGAAAGAAGCTGAAATTAAGGAAGTTCCTGGTACTCCCCTACTAGAGATGAAGAACATATGCTTTACGGTAATAGTCACAATAATTGAACTATCAATTGGTTTATATATTTGACCTCTTTTCTTAAAGATCATCACACGTTCTAGGGAACTAGTGTGGTATCTGGACGAGGAACGGGACTGGTCATTTCAACAGGCTCCAACACTTATACTAGTACCATATTTTCCACAGTTGGAAATGAGAACACACCAGATGCATTTGAAAAAGGTGTTCATTGCATATTCTATGCACTTATATGCATAATGGTACTGGTAGTCCTTATCATGGTCATCTTAGACTATTATGCATCATTTAACTTGAGTGAGAGCATTATATTTGGGATCTCAGCTGCAGCTACTCTAACCCCACAAATGCTTCCACTCATCGTGAATATAAATCTTGCAAAAGGAGCTATGGCTATGGCTGGAGGCAGGTGCATAGTCAAGAGCTTATCGGCCATACAGAAAATGGGAGCAATGTGAGTTTACAAAATGACTCAGAATATACTTGCTTAAATGCATCCAATAACCATAACAAGGAAAGGGACCCTCATATCTATACAAGTAAGTTTCCTCAAATAGATGTCACCCACCCCATGAGCGATCCACCATTCATCACGGTCCTCATGTCATATGATTATTATCTACACAAACTCAAGTAGTTTAGATAACTCCTGCTCATCCATCTGGTAGTTCAAAAATCGTTCAATTTACGGCCAATTGATGGAAGAGTAGTAAAGTCTCCAAATGGCTTGAATTTTTAAGGACAACCATACGAAATTCATGATGAATGATGCAGATCATCTATGAAGTATCTCACCTGAGCGTAGTTAACATTCTAACAGAGAAATTTTACTTCTATAGATATGAGGATCCCTTTTCTCAAAATAATCTATATGTATCAGCACTACCATAGTTTTTTAAACATGCACTGTAATCTATCAACAATGTGTTATTATCAAGTCATTTACAGTAAAGCAACTAAGTGCTTCTATCTATGAGCTAGACTAACAAATTATCAACTTATAAGCTGATAAATAGACAAAAATCTGCCATCTCAGAAACAATGTGTCACGGACAAATGTAAACTAATAATAAGTACCATTTAAATAGGGAGCGGGAGCACCATGTCAAATATGTGCGCCCATCACAGCTCACCTTCCAAATAGAAATTTCTGCGCTCTCTAATTAATGAATGGATAAGGGTCCATGCAAAATCCCAATTCACACTAGATGGAATGTAATCCTCAAAATGAATATGCACAACTGTGATATAGATTACTCCCATAAACTTAGAGCAATAAATATTTCTCAATAGTATTCAAACATATGAAACCAAAAAAAGAAATTATAAAAATCAGGAACCACAAAAGGAAATCTTCTGATATGATGTATTCATCAGTTACAAAGATTATTAGTTATGTAACACAACAATGAAAAGAATGAGGGATGAAATGACACAAAAGGAGGTAAATTAGAAACATCAAAATCATATGGTGCAATCCTAGTAACCAGAAATTTTCAGGAGAAAATAATATCCACAACCAAAATTAACTGACCAAATCTGGATAAGAAAAAATAGACAACAACAAAAAAAGAAGGCAATCTCCAATATCATTTTATGAACTTGTGCCGGAATAAAAAGTGAGCAGGCTATGTGTGAGAGAGGAGAGGAGAGAGAACAACAAAGGTGTCAAAATAGAATTATCAAAACCATAAGTTTCAATAAGGATAATGAGAATTAATTACAATTAAATACATACTATTTTTGTAGGAAAAAAAATAAATAAGTATTTATTATTATGTTCTATCATGTTGTTCTGTTTATTAAATAATAGTGCAAGCAACTAAAATCTATGTTTTACATCTTGATCAGTGCTTGATGCTCAACTGATGCATACTGAAGACATACAAAGAGTTAGGAGGTTTACAACAACATTGTAGAAATTTTTCTATAATATAGCTGATGAGGCATCCCCTCTCATCACTAGATCAAACAACATCTAGTGAAAAGCATCTATGGCACATGAATGGTAGAAGGATCATCTACTAGATCCATTTGATAGTGGTCGAGAGAAATGTTGCAAGAAGTCAGTGTAGTTACCAATTACCTTATATGTATGTGTAGCAAAGGATAAACTTGAAACAAATTATTCAAGATATAAAAATACAAAGACTAATTTTGAATGGTGGACTTTAAGTTTGTTTCAGTGTTGAGAAAAGAAAAAAGTGTACAACCAAGTACTCCCACCTCTCGATAACACAAAGCGTTAAGCTACACGAATTTTAATTTTTTTCTTATTTTAATACAAACTATACCTACAAATAAGATGTCACACAAAAGATGTTGTAGATCATAATCACTAGTTCCATTTCACAATTTGCTAGTGAAATAGTGTAAGGTAAGTTGTAGCATGGAATAGCATGTATAACATTGAAAAAACGTATTCTATGCAAAACTAGCACATCGCTTCAGAGTTTTGAGGATTTTAAGAAGACAAACCTTTTGCGGTAGGCTATAGTTCGCTTTTTTCAAACTATGTAGTGTGCTTTTTTAGTTATGGTGTCTCGTTGCTCCTCACTAATATCTCATGACATCGATTAAGATGACATTTTTTGCTTTTGCACCTTTAGGGATATATTATGCATCGACAAGACTGGAACCCTGACAACAGACCATGTTATAATGGCCCATCATCTTGATAGTTGCGGAATTTCCAGTCAAAGGGTTCTTAAATTTGCATATCTTAACTCATTCTTTAAAACCGAGATGAAAGGGCCTATTGACAATGCAATTTTGTCACACGTCTACACCAGTGGATTTAGATTTGAATCTTCCAAATGGAGAAAAATAGAAGAGATCCCTTTCGACTTTATTAGAAGAAGAATGACGGTCATCATCGAAACATATCACAAAGGCACACTTGAGAAAGACTGTCTATACTCGGATGCTACTAGATATGTTATAACAAAAGGAGCACTGGAGGAGGTGTTGGATATCTCTACTTCAACTGAAAACAATGATGGATGTGAAACTTCAGTCCTCACCTCAGGAGATCGCCAGCGAATCCTTCAAATTGGAAGAGTATTAAACAATGATGGTTTACGAGCTTTGGGAGTAGCAATTAAAAGGATAGAAACAGTAAGTTTCCACGTTTTCTTTAAAATTTTGAAATTAGAGATGCTAAAGCTACATAATTTGGTAATCCGACTTTTAACAATTGCTGATGTAAAATGATGCAATAAATCGCAGATATTTAAATCGTTATAGTCCAAATCTACACGAAAAATCATGTTCCTAGCACCATTTTACATGGAATTTGTTGAATTCTTTTATATTTCAATTTATAAGTAAGGGTGTTTATCGGTAGGAAGCATGGATATGGGCATGGGTACAGAACACAGGTACAGGTATGATACACCAAATTTCCAAACCCTAGGAAACGAGAACGCAGCTACAATATTATATAATACATTATGCATAAATTGATCAAAATGATGTTCAACAATATAATTTGGATCTCATAATCAAAATAAGATATATCGTCCACAAGAGGTAATAATATTTCAGTTTTCATTATAAAAGGGAGAAGATCCGTAGTGTTGATGCAAATAACTAGAGTTAATTAGTGTAGAAAATATAAAAATGTGTTTGAAAAATTGTTAAGTATGTGTTCCAACAAGTGTCCAACATATAAGATGTATTATAAAACTTGTCGGTGCCCACGCGTATCCCACAGGTCTGACTTCTTTATATAAGTTATTGTGCTACAACAAAGAGATGGGTAAACAAAGATAAGAATAAATGCGCAAGCGCACATGAAGTTTCAGCGTGGTTCAGCACAATAACCTACATCAACTCACGAAAGGGAGAAGATCCCTATTTCTCAAAGGTGGTAACAAAGGGTCACTTCCATCTCACAAAGCTCTTATTATTGAATTTCAAGCTCCAAAGAGATGCTCTTGATAAGATCTACAAAGACTCACAACCATAACTTTTTACAGAGTCACCACAGCATCACCAGCATAAACCACTCCAAGTAAAGGTCTTAACTTGTAGCTAAGGTTTATTCAAGATGCAAAATTAGTAAATTGCAACACTGTTCATACTACAGAAGTACACTAATGTGCAAAACATGTATTAGATAACACATTGACTTGAAAAGAATTATATGTGAAATACCATGGCATTCCTACCTACCAAGCAAAAGATACAAATATGTGTAGTTGTCGTGGAAAGGACACAGAAATTTACTGATACTTGGTAAAGGTATAGAACTGTACCTCTATTTTATTAGTGAATGAATATGTTGTAAAAAGCCCCAGAAATTGTAACTTCAAGTTTTCGCTTGCTTTAGCTTTTTAAAAGCCATTTATCCTGTGTCAATAGTTACTGTAAATATTGTCTTATACTGATTTTCATAGTTATATAATAGATTTTTCGGTCAAATTTGATGAATTGCTTAATTAGGAAAATACTTTCGCATATTTCTCTTTTATTAAATTTTATTATTAACCGATAACTACACATGGACACCAACTTTATTTTGTTGCAGAAAATTGGTATCCAGACCATGGACACCACAACAACTGAATCGGACATGGTTTTCCTTGGCCTTCTCTCCTTCTACGACCCACCAAAGGACTCGGCTAAGAAGGCACTATGGGGATTAGCAGAGAAGGGAGTAAACACGAAAATTTTAACGGGTGATTCACTCACCCTGGCCGTACAGATATGCAAAGAGGTTGGTATCGGAACGACCCATGTCACAACTGGGCCCCACCTTGAGCTTCTCGACAATGACGAATTTCACGAGGCTGTCAAAAACGTCACAGTCTTTGCCCGACTCACTCCAATCCAAAAAGCTCGTGTGGTTCAATCTTTACAAAGGGAAGGAAATCATGTAGTCGGGTTTCTGGGTGATGGAATAAATGACTCCCCGGCCTTGGATGTAGCTGACGTCGGAATTTCTGTCGACTCTGGAGCAAGCGCAGCTAAGGATATCGCTGACATCGTATTATTAGAAAAGGACTTGAATGTCCTAGTCTCAGGTGTTGAACTTGGCAGACTTACTTACGGGAACACAGCCAAATACATAAAAACGTCACTAGTAGCAAATCTCGCAAGTGTAATTTCGTTCCTTGTTGCGACCATCTTCTTACAATTCGAACCACTTAGTCCCAGACAAATTTTAGCGCAAAATTTTATTTATAATTTAGGTCAGATTGCAATCCCTTGGGACAAAATGGACGATGGATATGTCAATGCCCCACGGCATTGGTCTTCTAAAGAATTACCCACGTTCATGATGTGGAATGGACCTGTGTGTTCTATCTTTGACATTGCCACTTTTCTATTTATAAGGTTTTACTACAGTATCGACAAACTAGAGGCTTCAGCATTTTTCCACTCTGCTTGGTTTGTGGAGGGTATTCTTATGCAGTCTCTTATAATCCACATGATCCGGACGGAAAAAATCCCATTTATTCAAAATGTTGCATCAGGGCCCGTTATTTTCTCAACCGCCATGGTTTCGGCTGTAGGGATTATGATTCCATTTACTCCAATTGGGAAAACTATGGGGCTCACTAGCCTTCCGTTGTCCTACTTTGGATTCTTAGTTCTACTTTTTCTTTCTTACTTCTTATTTGGGCAGGTTGTTAAGAGGGCATACATTAAGGTTTATGGGGAGTGGCTTTAAAACGGTAAATTCAAAGTTTTGTAGTGAACTACAATCACGAAGAATCATTTCAATATTTGGGAAAAACAAATCTTAATGTAATCAAAATTTTATTCATATTTGTTGGTACATGAGATGAATAAACCAACATAGACCCAAAAAAAGATATGTATAAAAAGAAACATTACATCAAAGAATTCCCTCTTATTTTTGCTTAAATATTGCTAAGTGTGCATATCACTCACATTGTAGCAGTGCCATCATGTTTGCCAAAGAATTTCCGCTTAAGCTGGTAGTATTAATGTATCATACCAGACAGTGCAAACAAAAGTACTCCACATGTCAATGTAACAAGAGAGAACTTATCTGGAATTCTCTTAGATGAACTACCTGCATCAAAATTTAAAAAATAAAATGAAAATATAGATTAGAAGTAGAGTTTCTTTTATATGTTCCTGAGCCATTAAATGCACAAAAGGTGCAAAACACATTGACATTTTCTATTCTGCAGTGTGGATAAATAGCACAGGAATGCAGGATTTGCACATGAAACTTCAAAATCCTTAAGAGAATCTGTCATTTTACTTTAAATAGGGTTCATATCAAAATATATCATCAAAAGCATTCAATTGGCTAATATTTGCATGCATTTGTATCCATGCTGATGAGTTAAATTTTTATATAATTTTTATTACTCTTTAAAGCATAAAAATTGCGAGTCCTCGTTTATTTCTTTAAAATTTATCTTACTTCTACTTATTTTTATTTATTTGTTTGATTTTGTAAGAATGAGAGGGATAAGTACAAAATGTGAGCGTTTTTTGTGAAATCAAGGAAGGGTACAAGAATAAAGATTTCAAAATTTTAAATTGATTTTATGTGAAGATTTCTGGAAGATTCAAGCACTCAACTGCACGTGTTTACCAATTGGCCCGAACCAATAGAAAATATTATGGTCAACTATGAGGAGAATGAAATTTTGTAATAAAAAAAAAATCAAAGTTGAGTGGATTTAAATTAGGGTTAGTTAATTGATTAGTTTAAACTTTTAATAGATTAATTTTAACTATAGATTTTTAAATTAATTAATTAATTATCTAATAATAATTAACCTAACCCTAATCCTATATAAGAAACATGG
Source organism: Hemerocallis citrina (assembly GCA_017893485.1). NCBI lineage: Eukaryota > Viridiplantae > Streptophyta > Magnoliopsida > Asparagales > Asphodelaceae > Hemerocallis > Hemerocallis citrina. The sequence goes on from CM030363.1 coordinate 31,501,090, forward strand.
GGGTTTGGTTTTGGCGGCTCAGAGTTGGTGGCGGCACGGAATGCTAAAAAAAAAAGAACCAGAGGGAGTTGCGGCTGGATTTCAGAAGAGCGAAAAGCAAAGAAGATTTTATGAGGAGAGAGGCACGAGACCCGAGGAAAGAAAGAAGAAGAAAGAGAAAGGAAGGAGGCTCTGAACCCGAGGGAGAAAAGCTTGACTTGCGGCTTTGGCTTGGATTTTTCAGCTGCAACTAGTTTTTTTTCTTCTCTTTTCTAATTTTTATTTTTTATTATGCAATCCAAAAACATGTTTGTTAGTTGTAAATTTATTATGAACTAAATTTATTTTTCTAGAGCTTTAGATGTAGCCTAGTTTTGAGAACCCAATTCTAATTTCATGTTATTTGATTCGTCTAATTTTCCATGATTGTGTGTTTAATTTATTCTTAATTCTTACAATTGTTTAGTTAGTTGTTGTTTGATTTATTGAATTATGGAGAAACCGAAAGGTAATTTGTGATTTAGAATTATAGAATTAAACATCATTGATTTATTGAATCATGAAGAGACCAAGAAGTAATTTGTGATTTACTGCGATTAATGTGACTACAAAGAAATCCATAGAACTTAATGAGTCTTCAATTAATTAATTGTGCATAGAGATATGACAAACTGTTAGTCAGGGATATTTCTGGTGTTGTTCGAGAGAAACATTGAATAATTAGGAATTTTGCTTTACAACTTGGAAAAGTAGAATGTCTAGTTACAAGAAATTATGCATTGTGTGAGATTAAGTAGGTGAAATCAAAAGCCCTAGAACTAGTTTTGCTATTAATAAACAACAAAATGTCATATTTTCATTCTTCTTAATTAGTTTAGTTCTTTCCTTAGTTTAATTTAGTTCAGTTGCTATTTTTATCATATTTTCGGTTTACCAAATAGTAGTTAATTTAGTTATTTTCGGTACTCAATAAAATAATTAGTCCTTGTGGGTTCGACACTCTTTTCACTTAACCTATACAACTTATTGTGATTTTGTACACTTGCAAATAATCCCATCACATGCATTCCTCCAAATGCAACTTGTACAGAAAAAATATATTATCTTTTGATATTCATATTTTAATTACATTAAAACAAACAAGACTTTCGCCATACTTTATGCCTAAAAACACCAAGTAAAGAAAAATATTTCTCATGAAAGGAAAAAAGTAACATATAAAAAAATGCAATCTAGAGGAAGAGGTGATGCTGGTGGTTGCATTTGGGGTGGGGGGAGAAAAGGGGGAAATCCATATGCCCTAAGGGTTATTAGATATCATGTAAAATGGCATTTGGAGGGCATGGGATCTCCTAAAAATTTGTGCCCCCTGGCAAATGTATATGATATATATGATATACCGCTTTGGTACTAAAACGAAAAGTGAGGGCATTTTGTCAAAATATGGATGTGATATGAGCATGAAGGAAAAACTAGCAGCAGACTAAGGGAGGGTATTTTCTGAAGAAAATAATAATGATAAAAACAGGGTGGTTAACTGTTTTATTTTTTGAAGAAAATAATAATAATAAAAACAGGGTACTTAATTTCTTTGCAAAAACTATAGGTAGTTCTTTCCGTTACTTAGCCATCAATCAATTGAAGAATTTCTAAGTACAGCAAGAAGAGAAAGCAGCAAAAAAAAAGAAAAAAAAAAAAAGAAACATGTTTTGCACTATGAAGGTAAGTTTCCGTGCTCACCTATTTTTACTAAAGGTCACATCAAAATAAACCACCAAAGAGGAATCAGTTGCAAACAGCAGTAACTCCAAATTGAGTGATAACACCAATACATAACTTCTCTACACACAATCAGTGCAGTAGTGCATGAACACAGTGCAATAATGCAGTATATGTGCTGAATTTAAAAGTTATCCAGATCACTTTCATGCCCTGTTTTTAAGTTATTTATTTAATTAAAAATATCTATAATCAGTATATGAATGTTCATGTGCATGTACATGTATATAATGTAACAGGCTCCAGTAATAAAAAGCCAAGAAATAGTTCGCAGTTCTGTTGGCTTCTTTGCTTCTACAGGTAAAAAACGCACGCGCGCGCGCGTAGTACACACACACACAGATAGATAGATATATATACCTATATATATATATATATGGTAAATTCCTTTTATGCCGCTGACCATAAAAGTTTTTCCCTTTAACCCCTTTTGACTTTTCAAACTACACTTTTAAAGGTATACAAAAACATCCCAATAAGCACTTAAGATTCGGGTTGTTCTCAAATGAACGGTTTTAGTGGAAGATATACTGTTCCATTTCGAAATGAACTATTTTTTTTTGACATATACATTGTTTACATCTAAACCTTACAACACAGTGTATAAATGAACTGTTTCTATTGCAGATAAGCTTCTCCATCTTGAAATGAACTGCTCTCTGATATATATACTATTTTTTCTGAAATTAACTATTTTCTGTTATGAACTATTTTTATTGAACAACGAAATAAGTTGTTTTCTCAAGGGACGTGCTACTTTAGTTTAAATTTTTGTTTTTGTTACTTATGTTTAGATAAAGACCGCAGGATCTACATATATTACGAGAAAAATTCCTTTTAAATAAGAAAGGAAAAAATAAAAAAAAATTTAAAGTACAGCCCCTGTATTACACTCAAATCAGACCCAAATGTTCTTACGGGCTAATTGGGAAATTTTCATACACCTAGGGGTTTAAAGAGTATTTTGAAACGTCAAAGGGGTCCAGAGGAAGAACTTTTATGGCCGGGGGCCTAAAAAGAATATATGTATTAGGTCACCATCTGCTTTATAAGTTATAGTTCGATTGTATGACAGCAATAAGAAAGATGAAGTACCAACAAGCCATATCTACCCAACAATTATCAAATGAAAGGGAAAGTAAATTTACTTACCAAGTATAAGGTATTTGTTCTGGATATTCCACTGGAAGTCCCAGTGACTTTGATTGTTCTTGAGGGTCCAGTAGGACCAACCAAAGGAAGCATCATTGTAAACCTCTAACTGAGTCTTCCCAAACATTTGATACTGCAGTTTAGAAGCATTCTTTGAGCTCCACTCATTCACCCACTCTCCTGAATGAATTATGCACAACATAAACAGTAGATGTCAGAAAAAACAAGATAATGAGAGCCATATAGAAAATCTTTGCTCTCCCTCTAAAGACTAAACAAAATAAACTGACAACAAAGTCAGGTTTTGAGTGAATTTTTTTTAAAACATAGTAAATAATAAAGAAGACCTTTACAATATATCCTCAAAAATGGGTCAAAGTATACATATCAAACAGATATATTTTCAGTTTCCTCTTCAAGAATATGAGATTTCCATGTTTATATATGAAGAAAAATCAGATTATAAATTGCACCTTCATTGTCATGGCAAAAAGTACAAAAATAGAATATCTTCGTCAGATTTAAATCATGAATCAAGTTCTTGTATGTCACAAAATAATCATCAAATGTAAACATAAAAAGAATTTTGAGGAGCCTACCAATAAAAACAAGAGGTCCATTTGCACTGTTTAATGCTTGTAACTGCGGCTCTCTACTTTTATATATAAACAGAATATTATCGGCAACAGTCATATTATCAAAAACTGTATCAAAGAGGTTGTAGTAGTGTAAATCCACCACAACATTTGAATCCCCAATGTTTGCCTGATACAGCTCTATTGGATCAGCACTCCCTATTCTCTGGCAAACTATAACAAAAGCAGTAGACGAATAGTTGCGAACAATTTGGTAGCCTCTCTTGTAATAGGAAATCAAAACATCTATAGGAACTGAAGATGCTGAAGGCTCATTCAGAAGCTCAACTCCCAGAAAAGCAGGATCGTTTCCATACCTATATAAGAAGAAAATTCACATTCGAAAAAAAGGAGAGTTCAAACAAGATAATAACACATAACCCTAGTTTATATATCTCTTCGAAGTGTGCAAAGCTACTGTCAACCATATGAAGCCAAACTTGTGCTTCATACTACTTGCAATTATAGCATGTAAACTGCGCATACTTTGTTTTCCAAGTAAAACTTAGTGAATATACGTAAACGGCTAATGCTTAGCAATGATGACTGACTCCTGTGATTGAAATTGGGAAGAACAGTGCAGTGCAAAACTTTAGTTTTAATTTAATTGGGCATGTCTTGTGACAAACAGAATCTGTGACAAAGTAGGAAGAGAAGACTTTAGGGCATTAGCAGCAAAAAGCACCATAATTATTTGAATAATTAAAAAAAGGTTAAAAAGATAATAATACATTATACTGATAATAGAAAACCAAAAATAACAAATATTTAAGAGTGTGTAGCTAATAAAGAGATTTACAAACTTAGTACTAAAATCTAATATAACTATAAAAAGCAACCTTAAAAGATAGCAGGGATAAAGCACTTCAAAAAAATTAAGTAATAACTGATGACTAAGTGCTCTAGAAAGATTTTTGCAACAACAGATTACATGCTCAAATAGTGCAAGTGTACTACAAAAGAGAGTACCGACAAATCTAAGGTCAAAATTTTGTAAGTAAAAAGTCAAATGAGCAAATCATTGGCAGCATTTATGTTTCTTTTATAAAGCAATGGTAGATAGGTGAGAAGCAAAATAAGCTTGTGAAGTAATTGGGCATTTAACCATTGGAAGTACATATCTTGTTAGTACTGATTCAATAGGGTTAAGGAATAATTGCTAGGGGAATAGGCGACATTAACTTGGATTCATGATTTCAAGCCATTCTTAGCATTAAATTAATAAAGTGGAGCTACATGTTTTCCATGACATTACTTTTTATGTTTGGGACATTCCTGTCTATATCTTCAAGGTACTAACAAATACGCTCTGTTGGCATTGTCGTCATATGAATCAATTTCTAACCTAATAAAACATTAGGAGGGGGAGAGAGAGGTGACGGCGACCTCAGGCTCCGAGCAAATCATATACTCAGGCTCTCCGCCTCCCTCCCTACCCTCATCATTACCCTACCCAACCTCTTCGTTTACCCGGCCATTCTCGTTACCCCCCCCCCCCCCCCCCCCCGCCCCCGCGATCCCTTCGACTTCCACTCCCAAACTCATTTCCCAACTCCACCCCAAACCCTATTTCCAACCAAAACCCACTATTTTCTTCCCCAGAAAAACCCTTCATCCACACCAAACCAACCGCAGGTCCAAGAAGAATATGGAACAAAGGTGGATGAAGTGTGGTGATCGCCTGACCGCATACTGCACACAATTGGACATTCACTGCTTCAATTGGAAGAAGTTCAGGACTGCCTGATCTTCAACCGCTAGGAAACACTCGACGTGGACCTATCCCATAACTCCAAGATCTCGCAGGCCCAGCGTTGCATGCAAGTGCCTTTCTCCACCTCATCAACCCCAGGCGAGTCCACTCCACGAAGGATGTCAAATGTGTCCTTAACTTTGCATGGGGGAGGCACGGTGGGTGGTGGACCCTCAAGCGTGTTAGCGTGGGAGTCTATCGTGTTCCCCTTCGGCGGCGGTGGCGGCAGCGGCGGAGAAAGCTATATTTGATGGGGTTTTCAGCTTCACAGGTTTCAATGCTGCCTTGTCACCCTGGTCGCTCGAGTTTAGCACCAAGCTGCACCCCAAGTCTAGCCTTATCTGGATTAACATCCCCCTCCCCCCTTTTCACCTACGGAATCAATCATCCCTTAAACATCTCATCAAGCCATCCAGAAAGTTCATCACGATGAGCAAAAAAATGCAAGAAGTGGAAATGCAGGATCAAGCCCTAGTTCTCATTAAGGTTATAGACCTAACCATGATTCCAAAGTCTCTCTGTGTCAAATACATTGCTCCTTGGTCCATGGAGAAATATGTGCATGAGGTTCTCATCCAGCTCCTAAGAGAGCCAATTCCTGTGGTCCACAGTGGTAAAGTTAAACTGTTCACCACGGCAAGTAGCACCAAAGAGGGTAGTCTCGACTCTTTCTGGCGACCCAAAGTCCCTGATCAAGCCAAATCTCCTGTCACCGCCGCAACCATGACCATCCCTCAACCTCCATTTCAGGCGATACATGTCAAAGATCCTAAATCCCGCGAATCAAGTCAAGGCAAACATGAGGTTCCAGATTCTCATCCTCTAATTGATAACGAATTTGGTACCTTATTAAATATCCCCGGTTTGGCAGAATCAAGCATGGAAAGGGATATTTTGGCTCATTCTCCAGCTATCCCACTGATCGGGGGGGGGACCAGCTCGATAGGGAAAGCTATTGTTAAGGAAGTCCCAATTATTGCAGGTATCTGAATCCTCAAATAGCAACAACAAATTCGGAATCGAAGGGCCCAATAAGATTCGAACACCTCAGCAGACAATAGTGATGAATCAGATGATGAGATTTGCCAAATGTACTGGAAGGGGAAATTGGTTGCGCTCCCTTTATCCTTTTTTTCCAAAATTCAACCTGCTGTCGAAGGTGCTCTTAGAGAGACTATTCTCCCCAAGGCTGCATCGATCACAACTGAACCACCCATGAAATTCACAGCTAGATCAAGCAAGGCAAGAGTGGAGAGTTTCAAGACACGCTCCTTGATTAGAAAGCCAAAGCCCAAGACTTCCTGCACCTCAACTTTTATCCCCTGGGCTTTAAAGAAGTTGTGACCAAACGGCTTAAGAGGAGCAGGTAATCAAGAAAATTGCCAAGCATCAGGCCTTTCATGAAGCATTTGGCAACCACCATCAAGAACAAAACAGCAGGTAACTCCTCTTCTATTGCTTCACATTTAAATCTTTTTTTATATTTATCTAAGGAAGATATAATCGAAGTAGCTGAGTCAGTATGAGTGGGGGTTAAGGGACTACACTCTGTTGAAACTCTCAAGCAATCGGAGAAGGCCTCTGTTGATCACATCTGCCTGTCTCCTTTATGTTAGGTTGTGGCACTGCCTTTGTTCCTTGTGCTTTTGGATCTTTTCTTGTTTTATAATGAAGATAGCTAGTTGGAATGTTCGGGGGATGGGCAACCCCAACAAATGCTCTATGATCAAAGAAGGCATCCGAAGCTCATCTGTGTCTGTTATTTGTCTTCAAGAAACGAAGCTGGAACAGTCCAAGACCTAGCAAATTGGCTTCAATTGGTGGAAGCTCAATCACTCACTGGCTGCAACTCGATGCTATTTCCAGTTGTGGAAGGGTCTTATTGGGTTGGAATGATAATTCCCTTGAGTGCACATACTCTGCAATTGACATCTTCTCTGTTTTTGCTTCTTTTAAGCAGAGATCATCAAATGTGGAAAGGTCTATCACCATTGTTTATGCTCCCTTTAGAGTGAGAGGATAAAGAATTATGTTTTCATGAAATCAAGCAGAGGAGAAACATGCTAAAGAATGCTTGTATTATTTGTGGGGATTTCAATGTAACCATGTCTGATACTGAACGTTCAAGTGGACGTGGCTCAAATAGAGATCTGAGAAACTTTAGAAACTTCATTCAAGACCTTGCTCTAATTGATCTACCCTTGGCAGACAGGAAATACAACTGGTCCAACCTTAGGGACACTCCGACAATTGCAAGACTTGACAGATTTTTTATCTCAACTACTTGGGAGGCAATGCATCCTAACTATATTCAACACTCACTACCAAGAATTTTCTCTGATCACTGCCTACTCATCTTGGACACGCAAGCAATCTCCCTAGCTATTCACTATTTCAAATTTGAGAAGGTATGGTTGTCGCATGAAAATTTTATTCCAACAGTTAATGATTGGTGGAATAACTTCACCTGCTTTAGCTCAGCAGTGGATATTTTTGCTCCGAAGTCGATACTACTAAAGAGAAGAATTCGGAAATGGAGAAATGAGGTTTTTGGTCATATTCCTGTGAAGAAGAAACTGTTGTTAGATAAGGATGCGCCTAGAGGTAGAAGCTGCACAAAATCCTCAAGTTGATGATGAACTCAAGGAAGCCCAGAAGGAGTACCAAGACCTCATCAAAACTGAGGTGGTGTATTAAAGACAAAGATCTAGAATGCAATTGATCAAGGAGGTACGAAATTCTTCCACTTAATTGCAAATGGGCGGAGAAGAAGAAACTTCATCTACTCGATCCTAGTGAATGGTAGCCTCAGCACCGCCCCACCTATTATTAGAGCAAGCTTTGAAAACCACTTCGAAGATATATGTGGGACTAGCACGCAGGTAGATTCACTATTGACTGAAGAGCTCTCTATCCCACCCAAGATCCAAACTTCGCACATTTGGATGCTCCATTCACATTGGAGGAAATCCACAGAGTTGTTTTTGACATGAGTGGAGATAAGGCACCTGGACCAGACGGCTTCTCCATGAGCTTCTACCACAATTTTTGGGTTACAATCAAAGTAGATTTGTTCCAAATGCTTCTGTCGATCTAGAGGGGAGATTCAGATTTGAGTAGACTTAACTACTCCAATATCATGTTGATTCCAAAATGCGGGGCAAATTCTGTCACTGTGTAGGCCTATTAGCTTGCTAAACTATTCTTTCAAGATATTCACCAAAGTCTTAGCCAACAATCTCAGTCCTATCCTAGTCACTAGACTCCTTATCTCAAAGTGCTTTCCTTAAGGGTAAGTCCACGGTGGATTGTTTCTTGGTGGCTCATGAACCAATTAACCTATGCAGCAAAGGCACTCTGACACCCTCATGCTGAAAATAGATTTCAAAAAGGCTTTTGATACAGTCAGTTAGGGGTTTTTTTATCAGATTGCAAGAGGTTTTGGAGTAAGTTGGTGCAGATGGATCCACATGATTCTTCGAACTGCTAAATCTTCAAAACTTATAAATGGGATGAGAGGCAGGATCATTAAGTCCAAGAAAGGTCTTAAACAAGGCAACCCTCTCTCACCAATGCTATTAATTATAGCAGTTGATGTCCTTGCACAGATGTTGTCTTGTGGTCGTAGAAATGGCTCCTTCTCACACCTCCAGCTCAGGGGGACTTTGTCTTCTCTCGCTGTTCTTCAATATATTGACGACACTCTCCTATTTTGCAAGGGTGATGAGCAAGAAGTCATCAACCTCAAGGTGGTACTCCACCTCTTTGCACATGTGACAAGCCTGGCAATTAACTTCAACGAGTCTTCAATTATATATTTTGGCAAGTCTAGAGCAAAACTCCATGCATTTTCAAATATATTGGGTTGCAAACAAGAGAAGCTCCTCATTAGTTACCTGGGTATGCCCCTAGCTAAAGGGAAGCTACGGAAAAGAGACTGGCATCCTCTCATCCTCAAGATAGAAAGAAGAATTTCGGTGTGGAAAGGTAGGATGCTTTTGAAGGGGGGGAGACTTGTGCTCATTAGTTAGTGTTTAGCGCATTACCTGTATACTACGCTTCTTTCTTCAAACTACCTCTTTGGGTGATAAGAAGAATTGACCAGATTAGGAGCAGATTCTTTTGGTCGGAGGTTGATAAGGATGTGCGGGGCACTGCCTATATGCAGTGGAAGAGGATATGTGATGTAAAACCAACCCTAAAATAGAGAATTTCCAAGAATTTTAATGGGTTAATTTTACCAACATGAAAGTGCGGATCTAAGTTGGAAATTTGTAACAGTTAACAGGTTCGATGGGTTTTCAAGAATTGAATAAGTGTAACAGTCCCAATTAATAAATCAACCTTACAATCAATTAAATCCCTACGTATTTTAGCAAGTAAGAAATTCAATACTGATTCGTACTCTATTCAAGCATGTGGAACACTCAATCTCAATTATTTTTGTGGACGACAGGCAAATCAGATAATAGACTTGATGATAAGGCAGTAGAACACAAATATTAAGAATGGAAAGAGTATACCGAGAGTTTGAAGAACGCAGTGTCGATCTTGAAAGAGCACAACACTCCAAAGAGTCAGTACGAGCAGCAACTTCAAGGGCAATGGCGGGGTTGGTCGACGACGTCACTGGTTGACGACGGTGACAGCGAAGGGCGGCGCGAGCAACGATGGCGAAGGCGTCGAGGAGGCAGGGCGAGCGGGAGGAGCACGGTAATAGAGGAAATCGGGGCTTTTAATGGTGGAGGGCAGTGGTGGCAGGGATGAGGGGAAGAAGCAGCGGGAGAGGGTTATTGGGTAGGGGACTGTGGTTGGGGTTCGGGGAAGGGATTTGGGATCGGGAGTGGAGGAGGAAAAGGGGGCGATGCTGATGGAGAGAGGATGATCGACGGGGAGTGGGGAGGAAGGAGCGACGGCGTATGGGGGCGAAGGATTTGGTCGAGAGATGGGTTCGAAAGGGGGTTAGGGATTTTGTGAAGGGGATTTTGGAGGAGGTCGGGAGATGAAGAGGAAAGGAGAAGAAAGAAGGGGAAGGTTGACGGCTGTTAGGGTTTTTGTGTGGAGATTTGGGAATTAAGGTTTGGGTAATTTGTAATTGGGGAATTTTAATTTGAGGATAGATTTTAGAATTAATCACTAACTCTAAAATTGATTAGGATTTATCACAAACCCTAATTTTAGATCTCAGTTGTATCACACAAAAGAGAAAGAGGAAGAGCAAAACTCAACACAGGTTTTTTTAATCAATAATGACATACTTTCTCATTAATCTCAAGGCCTTTAAATAGGCTCAAAATACATCTTGATACAAATCTCCAAAATATTCTCAAAATCTAAAAAATACAAAAAGATTACATATGGCTATAATTGCCAGAAATAAAAATGGTAGTGAAATCAACTAAATAGGAAAGATGTCCTCATCATTCTCTCCGGGTGGGAGAGAGCTCGACCCAGTCGAGTTAAAACCAGTGATCCTGTCATCGTGCTCCAAAAGATCTGGATCCAGTTGCGGGAGCCCCTTACGATCACTGCAAGTATCATCCGACTTCGGCTTGTTTTTCCACCTTACCACATACTTGTGCATACCACCATCTCTAGTAGAGATTATCTGATCATCTAAAATATTATCCAATTCTTCTGTCGATAGGTAAGTAATATCTGGTAGTGGAGGTAATGGGGGAATCTCACCATTAGGCTGCAGGGTAGGCTCATCTATAAGAAAATTTCTATGGTTGAATTTTGAGCCTTCATAAAGTACTAGATCCTCAATATTGAAAGTCTTACTTATGCCAAAACCTTCAGGAAGGTCAACGACATAGGTACTATCATTGATTGCATGTAGAATCTTAAATGGGCCTGCAGCACGTATGTTCAAGTTCTTAACGGGTCCAACAGGAAACCGTTCCGGATGAATCCGAACCATCACTTCGTCACCAATATCAAAAGTTATAAATTTCCTTCTAGTATCTGCTATTAACTTGTAGTTAAAATTATTCTCATTAAGTTTCTTGGAAATTTCTCTGTGCAAGTCATGAATGTTATATGCAAATGTGGGTGCAGACTTTGTGACTTTGTGATGTTCTAACACAGGGGTAAAATCTATGGGTTGCCAGGTGACTTGAGCAGGAATGAGTGACTCAGGTATACTCAATGGAGGTGACTGAACAGGCTGAATACAATTGAGAGACTGGTCATCCACTTTTTCATCAAAGTCATCACTTATATTAGGTTCATAGGTAAACTCGGTTGTCGGGCTTATCAGCGATGATTGCGGTACCCTCTACTATATTGATCCTACTTGGGCTGGGACAGTTGCCAGCAACATGGCCATATCCCTTACATTTATAGCACTTAGTGAGAGGATCAATCTTCGAATAGTCTCTTTCAGTGTTCTTACCCGTGTTGTCATTTCTAAGTGGATAGGAGTTTGAAGTATGTTTGTTTGGGTAAGACTTGTTAGGGTACTGAGAAGAAGAGTGCTCAGGTCTAGGAGGATCAGGAAGGGTCATTCTAGGGGAATGATCTCTCGAATCGCTGGATCTATAATGGGAACTAGCTTTAAGGGAATCCATATCGAGGACTAGGGCGTAGGCTGCCGCTATCGAGTCCACATTTCTATAGATTAGCTCGTTTCTAAGGTCAGCTCGTAGTCCAGCTCTGAACCTAGAGAGAGTTTGTTCTTCACTCTCTTTACCTAACGCATTGCACCGAATAAGGAAGTCATCGAATTTATGAACATATTCTTGTGTGGATTTACTTTCTTGATACAGTAAGTTCCACGAATCTAGCAATCGGGTATGGAACGATAACGGTACATATCTCTCAGTGAGCTTCTCTTTCATGGCCTCCCAAATGGCTATGGGTGCCAGGCCTCGGCCTCTGCGGGCATGTTCAAGATTGGTCCAATGTTGTTGAGCTTTACCCGTTAATTTCATAGTGGCAAATTTAACTTTAAGGGCTTTACTCATATCGAACCACACAAAGTAGTGGTCCATGGCACAGATCCAATCGAGGTAAGCTTGGGGTTCCATGTGGCCTTCAAACTGGGGAACATCAGCCTTAATGTTCTTTTATATTGTTCGTCAGGGTCACGTTCTTGACGTCGATCGTCATGAACATTCCCTTGAGGGATCTGACGATGGCCATGAAGCTCAGGGACAATGGTTTGATTTAGCTCCACTTTCTCAAGCCTCTTATTGATATTGGCAAGAGTTGCTTGGATGGCAGCTAGGGTAGCGGAGATATCAGGGTTGTCCATTTCAGGTCTGGGAAGTCTAAGGTTCCTAATTAGGTGATTGGGAAGGGATAAGAAAAGCTCTTCAGGGTCTGTGATGGTGCTGCGAAGACGCATTCACCAAAAGTGGAAATTATGGGGTGTGTGTCCTAATTTTTTTTTTTAATTTTTAAATGATTCTGAAATAAACTAAAATAAAATAAATAAAATAAAATAAAAGACTACACAATCCTAAATGAATGCAAAAATGATGTCTACGATGCAAGAACTAGGGTTTTAAGAAACCTTCGCTCCGATACCAAAATGATGTAAAACCAACCCTAAAATAGAGAATTTCCAAGAATTTTAATGGGTTAATTTTACCAACATGAAAGTGCGGATCTAAGTTGGAAATTTGTAACAGTTAACAGGTTCGATGGGTTTTCAAGAATTAAATAAGTGTAACAGTCCCAATTAATAAATCAACCTTACAACCAATTAAATCCCTACGTGTTTTAGCAAGTAAGAAATTCAATACTGATTCGTACTCTATTCAAGCATGTGGAACACTCAATCTCAATTATTTTTGTGGACGACAGGCAAATCAGATAATAGACTAGATGATAAGGCAGTAGAACACAAATATTAAGAATGGAAAGAGTATACCGAGAGTTTGAAGAACGCAGTGTTGATCTTGAAAGAGCACAGCACTCCAAAGAGTCAGTACGAGCAGCAACTTCAAGGGCAATGGCGGGGTTGGTCGACGACGTCACTGGTTGACGACGGCGACAGCGGAGGGCGACGCGAGCAACGACGGCGAAGGCGTCGAGGAGGCAAGGGCGAGCGGGAGGAGCATGGTAATAGAGGAAATCAGGGGCTTTTAATGGTGGAGGGCAGTGGTGGCTGGGATGAGGGGAAAGAGGCAGTGGGAGAGGGTTATTGGGTAGGGGACTGTGGTTGGGGTTCGGGGAAGGGATTTGGGATCGGGAGTGGAGGAGGAAAAGGGGGCGATGCTGATGGAGAGAGGATGATCGACGGGGAGTGGGGAGGAAGGAGCGACGGCGTATAGGGGGCGAAGGATTTGGTCGGGAGATGGGTTCGAAAGGGGGTTAGGGATTTTGTGAAGGGGATTTTGGAGGAGGTCGGGAGATGAAGAGGAAAGGAGAAGAAAGAAGGGGAAGGTTGACGGCTGTTAGGGTTTTTGTGTGGAGATTTGGGAATTAAGGTTTGGGTAATTTGTAATTGGGGAATTTTAATTTGAGGATAGATTTTAGAATTAATCACTAACTCTAAAATTGATTAGGATTTATCACAAACCCTAATTTTAGATCTCAGTTGTATCACACAAAAGAGAAAGAGGAAGAGCAAAACTCAACACAGGTTTTTTTAATCAATAATGGCATACTTTCTCATTAATCTCAAGGCCTTTAAATAGGCTCAAAATACATCTTGATACAAATCTCCAAAATATTCTCAAAATCTAAAAAATACAAAAAGATTACATATGGCTATAATTGCCAGAAATAAAAATGGTAGTGAAATCAACTAAACAGGAAAGATGTCCTCATCAATATGTCAACCTAAACAACAAGAGGGGCTTGAAATTTTAGACTTGAAGATCTTTAATGAAGCCTTACTGATCAAATGGTGGTGGAAGATTGTCTCTTCATACTCTTCAGTAAGTCAAACCCTATTATCTTTGTACTACAATGCCAACTCCCATAGTTTTATTTGCCCTTCCCAAGCCTCAAATTTCTGGAAAGGGATCTTCCACCTCAAAGATAAATTCATGCAAAATGTGTATTGAAACTTAGCAATGGGAAACTGATAATGTTTTTGACTTCCAGATGGATTGAGAGGAACAATATCTCCTTAATCTGCACTGCCTTAGCAGCAGCTGCATGGAACCCTGAAGCTAATATACTCTCTCAAGGAGAGTGGATTAATTATGTTTGGCATTGGAGACCTAGGCTCAACAGCATCTCTACTCCAACACTCAGAGAAGAAAGAGTAAACTGCTAGAGCTTATAGCACACTATCACCCAACAGCAGATGCAGATTGCCCATCCTAGAGACACAATGGAACCAGTATTTTCTTTGTCAAGTCCGCCTACAATCTCTTCAGCTACTCTGGTCTCAAAACCCCTTATCATGTCGCTACCTGGAAATCAATTGTGCCACTAAAATGCAAAGTATTCATAAGGCAACTGAGTTGAGAAGATAATTTTCAAAGCTTCACTTCTCTCCAAAGGATGGTTGGGCGACCAGACATGCACAGCTTAGGTCAAGACAACTTTCCATATATTTTTTGAATGCCCTACAGCAGTCACCACCTGGAACTATTTCACCAACCTCTTCAACATTCACACAATGTCACAATCTACCATGAATGCTTCTCAACTTGATGTTTTGGTTCACACTCATACAGATTCACTTGGCACCTTCTCACAATTGCAATTTGCTAGAGCATCTGGCTAGCTAGAAATGATAGAATCTTTTCAGATATCTCTTTCTGCAGATACTATAACTTCTAACGCAAAGTTTTGGTTTGGTTACTAGCTAGATGAATGTGACAATGAGAAGCAGCTCATGCAAGGTGTGGACAGCTAGGAAGCACGGATACTCTCCCGAAGATGCGTATCTCGTACCGGATACTCGCCAGATACGTATCGGATACGTATCCTAGCAATTCCTTCTTTTATAAAAGATAAAAAAGATCAGATACTCGAAGGATACTCTCAGATACATCGGGATACTCTTGGCTACTGTTTGGATACGATGAGGGGATATATATATATATATATATATATATATTCTTTATATATATATATTATTTTTTATTTTTTTCTACTAATCTCTTCGTCTTCTACTTTCAAATCCTAATTTCATTTGATTAAAAGATATTATCTTCTTTCATTTGATTAAAAGACGACAAAAAATGATAGATGTAGGATGTAGTTCTTGCTATTATTTTGGTTGATTGACTACTTGCTATTATTATACAAGATGCTGCATCTTTATTCGTTTTAGTGTTCGAGTGTTACATTTCTTTAAGATGATAGATGTATGACAGTAGAATGTAGTATTGAAGGGTCTTGGTTGGTTTATAGTTATGACTTATGAAGTTATAATAGATGTAGTTATGATATTGATTCTACTGAATAGGTTTAAGACTAGCATACTTTTATTTGAACATTTCGGTCATGTAATATTGGTATTGGTGTTGTTGGAAACATCGAATGATCTATTAGTATGTTTTGTTTGATATTGGCTTGTATTAACTTTAATTACCATATTTTTGTTTCTTATTTTTTATGTTCGTATTGAATTGAATATTTTAGATTACTATATATATATATATATATACTAGATTTGCCCCGTGGGCACGTGCCTACGGCACGTCTTCGGAACAATACAAAACACAAAAAGTCCTGTGAACAGTAAAACAACAATTATGTAACTCAAGTTTGAATAGTATGACAATAATTAGTTGGAAATTAAAGTCCACGTTTCCATTAGTATATGTTGAAAAATAATTATAAATGGGGGTGTAAAATCTAACTTTTTAGAACTTAAGTGTGGAAAATAATGAAATTTAACTGTTTAAGAGATATATTTGATATTTTCAATATAACATGTGCAATAAAAAAACATAAAAATTCTTAAATTTTACAAACCTGAAATCTTAAAATCTAAATTTCTAAGTAAATAAAAAAAGAATGGGAGAGAGAGATAGGGAGAAATATGAACAAGTGAAGAGAGGAGAGAGAGCAATAAAGTAATGAGGTTTTTAGTTTTTTTTTTTTGGGGGGGGAGGGGGGCGATTTTGGTTTTGGGGTTTGAAATTTTGGGTGGGAAAATGTATTTTGTGAGGTTAAATCTGGACCTTTGATTTTGGAGGGATTGAAGGTGAGCCACTTGATAGCTTTCTTTGTGTTTTATTTATATATATATATATATATATATATATATATATATATATATATAGGCAAATGCTAAGTTGAAAACGGGTCCGTTATGCTCGGTTGAAAACGGGTCCATTTTCAACCGGGTTGGAAAACGCGATTCTGGGCCGTTGGATCGCTCTTGAGCTTGATCAACGGCCCAGATTCGCTCCGCTCTAATCGGTTTGGTTTCTTAGCTTTAGAAAAGGGGTATTTTTGGTACTTCACGCCAAAAAACGCTTCACTCTTGATCTTGATTTTGATCGTTCTTGATCTTGATCAACGGCCCAGATTCGCTCCGCTCTGATCGGTTGGTTTCTTAGTTTTAGTGGAGGGGTATTTTTGGTACTTCACGCCAAAAAACGCTTCGGTTTTTTTTTGGCGTGAAGTTTTTTTTGTCGAAAAAATCACGAAACAACGGCCTAGGTTGTTTTTTTAAAAAAAATCAACCTTGCCGTTGCTTCCCAACAACGACCAAGGTATGTACAAGTGTTTTTCCAAACACTTGTACATACCCAGATCTCCCTCACTCTGTCTTCGTCACAAACTTTCTCTCTCTTTCTCTTCAGCTCCCGAAACCCATCCCCAAACCTTAGTTCTCTCTCCAAACTCCTTTTCTCGATCTCTTTGCCTTCTCGATCTCCCCCTCTTGTCGAAGCCTCTCTATCTCTCTCCCTCTCCCAAATACCCCAAACCCTAACGTAGGCCCCAAACTCCCAAATCACCTGAACCGTAGCACAAATTCTCCAACCCCCTAGCCTTTACAACTTGTTCGTCTACAACAGCGGCTTCTCATATCTTCGCCAACTCTCTCTCTCTCTCTCTCTCTTTGGACCAGGTATTTACTTAATCACAATTTACTATAATGAACTATGTTAATTTCTTTATTTTTTTTCAATTTTGGAGTTTGATTTTTTGTATTATGCGTAGTAGTCTATAATTTAGAGAGTATACAATTAGCTCGGATCATGTATGTTGTATATATTTTGTTGACATTTTTTTAGATGTAGTGTTAGTTGTAGTTGTGGAATATAGAAAAAGCAAATAAACGAGATCCAAAAATTTCCAAATTTTACGAGTAGGTCGGACTCACTGCGTAGAAGGTAACGGAACTCGTAGAGGCGATTTCCGTCTCACGGTTTACAAGATACGTCCGTTTATCACTTTTATTCAATACAGCGGATATAAAGCGATACACGGCCGTATCTTTCCAACCGAGAGTCGGAACTCACCTCTACAAGTTCCGTTGGCTTGTGTTTGGTGTGCCAGACTTGACGGCCAAATTTAGAAATTTTTGCATCTCGTTTTTATTGTTTTGATGCGTATATAAAAAAAACTTCAATCTACCTCGGAACTTTTTTAGTACGTTCTCAATAGAAAAATGCTTAAACAAAGTTCAAAAATTACGAAACTGTATGAGTAGGTTGGGCTAACCATTCACAACCCAACGCAACTTGTAATTGCGAGTTCCGACCCACAATTTGCGAGATACGTCAATATATCACTTTCCGCTCTTTTTTCAAGAGTGAAAGCGATACACAGCCATATGTTTCAAACCATGGGTCGGAACTCACTTTTACAAGTTGTGTTGGCTTGCGTTGGTGTGCCAGACTTAACGGACAAATTTTGGAATTTTTGCATCTCGTTTGTGTTGTTTTGATGCGTATATGAAAAAACTTCAATATATCTCGGCACTTTTTTAGTACAGTCTCAATAGAAAAATATGAAACTGTGCTAGTAGGTTGGGCTAACCATTCACAACCAAATGGAACTTGTATTTGCGAGTTCCGACCCACGGTTTGCGAGATACGTCAATGTATCGCTTTCCGCTCTTTTTTCAAGAGTGAAAGCGATACACGATCGTATCTTTCAAACCGTGGGTCGGAACTCGCTTCTACAAGTTGCGTTGGCTTGTGTTCGGTGTGCCAGACTTGACGGACAAATTTTGGAATTTTTGTATGTCGGTTGTGTTGTTTTTGATGCGTATAAGCGAACTATTGAAATTTTTGCATCTCGTTGGCTTGTGTTTGCTTTTTTTTTGTGAATAATTTGTTTTATATATGCGAACTTTCTTACAGAGAAATGGTTATAACGAGAAAAACCGGAAGGACATCTAGGAATGCTCGGGGGGAACATTCCACAGAAGTAAGAGAACTATTAATTTTGTATTCTGCATTTTGTTTTTAGTGTTATTGTTAGTACACTAATAATAATTGTGTTTTGTGTTTGTGTAGGTTAGTGCATCTTCTTCGATGGCACCACGTCATGGTCCAGGACCAATATTTGACAGTGAACTGACCTTTCAAGACCGCCACAGATCCGCAACATTGTGAAGTGGGACGACGGGGAGGTGTAATTTCTGCACCCACGAGACCATGCCGGTGCACCCACGTATTGTCGAGTACCTAGTTCTGGCCGGTTTCTACGGAATTAGCATGATGGATCAGGTTAAACTCGACCGAGCACTTTTCTCAGCACTCGTGGAGCGATGGAGGCAAGAGTCGCACACCTTCCATCTACCGGTCGGAGAGATGACGGTGACGCTATAGGATATAGCAATGATCTCCGGTCTTCCAATAGATGGGTTGGCCGTGACGAGTAATATAAACTTTGATAAAATAGAGCTGTGTAATGAACTCTTCAGTACAGAATTTGATGAGGAGGCCACGGAAGATAAGGATATTTTTGCCGGACAATCAATTCGACTATCTTGGTTGAAGGGATATTTTGATGGGACGTTGACCGATGCATCGCCCGACCACTATGTATAGTCCTACACCAGAGGATACATTCTAACGGTGCTCGGAAGGGTTCTCTTGCCTAACTCATCCGGGGATATGGTGCACCTCATGTATCTACGATTGCTCGCCGACCTAGGCTTAGCTGGCCAGTACAGTTGGGAAAGTTGCGCGTTGGCAACGCTATACAGGTCGTTGTGTTCTGTAGCGCTAAATGGGACCGAAATGATCGGTCTGATGGTTTTGTTACAGATTTGGTCATGGGAGCGACTACATTTGGGTCGTCCCCGAATTAGGAGACCGGCAGTTGGTTGGATGGCCGAATCAGCAAATCCTCATATGTTAGCACCCTTAGGGGTATATTGGGTAGGTAGTCGGAGTTACAAAGACAACCCAAAAGGTGTACTAACGTACTACAGAGACGAGCTCGACCAACTACGAGAAGAGTTCGTGATTTGGGTGCCATATACACCCGAGCAGCTACAATTCCAACAAAAAAAATATCTACAACTCCAACAGCAGCTACAGCTGCAACAATTGAATCACCCCAAAAATGCAGCTAAATTATATACAACCTATCAGCTACAAACTCCCAACAACAACAACAACAGTATTAACAATCGACACAAACCAACAACACTTGAGTCTCAAGAACATTTACAGTTAACAACCAAAAGTAATTAACCACACTTGCATCAATCTGTAATATACTGAAACATTACATTAAAAAAATTCCTATTCACAATGGATCATCATATCTCTCGTCAGAACTCTCTTCATCGGATGAAATCACTTCTTGCGGATTGTTTGGCCTTCATTCAAAGATAAGTTTTAGTTAGTGAGAAACTCATTTACTACAAATGAAGTACAATAAATTTAAAAGAGGGACAAACAAATAAAGTACGAATCTTACCCCTCAAATAAAGTTGGACAATTTCTTGAATCATGATTCATTTGCACAATGCCACATCTTCGACACCGTCTCGGATTTTTTTATGCGGAGTTGCTCTCTTATCGACCTCAATCTTTTGGCGCGAGGCCTTTACTTTGTCGTGCATTGCTGTGGGTCACTTACACGTATAGGTATGTGTCCACTCCCTTCATCATGAGCTTGTGCACTACCATGCGGTTGTGAACTACCTCCCGGTTCTACACTGTCATGTGGTTGTGAGGCCTGTTCTGGTTGTTCACCCAATCCGAGTTGTAGCCGAGAGACCTCGTTAATGATCTTCTGCAAATTCTCCAATATGTATTTGTAACTTTCATTGGAGGAACAACCAAGATCGACAATCTGTTTTGCATGGTAGCTCAACTCACAATATCGAGAAACAAAATTCTCGATATTGGGTTCGGTTAAAACAGATGTATAACTTCTTCTCATCACATCCCAAGTCCATCTTCTTTTAATGTATACATCCGGAAGGAAAGTCTGATAGCTGAAACGAAGAGCGGCTAAAATATGCTTGCAAGGAATGCCAACGAAGTCAAAGAAGTGACATGTACATGTAATAATTCCTTTGATTTTGCATAATTGAAGGCGAGCCGGTTCTGATTCTCCACAGAGTATCACATGAAAGGATTGAACTGTCCGGTGTCTCAAGATCGCCAACATAACTCACATTGTACATAAAGCTTTTTGTAACTTCATCTTGGAATTTGTAAAAAAAAATTTAAAGTGTGTTTTCGCCATTTGTGCCTCCAAACCCATTCGCTCTTCAACTTTGGTCTCTTCCCATGGTTACGATAATTTTCTTTCAGTTCATCGTGTCTTTGCCTTCTCCAAAAACGGTCGAAGATGACGGCAAATTCATGCAAGGAATATTTCTTTTCTGTATGATGCTTCAAGGCAGAATGCGCTGACTCAACCAGTTGGCTACTCAACATGCCGGTCCAAAAAGAATCTTTAGCGTAGACGGGTGCCCAACTTTCACAGATATCAAATAGATTGTTCAACCACTTGTTACTCTCTAATCCGTATTGCGAAATCAAAAAATCTATTTTCCTACAAAATCATGTACATATTCGGAATTGTAGATGACATTCTTCAAAAATTCCCTAAACTTGTCGACATCGTTCGACATACGCAGCTCCTGCGGTGACTTATCCAGAATGTGCCAAATACAAAAACGATGCCGAGTCTGGGAAAAAACTTTTAACTGCGGTGGCGATCCCAAGATCTTGATCGGTGACGATACCAGATGGAGCACGATTCATAACCCCTAACCACTTTTCAAAGAACCATTCAAACGAAGAGGCCGTCTCATTTGGAATAAATCCACCTCCTAAGAAAGTCGATTGCCAATGTTGATTCACTCCAACAAAGGAAACAAATAACATTCCATAACGATTCGTATTGTACGTGGCATCAAAGCAAAGTACATCGCCGAATTCTTGAGAATTCATCCTAGAAATATCATCAACCCACATACAATGTGACAACCGCCCTTCGGGATCTACTTGAATATCAAAAAAATGAAGGATCCGTCTGTTTCTTAGATTCAAAAAAATCAATTAGCATTGTAGAATCATGTCCTTTCAATGCTTCTTGTGAATCTCTAAGTAAATTTCTAACATCTTTTTCGATGAATCCTACTTGATCGTGACCACCACTAGCACTTTCGAAGAAGAGCATTTGTCGACATGTCTGGATATTAGCTTGGTTGAATTGCTCTATTATCCTTTTATCCGTATTTGACACGAAACAGTTTCAGGGCAAAAGATGTCTTCGACCGGGTGAGGTAAATTCGTGATTGTGTTCTTCATGAAATGAATACACCACCCACGTATTACTTGCTTCGTTCAATTTTACACGAACGCAAGCCTTGCAACCGGTTCTACAGGTTGTTCCCCGTCTACCATCACTATGTTGACTCGGCGACGACCCGACTTTATTATAAAGATATGACTTATCTACTTTCACTCCTTCCTTTAATTTATTCCCACCCTTACGCATTGCAAAACCCCCACAACGAGCATATGAAGAATAAAATTTTCGGCCTTAACTAAAGTAGGAAACGTCATACCTAACTTTGGTTTTAGATGTTCTTCGACTAACGGCATGGAATCAATGAATGGTTCTACCCGCACAAAATTATTGCCGGCAGCAGAACTCTCCATATCGTTGTTCATTTGGGATAAAAATATATTATTGGTAAATTAATATACACATCATATATAAAACAGCTTGTTAACAAACGATTGTGATATATATACATACGAAACAAAATAAGTGACAAAACGTCAAAAACGACGTCATAAAAATACGAAACTCTGCTATTGGGTCCGGCTTGCCGCACACAAAGTAACGAAACTTGTACAAGCAAGTTCCGATTCATGGTTTGCAAGATACGGCCGTGTCTCGCTCGCTTTCACTCTTGGAAATGAGGGGAATGCGATACACGGACGTATATAGCAAACCGTGGGTGACAACTCGCAACTACAAGTTGGTATGACTTGTGAGCGGCGAGACCGACCTACTCGCAAAATTACGAATTTTTTCAAGTGGGTTCTCTATTGAAAACTCCCTCAAAACATAACAAAATTCATGAGATAACCGTACAATCGACGGAAAAAAAAATTTAACTTTGTGATTGGGTCGGGCTCTCCACACACAAGGCAACGCAACTTGTACAAGCAAGTTCCGACCAATGGTTTGCAAGATACGGCCGTGTATCACATTCATTCATGAAAAATGCCAACAATACGATACATTGATGTAGGCCCCAAACTGGGGGTCCGAACTCTCAACTACAAGTACCATTTGGTAGCGAGGGTAAGCCCAATATGCTCTTCAAATTTCTTTTTTTTGGATGTCGTTTCGTACTGAAAAGTACCCTCGACAGAAATCAAACATTAATTGAAGTTGTTGTTTGATATACGGTACAAATCCGCACAAACGATATCAAAAAATTCCAAAACTTTGGGAGTAGGACGGACGCAAAACAGATGAGCCAACAAAATTTATAGAGGTGAATTTCGACTCACGGTTTGCAAAATACGCCGATGTATCACTTTCACTCACGAGAAATACTCAAAAGCAATACACGGCTGTACACTTTAAACCGTGAATCCAAACACACTTCTACAAGTTGCGTTGGCTTGTGCGTGGCGAGCCCGACGTACTTGCAAAGTTGCATTATTTTTTTCTTCTCTTTGTGTGCTATTGCTACAATCAAACAACAATCAACAACTAATACTACATCTACATCCCCAATAAAATTAGAATTACCTACTTTATAAATACCTACGCATAATATAGAAATTGTACACTCAAACACTGAAGAAAAATTCCAATCAATTAATCTAGTTAGATCTACTCAAGTAGGAACAAATTAATACCTTTCACAATGAGGGTGTTCGGAAAGGAGATAGGGGAGGCCCTTGCACGCTGCTGTAGAGAAAGGAAGGGGAGTAAGGTTTGGCTAATTTCTTTAGGATTAGGATTTTAGGGTTGGGAAGATTTCGTATGGGTTAGGATTTTTTTGTAGTTGGGATCTTCAAAGGAAGAGGGCAAGAGTGTGAGAACAGGGAGAGATTCAGTGAGAAGCAACGAGCAAGAGAGAGCTAGGATTTTCAGATCGAGAGAGAGAGCTAGGGTTTGGGAAAATGGGTTTCTCGAGCTCCACTAGCGAGAAAGAGAGTTGTGAGGGAGATGGCGATCTGAGTATATACTAGTGTTTGGAAAAATACTTGTATATACTTAGGCCGTTGTTCGGAACAACGGACTAGGTTGAAATTTTTGTTCAAAAAAACAACTTAGGCCGTTGTTCCCAACAACGGCCTAAGTATAGGTAACTAAGAAAAAAAAACTTCACGCCAAAATAACGCTAAGTGTGAAACGTTTTTTGGCGTGAATTTCCGAAATTACCCCTCCGCTTTTAAAGCCGTTGGTGGGAGACGTTAACGGGTTTCGATCTAATCCATTCATCATCTTGATGAGCGATCGGACGGCCAAGATGGTCGTTTTCCAACCCGGTTGAAAAAAAACCCGTTTTCAACCGAGCATTTGCCATATATATATATATATATATATATATATATATATATATATATATAATATTAATTTTTTAAAATTATTTTAATTTAGCGTATCCTAGTTTTTGAGAAATCGGCGTATCCGCGTATCCGCGTACTGCATACATACCATACCAGATACACGTACCCGTATCCGTGCTTCATAGGTGGACAGTGTGGGAGCAAGGGCAATACTCTTCTGAGGAGCTGGTCAGGTAAGGGATCACAGGTAGTGGATAGGACAGTAACTCTGGGTGAATGAAATGAACATAGGACAGTAACTCTGGGTGAATGAAATGAACATTCTGCATTGTACTCCACTGTTTTTGTTTTGTTTTGAGCCTGAGGTTTTATGTTATTTTGTAACAGATCTTATTAGTGATCTTCGATGTTGGGGGTGATCTTCTCCTAGGGGTAGCCTAGTTGTAATTAAATAAGGGATCAAATTCCATGAATTAGGGCAAGTTGAGGTGTACGACACGTCTACTACCCTCTCTTCGACCTCATTTAAGGTATTTATAGCCCTTATCTGATTGCAACCCGTAGCCCTATCAGATCCACCCAACCGTTGTATTTTGTATTATGTACTAACTTTTAGCTTTATATATATATATAGGACTTTATCCTACCTTTTGCCGGTCAAAAATAAAAAAATAAAAAAATATAACCTAATAAGAACTTAAAAACTATCTCAGATTTCCATAAAATAGAAAGGATTAACCACCTAGAAGACAAAAAATCAATAACATCCAGCGTTTGTGATATGTACTCTGGCTGTGGCCAATCTACAGAACCATCTCTACTAGCACTGTGTTCCATTCCATTCTGGGACCCAGGAGCAGCATGAAGATCAATAATGCATTTGATGTTATACGTTCTGCAGATAGAGCAATAACAATTCAACATATTTAAAAACCTTAATAGATTCAAGAGGTTTGAAAGCTTAAAATTTCAAGATGCTTAATTACTTTAAGAACAGTCAGAAAATACACCTACTCTGCCCATAAGAATGCATTATCCAGAGCTGACAAGGACCCTCCGATGAAAGGAGGAGGCGGATTTGGGTCTCGATAAATCCACCACCCGACAGGAATTCTCACCGTATTTATACCATGCTTACAAAGGAAAGCAAAATCTTTTGCTGTTACAAAGGTATTTCTATGTTTCTGTAAATTGATCAGAGCATATTAGACCTTTGATGGTAGAAATACATTACAAATACAGTAAAGGTTTTTTAATCACCTTCGACAAACTTCATTATTTGACATAAGCTCGGAAAAAATCCCCTAAATAGAAAGAAAATACCCTCAATGGATAAGCATGAGATAAGGGTATTTTGGTCGCTTTCAGAGTTTATACAACATACAATTTTATAAGGTTATATAAAAATGGGGATATCTGGAGGATAATATTATGATGAGGAGTTCTGTTTTATTTTATTTTGAGATTTAGCCATATATAGTAGTTTTACAATTTGCAGTATGAGTGTCCCCCTTTATTTTATGCATTAGAATATTTTGGAGATTTGTATTGAGATTTGTTTTAAGCCTATATATCGGCATTGAG
The DNA here is from genome assembly GCA_017893485.1 of Hemerocallis citrina. Lineage (NCBI taxonomy): Eukaryota > Viridiplantae > Streptophyta > Magnoliopsida > Asparagales > Asphodelaceae > Hemerocallis > Hemerocallis citrina. The sequence continues at coordinate 31,526,862 of CM030363.1, forward strand.
AATAATGAGAAAATATGTAATTCTTGATTTAAAAAATTATTGTGTTGAGTTATTACTCTACATTTTTTTCTTGTGCGTGTGAGACCATAAGAAATTATTAGGGTTTGTGAGAAATCCTAGGAAAATATTAGGATTTGTGAGAAGCTCTAATTACACCCCAAATGCCAAAATCCCCAAATCTTTATTCAACCCTAAACCCTAATTCCCAAATCTCCACCCAAACCCTAATCTACTCCTACAACCGCTCTCCCTCTCTCTCTCTCTCCTTACTCTTCTTCTTCCCCTCCTTGGGTGAATCCCGAAACCCAACACCCCAAGCCCCATCGATCCCCTCTCCAATCGACCACCTCGAACCTCCCATCTCTTCGCCGTCGTTGACTCCCTCGCCGCCCACCTCTCCCCTTCCTCCACGCCTCCCCACCTAACCACCGACTGCCCCTACCACCAAACCCCATCAGGTTCCTCCATCGCCCGCACCACCTTCAGCCGCCCCGCCAGCACTGCCGCCGTCGTCAGCTCCCCGCAGACCACCAGCGTCCACCTCCCAAGCCGCTCTCCACCACCGAGTGCATCTCCCACTACATAGCACCCGAATCCCCCCGAACCAATACAACGGCTCCATCAGCCCTCTACGCCAACCGTCGTCACCTCCACCACAGTGCCTCACACCCTAACTTCCACCATCACAGTGACTATCTATGACCCCCAGTAACTTATTTCCACTTCTCCAATTATTTGTGTTACTACTTATCGACTCTATAATATTATTTGATTTATGTGTCGTCCACAAATATTGAATGTGTGCTTCTGCCAGCTAAGTAGCATACGAATTGTTATTGACTATTTTACTTGTTAAGAACGTTCAGGTATAATTATTGATTGTTAGGTTTGAATCTTTAATTGGGCTAGTTAAACTATTTCATATCTTGAAAATCCATCAAACCAACTATTAGTTTTAATTCCCAACTTAATCGGCATTACGTGTTGGTAAACTTAATCTTTTAGTATTCTTGGAAAATTCTCTATTTAGGGTTAAGTTTGCATCATTTTGGTATCAGAGCGAAGGTTTTTTTAAAATCCTAGTTCTTGCATCATTTAGTTATAATTTTTGCATTCATTTAGGATCGTTTAGAATCTTTTTTTATTTTTCTTTCTTTCTTTTAGATCATTTCCGATTTATTTATATTATATAAAAAAAACTTGTGCATTTAGGACACGATTCCCCAAATTCAGCAAACACACATCCCCACGACCCCTAGTTTTCACCGCTGGTGAATGCGTCTTCGCAGAACCATCACAAATCCAGAAGAACCTTTCTTGTCCCTCCCAAATCACCCCATCAGAAATCCTAGAATTCCGCAAGGCCCTTCCCGAATTAAGATGGACAACTCTGATATTTCCACTACCCTCGCTGCCATTCAAACAACTCTTGCCAATATCAATCAGATGCTTGAAAAAGTGAAATTGAATCAAAATGTTGCCCCTGAGCTTCATCATCAGATCCCTTAAGAGAATAATCGTGACCCTGATGAACAATACAAGAAGAACGTTAAGGTTGATGTTTTCCATTTTGAAGGCCGTATGGAACCCCAAGCTTATCTCGATTGAATCCGTGCCATGGACCACTACTTCGTGTGGTTTGACATGAGCGAAGCCCTGAAGATTAAATTTGTCACTATAAAATTGGCTAGTAAAGCTTAACAACATTGGACCAATGTTGAACACGCCCGCAGAGGCTGAGGCCTGGCACCCATAGCCACTTGGAAAGCCATGAAAGAAAAGCTCACTGAGAGATATGTGTTGTTATCATTCCACACCCGATTGTTAAATTCGTGGAACCAACTCCATCAAGAAAGAAAATCCACCCAAGAGTATGTTGATAAGTTTGACAACTTCCTTATTCGGTGCAATGCCTTAGGTAAAGAGAGCGAAGAACAAACTCTCTCTAGGTTCAGAACTAGATTACGAGTCAATCTTAGGAATGAGCTAATTCATAGAAACGTGGACTCCTTAGCAGCAGCTTATGCATTTGTCCTCGATATGGACCCACTTAAAGCAAGTTCCCACTATACGTCCAGTGATTCGATAAATCATTCCTCTAAAATGACCTCTACTGAGCCCTCTAGGCCTGAGCCCTCCTCTTCTCAGTACCCAAACTAGTCTTACCCAAACCAGCCTACTCTAAATTCCTATCCACCTAGAAATGACAACAGGTAAGAACACTGAAAGAGACTATTATAAAACTGATCATCTCACTAAGTGCTATAAATGCAAGAGATACGGTCATGTTGCTGACAACTGTCCCAGCTCCAGTAGGATCAACATTATAGAAAGTACCATTGTCATTGCTGATGAGCCCGACAATGAGTTTACCTATGAACTTCATGTAAGTGATGACCTTGATGAAGAAGAGGATGACCAGTCTCTCAACTGTATTTGGTCGATCCAATCACCTCCATTGAATGTACCTAAGTCACTCATTTCTTTCCAAGTTACTTGGCAGCCTATAGATTTTATCCATGTGTTAGAACATCACTCAAAGTCTGCATCCATATTTGCATCCCACATTCATGATTTGCATAGAAAAATTTCCAAGTAAATTAATGAGAATAATTTTAACTACAAGTAGAAAGAAATTTAAAACTTTTGATATTGGTGACGAAGAAATGGTTCGGATTTGTCCGAAAAAGTTACCAGATGGATCCGTTAAGAAATTAAATGCACGTGTTGCAGGCCCATTTAAAATTCTGCTTAAGATCAAATGATAATACCTATGTCGTTGACCTTTCTGAAGGTTTTGGCATAAGTAAGACTTTCAATATTGAGGATCTAGTACCCTATAAAAGGCCAAAATTTAACCCCAGAAATTCTCTTATAAATAAGCTTACCATGCAGCCTATTGGTGAGATTGCCACAGTTCCTTCATTACCTGCCACTACTTACACATCAACAGACAAAGTGGATAATTTTTAGATGATCAGATAATCTCTAGTAGATATGGTGGTATTTATAGGTATTTGGTAAGATGGAAGAACAAGTTGAAGTCAGAGGACACTTGGATTGATCATGAAGAGCTCCAGCACTTGGATCCAGATCTTTTGGAGCATTATAACATGATCACTGATTTTGATTCGACTGGGTCGAGCTCTCCCAACCGGAGAGAATGATGAAGACATCGGTTCTATTTTGTTTTATTTTGAAATTTAGCCTTATGTAGTAGTTTTACAATTTGTATCCTTTATTTTATGCATTAGAATATTTTGGAGATTTATTTTGAGATTGTTTTGAGCCTATATATAGACCTTAAGAATAATGAGACAGTATGCTGTTCTTGATTAAAAAATAATTGTGTTATTGTCCTGCATTTTTTTCTTGTGCGTGTGAGACCATAAAAAATTATTAGGGTTTATGAGAAATCCTAAAAAAATATTAGGGTTTGTGAGAAGCTCTAATTACAGCCCAAATCCCTAAAGCTTTATTCAAACCCTAAACCCTAATTCCCAAATCTCTGCCCAAACCCTAATCTACTCCTACCTCCACTCCCCTCTCTCTTTCCTTATTCTTCTTCTTCCCCTCCTTGGATGAATTCTGAAATCCAACACCCCCAGCCCCATCGATCCCCTCTCTAATCGACCACCCCGAACCCCATTCTCTTCGTCGTCGTTGACCCTCGCGTCATTGACTCCCTCGCCGCCCTCCTCTCCCCTTCCACCATGCCTCCATACCCGACCACCGACTTCCCCTACCACCAAACCCCATCGGGTTCCTCCATCACCAGCACCACCTTCAGCCGCCCCGCCAGCACCGCCACCGTCGTCAGCTCCCCGGACCACTGGCGACCACCTCCCAAGCCGCTCTCCACCACCGAGTGCATCTCCCCCTGCCTAGCACCTAAATCCCCCCGAACCAATACATCAGCTCCTTCAGCCCTCGACGCCGGCCGTCGTCACCTCCACCACAGCGCCTCACACCCTGACTTCCACCATCACAGTGACTCGTTCTAACCCTGGTAACTTCTTTCCACTTCTCCAATTATTTGTGTTACTACTTATCGTCTCTATAATATTATTTGATTTATCTGTCGTCCATAAATATTGAGAGTGTGTGCTTCTACCCGCTAAGTAGGGTACGAATTGTTATCGACTATTTTACTTGTTAAGAACGTTTAGGTATAATTATTGATTGTTAGGTTTGAATCTTTAATTGAGTTTGTTAAACTATTTCATATCTTGCAAATCCAACAGACCAATTACTAGTTTTAATTCCCAACTTAATCGGCATTACGTGTTGGTAAACTTAATCTTTTAGTATTCTTGAAAAATTCTCTATTTAGGGTTAAGTTTACATCATATTATAATAAAAACAATATTGATTTGTAAGAAAGCTAACTTTTACTACAATTCATGGGGCTAGTCCATAGCAAATAACATATCCAGATAAAGGAATAATCCATGGTAACTATTTATTTCACCTTTACATGTATATCATATCTTACCATCAAAACTTCTTGGGCTTTACCATGTCCATACCCATTAGCAAGCTGGTAATCTCCATGAAGATTATTGGCAAAAATGATCATTTCAAATGTCGCAGAATTATCATCCCAACCAGGGTCCCCCTCATAATCTGCTGTGATTTGATTATCTGTTGTAGCCTAAAGTATTCAAGAGTCAGAATTTGTAGGCTTTAAGGATCTACAGTTTGCAGTAAGTACATTTAAATATTAACTGATGCAGAACGTAAAATCAAATAGAACCCTAGCTAAATTTGAAGCTGCAGGGAATACCTGTAGGTAGTTTCCACTCAAGGTCCTCAAGTGAACCCTAGTATTGTTTCTTTCAACATAGAATGTCTCGTTCACAGATGGTGAATCCATTGTAGCTAAAAGCAAGTCCCCTTCAGCAGTTGAAGTTAAAAACTGACCATCATTGCATCGGAACTGAAACTCTTGGCTTGATACTCTCCATATCTAGTATTAAAATATCCGTAGTGTAATCACTTAATTTATACAGATAAAAGAAAAAAAAAAATTTAAGCTAATTGCATTGCACATATTATGGTATGTTGCGTTAAAAATTTGCAATATTTAAACTTGGTTTGGTAGAGGGGACAGATGGATTTTTCAGATTCATCTATGAGCTTTTCTTTAGGGGTAAAAGAGGTCAGAACATTCTCTCTTTTTAAAATATTAAGCTTGGGTGTTTCATGATTCCAACACTAACCTGTATGTTATATAATGCAAACCTATATAAGGTGTAATAACCATTTTCTAGCTCAATTCTGTTGTGAACTTAACAATGAAAAAAAAATTGTCCCTGGGTTAAAACAAAACCACTCCAAGGAAAAGCCTGAACAATTAAAGAAGAAATTTGATAGTAGTCCTACAAAACATACAGCATTTTCATCAAAAATCAACCTCAAGGTATGTGGGTAGAAAATAGGCCATTGAAACTAAAACCAGAAAAATAAAATAAACGCACACGATTGTTTCTGATCTTTAGCATAAAATCAATGCCAAGAAGCAAGGTGGTCACATGAATCCAAGTATCTAACAGCTACTGCCTACTTCCTTCGCAATCCTTTTATGTTAATATAGACGAGAAGAGGGAGCCTCGTTCTTGTAGCAGGTGATTCCCTCAAATAGTGCTTGTAGTTACTTAGTCCTAAGGACGATCCACACTATCTATAAGAAATCATGCATGTCTATAAGATATCAAACAGTTTAGGGATCTTTTTTCCATGCTTTAAGTGGCTACAAAATGAATGGTTTTCCAATGATATAACAAAATTGAACCATGCCATACATGAATGAGGCTCGTGAATGATTTGATGTATTGCACACGAGTCTTATGACATAAGTATTAATGTATAGAGACTGAAAAGAATACTTTATTGGGATTATCATAATTGAATACATGGCCTCGTATATATAGGAGAGTATAATGAGCAATCTAAGTTTATTTCAGATGTGGGACTAATACTAAGACTACTTTAACACTCCCCCTCAAACTGGTGCGAAGATATTATCGAAGCCAAACTTGCTCAAGAAAGTTTGAAAAATCCTAGGAGGAAGAGCTTTAGTTAGGATATCAGCAAGTTGCTCACCAGACCGAACATATGAAAAAGAAATAAGTCAAATAACCTTATTCTCTCACTCGTCTCGAACGAAGTGACAGTCAACTTCGATATGTTTTGTGCACTCATGAAACACCAGATTTTCAGAAATATGCATAGTCGCTTTGTTATCACAGTAGAGAGGAATTGGAGATAATACTGGAATTGTCAAATCTCGAAGAAGAGATTTAAGCCATAAAACTTCAGAAACGAAATACCCAATGGCTTGGTATCCAGACTCTGCAATTGATTTGGCTACCAAAGGTTATTTCTTACTTTTCCAATATACAAGATTTCCTCCGAAGAATACAAAATACCCACTAGTTGAGCATCTATCATCAACCGATCCTGCCTAGTCAGCATCAGAATATCCTCGTAAAGAAAGAGAATCACCAGGCCGAAATAGAAGCCCTTGCCCTAAGGCTTTCTTAAGGTAGCGAAGAATGTGAACCACTGCGTCCCAATGAGTGATGGTTGGTGCATGCATAAATTGGTTGACTTCACTAACTATAAGAGAAATATCTGGTTTAGTCACTGAGAGACGTATGAGTTTGTCAACCAACTTGCGATATCGTCCTGGATCAGAGAACAATGCATTATTGGAGAATGAGGACAGTTTAATATTGGGATCCATAGGTGTGTCACTGGGGTGACATCCTAACATTCTTGTCTCAGTAAGAATATCAAGGACATACTTTCTTTGAGAAAGAAAGATATCATCCTTTGTGCGTGCAACCTCAATGCCAAAAAATATCGAAGCGGACCAAGATCCTTTGTCTGAAAGGTTTAAGTTAACCACTACTTGATGTCTGTAATACCTTGCGAATCACTGCCTGTGATAATGATATCATCAACATAGACTAACAGGATAACAATGCCTTTGCTTCCTTTTTTTGTGAAGAGAGAATGATCTGTCTTACTTCTTAAGAACCTATAAGAGCACACAACTTTGCCGAACTTTTCAAACCAAGCTCGAGGAGACTGTTTGAGGTCATAAAGAGACTTTTTAAGCAAACATACAAGAGTCCCCCTGTCGCTCAAAACCAGGGTGCTACTGCATATACACTTCTTTCAAGTCTCCATTGAAAAATGCATTCTTGACATCAAGCTGATGAAGAGGCCAAGAACAATTGAATGAAAGAGAGATAACAATACGAACAAATGTAAGTTTTGGAACTGGAGAAAAAGTCTCGGCATAGTCAACCCCAAATTTCTGTGTATATCCTTTAGCAACACGACGAGCTTTGAGTCGTTCAACTGTGTCATCAGGATTGGGTTTGACTATGAATACCCACTTACAACCAACTGTCTTACACATACTGGGAGGCGAACCAACTACCAAGTATTATTCTATTGAAGAGCCTGTATTTCCTCTTTCATAGCTGTTGTCCAACTAGGGTGCTTGAGTGCTTCCTGAACATTTTTAGGAACAGAGATGGAAATCAAGAAATAGGTAAATGCTCGAAAAGATATGTTCAGTTTAAAAGAAGAAACAAACTGGACAATAGGATAGTGAGCACAAAAACGCTTAGCCTTACGTTGAGCAATAGATAAATCATATGTGTTAGGAATATTACCGATAGACGTGGTTGGTAGTGGTTGAACAACAGAGAGTACTGCTTGGATGGTCAAGTCTGAACGAGGCTTGCGTCGTCTGACATAAATCTGAAGTGGTGGATGCGGTGGTGGGTTTGATGGTGATGGTAGTGGCGGTGGTAGTGATGGTGGTGAACATGGTGGTGGTGGTGGTGAAAAATCAAGACTCTCAACAACAACCCTTGGTAAATAAGAAATTTTGGAATAGATTTGTTAAAAAAAGGTTGATGTTCAAAAAATGAAACATCGGCCGAGGAAGACATTTTCATTCGGGAAGGGCAATAGCAAAGATAACCTTTCTAAAAATGTGAATACCTAAAAAACACACATTTAGTAGCACGGGGGTCAAATTTATTAGTACGCGGTTGGAGGTTTTGAACAAAATAAGTGCAACCAAAAACACGAGGAGATAGGGAAAATTGATCTTTAGATGGAAAAAATCAAGTGGAAAGGTGATTGATTTTGAAGGCGAGTAGGCATACAGTTAATAAGAAAACAGGCAGTGAGAACAGCAAAACTCTAATAAAACTTTGGGACGTTCATTTCAAACATCAAAGAGCGAGCAGTGCTAAGTAAATGTTGATTTTTGCGTTCTACCACTCAATTTTGTTAAGAAGTATATGCGCAAGAGGTTTGGTGTATAATTCCATATCGAGAAAAGAATTGTTGAATATCAGAACTCATATATTCTTTAGCATTATCAGAACGAAAACATTTGAGAGTAGTACCAAATTGTATTTTTTATCTCAATGAAAAATTCTTGAAAAACTTTAAGCACTTCAGAATGACCTTTCAAGAAAAACAACCATGTTATGCGAGAGAAATCATCAATAAACGTAACAAATAACGATATTTATTAAATGTGGAAAAACCAATAGGTTCCCAAACATCAAAATGCAATAAATCAAATAAATGTTCACTACGTTTATTGACGCGTCCTGGCTAGGGAACTCGATGATATTTACCTAACTCACAGAACTCACAAGATAACTGAAAAGAAGACTCACAACCAGAAACTAAATGCTTGAGAGTAGGAAGGGAGGGATGCCCCAGTCACCAGTGCCATAATGCAGGATCAGTGGAAGAATGAAAAGCCGAGATAGGAAAATCCAAGATGTATAATCCTTGTTGTTTACGACCAATGCTAATCACCTTCATCGTTGTAATATCCTGAAATACACAGTAAGAATGAAAAAAATGTTACTGAACAGTTTAAATCCTTAGAAATTTTAGAAACTGATAATAAGTTAATAGGAAATGTAGGAACACACAAACCATATGTAAGTGCGAGATCTGGAGAAAGGGAGATATCGCCCTTTCCTTTAACAGGGATAGAAGATCCATCAGCAATACACACATGATAATTGAAAAGTAAAAAGAAAGAAAAAAGCGGTAAAGGAGACATGTGTTCGGAAGCAACTAAATCAATAATCCATTGATGTAGAGAAAAATGATAAGCAGTACCTGAGTGAACAGAATTACTATGAGGAAGAGACAGCAAATTGCAGAATGTCTGATACACTTCAGCAGAGAGCGTATACTGGAAAGAGGTTGGCACGTTTGTAGGAGCAGTAATGGAAGGAGATTCCCCAGTGGAAGATTGATAAGCAACAGGAGGACGACCAATGTGTTTTCAACATGTCGCATACTCATGAGACCAGCCTTGATAATATGTATAATATTTAGTGTTGCGATGACTGTCACCACGGCCATGATCACGATCATTGCAGCCTCGCGAAGAATAAGAACCACGGCCCCTAGAGAATGAAGGAAACTGCTGTGAAGGATCAGAAAAACTACGGCCAGGGCCAAAGACGAATGCAGATGGTGTTGAAGTTTCAATAAGAGCAGGAGGGGGTTCTTGTGGTAGCTGAACATGGAGATCACGTAGAGAAGTATTGGCGTTGGTGGCGAGAATATGAGAGCGAACACCTTCAAGATATGGGCGAATATTACCCAAGGCAAGAACAGTAAGAAAAGTCTCACGTTGTTGCTACTGGACAGCGAAATCAGCAAAATATGGGTGACAGATCTTCCATTCTTCTAAGAACTGATTGAACTGGGATAGATAGGCATGAATGTCGTCACCTTGTTTGGTCTCGATGGCATCACGAAAGATATCATATTGGCGCTGCATGTTATTGGAAGAGAAGTATATGTTATGAAGGATATCCCAGATCTCTTTGGCTGTGTCGAGAAAAGTGATGGAGGTGTAAATATCCCGATCCATACAATTGGTCATTATATTGACATTCAAGTTATCATCACGATCCCATACTTCGAATGTGGGATCTGTAGGCAAAGAAGCGGGGTCAGTGATGTGATGATACATCTCATGCCCTTTGAGAAAACGCATGACCGAACAAGACCATGTCATGAAGTTGCTGCGACCGGATAGGCTCTCGGTGGTCATGCGTTCAGCCTTCAAGAGATGAGGGAAATCAGTTGTCGGTTGAGGAGAGGGAGTGGCATGTGGAGAAGGAAGATGAGATGTCATTGTTGAAGTATCAAACATATCTAGATTAGATTGGAAGGAGAAAATGGATAAGAGGGATGGTTGAAGAGGGCATCAAAAACTTGCACACAATCTAGAACGGCCGCATCATGGGGCTTCATTTTTTCAACTTTTTTTCTGACCTTTTTTTAAAGAAAACCGGGAGAGAGAAGAAAAAGAAAAAGAAAACATGAAGCGAGGGAGAATGGGGGGTTACAGGGTACAGGTTGCGGGTTTCAAGTGCAAGTGGGTTCGGGTGGGGGAGAGGAGCGCCTAGAAGGGAGAGATGAGGGTTCGGGTGGAGAGAGAGAATGGGGGGGTTACAGGGTACGGATTGCGGGTTTCGGGTGCAAGTGGGTTTGGGTGGGGGAAAGGAGCGCCTAGAGGGGGGAGATGAGGGTTCGGGTGGGGAGAGGAGGCAGCGGCAGCAAGTCTGGGAGGCGGCGGTGACGATTGAGGTGGCGACAGCTGTTGGAAGGGGTAGCGGTCGTTGTTGGAGAGGAGAGGGAAGATGAGGTCGGGAGAGGAGGCGGCTGGAGTAGGGGATAGTGGTGGCAAAGTCGGGAGCGGCGACAGCGGCTGGAGTGGAGGGCGGCGTGGAGTGGCGGCTGGTGGCAGAGAAGTAAAGTTAGGGTTTCTCTTTTGAAGAAAAAAGGAAGAAGATGAACAGGGTTTTTTTGTTTTTTTTTTAAAGAGACCTTAATTGTTTGTGGAAATTTTGTGTATATTTTTCCAGCTCTGATACCATATTAATGTATAGAGACTGAAAAGAATACTTTATTGGGATTATCATAACTGAATACATGGCCTCATACATATAGGAGAGTATAAAGAGCAATCTCAATTTATTTCAGATGTTGGACTAATACTAAGACTACTTTAGCAATAAGAAACATGATGAACGGAGTGGATTGTCCATATAGACCACCAGGACTCTATATGAGGGAATTTTCCTCCTATAAGAGGCACCCTTTCCTTATACAGATTTAGATAACAAATATTGAACATGAATGGTCCTTGTAAGCTTCAAAAAACAATACACAATCCAACAGACTCTGGAAAGCGAAGATCAAAAGAAAAAGAAAATCAAAAGGCATAAACAGAACCCAAAACAAGAGCAATATTACCGGACATTATCCCTTCCCTTTACGCTTCCCTACAAATTTATCTTTATAATTATAACTTCAATAAAATGAGTTCATCTGGACATATAGTTATGTCTCTCATTATCACAACCATTACTCCAATTAATAGACTATAAATCCTAGCCACAAATGGGTAGCAACTTCTTAGTTCTTATTGAAGGCAAAGACAAATAATGGAATATACTCTCAATTTGTGGTGCTTATTTTGATGCACCCAGTTATTTGTTTCCCTGTATTTAATGATTAATTGCTGAAAAGATGAGGTCCCCGGCCACATACTACATAAGCAGCTGCATATTCGACATTTTAGACCAATGAAAGAATGTCCGTTAGTGTGTGTGTTTATGTGTCCTACAATATAATACATGAGAATTTATCACAAAATTGTTCCTGCGTGGGACATGTATCACGAACACTAAATGACACTATCCAGTCTCCACACACATTGCAAATGTCTAAAAACTATAATATATCATATTTGGACACTTCATAAACTTTATTTTAACTCAGTGTTGCAAAATTTGCAAATAGCTAGCTTTTCACTTTCAGTAGACATCGAATTATATTTGTTTCCAAAATCCGTTGCATAGAGAGAAGGTACATCTACACTTTTAAGAGAGTAAATTCCTCTTCAATTGCATCTCTCAATTCTTGGAACATATGAAATATTGTCAGATTACAAGATTTTTATTCTTTGGCACATAACCCCCCTCCTGTTATGTTTTGGCACATAAACCTCCTATTGTGTTAACTTTCTTTCTAACTGTTAATTTTGAATTGGGAAATGATAAAAATTTCCCTTCTATCTGATCAAGAAATCAACTAATATTTGCAATTTTAATTAAGAAACTCCATAATGCTTGCACTTTTAATTAAGAAACCCTTTGTCGTTAATGGAGGACGGGGTTTATATGCCAAAAAATAATGATAGGGGGTTTCTAAATTTAAAATCCAAGTGTTAGGGGGTTTCTTAATTTTTCCTCTCTCTCTCTCTCTCTCTCTCTCTCTCTCTCTCTCTCTCTCTCTCTCTCTCTCTCTCTTATATAACCAATATATAATTATTACCGATTTCATATGTTGTTTCTAACATCAGTATTCACCAAGATTGATGCTTTCAAAATGGAGTACCAATTTTTGTATCAGTGACTTGTTTTTTTATAATAAAACCCAAATAACATATGGATTAATGATTATACACACTATGTGAAGCACTAGAAATTTCACTGCATCAACTATTCCATATATATAATTTATTAATATCTGGTAATCTGTACCAACTTTTAATAAAATATTTCGAAATGTTGTTAGCAAAATATTTTGGTGGGTTTAGCAAGAACTGTTTTGAATGCATAGAACACTAATGTCCAACAATAGGGATTTCAGCTGAATGACTCACAGGATTTGTAATTATGTATGAATCACTGAAACTAAAATAATATTTTTTATTTAATTTTGGTAAATAAAATTAGATAGTCCCTAACATGGACTCATAGAGGAGCTATCTAGTATCTATTAATAAGCCAGAAAAGCCCATAAAAATCATGAAAAATAGTAGTATCATTTGAACTGAGACATAACCCAGTGTATTGAATCCAGTGGGTTAAAAACTTAAAATCAATATAATACCATATGTATTGTCTTGGTATTGACCAATACCATGAACCATGATACATACATACACTTTGTCTGTACATGTATGTGCATGAACATGTATAAATGTATATTATTTCCCTATATCCCAAAATTCCATTTTCTGAGTAATTGTTAATTCGGTGTATCTGTATTGTGTAACGTGTTGCGCTGTGTCTGTCTTTTTGTGTGTATCCATGTTTGTTAGTGTTAGGCTCATCTTCCTTCACCGCTCAATACATAATATTGTTATAAAAGGGGGATGCAGTGAAAATAGTAATGATGAGAAATATAAGGAGCCATTAAGATCCGTATTATCTATTCAACTCATAATAATGTCCCGGCAGCGTGCATTGGACTGGAAACAAAAGGGTTATGAAGGATAGAAATATGAGCAAATCACATGAACACAAATGTAAATTGTACAAACACCGATCACTGGGTAGTCCGCATACCAAATTATCTAGCTCAACAAAAGCCAAAAACAGTCTATACCAAAATATCAAACCTTGAAGGTTTCCCATGTCGAGGATACATCCCGGTCCACCGTAACATTTGTCCCTCCCCCATTGGCCGCGCTCACATACTTCTGCAGTGCCACCGACTTGAATTGCACTTGTGTTCCATCCTAATTCCCCCAAAAAAAACATCACAATGACACTCACTAAGAACCCCTAAAGAAAACAAAAAAGAGCCCAAATTGACAAAAATGGCAACAACTACAACTCACAAGCATGTCCCCATTTGGAATCCCATCAAACAGAGATGGCTTAATCCACCCTTCCACCACCAACCACCCTCCCAAGTTCACACCCCTAACCTTCGAAAACCCATCCACTGATAAACAACAATTCCATTGATTAAAACCCACTACCAACTAATTTACAAGATGGTATGAACTGGGTCTTGTTAAAATATTTTTAAAAAAAATCAAATTCCAACCCTGTACAGCATCAAAATAGTAGAAATATGAAATGGGTTTCACCTGAGGAGTGTGATAAGGAGCATAGTACCCAATAAAGTGGAAGAAAACCCAATTCCCATCTTGTGCAAGAACCCATCTCCAGTGAGGCAAAAGCACAAGCACTTTGAAGGCTGCAACAAAAGTGGAAACAAACAAACAAGATTTATAGGATGATATTATCAAGAGTTGCAAAAAGGGAGGTTTGTATCTCAATTTTAGGTACCTTTCGTATCATCAAGTTAATCCCAAACGGAGATTTTCAAGGATGAGACAGTAAGCATTATAATCAGGTGTCTTGTTAGGTTTTAAGTGAATCCCCCCTCAAGTACTTAACAAGCAAAGCTCTCTCAAATCCCACGAAGTTAATCAAGCTTCTCTCTTTCTCTCAAAAATTAATTAATAATTTATTACCAAAAGAGGTTGTACTTGCTAAGAGCATCCACAATGGTAATTCCTATTTTTTGGCAAAATGGAACGAATAGAAATAAAATAGATCGAAAGTGCTACAGTGAGTGAGCGTTTGCTATATTTTGACAAGGACGAGACTTCTTGTTTCGTCGTTTAATGTTTTTTTTTTTAAGATTTAATTAATTACCGATTAACTATTGAAACATATTAATTAAATAAATTAAATATTATAATATAACCTAAACCTATCTAAACACCTACCAGAACATCATTAAACCAACTAAACCTACTTTTTTAAAGTCCCTAAAAGCTGGACGGGACATGATGTCCCGTCCGTGCTTTTTGGTGAATTTTTTTTTTTTTTTTCATCCAATCTGGTCCGTTGGATCATGAAAAAAAAAAATTCAAAAAACAAAACGGACGGGACAACATGTCTCGTCCGATTGTTTTTTTAAAAAAAATTTTTTTTTTTGGGAAGGACGATACAACATGTATCGTCCGACCCTATTTTAAATATATATATATATATATATATATATATATATATATATATACGGGACGAGACAAGTTGTCTCGTCCGATCGGAATGAAAAAAAAAAAAAAAAAAAGCTGAGACGATACATGATGTATTGTCTTCTATAATCTCAAATTCGCTAGCCCACTTCTCATATTTGAGAAGCGACTATAGCTCGTTCGCTATTTTTTGTGAAAAAATAGCAAACGACTGCAGCGCTCAATTCTTATAAAATTCTCATATTATGAGAATATGGGAATTATAGCAAACGACTGTGGATGCTCTAAGAGAACCGACAAGGCTTTCGACAATTCTACTAGTAGATAATTAATCCAGTCGTGCACGAATCTTAAGGCACTAGGTGGTGGGGTGGACCTGGATCCATGAAGGGATTGTTGCGTGTCGGGCTTGGATCGGGTACCCAAGAATAAAAATCGAATGAGTGTAACTAACTGTCAGACAGGATAATCATTGTTAGATCATACTTGTTTCTTTTCCACTAACAAGGGAGGTTCATGCTACCAAATTCGGTACCAAGATGAGAAGATTAGGTCAAAACGCATAAGCAGTAAGAGATTAGATAGGTGGGCAATGCCGAGCTACAACAGAGATAGGTGATTTATACAGGATGGAGGAATCAAATGGTAACAACGATCCAGAATTTCGTGGTTTAAAGAGGGAGATGCGAACACAACTTTCTTCCACCGAGTTGCCAGTGCCCGCCGTAGAACTAACCTCATTTACTCAATCCACTCGGAAGCCGGAATGGTTCAAGGCGACGAGGCTATTAAACTGGCTTTCCAATCCCACTTCAAGCGACTCTTTGGTCACAAAGCTGAAGGGAGAGTCCCTCTCCGACCTGAGTTCTGGCTAGACCAGTCAGGCAACTCTGATCCTAGGCTACAGGCCATTGAAGCTCCCTTCAATGAGAAGGAGGTCTGGGAGGCTGTCCAACAACTTGGAAAAGATAAAGCTCCAGGTCCAGATGGTTTCCCGATACTATTCTATCAGATATTCTGGGAGGAGATCAAAGGTGACTTAATGAAGATGTTCGTAGACTTCTACGAGCACAAGCTCAAATTAGGGAGATTCAATTCTGCAGAGGTTGTGTTGATTCCTAAGAAAGAAGACTCCCGACGAGTAGGAGACTTCCGGCCTATAAGCCTACTAAACGGTTCGGTAAAAATCATTACCAAGACTCTCGCCAACAGACTGAGAAAGGTTATGGATGACCTCATTAGCCAAGACCAGACGGGATTCATTAAGGGGCGATGTATTCAGGATAGTATAGCAACAGCTGAGGAAACTATCCATCAATGTCACACTTCGAACTCTAATAGTTATCTCTTGAAGCTGGACTTCGAGAAAGGCTATGACTCCGTTGAATGAGACTGTTTGTTGGAAGCACTCGTCGGAAGAGGTTTTGGGGTGAGATGGATCAGATGGATCCACGCATGTCTAACCACCAGCAGAATGGCTATTCTGGTAAACGGGGTGTCAGGCCACCCATTTTCCTGCAAACGGGGGCTCAGATAGGGAGATCCGCTCTCCCCCCTTCTCTTTACCATTGTGGCAGACGTTCTCCGAGCCATGATGGCTAAGTGCAGTAGAGCAGGTTGGATCGTCCCAGTGCCCAAGGGAGTCAATCGGCAAGGTTGCTCTATTCTCCAGTATGCAGACGACACACTTCTATTTGGCAATGGCAATCTAGGAGAAACTACAGTATTCAAAGGAATTCTATATTGCTTTGAAGCTTGGTCGGGCCTCAGGGTTAATTTCCACAAAAGCGCTCTCATTCCCATTGCCCTGACACCAGAAGAGATGCTTGAGCATGCCACAATTCTCAACTACTCCACGAAGAGTTTTCTCATTCAGTACCTAGGATTGCCACTTAGACCCGGGAAGCTCAAAAAGGCAGATTCGTTACCTATCATTAACATGGTTGACAAACGACTAGCAGGTTGGAAAGGCAAAGCCCTGTCTCTAGGTGGGAGAGTCACATTAATTAATGCAGTCCTCTCGAACCTGCCTACCTACTTTCTTTCCTTCTTTGAAATGCCACGATGGGCTATCCAGAGAATTGATCGGACTCGGAAACGCTTCTTATGGAAAGGGGTGGACCCGGACCGAGGAGAAACCTCATCAGATAGGAGAAGGCGTGCATGAAAAAGATACATGGGAGCCTAGGTATTATTGGCCTTCGAGATACGAACTTGGCATTACTGGGTAAATGGTGGTGGACACTGTTCCACCCCAATGGAGAAAGGTGGCAACAATTTGTTCAGGGATATATGCATGGGAATGGAACGAGAAATCTCAGCTTCAGGATAGGACCTCGGGTTTCCTGGTTCTGGAAAGGCATCACTAAGGCCTACAATCCCTAAAATAGCTGTATGAAGTCAGTTATTGGCAACAGCAAACTCACCAGATTCTGGTGGGATAAGTGGTGTGCTGATCACACACTCAGAAATCTGTTCCCCGATTTATATGAGCAAGCATCACAACCACACTGCATGGTGGCTGCAGCCTGGAAAAGAAACTCCTAGAGGCCATCTTTCAAACATGCGCTTGACCTAGGCTCTCAGCTTAGACTAGCGGAACTCCAGACCCTCATCACCAATACTGGAATTAGTTGCTCGCAAGGCCCAGATAAGAAATCCTGGGGAGTGGAGAAGAGCGGCAAGTTCACGGTCCACTCCATGTACAACCGCATTCATTTTAAGGAATGTATCCCAAAGTGGTCAGCGGTCATCTGGAAAACGAAAGCCCCGGTCAAAATCAAAGCCTTCTTATGGCTGGTTTTGAATGATGCAATCCTGATTAGGGAAAACCTCGCTAAGCGCCAACCGAACATGGACACCCAATGTAGAATCTGCCACGCTACCCTGGAGACTAGAGCCCATCTTTTGCTGGAGTGCCCTAGGAGCAAAGCGGTACTCATCGAAGTTCTTAGCGCCTTAGGGATGAATTAGTATCCTAGTGCATACGAGGACCTGTGGGTAGGTCCTAAGTTCACATCGGAGAGGATAACTATGAGAGAAGCGTGGTATATCGCCATCGCTACAACGACCTAGGTTCTTTGGCTAGACAGAAATAATCTTTACTTTCGTAGAACCTGCAATAGTATTTCTGGCAATTTGACTCACATTATGCATTTTATCTCATTTTAGGCTAATGTGGCCACAGCAGGACCCATGGGGAGGATCGCGAGCATCTTTCAGGTGGAGGAGTTTGACAATGAAGAGATTGAGATTGGCTCGACGATCGATTAACAGCCAGCACTGACGTCCCTGATCATAGTTACCCACCTCCCCAGGGTTTGTTGGGGGGACATGATGTATTTCTTTTCGTTGTAGCTAGTCTAGTTTGCTTTTGTCCCACCCCCCATGTTTAGGGGTGGAGTTTATGTTCTCGTTTTCTGTTTGTAGGTTTTGTTGTGAGCTCAGTACTCTGAGTATGTTTTATTAATCACTTATTAATGAAATAGGGTGGCCAGATTCCACATTTTCTTCAAAAAAAAAAAAAAACAGAATTGGTGATCAATAATGATCACAATCTCACATAGTCACAGGGCTGGTCCTAAGGTATTTGAGGCACTAGGCGAAAAATAAAATTGGGCCCTTTATAGACACGCGTGTATTTTTATATATATTAATAAAATATAATATAACGGTGGGGGACATAAAAACAATACCTATAAAATAAAGATTACCTTTGTTTTGCTTTATGACACCAAATACTCCATATTTTTCATCAAGCATGGTGACAGCGACTCTTGCACCTACAAAAATTAATAATAAATAAATAAATAAAAATAAAAAATCAATCACATCTCATCTAAAATGATTTCTTCTTGCATTTTTAAAAGCAAAATTATCAATTATATGTTCAACCTCAATATTTTTCAACATATTCTTTTCAACACTCAAAATTGCTAATCCATTTAACAGATCTTGTGTCATAGTTGTTCGTAAATAACATTTTAATAATTTTAATTTTGAAAAGCTTCTTTCCGTAGATGCCACAGCCACAGGTACAGTCAACAAAATCTTATAAGCAACCAAAATATTTGGAAACATATCCTTTTTTTTTTGCAAACTGCATAATTTTAATTGAATGTCGTGGTTTAACTGTTTCATATACTTCACTAGGTAACATTTCTTACAATATTTGTAATTCTACAGCAACTAGCAAAGGCAACTGATTGTCAATCAAGTCGTGAAATTTATCCATGGTTCCAATTTCTCCCTTGAAAAAGGCATAAAAGGCTGCACAGTTGTATGCTTCAAGGATTGAAACCCTAGGTTGCTTCAGCCTTTTGTTCCCTGCATTCACCTCCCAAACAACAAGCTAACTTTAAAGGCTCATTTTTCCATATGAACTGTAAACTGATAAAATAGATACAATACTAACTAGGGAACAATGTAATGGCCCCCTCTCCCTCTCCCTCCCCCTCCCCCTCCCACCTGAACCCCACCACCGGAGCTTCACCTTTCCTCTCCTCCTCTCCCTGAGCTACAACTTCTTCTTCCTCCTCTTGTCAAAAGTTATACAAACCCATCATCCATCACACCAAAACCCATCACCCCCACCGCCTACCTATTCCTCTTCCTCCACTACTCAACTCCTACACCAAAACCCATCATCCCCACCTTCCCTACTGCCTTAACGAATGTTGTCAGAGTTGGAAATGAGTAGATGTGAACCCACGGAGAGGGTACGACACCAGCCACCACAGGCAGATCCTCTGCAACCAACTCCACCCCCCTCCCCTGTCAACCAACAACTGATCTCCAACTCCACCTCCCCTTCCCTATCGTCAGACATTGTCCCCCCCCCCCCCGCGCTAGTGCCCCATCCTGTCCCCTTCCCCCTCCCTCTCCCCCTCTCAACTCTAACTGTTTGGAAGATAGAAGGCTCGGAAATCCACATCCCCCTGAGCGTGCACACCGCAGTGCACATCATCATCAGTTTGGGCGTGAGACTTATCATCATCGCCCCGCTTCTTCGCCGTACAGGGGACGAGCCCATAGAGAGGGTCCTCCTACTGGCTCGTTCGAGCGTAACAGGGCCCCCCCAACGGTCTAGCGCCACCGCTATGGGCAGAGAGCTCATTACCGACATCAACATACACAGTCAGAGTGGAAAGGGAAACACCAAGCTCAGTACTACCATGCCTCTCATCACCAACCTTCCGCTCCAAACAATAAGACTACCAAATACAACCACATTGCCCAAAACACATCAAGCTTCATCCCCCAACCTCCCCCACCACAAAAAAACTCAGATCACCACACCCTCCCCATCACTCACACCACAAAAAAACCCACTCTGTAACCTCCCCAAGCATCCCCATCACAAACTAAGGGGATTCAACCTCCAATTAAACCCGGCATCATGCGGGCCCAAGAACGGGGCTAGTTCGGAGGGATCCACAGGACGGGGCTAGTTCGGAGGGATCACCTGAGTGGAATAGCGACCTTAGAGAGGAGGAGAACTGGACAGAAATCAAAAGTAAATCGAAGAAAAGACACAACATTTCCCCCTCAAATCAACCAGATATCAGAAAGAAACAGAGGAAAGGAAAATGCAAACCAGTGCCATGCTTCAATTGTGACAATTTGGGGCACTATCGGCAGGAGTGCACGAAAGAGGTTCGGTGCTTAAAGTGTATTAAATAGGGACACATGTCTTACGTCTGTTCAAACATTAGGGAATCAAACAACAACGATGATCGACCGGTGACAAGAGGCAGGTTACCGGACAACCCAACGTTCATCCGCCTTACAAACAGTCTAGAAAAAATCAAAAGTGAGGAGAAGTGGCTCCACCAATGGTGTGCCATTGCAAAAGTAATGGCAGGGTGCCCATCGGAGAACCATCTCCTCCAAGCCCTGAACACAAAATGGTCGATGAGAGCTAACAGGGATTGGGTTGCAAAAAAGATGTGCCACCTCCAATTCCTGGTGTCCTTAGATGATTATCTTGAGATTGCCGCGGTGGCCAAATCCGTTAAGACTAGCAATGAAGGTGTGTGTTCCTTCCTAGCATCTATTTTAAATTTTATGTCTGATTTCGAGATTTTTAGTCTAGCCAATACATGTGGTCTGGCGGTAAGCGATATGACCGAAACGTGTTTCTGCTAAATAAGATTAGGGGATGGGAAATTGATAGGGTTAACCTTATCTCGAACTTGACTTCTAATTCGAGTCATGATCCTCCGCTTACTCATAGTTAATGGAGGCTCTATTCTGGAACGTTAGAGGTCTGGGTAGGCGGGGCAAACGGAAAATGGTAAGCGACGTCATCACTAAAGCAAAAGCTAATATTGTTGGTCTTCAAGAGACCAAACTAACCCATATGTCTAGACTTAGTAGAGTGGGAGGTAAACAAATCTCTGAATGGAAAATGCGCCCATCTGTGGGGGCATCTGGGGGTATTGCTCTAGATTACGACCCTGAGATGTTTGTCTGCTTAGACAAACGCCATGGGCAATTTTCATTATCGGTCCTGCTCCAACGTAAAGTCGATATGTGGACCCAGTCATTTATCGTGGTCTATGGGTTGTATAATACTGCTGCTAGGATGACTTTCTGGACAGAACTAAGAGCGATTTACACACACTGGCCGCACCCTTGGCTGGTGGGGGGAGACTTCAACATCACTATGTTCGCCTCAGAACACAGAGGCATAGGCTCTAGTGACTCGGATAGTGAAGCTTTTAATAAGGTTATTCTGGACCTGGAACTGGTTGACATTCCTATTACTGATAGGCTCTTCACTTGGTCTAACATGCAAGCATCGCCCATTTTAGCTAAATTGGATAGGATCCTGGTGTTCGCTGACTGGGAGACCAAATTTTCATTGTCTTCGGCGAAATACCTTACTAAACCCACCTCGAATCATGTCCCTATTATCTTGTCATCCGGTGAGGTGCAACCAAGGAAATTTCCAAAGTTTAGATTTGAGAGAACGTGGTTAGAAATTCAATGCTTCCATTACATGGTCTACGAGAGTTGGTCCCATCCTATTAAAGGGACCGAAGCGACCGCAATCTGGTGTAAAAAAATTAGAAGAATGAGGGGCAAGCTCATGAAATGGAACCGGATCAGATTTGCGCTGATCTGGGGAGCAAAGGAATCACTTCTTGAAGATATAGAGGAACTTGAGAAAATGGAAGAAACTAAAGTCCTAATTCAGGAGGAAAGGAGTAGGCTGCTCCAACTCTGTCTTGAAATTGACCAACTCTATAGGCTGGAGGAAATCAAATGGCAACAACGGTCTAGAATTACGTGGCTCAAAGAGGGAAACGCGAACACAGCATTCTTCCATCATGTTGCTAGTGCCCGATGTAGATCTAACCTCATCCACTCGATCCATTCGGACTTGGGATTGATTCAAGGCGACGAAGATATCAGAGTGGTGATCCAGTCCCACTTCAAACACCTCTTTGGACACAAAGTGGATTTAAGAGTACCTCTCCACCACAAATTCTGGCAGCACCAGACGAATAACGCTGACCTTAGGAAGTAGTCCCTAGAAGCGCCCTTTACGAAAAAGAAAATTTGGGAGGCAGTCCAGCAACTTGGAAAGGACAAAGCTCCTAGCCTAGATGGGTTCCCAATCCTTTTCTACCAGGCTTTTTGGGAGGAAATTAAAGATGACTACGACCATCAGCTTAAATTAGGGAGAATTAATTTTGTGGAGGTGGTGTTGATTCCCAAAAAGGAAGACTTCGGGCGGGTGGGAGACTTTCGCCCTATTAGTCTTCTTAACTGCTCAGTCAAGATCATAACAAAGACCCTCACTAATAGACTGGGAAAGGTGATGGATGGACTAATTAGTCATAAGCAGACGAGATTCATTAAAGGATGGTGTATTCAGGATAGCATAGCTACGGCGAAAGAAACAATACACCATTACCACACGTCGAATGCGAAGAGCTATCTCCTGAAACTGGACTTCGAGAAAGCTTACGACTTGGTTGAATGAGACTGTCTATTGGAAGCGCTGGTTGGACGAGGATTTGGGGATAGATGGATCAAATGGATTCACACATGTCTCACCACCAACAGAACTGCAATTTGTGTGAATAGGATCCCGGGACACCCTTTTCATGCAAACGGGGCCTTAGGCAAGGCGATCCGCTCTCCCCCCTTCTCTTCACCATTATGGTAGACGTTTTGCGGTCCATGATGGCTAACTGCACAGGCTGGATATTGCCGGTGGCCAATGGTGGGAATTGCCAAGGCTGTTCTATCCTACAATATGCAGACGATACTCTCATATTTGGAAATGGCAACCTCGGGGAAACAATTGCCTTCAAAGGAATACTTTATAGTTTTGAAGCTTGGTCTGGCCTCAGGGTTAACTTCCACAAAAGTGCTCTTATCCCCATTGTCCTGACTACAGAGGAGGCACTAGACCATGCCACAATTCTCAACTGTTCCAACGATAGTTTTCCTATTAAATATCTGGGACTGCCACTGAGACCCGGAAAGCTCAAGAAGGCAGACCGGCTACCCATCATTGACCGAGTAGAGAGCCATCTGTGGGTTGGAAAGGTAAAGCGCTATCTTTGGAAGGGAGTGTCACGCTTATTAATGCAGTCCTTTCAAATCTGCCAACCTATTATTTATCCTTTTTTGAAATGCCGTGGTGGGTTATTCAGAGAATTAATCGAACTCGAAAACGGTTCCTTTGGAAAGGGGCAAGCCCGGATAGAGGGGGCTATCACCTTATCATATGGGAAAAAGCTTGCATGAAAAAGATACATGGAGGACTAGGTATTATTGATCTTCGAAATATGAATCTTGTTCTACTGGGTAAATGGTGGTGGAAAGTCTTCCACCCTAATGGAGAAGTGTAACCCCTGTTTTCCTAAAAACGTATTTTTGTGTATTTTGGGTATTTTAAAAATTGTCGCAAATTATTTTTCCGGTTTTCAAATTCTTTTGTCAAAAGGTATTATTGGATTTTCCGTTTAAAATCTATTTTTGATCCTTAAATTTTAGCTGTAACTATTTCTCTATGATTTTTGTATTTAATACAGTTCTTATTATTTTTATTACTACCCTTATTATCTTTATCATTTTATTATTATTAATATTGTTACTATCCGTATTATTTTTGCTAGTGCGGTTATTTGCATAATTATTTTATTTTGTTTCTATTGTTAAAATTAGATTATTTCATAAATTATATTTATTAATTATTGTATTAGTTTTCATATTAGATTATTTCCAAATTATATTATTTTTCTTGAGCTGTTTGTGCGCCGATCATCCGTTTTTCGCCATTTTGAGTTCTTTTTCGCATTTTCTTTGTCTCATTCATATTTGTTATTTATTTTTGGGTTATGATGAATTTTTCGAAGTGTTTGACCAATTTGAGATTTTTGGCCCTTAAGGAGATTTTTAGGAGCTATAGGATTTATTGTATTTGGTATTCCCATTCGAAATCTACCCAATATCCATTACCCAATTGTATACCTATTGTTTCATATTGATATCCACTACCCATTAACCCACATTTGATCTCCTATATATATCCCTAAACACTAATTAATCCCTAACCCTAATATTCTCTCTCCCTCTCCTATTCCTTGCCGGCTACCCCTCTTGCTCTCACCCGGCCTGCATCTCCTAGCCCCCAGGCCGACCCTCCCTCTACTCTCCCTTTGCCTTGGCCATCCACAAACATCACCCCCTTCCACCATATAATACAACTCCGCCTCCAAAAAAAAAACCCCTTCTCTCCTCCCTTTGTGTGGCCGAACCCTACCCAAAACAGCCCCCAACCATCTCATAACAGCCCCTACACCTCCCTTTGCTAATTTGGAGAAGTGGGTATCATCCGGTTGAGTTCGTGCTTCAAGAAGACGATCGTAGGCAAGATTCGGTTCGTGGGTTTGCTTGGAATCGCGCGTGGAAGGAATCTTGCACGTGGGTTTTCATTGCTAGGCTTCGTAGCATCGTGTTCTTCGTCAACGAGGCAAGTAACTTGTACTTAAATTTCTTAGGTTGATACAAGTAGAAAGTTCACACATAGGATAGGTTGAGACTAGAGACGGACGAAGATCATGTTTTTAATTGTGGGTTTCGTCTCTATTGTTCAAAATAGGCCATAGACGACTTAGGACATGAAGTTGATAGGTTTGTGCCTTAGGATTCACCCAAACGCGATTTTGATCGCGTATGTGCCATATTGTATATCCGATGTATGTTTGAACACCCATATGAGAAATACTAGATTTTGACATGTTAGATACCCTCCATTATGACATTTGGACCATCAGTAGATAGTGTTTTTAATTTGGAAGAGTTTGGATGATTTTTGAGGAAGTTATGACGTTCTGAAGTTTGGTTGAGAAATCTGGAAATTTGGATTGAACTGGATTGATTGTTGTTTTTACCTGAATTAGAATCCGAATCTCAACATGACTATTTCTGAGTAAACTGTAGAGAATTGAATCTAATTTCTAATCCCACTGGTTTCACCCTGTTTGGAGTTCGTATGGATTAGTTATGATTATTTTAGTAACTGTATGTCGGTAGTTTCCAGATTCATTTCGGGATAAATTTTATCACCAATTTATTTTCAAGATCCAAGTTAGACATAATTTCATGCCACAAGATTTGGTCCAGTGTTTCACCATGATGTTAGATAGTTCTCTGATTTTTGTGGTAATTAAAAGATGAGTTTTGAGTGATGCCTTACATTCTTTTCTATAGATCGCTTTTGCTGTAAACGGCGTGTGATTGTATGTTGAATGCCGTGTTCACCTTATTTCTAATTACTGTATGAATATTTTATGTGAGATATGAAAGTTGGGTAATTTTATCTACTTTCATCCTGTTTTGGCGGAAGTGGATTTTGATGCGCTGTGTGCAAGATATGCATGATTTTGTACAGCGGTGTTAAAGAATTCCAGATCCATCAAAACTGTGTTATGTGTTACTTTCTATTTTTGAAAACATATCTATACTATCTGAAAAAATATGAAAATTTATATTTTGAGACTATACATATAGGGGATTACCCCAGAAGTTTTGTGGATTCAATTAATGACTTTGTGTACTGTTTTCATGTGGTTTAAGTTACTCCCCTGTTTTCTGGCTGTACATGAAAACTATGTTGAATTGTGTTTTGAGTCGAGATGTTGTGAAATAGCATATGGATTTATTATACCCGTTAGAAGCGTGTGGAAGTCTAGTTTCCAGATCCTTCGACGGATCATGATTTGCATGCCTATAGATCTTTGGATCACTGTTTTTGTACAGACTGGTCTTGCTGTCCTGATTATAAATGTACGCTAAGTTGCTCGTATTTGTGAATGTTTGGTACCTATACTTGCTTATTTAATTCCTTGAGTCTAAACCTGATTATAATTGGTTACTTTGACATTATTTAGTACCCTCCCATGCATGTTGGACATTAATAATAAAAGTAATCAAGCCGGGGATTATGGGAAAGATCGAATAGTGGATAATTCAGAAACGTGTACTCGGAAGGGGGCCCGTGTTTCCCATTTTGCTGCATGGACCTGTTGGTTCATGTACCTGTTACCTGTTGCTGCACGTACCTTTTGGTCGTGTACCTGTTGCTGCATGGATCTTTGGTTCATGTACATGTTACCTGTTGCTGCACGTACCTGTTGGTCATGTACCTGTTGCTTCATGAACCTGTTGCTGCATGAATCGGATGATTTGTGTACCTGTTATGATTCATGAACCTGTTTTTCTGTACCTGAGTATACTGCCCTCTATGGTCCACTATGAAATCTAAAGCGAAACTGTTTGTTGTAGCAACCATGTAGTAAAAACGGGGATGCATGTCGTGCTACCTAGATAGTAAATAAAAAGATTAGACTTGATATAACTTGATACCTGTTTACCTGATACATGTTTACCTGTATACCTGTTACCTGGTTATCCTGATATTCCTGTTACCTGATTTTCTGATTACCTGATAATTATACACGTTACCTGTTGACACTTGACATATGTTACCTATACCTGTTAGTATATCCTGTGGTTAGATAGTGTCCATGTGCTTGTATCCTATTCTATTTGTGACCCGGACTTGTCATTGACGGGTACTATGTTTTCTCTTTTCCTTTTTCCTGCATTATGTGAATTACAGATTTTGGAGGACAGGTTCCTAAAGGTATTGGCAAGATGATGGGCTAGAGGCTGAAATTTGCTATTACTATTCTTGTTGCTTACTTTGGACAATAGTGTATTTGGAGACTTGTATTTATTTCTTGTATTTGGGCAATGTGACCCAAGATATCTGTGTATTTTCAGATCATGACTATTTGAGATTAATACATTTTATTTCAAGTATTCTTATTGGTATTTGGTTCATAAGTGCATGTGGTTGATCTTTTTCTGGCTTTCGACTCTGATTTTACTGTGATATGTTGTAAAGAATTCCTGAACAGCTTAAGGATGATTATAATCATTCACTGGGATTTTGTTACGTACTCGTATTCTGTATTTTTGGAAAGCGGGGCGTGACAGGGTTTTTAGTAGTATCAGAGCACCAGGTTTGGCTAATGTATTAGTTGCCTAATATATTAGACCAGCTTGGCTCGATCTGGAATCTGCGCAACATTTCACCAACCATGCATGCATAAATGAATTGTTATCAACCTTGATCTGAATGCTAATTTTTTTGGTTTGTGCAGTCTATGGCTCGTAGGGGTTCTATTTCCCGTCCCCAGGAAGATCAGTCCGGGCTAGGAGCCGTCACTACTGTGTTGGAGCGGTTGGTCAATATGCTGCAAAACCACAGTGACTTGGTGATGACTGCCTTAGAAGCTGCTCGAGTTCCTCTGCCCATTGCGCCTACACAGGCCGTTCTTCCTCCTGGTCCGGGTACAGTTACAGATTTTATGAGACTGCACCCTGACAAATTCTCCGGCACCGAGACGCCACTTGAGGCTGTGCAGTGGCTGATCCGGACCGAGAGTCTGCTACAGGCAGCTAGGATTATTGATGCAGAACGTGTGGATGTGGTGAGCATCCAACTGGTGGATCTGGCCCACATCTGGTGGTTAGCCGAGTCCGAGAGGCTGGTGCAGCCTATTGCTTGGGCCACGTTCACTAGGAGCTTTTTGGAGAAGTTCTTCCCCAGCAGTACTCGGGTTGAAATGGAGCAGCAATTCCTAGCCCTGAAACAGGTTGGTCGTTATTTCTAGTAATAGAATTTTGTTACATATTGTCCAAGCAATGTTGTAACGTGAGACTTTCCTGAAACAGGGCTCTAAGTCTGTGGATGAGTACGCAGCTGAATTTACTAGACTTAGCCGCTTCGCAGCCGTTCTTGTGGCGAACGAAGAGGATAGGGCTCGTAGATTCATATTGAGACTTGCTCGAGACATCAAGGTTCATCTTGTCTCTCTCCGCTTGCGCACTTATGCTGACGCTCTTGAGGCAGCTCGAGCTCAGAGCAGGCTCGTGGTGGATTGGCACTTCCCCAGCGGACTGTTCCGCTCTCCGCTGCTATTGTTAGGCCTTCTGGTGGGCCGATTAGGAGGCCTGGTCCAATCCCTCCGGTCAGGGCAGCTCCTTACCCTCCTGCCGCTCCTCGAAGAGAGGGATTCTATGATTTCTGCCAGATGCCCGGGCATGTGCACAGAGACTACAGGCTTGCCCGTCACTGTTGTTTTGGTTGTGGTTCTGCTGACCATAAAGTGCGGGATTTCCCGCAGCGGAGGATGGCTCTTCCAGCCGGAGATCTAGTTCAGCAGATGCCCCCAGGAGAGGCCAGACTTATAACCTAGTTTTGGAGGAGGCAGATCCTGCGGAGGAGGATGCTCCAGGTATATTGTGTTTTGTTTTTATTGTTGTTATATTATTTCATTGCTTTATGTATTTCCCTGCATTCTTTTCTTATACCTTCCATGCATCAACCCGTTATTTGATATCATCGTTATTGGATATTCAACTCCTTGATTTCTTGATTCCTTCCATCTCTTGCAGTCATCCTGCTTTGTTGATTCCATATTGGGTACAAATTTATTCTTTTCGTACCCATATTTCTTTGATTCTTTCATTCGTCTTCATTGTTGACTCATTTTGAGTATCGTGCTAGTTATTTCTTTCCGGCCATATTCTCTTCAAATTCCGCTTGTACCTCTCGTTCCTCTTCTTTCATATTCAATTCTTTGATTCTTATTTTCCTTCATCTCTTGTAGTTGTCCCCCTTTGTTGACTCTTCATTGAGTATAAAATCCATCCTTCTCTTGCCAATATTTTCTTTATATTGTATATATATTTTATTGAATATTTTGTGTATTTCATTTTGGATCTTCTATAAAATTGTTTTCTAAAAATTTTATTATTTCGAATAACTGTGTATTTTAATATCACAAATTTTCAAAACGTATCTTCGTACATAAATCGAGCAATCAATATCTAAGTACATGTGGAAGATCGCATCATTTCGTTCATCGTTTTGTTGCAACTGGATGTCGAGATGGCAAACATGCAACTAGACATCAATGGAGGCAAATTGCAACTGGATACCGGTGAGGCAAAATGTGCAACCGAATATCCAGATGGTAAGCTGCAACCTGTTGTCGGGATGGCAAACCTGCAACTTGATGTCGAGAATGCAAGACTACAGATGGATATAAATGAGACGAAACCACATCAAAGAATTTCTACTACTACTATTATGATTGTTTTCCTTATTATTATTAGTATTATTATTGTTATTGTTATTACTATTACTATTACTATTATTGTATTTTTCTTACTATTTATTTTTTTGATGTTGATATTGAATTACTTTCACCAAAATGATGAACCCCAAATTATTTTCTATCTTGTATTATTCTCTTGTAATATTAACAGTATTGAATTACTGTTAATGTTTTATTATTGCTATTATTTTTACCAGTATACTTATGATGATTATTATTGTGATTATTATTTTTATTATTTTTGTCATTATTATTTTCTTATTATTATGTGTTGATTTTGTATTATTAATATTATTTTTGATAATGCCCATTAGTTCTGACCTAATTATTTAAATTAAATCCCTCATCTCTAGCCCAATTTTATTCTGGTGTCTCATTCTTTTCTTCCTGCTCGGATCGCCGCTTGTTGTCACGTGTTCTACAACGACTTTTCTGCAACTTGGAACGTCACTATCAGAGTGGCGCAGCGGAAGCGTGGTGGGCCCACAACCCACAGGTCCCAGGATCATATTGTTGCTTTCTCCTTCTTTGCATTGTGTTGGATCCCCTATCTCTTGCATTCGTTCTTACCCGTTGACTTGTTGTTTGATTCAATTCTTTTCTGTCATTTTTCCCAAATTGCTTTTGCCATATCCGATGTACCGCCTAAGCAAATTTCGAGGACGAAATTTTGTTGTAAGGTGGGTAGGATTGTAACCCCTGTTTTCCTAAAAACGTATTTTTGTGTATTTTGGGTATTTTAAAAATTGTCGCAAATTATTTTTCCGGTTTTCAAATTCTTTTGTCAAAAGGTATTATTGGATTTTCCGTTTAAAATCTATTTTTGATCCTTAAATTTTAGCTGTAACTATTTCTCTATGATTTTTGTATTTAATACAGTTCTTATTATTTTTATTACTACCCTTATTATCTTTATCATTTTATTATTATTAATATTGTTACTATCCGTATTATTTTTGCTAGTGCGGTTATTTGCATAATTATTTTATTTTGTTTCTATTGTTAAAATTAGATTATTTCATAAATTATATTTATTAATTATTGTATTAGTTTTCATATTAGATTATTTCCAAATTATATTATTTTTCTTGAGCTGTTTGTGCGTCGATCATCCGTTTTTCGCCATTTTGAGTTCTTTTTCACATTTTCTTTGTCTCATTCATATTTGTTATTTATTTTTGGGTTATGATGAATTTTTCGAAGTGTTTGACCAATTTAAGATTTTTGGCCCTTAAGGAGATTTTTAGGAGCTATAGGATTTATTGTATTTGGTATCCCCATTCGAAATCTACCCAATATCCATTACCCAATTGTATATCTATTGTTTCATATTGATATCCACTACCCATTAACCCACATTTGATCTCCTATATATATCCCTAAACTCTAATTAATCCCTAACCCTAATATTCTCTCTCCCTCTCCTATTCCTTGCCGGCTACCCCTCTTGCTCTCACCCGGCCTGCATCTCCTAGCCCCCAGGCCGACCCTCCCTCTACTCTCCCTTTGCCTTGGCCGTCCACAAACATCACCCCCTTCCACCATATAATACAACTCCGCCTCCAAAAAAAAAAACCCTTCTCTCCTCCCTTTGTGTGGCCGAACCCTACCCAAAACAGCCCCCAACCATCTCATAACAGCCCCTACACCTCCCTTTGCTGATTTGGAGAAGTGGGTATCATCTGGTTGAGTTCGTGCTTCAAGAAGACGATCGTAGGCAAGATTCGGTTCGTGGGTTCACTTGGAATCGCGCGTGGAAGGACTCTTGCACGTGGGTTTTCATTGCTAGGCTTCGTAGCATCGTGTTCTTCGTCAATGAGGCAAGTAACTTGTACTTAAATTTCTTAGGTTGATACAAGTAGAAAGTTCACACATAGGATAGGTTGAGACTAGAGACGGACGAAGATCATGTTTTTAATTGTGGGTTTCGTCTCTATTGTTCAAAACAGGCCATAGACGACTTAGGACATGAAGTTGATAGGTTTGTACCTTAGGATTCACCCAAACGCGATTTTGATCGCGTATGTGCCATATTGTATACCCGATGTATGTTTGAACACCCATATAAGAAATACTAGATTTTGACATGTTAGATACCCTCCTTTATGACATTTGGACCATGGGTAGACAGTGTTTTGAATTTGGAAGAGTTTGGATGATTTTTGAGGAAGTTATGACGTTCTGAAGTTTAGTTGAGAAATCTGGAAATTTGGATTGAACTGGATTGATTGTTGTTTTTACCTGAATTAGAGTCCGAATCTCAACATGACTATTTCTGAGTAAACTGTAGAGAATTGAATCTAATTTCTAATCCCACTAGTTTCACCCTGTTTGGAGTTCGTATGGATTAGTTATGATTATTTTAGTAACTGTATGTCGGTAGTTCCCAGATACATTTCGGGATAGATTTTATCACCAATTTATTTTCAAGATCCAAGTTAGACATAATTTCATGCCACAAGATTTGGTCCAGTGTTTGACCATGATGTTAGGTAGTTCTCTGATTTTTGTGGTAATTAAAAGATGAGTTTTGAGTGATGCCTTACATTCTTTTCTATAGATCGCTTTTGCTGTAAACGGCGTGTGATTGTATGTTGAATGCCGTGTTCACCTTATTTCTAATTACTGTATGAATATTTTATGTGAGATATGAAAGTTGGGTAATTTTATCTACTTTCATCCTGTTTTGGCGGAAGTGGATTTTGATGCGCTGTGTGCAAGATATGCATGATTTTGTACAGCGGTGTTAAAGAATTCCAGATCCATCAAAACTGTGTTATGTGTTACTTTCTATTTTTGAAAACATATCTATAATTTCTCGAAAAATATGAAAATTTATATTTTGAGACTATACATATAGGGGATTACCCCAGAATTTTCGTGGATTTAATTAATGACTTTGTATGCTGTTTTCATGTGGTTTAAGTTATTCCCCTGTTTTCTGGCTGTACATGAAAACTGTGTTGAATTGTGTTTTGAGTCGAGATGTTGTGAAATAGCATATGGATTTATTATACCCGTTAGAAGCGTGTGGAAGTCTAGTTTCCAGATCCTTCGACGGATCATGATTTGCATGCCTATAGATCTTTGGATCACTGTTTTTGTACAGACTGGTCTTGCTGTCCTGATTATAAATGTACGCTATGTTGCTCGTATTTGTGAATGTTTGGTACCTATACTTGCTTATTTAATTCCTTGAGTCTAAACCTGATTATAATTGGTTACTTTGACATTATTTAGTACCCTCCCATGCATGTTGGACATTAATAATAAAAGTAATCAAGCCGGGGATTATGGGAAAGATCGAATAGTGGATAATTCAGAAACGTGTACTCGGAAGGGGGCCCGTGTTTCCCATTTTGCTGCATGGACCTGTTGGTTCATGTACCTGTTACCTGTTGCTGCACGTACCTTTTGGTCGTGTACCTGTTGCTGCATGGACCTTTGGTTCATGTACATGTTACCTGTTGCTGCACGTACCTGTTAGTCGTGTACTTGTTGCTTCATGAACTTGTTGCTGCATGAATCGGATGATTTGTGAACCTGTTATGATTCATGAACCTGTTTTTCTGTACCTGAGTATACTGCCCTCTATGGTCCACTATGAAATCTAAAGCGAAACTGTTTGTTGTAGCAACCATGTAGTAAAAACTGGGATGCATGTCGTGCTACCTAGATAGTAAATAAAAAGATTAGACTTGATATAACTTGATACCTGTTTACCTGATACATGTTTACCTGTATACCTGTTACCTGGTTATCCTGATATTCCTGTTACCTGATTTTCTGATTACCTGATAATTATACACGTTACCTGTTGACACTTGACATATGTTACCTATACCTGTTAGTATATCCTGTGGTTAGATAGTGTCCATGTGCTTGTATCCTATTCTATTTGTGACCCGGACTTGTCATTGACGGGTACTATGTTTTCTCTTTTCCTTTTTCCTGCATTATGTGAATTGCAGATTTTGGAGGACAGGTTCCTAAAGGTATTGGCAAGATGATGGGCTAGAGGCTGAAATTTGCTATTACTATTCTTGTTGCTTACTTTGGACAACAGTGTATTTTGAGACTTGTATTTATTTCTTGTATTTGGGCAATGTGACCCAAGATATTTGTGAATTTTCAGATCATGACTATTTGAGATTAATACATTTTATTTCAAGTATTCTTATTGGTATTTGGTTCATAAGTGCATGTGGTTGATCTTTTTCTGGCTTCCGACTCTGATTTTACTGTGATATGTTGTAAAGAATTCTGAACAGCTTAAGGATGATTATAATCATTCGCTGGGCTTTTGTTACGTACTCGTATTCCTTATTTTTGGGAAGCGGGGCGTGACAAGAAGGGTGGCAAGAGTTCATTCAAGGGTACCTGCACGGGAATGGAACGAGAAATTTGGGCTTCAGGGAAGGTTCACGAGTATTCTGGTTCTGGAAAGTTATCACTAAGGCATACGAACCCTTCATTAGCTGTGTGACGTCGAGTATCAGTAATGGCAGACTGACCAGTTTTTGGTGTAATAAGTGGTGCGGTGACCACACACTTGGAGCACTATTTTCGATCTGTATGATCAATCGTCACAACCGCACGGTACGGTCGCCGCAACCCAGAGAAGAAGTACATGGAAATCAGCTTTTAAACTGCTCTGGACTCGGCCTTTTAACTTAGACTCATGGAACTACAAGCCTATATCGTCAATGCTGGAATCACTTGCTCTCAGGGTCCCGATAGGAAAGCTTGGGGATTGGAAAAGAATGGCAAGTTCACTGTTCGTTCCCTCTATAGCCGCATTCACTTTAGGGGATGTAATCCATGTTGGTCAAGCATTATTTGGAAGACGAAAGCACCACTAAAAATTAAAGTTTTCTTATGGTTGGTGATGAACGATGCAATTTTGACTAGAGAGAACCTTTCCAAATGGCAACCGAATGTGGATTCCTGTTGTGGGTTCTGCAACGCTGCCCCCGAGACTAGAGACCATCTATTACTGGAGTGTCCTAGGAGCAAAGCGGTTTTCGTTGAGATACTCAACGCCTTGGGAACAAATCAGTTCCCTAGTGTGTATGAGGATCTGTGGATAGGGCCAAAGTTCGCCACTGAGAGACGAACTATGAGAGAAGCTTGGTATATCGCTGTCGCCGCCGCGATCTGGGTTCTTTGGCTAGACAAGAACAATTGCTATTTTCGTGGGACTAGTAATAGTATTTCTGGTAATTTGACTCCCATTATGCACCTTATTTCCTTTTGGGCTAATATTGCTGCAACAGGTCCTAGAGGGAGGATCGCGAGTGTCTTTCAAGTGGAGGAGTACGATGATGATGTAGTCGAGATAGGCCCGACGATCGACTGACTGGCAGCTCGTACTTCTACTGTTGCCAGATCCCCACCACCCCAGGGTTTGTTGGAGGGATATGATGTATTGTGTTTAGATGCTTGTATGTTTTTCCTTTTCTCTTTTATCTTACCCCTATGCTAGGGGTGGAGTTATGTACTTTAATTATGTTGTAGGATTTTGTACTTGGCTCAGTACTCTGAGTTTATTTTATTAACCTCTTATTAATGAAACAGGGTGACCATACTCCACCTTTCCTTAATATATATATATATATATATATATATATATATATATATTGTTAAAAATCAATTAATGTGAATGTCTCTCCATTATCCCATTTTCTCCACTAACCCCATGATCTCCATGTTCTCCACTCACCATTTACTCCATGTTTGTCCTTTCAACTTCTTTGTAAGCCTATAAATAGGTCTTTAGATGAATCATTTGTGAGCGCTAAAAAAAGAAAAGGAAATCATTTGAATACAAATTATACTCTATTCTCTTGTCTCTTTTACTTTCTAGCATCGTCTCCATTATTTTACAATACGTTATCAACACGAGGCTCTACTTCAACTATTCGAGGTATTTTTTTTTTATATACTCATATTATAATATTAAGGTCATTATAACTAAGTATGCTCTACACTCGCCATTCATTTGGATCTTGTGTATCAGAAAAGTTATAGCATTTTTTTTATACTCATATTATAATATTAAGGTCACTATAACTAAGTATGCTCTACACTCGCCATTCATTCGGATCTTGTGTATCAGAAAAGTTATAGCATTTTTTTTATATTCATATTGTAATATTAAGGTCACTATAACTAAGTATGCTCTACACTCGCCATTCATTTGGATCTAGTGTATCAGAAAAGTTATAGTTTAATCTAATTTTTTTTTTTCTAATTGCATTTTTTTATATATACATATAGTTTCATCATGTCGAACCTTGTCAAGCTTGAATTTGAAGCTCTTGATATTACCGGCAAGAATTATTTGTCGTGGGTGTTGGATGCGGAGATCCATTTGGATGCTAAAGGTCTCAAGGAGACAATTGATGAATCAAAAGAAACATCCAACCAAGATAAGGCGAAGGCAATGATATTTCTTCGCCATCACCTTCATGAGGGGTTGAAAGTTGAATACCTCACGGTCAAAGATCCTGCAGATTTTTGGAAATCACTGAAAGAGAGATATGATCATCAGAAAACTGTGATTCTTCCGAAAGCACGTTACGACTGGATGCATCTCCGTTTTCAAGATTTTAAATCTGTTAGTGAGTATAACTCGGCTATTTTTCGAATCAGTTCACAAATGAAATTATGTGGTGAAACTGTTACTGATTCTGATATGATGGAAAAAATGTTATCCACGTTTCATGCATCTAATGTGCTCTTGCAACAATAATACCGTGAAAAAGGTTTTACAAAATACGGAGATTTGATATCTTGTCTTCTTGTTGCTGAGCAAAATAATGAGTTATTGATGAAAAATCATGAGTCTCGTCCTACTGGATCTGCTCCATTCCCTGAAGTGAATGTGATAGCATTCAATAATAATCGTGGTCGTGGTCGTGGCCGAGGCCGTGGACGTGGACGTGGACGAGGAAGAGGAAGAGGTTATTTCCCCAGTGGTCGAAGTAACCACAATATTAGGGATGAATCACGAGGAAACAATGATGGTGGCATGAATAAGAAGATGAAGGAAAGCATCTGCCACCGATGTGGGATGCAAGGCCATTGGTCGCGTACTTGTCGTATTCCCAAGCATTTTGTTGATCTTTATCAAGAGTCGTTGAAGAACAAAGGAAAGAATGTTGAAGCAAATTTCATTGCTGACGACTCTAATGATTTCACTGAAGGCCTCGATGATTTGATGCACTTGGATGCAGCTGATTTCCTTATCCATCCTGAAGATGGAAGTGACCAGAAGTGATCAAGATGCTTATGATATTTGAAGTTTCTTTCAGCTTGTTATTTTGTTTCTATGTTTAAGTTTGCTATGAACTATGTTTTATTTCAGTTTGATTCAGTTTTGTTAAAGTTTTTCTTTAGCTTAATTTTATTTTCAAATTAATGTCATTCTTCATGCTTTATATTGCTTTCAAGTTTATTTATTCGCATTTTTTTTCTTTCTTTATCTAGATTATGAATATGTATCAATCCAAGATCTAAGTTGGGGATATATGTCTTGCAGACAGTGCTACTACCCACACCATTCTTAAAGATAAGAAATAGTTTTCTAATCTGAGAAATGATCAAGCACATGTCAATACCATATCAGGCTGTGCAAAGATAATTGAAGGCTCCGGAAGAGCAAATTTTATAATGCCAGAAGGCACAAAATTCATAATTGAAAATGCATTATTTTCGCCTAAGTCTCAAAGAAACTTATTAAGTTTTAAAGATATTCGTCTAAATGGATATCATATTGAGACTATGAATGAAAGAAGTATTGAATATCTTTGTATTACCTCAAATATGATGGGCAAAAAGTGTGTGTTAGAAAAATTACCAGCTTTCTCCTCTGGATTGTATTATACAACTATAAGAATAGTTGAATCATATAATACAATAAATATGAAGTTTACAGATATATTTAAGGTTTGGCATGATCGGTTAGGTCATCCCAGTTCAACGATGATGCGGAAAATTATCGAGAAATCATGTGGTCATTCATTGAAAAACCAGAAGATTTTTCAATCCCATGAATTTCCTTGTGTTGCTTGTTCCAAAGGAAAGTTAATTACAAGGCCCTCACCAGCCAAAATAAATAATGAATCACTGTCATTTTTAGAACGAATTCATGGTGATATATGTGGTCCGATTCATCCCCCATGTGGACCGTTTCGGTATTTTATGGTTCTAATTGATGCATCAATTCGATGGTCACATGTGTGTTTATTATCATCTCGTAATTTGGCTTTTGCAAGATTATTTGCACAAATAATTCGGTTGCGGGCACATTTTCCTGATTATCCGATAAAGACAATTCGTCTTGATAATGCTGGTGAATTTACATCCCAATCTTTTATGAATTATTGTATGTCAATTGGGATAAAAGTGGAACATCCAGTAGCCTATGTTCACACTCAAAATGGTTTAGCAGAATCATTTATAAAACGGATCCAATGGATTGCTAGCCCAATGCTTATGAAATTAAATCTCCCCGTTTGGGCTTGGGGACATTCTGTTTTACATGCAGCACAACTTATACGCATCCGGCCAACCAGTTATAATGATAATTCTCCATTACAATTGGTTCATGGTCAGGAACCAAATATTTCCCATTTACGAATTTTCGGATGTCCGGTATATGTCCCAATTAATCCACCACAACACACAAAAATGGGACCTCAAAGGAGGACAGGAATATATGTTGGGTATGAATCTCCATCTATAATCAAGTATATTGAACCAACAACTGGAGATTTGTTTACTGCAATGTTTGCAGATGGTCACTTTGATGAATCACTATTCCCAACATTAGGGGGAGATAATAAACAGTTGGAAAAAGAGATTTCATGGAATGAATTATCATTGAAATGTTTAGATCCTCGAACAAAAGAAAGTGAATTAGAAGTTCAAAGGATAATTCATTTGCGAGGTATTGCAAATCAACTGCCAGACACATTTACTGACCACAAAAGAATAACAAAATCTCATATTCCAGCTGTAAATGCTCCTATCAAAATTGATGTCCCTGAAGGACAACCTATAATTGCTAGTGAGTCTAAGGCATGCTTGAAGCGTGGTAGACCACTTGGTTCCAAAGATAAATATCCTCGAAAAAGAAAAGGAGCAAATAACCATGATTGTCAAATCGAGGATCTCTCCAGAAGAGACCATTGACATAGTTAATAATGAAGAGAATCAGGTACCTGAAATTAATGAAAATGAAGAGATCTCGATTAACTATGTCATTACGGGAAGATGGGACCGGAATAATCTAATTGTCGACAATATTTTTGTATATAATATAGCGCGCGATATCATAAATAAAAACGAGGATCATGAACCTACCTCTGTGGAAGAGTGTAGAAATAGAAATGATTGGCCAAAATGGAAAGAGGCAATTAAGTCTGAATTAGACTCGTTTGAAAAACGAGGAGTTTTTGGATCTGTAGTCCGAACACCAAAAGAGATCAAACCAGTATGCTATAAATGGGTATTTGTACGAAAAAGAAATGAACGAAATGAGATTACTAGATAGAAAGCACGGCTTGTCGCACAAGATTTTATCCAGATGCCTGGTGTTGATTATGAAGAGACATATTCTCCTGTGGTGGATGCAATAACATTTCGATATTTGATATGTCTGGCAGTGCATGAAAGACTTGAAATGCGTTTCATGGATGTGGTCACGACCTATTTGTATGGTTCGTTAGACCATGATATATATATGAAAATCCCTGAAGGATTTAAAGTGCCAGAAGCACATAACGATAATTCCCGAGAAATTTACTCAGTTAAGTTAAACAAAACATTATATGGATTAAAACAATCAGGACGGATGTGGTATAACCGTCTGAGTGAATTTTTAATAAAAGAGGGTTGTAATAATGATCCTATATGCCCATGTGTGTTTATAAAAGGTTTAGGATCAAAATTTGTTATAATTGTTGTTTATGTTGATGATTTAAATATCATCGGAACTCTTGAAGAGTTATTACAAGCCGTGCAATGTTTAAAGAGAGAATTTGAAATGAAAGATCTTGGAAAAACAAGATATTGTTTAGGTCTTCAAATTGAACATTTGAAAGATGGGATTTTCTTGCATCAATCCACTTATCTGGAAAAAGTATTTAAAAGGTTTTACATGGATAAAGCTCATCCCGTAAGTACTCCCATGGTAGTGAGGTCATTAGATGTTAATAAAGATGTGTTTAGACCTCGTGAGGAACATGAAGAACTAATTGGTCCTGAAGTACCATATCTTAGTGCCATTGGAGCATTGATGTATCTTGCTAACAATACATGTCCTGATATATCTTTTGCGGTAAATTTATTGGCAATATATAGTTCCTCACCAACTCGAAGACATTGGAATGATGTGAAACATATATTTAGATATCTTCAAGGGACCATGGATATGGGCTTGTATTATTCTAACCTGTCCAAATCAGATTTAATTAGGTATGCAGATGCAGGATATTTATCTGATCCACATAATGCCCGATCTCAATCAGGATATGTGTTCACCTGTGGAGGAACAGCAATTTCATGGCGTTCTACAAAGCAAACACTAGTAGCAACTTTAATTAATCATGCAGAAATATTGGCAATCCACGAGGCAAGTCGTGAATGTGTTTGGTTGAGGTCGATATCTCAATATATCCGGGGAACGTGTGGCCTTTCAGTCGATAAAGATATCCCCACAACCTTATTTGAAGATAATACAGCATGCATAGCTCAGCTAAAGGATGGCTACATCAAAGGTGATAAAACGAAGCATATCTCACCAAAGTTCTTCTTCACTCATGATCTTCAACAAAAGGGTGAAATAAGTGTTCAGCAGATAAAGTCAAGTGAGAATCCAGCAGATTTGTTCACTAAGGCTCTACCCACGACAACATTTGAAAAGATGGTAAACATGATTGGGATGCGTCGTTTGAAAGATCTAAAAGAATGATCTTTTCAGGGAGAGAAAAGATATGCACTGCACTCTTTTTTCCTTCACCAAGTTTTGTCCCATTGGGTTTTCTTGGTAAGGTTTTTAATGAGGCAGTATCGAAGCATATTCTTATCCACAATTACGAGACATTCAAGGGGGAGTGTTAAAAATCAATTAATGTGAATGTCTCTCCATGATCCCATTTTCTCCACTAACCCCATGATCTTCATGTTCTCCACTCACCATTTACTCCATGTTTGTCCTTTCAACTTCTTTTGTAAGCCTATAAATAGGCCTTTAGATGAATCATTTGGGAGTGCTAAAAAAAGAAAAGGAAATCATTTGAATACAAATTATACTCTATTCTCTTGTCTCTTTTACTTTCTAGCATCGTCTCCATTATTTTACAATATATATATATATATATATATATATATATATATATATATATATTTGTAATTCTAAAAGTAAATAATTTGCATCAATATCAGACATCTCATCATGTTTCAAAGCAATTTCAAGTTGTATACAACAATTTTTTATTTCATCACCATCCAATGAAACTAACTATGATGCATCAAATAATAAGCCAAATATAGATTCAAACATTTGCATTTGTTCAAATCTACTCTTCAATTGAGAGAGTCATATCAACTAAAACAAGAAAATAATCAGTTCTAAAATTTTCTTGAGCAGATTGTTGTTCTCTTTCCGTATCAGTGTTTTCATCAAAATGTCGTTGTCTAAAAATCATGTGTTTTACAAAAAATAAGGGCTCAATTTTCATTTCAGATGCAATTTCTTTAGTTTCAATCATAGTAGAAGTAAATATATTTTCTCTATATTTTTCAAAAAATGAAACCAAACCTTCCAAGTTTTTAATTGCAACATCAAGAAGCATATCTTCAGTCTGCAACTTTTTACTCACTAAGTTTATTTTATACAAAATTTCATTCCAAATAGCCCAACTTAAAATAAAATCAAAATTTGAAAATTCATCTGATGCTAATTTTTCAGCATCCCAACTCACTTTAGAATCATCAAAATTTTTTGTTAATTTAATTAAAGCTTGTTTTATTTTGGGAGCTTGACTTTTTATTGGTTTTACGCTTTCAATGTGCTTTCTCAGCGTGTAGTTGATAAAGATTTCAAAGTTAATTCATCTAAATATTCAAGGTAAAGATTTCATCACTTTGTTAAATTAGAAAACACATTATAAATGGCTTGACATGCTCCCCAAAAAAAATTCCTTTTAAACAAGAGTTTGCCTTATCACAAAGTACTAAATTGAGAGAATGGCAACCACATGGCATATAAAAAACTCTGGAATTTATGTCAAGTAACATTTTCTAAACACCTTGGTGTTTTCCTTTCATATTAGAACCATTATTATAACATTGTTTCCTCACATTATCAATATCTAAATCAAGAGAGTATAGAGCAGCTTGTAATTCATTAAAAAGGCCCAATCCAGATGTATCTTCCACATTTAGAAACTCTAAAAAATATTCTTCTATTTTTATTGAGTAACTTGCGACATCGACACTTCATATAATCAAAGTCATTTGTTCTTTGTAACTAGCATCAGGAGTGCAATCAAGAATCACAGAAAAATATTTGGCATCTTTAATTTTTTTTTATAATTGCACTCTTGACACTTGATGCTAACGTTGCTATCAATTCATTTTGTATTTTATGACTAAGATAATGATAATGAATATTTTTATCTTGAATTAGTCAAAAATGTTGCATCATTGCTGTATCAAACTCTTCTATTGATTCAAGAAAGCCTAAGAAATTTCCATTAGAATCTTCATAGATTTTTTCATTTGTTCCACGAAACGCCAAATTATTCATAGCAAGACATTTTACAACAACAATTATTCTGATCATAACTTGTTTCCAATGGTTTGTATCTTTCTTGATTTGCTCTTGTAATTCTTTATCAATTGTTTGATTTGTGTTCAATCTGACTCAAAGTTCAACTAAAGCTCTAAGGTTAATAAGGTGTTCATGACTATTTTCATGTTGTTTAAGCTTATCCCCAAGATGTTTCCAATCATTAATTCCTTCATCTGCTAATTTACTCCTAGTATGAACTTTTCGTACCACTTTACAACAAAAACAAAATACTCTATCCAAATCTTTTGAGTAAACCAACCATTTTCTATTAGAAAGTTCTCCATTTGTTAATTTTCGATAATAAAAATCATAAGAAAACCTCCTATTTTGATTGTCCTTGGGAAAATTAATATTGGTTTCTCTAATAGGTCTTTTTTTACAAGAAATCTCTCATTTTCCCATCTAAACTATCCCAAACTCTAGGATCATACACATTCAAAGATGTTGTAACTTCTGAACATTCAAGCACATTGTTTATTTCTATATTATTCTATATGTTCTCATTTTCAGTAATATTTGTTGTTTCTTCCATATTTTTGGTTTGTTCATTTTTATTTTGAACAAAATCTTGAACTTCTTCGTTTACCTCATTTTCAGTTTCATCTAAATCTTGAACGCCTTCGTTTACCTCATTTTCAACTTGGTTATTTGAAGAAACATTTATTTTCTTGAAAAAATTATCTAAAGAACCACTTTGAGAATTTATAATATCTTCTTCCCTTTTCTTTCTTT
This sequence comes from Hemerocallis citrina, assembly GCA_017893485.1. Taxonomy (NCBI): domain Eukaryota; kingdom Viridiplantae; phylum Streptophyta; class Magnoliopsida; order Asparagales; family Asphodelaceae; genus Hemerocallis; species Hemerocallis citrina. The sequence continues at coordinate 31,570,033 of CM030363.1, forward strand.
TTCATTTTTCATACCCAGAAGCTTGTTTCTTAGGAAACATTCTTTTTAATCTGAAAATTAAAACAAAATTAATAAAGCATAAAAATATAGAATAATAGAACCTGGATAGTGAATGTAGACTTGCAATTCGAAAATTCTCAACTCTGCATTCAAGTCAATCGGCAAATCGGAAAACTAAAATTCCCAAAATTAGACTTCTAAATTCTAATACTTGTATAAAAAAATAACAAAGAGAAGGAGAATTTTATCTTCTTTTAGGGAAGAATTGATGGTGAAGTTTAATTGGAATCATAAAAATGCTTGTGTATGTGTTATTGTTCTAAACAAACAAAACTATAATCAGAAAAGACTCTGATTATGCATTCTTTATACTATGTGATACATGATGCATGATTAAGTTGTACCTTGCTACAAGTTTCTGAAGGTGAAACAATTGGAATAATGTACATGATAGATGCAAATTTCATTCTCAGGGAATGTTGGATGTAGAAGTCTAATAAATATTGAATACATTGCTTTCACAAACAACGTACCGAACCAGCTCTCGAATTAAGTGTTCAGTTTCCAACATAAAATAAGAGAAACCAAGTTTCTGATAATTCTTACAACATCATACATGACTTAGGCAAGAACAAGGTAATTATTATGCCTGTAATAGAAATTAATCTACTCTTCCAACTAGTTGGAACGAGATTTTGGAAATGCTTTCCTGGAGCAAACTCTCAGATTCTAGAAATGTATTATGAAAAAACCATCATAAAACTATATATATAAAAGTTGGTTCTTTAGGTCTTACTATTAAAAACAGAATAACCAACATAAAATGACTGGCTATTAGATTCATATAAGTGTACTAAAATCTAAAGTTGTAAACGAAATGTTACCTTCTACACAATTGCTTTTTCTTGATTAACATATTACAAATTTATGATAGATATCTAAACAGAGAAGCAAAACATTACTTCTACATATATGGATTTATCACTTATCAGAACAGGTCTAAATATATTTGGATGTGTTTTCAGAAAACTGAAACAGATTTGAATGGCTGTTAGACCATTTCGAGCTATGAAGAACTGAAGAAGCTTGATAGCTTATGCATGCCAGGATTTTTGCAATTCTAGTTTCTCACCTCTATAGAATAAAAACAACACTATCTTCAAAATTTCTCTGGTACCTTAAGAAACCTTGTGTTAGGCTTCCAAGTTGGATGGCATGATGGCAGTTGTTATAAGGTGAATAAGTTGTAAATAAACTTAGGATTGCGTATAAAATCTGACGTTTTCAAATACTTTCTATAGAAAGCCAGTAATCTGTGGGCAAATACTTTCTACAGAAAAATAGTAAAGTTTGGGTAAGAGTAATTTAATATCATCTGCTCTATATTGTCACAAAATTAATCACATACTTAAATATAGTCAAATTTTTGCAAATAGATGTTATGAAACTAATGCAATAAAAAAACATTTTGAGTGTACATAGATCATAAATCAAATGGTGTGAAGGATTATAAAGCACAAAACCAATGGTATGAATTATGAAAGAATATGAAAACCATGACCATGAGATATGTTTATTGTCAACAAAATCTGAACTACATAGAAAAGCAATATCATACAATGATAAAGTCAATGGATTTACCTCTGAGAGCGATGTCCAAGCAATGCACCAGAGAGATCCATATCTAGTTCCATAAAACTCCATCTGAGAGACATGAAATTGCACAGCATATTCAGCTCTATGGAAACTAAATTCACATTCACTTGACAAACTAATAAAGTGAGAACAAGGTCTAATATGGCTGTCAAGAAGATGAAGTGACCCACTGACCCGGAAGAGGAGAGAGAGATAGGAAAAAATTGAAGAAGATGTAGTGGTGCAGGAAGGAAGGAGAGATAGAGAAAGAAAGAAAGATCTGCTGCATCTGCATTGGGCCTCTCCCCTAATATTAATTACAAACTCATTAATCCATTATACTTTTAAAAAAAAATTGGGCCCCTCCCTAGAGTTGGGCTCTGGGCGGTCGCCCAGCTAGCCCTGGACCAAGGTCGGCCCTCGGTAGTCATATATATCACCATCGAAGCTGTACACAGAAAAAAAATAGAAGTTATCAGTCAGAACCACAGAACTACACCAATTTAAGCTGACGCCGTAATTACTCTTGAGGTGCATGTTGATGTCAGAGATGCTACTATATTGTCAATAGCCTTCAAATTAATCTTTATGTGCCTAATTAGTTTATTAATCAATATAGTTTTTATATTTATTTATTTATTTATTGGGTTAGGGTTAGGATTCGGTTTCTTTTTCTTCTTCTTCTTCGGTTTGGCTAGACTAGATAGATTAATTTATGGGTTATCTTAATTTATGGGTTATCTTCTTTTTGTTTCTCCCCTCCGTAGGCCTACGAAGTGAAATTTAAAAAGGCTTAGGAAGTGTGATGGAGAAGCCCAATAACATTGTACTGGCCGAAAATCTATCTAATAAATAAAACACAAAGAAAGCTATCAAGTGACTCTCCTTCAATTCCCCCAAAATTAAAGGCCCAGATCTAACCTCACAAAACACATTTTTCCTCCCTAAAGTTTTTCCCCAAAACTCAAATTCAAACCCCCCCTCCCCAAAAACAACTCATTTATTTATTTAATTTTTTTTTTCTCTCTCTCTCTCTCTCTCATATATATATATATATATACACTTACGGAAATATGGATTTTTATACCCTAATTTATAATTATTTTTCAAATACTATTGGAAACATGGACTTTTATTTACAACTAATTATTATCATACTATTTAATCTTGAGCTACATAATTGTTAATTTACTGTTTACAAGGCTTTTCATATGTTGTGTCGTTATGAAGACGTGCTGTAGGCACATGCCCACACGAAAATCTAGTACTACAACAAAAACCAATGTAAAAAGCATTAAATTTGATTGCTCATACGGGTCCTATCTACATTGATGAGGGGACTCTCTAGTTGTGATCAATCAGATTATGAATGCTTCAGATGTCGATCTTGTCCACCATCTTAATATGTTGAAGGGGAAGAATATGTCTTCTATTATTGCATATATTCTGTGAGGAAAAAAAATTAGGCGATCATCTTGCTAAGTGAGCGAAACTTGCATGATTGACTTTTTAATTGTTTTAAATATCCAATAATATAATATGAGAATTGAAGTTGTGTAATTTGTAGATAAATTATAATTTATAAACAATCATTCATCTAACTCAACTTTTATGTGGGAGTTATATTAACAATTCATTTATTCAACTGCTGTTGGTTACCATAATACCCTCAAAGTTCAAATTTATTTTCAACATAATTATTTACAGAAGTGTCACTAATATAAAATAAAAGTTGGTGCCAATAAGGATAACAGCTGTTGGTTACCATAATACCCTCAAAGTTCAAATTTATTTACAACATAATTATTTACAAAAGTGTCACTCATATAAAATAAAAGTTGGTGCCACTAGGGATAATTTGTAAAGAGTATGAGATGAGTAAAGGAAGGTCTCAGGTTCGAGGCCAGATTACGTCTTAGTATTTACTTTTATAAATACATTTATTAGGACATGCAAAGCACGTGCAAATAACTAGTTTTAAATAATGATATAGTGTTATCCAGTCTTATAAAGTAGACAAGTGAGATACGTTTATAAGAGCGATTGTTGTTCTTTTTTTTCTTGTTTTATTATTATTAAAATATATAAATCGGCGGTCGTATTCCATCTTTTAAAAAAATGTTGATTTAAACAATATTTTTAAATAAACAAAGGAAAAACTCATTTTAGACTCCTCATTTTCAAAATTTGCACTCCAACAAATAGAGCTGGTATCGGGGCCTATTGGATTAGGTCCTCTACTACCTAGACCCTGTACCTCACGGGTCGACTGCCCTAAAGAGTAGTTGACTGTTGTGGCTCTCTGACTTGGGTCAGGGCACTGCAGTTGACTTCGCTTTAGAGCAGTCAACTGCAAGTTGAAGCAGCGGCAGTTTGTGCATGGGTCTAGGTGAACTAATTGAAGCACAACTTATTCTCCAAGTTACATCGTACAGATCCTATCGCGTGGCTTTCTCTTCAAGGTATATCTATAAAGCTCCGATTTCCAAACACTGGGAAACCATGACATAAGCCAGAATATTTTCTTCAATTAGCCACAATACACAGAAAAACATGAAAATTTAAAATATTTTATTCAACACAAATGTATTACAAATCCGAATGTTATAAAACTGCAATACATTACATTAGTATTACAATAATACCTTTACAAGCCCAAGTGTTACAACTTACAACAGAGTACAATGAATAAAGAACAACACTTGGTACTTCGCTTGGATGCTTCCCAACAATTAAATAAATTACAATAATTGTTACAAACGAAACAATAGTAACCAACATATATTACAGCGGAAAATTAAATCGACTCTTGCTTCTCTTGCCTTGAGTCCTCCTGAATCCTGTACCTGTACTTCTGCAATCCAGTACCTATTGAAGTGGGAACGTCAGTACATATAATGACGCTTTAAGGCTGATGACTAGCAGCGATTCTCAACTTTAAACAAACAGATTGATGACAAGAGAAATGTATATATATAATTGATGTGTCAGTGTACGCTATGACTTAGACTCTAATGCAAGATTAACTAATGCAATGATGCACTTATTCTAATGCAAACAAGACTCTGGAACAGTATGCAGCCCATACTACATACGCCCCATATCAAGCCGTTTCTTCATATATAGAGATTTGAATCCGCATAATGAATTTTACTTTTGTACACATCCTGTTCCTGACACATACTACATGACTGATAAGGTTGCAGGTACAGTCTAGTTCTGCTACTGCAGTACAATAGTGGTGTCCCCATTTTCCACTATTGCCCGGCGAATCGGACCTCGCTCAAAAGCAAACACGAACCACAAGATACTAGTCAACCTTCTTCTGTGCCCTCAACTCGTCATGAGAATGCATAGAACGTGACGGAATCATAGGGTCTATTTCCCTGGGAAAACCTCCCGTTCTTATCATGGCAGTTCAGGAATCTACAATCGAGATACAGATCCCGTGCTCCCAACTCGTCATAAAAGAGCACCGCTCGTATCCCTTTTATTGGGGAATACATCCCAATAACACCACCTAGTGTCGGCCTATAGGAGACGTCGGATTATAAGGTATCACCCCTAACACCAACTTTCACCATTCGGCAATTCATAGATAAAAATGGTTAAGTAACAGTTACTACCCTAACGATGTCACTAACCCTAACCAATAAAATGGTGCCGAACAAGCTACAAGGTACTTTCAACTTAGAGTCGCACTCTCAACTTGCCATGAGACGACACCAAAAGATTTAAACAAGCGAGACATGTCACTGTGCTTCCAACTTATCATGAAAAAGCACCGCACGTGTCCCTCATCAAGAGAGTAACAATTGTTGACACAATCTAGCAAGACTCAACCTAGACTTCACAAGATCTCCTTGGATCCACTCATCGCCTATCTATTCGAGATAATTACTCCATATGAGCCCAATGAGCTACGCATGAACAAACAACAACATACGAGCCAGGTGAGCTACGTATGAGACGGACCAATACTTATTACACGACTTATGAGCACAAGGAATACTTGTTACTCATAATTAAGTTTATAATTCAATCTACAAACAATTCACGACAACTCTAGTTAACTTGAACTAGAATTTCGTGTATAAGCTTACTAACAAAAACTTGAACTTTTATAATTAGAAGCTACAGAAAGATCTTCTAACAACCTAATATAAACATGTTACCAATGAAAACCCGAAAGCGACATAAAAAGCCTTCTAACACGCTAGAAGCAAACAGTGCTACGCTCATCGGAATTTGACAAAATTAGAGTTTTTAGAAAGGTGAGAACATCTCCTAAAACTCTATAGTTGAAATTTTTTCAGATTCCTTATAGAATTCAATTCCGCGTCCCTTGAACACACGCAAAAATTAACCAACAACAGATTTCTTAACAAAAAGCTGAAACTTTGAAAGCTTGTAACTTCCACTCCGCTTATCGAAATCTAACCAAATAGGGCATTTTGGAAAGGTGGGAACATCTACTACAACTCTCTAGATGATTACTTTTTTAGATTCCATAAGGAATTCAAATCCAATCCGTCGAACACACGCAGATAGTTAACCAACTGCAGAATTTCAACAAAGCTGAAACTTCTAAAGCTTGTAACTTTTGCTCTACTTGTCGGAATTTAACAAAATAGGAAAATTTGAAAAGGTGGGAACATCTACTACAACTTCCTAGTTGACCAATCTTCCAAATTCAGTAAGTAAAAGGGTACAAAACATCGAGCAATAAAAACAGCAAGTTCTCAGCCAAAAGTGGCTGCTGTAAATTGTAAAAGCCACAACTCCTACTCCGCTTATCGGATTCTAACCAAATAAGACATTTTGGAAAGGTCAGAGTCTCTACTACACCTCTCTAGTTGAACACTTTTCCAAATTCAGTAAGTAAGACACACAAAAACATTAAAGAATCAAGACAGCAAGCTTCCAGTCAAAATCTGGCTGCTGTGTTTTGTAAAGGCCATAACTCCTACTCTGCTTATCGGAATCTAACCAAATAGGACATTTTGGAAAGGTGAGAATATCTACTACAACTTCCTAGTTCGTCACTTCCTCAGATTCCACAAGTAAGAGGTACAAAAATGTCAAATAATCGAAACAGCGAGCTTCTCAGCCAAGCTGGCTGCTCTGTTTTGTAACGGCCATAACTTTTGCACTTCTTATCAGAATCTAACGAAATAGGATATTTTGGAAATGTGATAACGTCTACTACAACTTCCTAGTTTAACACTTCTCCAAATTCCATAAGGAACCCCAAGTCCCAGCCCCTCGAACACACTACGAAACTAACCCAAAATTGCAAGTCGCTGTTTTGGCTTAAACCTTCGCTGATTTGGGGGAAACGGTTGTTTGGACTATCAAATTAACCCCAAAAATCTACAAAAATTTGAGCATGGTAACAACACATAAGAGAACCCCTAAAATAAATTTTGGGTCAAAACTCAACTTTTAACATAGGTAAATAAATCTAACCCTACAACTACACAAATCGAATCCTTATTGCCTTCTTTTGTGTTCTATCACTCGAATCTTCATGTTCCCTTTATTCTAGTCCTCAATAAAAATATGCACATGGTTTTTGGTCCAAAATTTTGTAACAACATACAACAAAACAAACAAAATAACCTACAAGAATTGAGAACCCCCACCAAAAATCGTTTTGAAAGAACTTGCTTGCTTTCTTCTTCTCCTTGTTCTTGCACCTTGTTCTTTCTCCTGCTCTCAAGAACAAATCAAGAAATGAAACCCACTCGTTTCTTTTGATTTTTGATCTCTCTTTCTTTTCTTTCCTACTCAATTTTTTTCTAAACTTTAAAACAAAACAAAGAGAGAAAGAATGAGAAGAGATGGGGAGACAAAAGGGTTTTTCTTTCCCTTTTTGAAGTGTGTCCGACCAAGGGGGTTGGGGGGGGGGGGGGGGGGGGGGGGGGTTATATAGGAGGAGAGGGTTGAGTTAGTGGATGAGAAGAAGGCATGTGTTCTTCTCATTTGTGGCTCAAAACATTTGGGGATCAATTTGCAAATTTAAATTGTAATCAACACCCTACTCAATCTCTACCCTCTATTTTGATCACGATTGATAAAAAAAAGAGACATTTACCCAAAAATCACATACTACATGATTTCGTACAAACGTACGAAATCGATACAGTACATATACGTACATATATCTGTCTACACAGATAAATTTTATTTTCTAGCAAAAATTTTTTAATTCAGAAATAATAATAAAAATAATTTTATTACCTGGTCGGAAGATTTCAGTGCCAATTTGATACAATACATATGTATACAGACTGGTATATGTACACAGATAATGTTTATTAACAAATCTGGTTAATATCCACCAAAAATATTTCAATTCTAAAAATAATAATAAAATAATAATTTTAATATCTGCCCGGAATTTTCTAGACATTTTCTCAAAAAATGTATTTTTCAAGATTTTGCACAAGTGCACAAAACTGATACAATACATATATATACTTACTAGTATATATATCCAGATAACTTTTTAGAAGAAAAACCAAGTAATTTTCATAAAAATATTTTAATTTAGAAAAATATATGCCCGGGATTTTCCAGACATTTTCTCAAAAACGTATTTTTCAAGATTTTGCACAAGTGCACAAAACTGGTACAATACATATATATACTTACTAGTATATTGATATGGCTAAAAAATGGGATTAAATCGGAACCATTCAAAACGGTCGCGAATCTCAAAGTCCCAGGGGCAAGATGGTAATCTCGGCTACAGACGGGTCCGAATTGGGAACCAGGTCCCTCCTCCTGGACCCGCTAACCCATGAACAGACCTGACCAGTTGAGAACGGGTCTCAACCCGTTAGAGGCCAGTTCAACAGGATTGGAGGAAATCCTGGCTCCCCCTGATTTGGAGGAGATGGTTATAACGACCTTTATCCTGCCTCACCGGGAAGTAGGGATCCTCTCTGATCCTGAAGGAGATCCCATTGGCGACTATAAAATCCCCCAGACCTCCCACTGTAAAGGGTGATCACACTTTGCACACTTGAGCTTTTTTCCTCTCTTTTTTTCTACGTATTGACTTGATCGTCGGAGGGTTCGTCGCCAGGATCCATCCCGGTGTCTCGAACGTTTGTGCAGGTCGCATGGGAGCACCAAGGAGCCAACCGGTTCATAAGGAAGAAGAAAGGGTCGATCTTTGTGAGTTCCTCACGAACCTACAAATCTCATCTATTGCCCCCACACCCGAATTCAGCGACAACAGATTGGCGCCGTCTGTGGGAACCTCCACTCAACAAGCAATCTCCTCTTCCTCCTTCAACCCACCTAACTCCTAGCCATGCCTCCTAAGAAGAGATCCACGAACTCCAACCGAAGGACAACTTCCTCTCACCCTCCTCCTCCTCCTGTGCAGGGGGATCTCCCTCCTCCCAACCAACCAACCCAGCAGCTCGATCCTCGGGCTCCGCAGTCCGTCTAGCAGCCTTCAGGACCCCAGGCTGCAGTGGAGGAACCCTCCCAACGGAGTCATCACAAGCAACCTGTCCATCAGGTTCGAGTTTCCATTCACAATGCCGACACTAACTCTATGGCCTCCTATACTCCCCCCACTCCGAAGGACCTGCAGAACGTGATCAACAATCGGCAGACCGAGCATGGACCCGATCTCCGTACTCATCTGGAGGAGAGGCGGGCCCAAGGGTCGAACCCTCGCCACGAGCAGGCTAAGGACCGTTCACCACCCCGATCCAACCGTGGGGGGTCTAACTCTCCCCGTAGGCGGAGAGAGTCACCCCAACATCGCCCAGGACGGAACCGTTCCTCGGCAGGTCGCCGGGCACTGCGGGACCATCGTGAGCAGGAGGCCCCCATCACAAGGGCAAAATTCTAGCAATTTCAGGAGGCGATCCTCCGGGATCTCAATGCTGCCCCTAACAATGCCCATAGGGCCCCCAGTCCTCGACCGGCTCCTCACCATCCTCACCGCTCCCGCAGTCCTTGACTGGCCCCTCACCATCCTCGCTGATCCCATAGTCCTTGACCGGCTCCTCACCACCCTCGCCACTCCAGAAGTCCTAGGCAGGCTGCGAGCCATCGCCGCCCCTCTCCCGATCATCATCGCCGCTCTTGCAGTCTGCGACCTACCCCAAGTCATCCTCGTCTCTCGGTCAGTCCCTCTCCTACTCCGAGCTATCACCGGCGCAGCCCCAGTCCTCCTCGACATGAGAACGAGTCCCGGGGTTCGGCCAGACAGGACCATAGGGAGGACTTGATCTACCACCGTCTCCACAAAATGGAGAGGCGCCTTGGCCAGCTGGATCGAGATGAGGGGCGACTTGCAAGGGACCTTCATCCCAGCAGGCCTCCATTCTTCCGTACCATTATGGAGGCTCCAGTTCCCGACAACTTCAAGCCTCCCCACTTAGAGACCTATAACGGGGAGTCGGACCCCGCATATCACATCGAGAGTTTCAAAACTCTCATGATGATTCACCATGCATCCGACTCCTTCCTCTGCAAGACCTTCCCTGCCACACTCAAGGGGCCAGCTCGGGAATGGTACTCGCAGCTGGCACTGGCATCCATCTTCTCCTTTGATCAGTTCGAAGGTCTTTTTCTCGTGCATTTTGTGAGCAGTCAGCGCGCCGAGAAGACGAGCGACACCCTACTGTTCTTCAGCCAAAAGAAGGGCGAACCACTATGGGATTATGTCAAACAATTCACAGCCGAGGCTAGGTCCATTGCTTCTTTGGAACCCTCAATCGCCACCCTCACCTTCCAGTCCAGCGTCCTCAATGCTGACCTCAGGGCATCCCTCGCCAAGAAGCCCCCTCGGAACTTCTCAGAGCTCCTGCTTCGGAGCGAGAAGTACATCCGAGCGGAAGAAACCGTCCGCCGCTTTACCTTCGAGGCCTCCTCTTCCGGGAACAAGCAGAAGGGTGCAGAAGAAGAAGGAGCTAAAAAGCTCTAAAAGGACAATGGGGGTCAGCAGCGTCCCCCTCCTCAGTTCAAGAAATTCACTCCGCTTAACGCGAGTGTATCTGCCATCCTCATGGAGATAGGGAACGATGGCCTCCTACCGGCTCCCCCAAGGATGAACACCCCGGCAAAGAAGAGGGACCGGAGTAAGTGGTGTCGTTTCCATCGGGACCACAAGCATGATACCGATGAATGTCGGGCCTTGAAGGATGGAATCGAGGCCCTTATCCAGCGAGGGCAACTCAACTGGTTCGTGAAGAGGGACCGAGACGATCCGCCCCCGCCATCGCGGGGGGCTAACAGGTGAAACGAGCAGCTCACGGAGACTCCGGAGGCCGAAGTGGAGGGCATCTTGCACTTGATTCATGGGGGCCCAATGGGGGGAGATTCCAACTCCTCCCGAAAAGCCTTCGTAAGGGAGGTTAACTCCGTACAGAGCCATCCTCCCCCAAAGGGCCTCGAAGTCCCGGTGACATTCTCCGATAGGGACCTGGAGGGCGTTCGCACGCCCCACTGCGATGCCCTCGTTATCAATCTTCGCATGGAGAACTTCGAAGTTCATCGCGTCTTAGTAGATAACGGCAGCTCCGTTAACATACTTTTCTTAGAAGCCTTCAAAGGCCTCTCGCTGTCTCGAGACCGGCTCAAGCCTGCAGGCTACACTCTCCAAGGGTTCACAGGGGTCCCGGTTACGGTCGAGGAAATTATAACCCTCAACGTGATGGCTGGAAGGGCCCCGACAACTTGTACGGAGCAAATAGACTTCATGGTGGTCGACGTCAAGGCCGCCTATAATGTTATCTTGGGTAGACCAGGTCTGGCCGTGCTTCAAGTCATCCCTTCAGCCTACCACATGAAGATGAAGTTCCCCACTCCCTCAGGAGTAGGAGAAGTGAGGGGAAGCCAAGAGGCGGCTTGGAAGTGTTACATGACCTCGGTGGGGGGTTCGGTTCTTTCTTTGGAAGTGCTTGAACTTCCTCAGGAAGGAGGCCATACTATCTCTGAGCCTGTCGACGAGTTGGAAGAAGTGGCCTTCTCCGAGGAAGACACCACTAAGACATTCCGCATCAACAAAACTCTCTCCCCCTTCATAAAGCAAGACATCTCTCGGTGTATACAGGAGAATCGTGACCTCTTCGCATGGACCGCAGCAGACATGCCCGGGATCTCGGAAGAACTCTCAATGCACCATCTGAGCGTCACCCTTGGGGTCAAGCCTGTCTAGCAGAAGAGGCGGAAGTTTTCCCCCGAGAGGCAACAGGCGATCAAGGAGGAGGTTGAGAAACTCCTCAATGCCCGTTTTATCCAGGAGGTTAACTACCCTGAGTGGCTCTCCAACGTGGTAATGGTCAAGAAGACTAATGGAAGTTGGCAGATATGCATTGACTTCAAAGATCTCAACAAGGCATGCCCGAAGGACCCCTTCCCTCTTTCCAGCATCGACGCTCTCATCGATGCGACTTCCGAGTACGAGCTGCTCAGTTTTATGGATGCCTTCTCGGGATACAACCAAATTAGGATGTTTCCACCGGACATCCCGAAGACCTCGTTCATGACGGACTAAAGCCTCTACTGCTACCGTGTCATGCCCTTTGGGTTGAAAAATGTAGGGGCTACCTACCAGAGCCTGGTGAACAAGGTCTTTCAAGACCAGATTGGCGAAACATGGAGGTATACATCGATGACATGTTGGTCAAGAGCACTCGAGGGTAGGAGCACACCCTCGACCTTCAAGAAGCCTTCAAGGTGCTCAGGAGGCACAATATGAGATTAAACCCGAACAAGTGTGCGTTCGGTGTCTCATTGGGCAAATTTCTCGGGTTTATGGTCAGCCAAAAGGGCATAGAGGCCAACCCCGAGAAAATCCAAGCCATTTTCAAGATGGCTCCCCCCTCCAACGTCAAAGAGGTGCAAAGGCTCACTGGGCACCTCGCCGCAATCGGGAGATTCCTCTCCAAGTCCGGGGAGTAATGCCTCCCTTTCTTCAAAACCCTTAGGGGGGCTAAAGGCTTTGAGTGGGGGCCGCAGCAGCAAGAATTCTTTGACAAGCTCAAAGAGTATTTATCCAACCCCCCTTTCCTGAGTAAGCCATCACCCGGAGAGGTCCTTTACCTCTACCTCGTAGCCTCGGACCAAACGCTCAGCACGGTTCTCGTGAGGGAAGAGGATAGGATACAAAAGTCTATCTATTACGTGAGTAAGGTGCTCCGCGATGCCGAACTCCGTTATCCGAAACTGGAAAAGATGGCACTCGCCTTGGTCATGGTGGCCCGTAAGCTTCGCCCCTACTTCCAATCCCACTCGGTGGTCGTCCTTACCGACCAACCGCTGAAGTAGGTTCTCCACAAGCCGAAAACGTCCGAACGGCTCATGAAATGGTCCATCGAGTTAAGTCAGCACGATGTCAGCTACCAGCCCAGTACGACGATAAAAGCCTAGGCACTGGCCGAGTTCATCGTGGAGAACACCGTCCCCGACTCATGCGAGTTGCCGACCGACCCCTCCGTCTGGATCATCTATGTGGACGGGCCCTCCTGCGCCGATGGAAGCGGGGCCGACGTGATCCTAACTGGTGACGCCTTTGCCCTCTAGTATTCCCTTCGCCTTAATTTTCCGGCATCGAACAATGAGGCAGAATATGAAGCCCTAATTGCAGGACTTGGTTTGGCTCGCAAGGCGGGTGCCGAACAAGTAAGGATCTTCAGTGACTCTCAGTTAGTGGTCAATCAAGTATTCGGGGAATACGAGGCGAGAGATGATCGAATGGCCAGATACTTAGCAAAAGTGAGGGAGCTTCTCACTCTTTTCAGAGATGTTCAACTCCAGCGGGTCCCTCGAGAGGAAAACGCGCAAGCGGACGCCCTCTCTAAGCTCGCCTCCTCATCCCTCCAAGGGTTAGAACAAACTGTCCTAATAGAAATTCTTCTCAAACCTAGTATCGACGAAGATGGCTTGGAGCCAATGGAAGCCTACCCCCTAACACTTGGGGAAAACTGGATGAAGCCCCTGCTCAAGTATCTCCGAGACAGTGTCCTCCTCGAAGATCCGAAAGAAGCAAGGAGGATCAGGACATGAGCAGAGCGGTACACACTCCTGGACGGGGTCATATACAAACGCTCCTACACCCAGGTCGACGGGCGGCCCTATCTGAGATGCCTCTCTCCGGAAGAGGTGCTTTACGCCTTAAGGGAAGCCCATGATGGTCTATGTGGTGCACACTTGGGAGCATGATCACTTGCCCGGAAGCTTTTGAACTACGGGTACTTTTGGCCTACACTAGTAAGTTACTCTGAGGAGTATGTCCGCCAGTATGACTCCTGTCAAAAGTTCGCCCCAATTCGTCGCCTGCCTCAAGCGCAACTTGCCTCACTGGCAAGTCCAATCCCTTTCGCAATGTGGGGGATGGATTTGCTCATATTTTTCCCTCCAGTACCAGACCAGCTGAAGTTCTTGGTGGTAGCAATAGACTACTTCTCCAAATGGGTAGAAGCCGAACCTCTCTCAACGATCACCGAGAACAGGGTTCAGAAGTTCTTTTGGAAGAACATTATTTGTCGGTTCAGGGTACCTCGCATCCTCGTAACCGACAATGGGACCCAATTTACAGAAGCTTCTTTTCACGACTTCTGCACCGATCTCGAAATTCAACAACGTTTCTCTTCAGTAGCACACCCCCAGTTTAACAGCCAAGCAAAGAACGTGAACCGTCAAATCCTCTCAGGTTTGAAGAAGAGATTCGACAAGTCCACCAAGGGGCTATGGGTCGAACAACTCCCTAATGTGCTTTGGTGCTATTGCACCACCAAAAGAACTCTGACGGGTGAATCCCCTTTCAACCTCACATACGGAGCAGAAGCTTTTATCCCTTTGGAGGTGGGTCTACCTTTGCATCGTCTCATAGCTTACAATGAGGCGCAGAACGCGAACCAGCTTTGTAATTGCCTAGACCTCATTGACGAGATCTGCGAGAGAGCCGCAATCCGCCAAGAGACCTACCGTCGTAGGATCACTCAAGTTTACAATAAGAGGGAACGGCCGACCAACATAAAGGAAGGGGACTTAGTGCTGAGAAAGTTATCAATTTCGGATCCAAGCAAGAGAGGCAAGCTGGCACCCAATTGGGAAGGACCATATAAGGTCTCCAGAGTTATACGCCCAGGTGCGTATCAACTTGAAGACCCGGGGGGCAGGAAGATGCCAAGGACTTGGAATGCCGAGCATCTGATGAAGTACCGAGAGGGTGTCTAAACGCCGCTCCAAGCTACTTCCCCAGGATTGCAAAAATCTTACTTGTATCTTCCTTTTTATCGAAATGTAAAAGGCGGTCTGCAACTTAGAAGCGGCCGCCCAGTTGTTTTCAATAAAAGAGAAATTTCCCCCTTTCAACTTATCTATATTTCGAGTAAATTTTATATTTTTGGGGTAGTCCAACTCTACTTACAAAAGTTTTTTTCTAATCGACGAGTTTGGATTCCAACACTTGGCTCAACTCCGCTTCCACGACTTGCTCATAAGCGAGTAAGAAGTGGTTCGCCATTCGGAATTGCTCCCACAGCCGTTGACTCTTTCTTAATCGACGAGTTTGGAGTCCAACACTTGGCTCGAATCTTCTTCTACTACTCGCTCATAAGCGAGTAAGAAGAGGTTCGCCATTCGGAATTTCTCCCACAACCGTTGACTCTTTCTTAAACGACGAAGTTTGGAGTCCAGCACTTGGCTCAACTCCGCTTCTACTACTCGCTCGTAAGCAAGTAAGAAGTGATTCGCCATTCGGAATTGCTCCCACAACCGTTGACTCTTTCTTAAACGATGAAGTTTGGAGTCTAGCACTTGGCTCGACTCCTCTTCTACTACTCGCTCATAAGCGAGTAAGAAGGGGTTCGCCATTCAGGAGTGCTCCTATAACTATCGACAACTATAGATGTTAACAGAACACACAAGTGCAAAAGAGAAAGCAAGTCTCATTTCTATAAAGTTTGAGGAACAACTCAGATTACAAGACCAACTACTCATCTCTACGACGAGTTACAAAATTTGAGAAACCAAAATTACAAGACTTCTTCAACGCCTCCTAGGAAGTGGGATACTCCTCTTGAGCGACAAACGAGGACGGCGAACATTCTGCTGTTGCGACCCCGCACTCGTTGAGGTCCTCAAGCCGGTAAGCCTAGTTGTGTCCCTAAGCATTGCACCGGCTGAGGCTTCGCTTGACGAACTAGCAACTCCACTTTGAGCATCCCCAGGATGCCCTGGAATGGGAGGCGAACGTGATGCTAACTCATGAAATGATCGTCCTTGTGAATACTCATCTCGAGGGCAAGATGTAGTCCTGACGTTGCTCCCCTCCATAAAACGTCGTAGCCGGTGAACCTCCATCTCTAGCTCAACAATGTGCTCCTTCAGCGAATCATCCGTTACCTTGACTTGTAGGTGAGGAATCCTGCCCGTACTACCCACACGAGGAGCTTCAATGATAGTTCATCAAAGCTGTGCCGTCTCCAGGCTCTTCTCGAGCATGATGTTCTTCAGACCATCTCTCTCCGTAATGATGTCGAATAGCATCTGCCGAAGCAACTCCACCTCCCCTTTGGGAGGGGCTTCTCAAGCTCGTTTCTTTAGTTGCTTCAACTCGGAGATGCGCTTCGCCAGCATTAGCTTGAGATGATCTAGTTTCAACTTGCTCTTGAGAAAACACTCTCGACTACGAGAAAGGGCCAACTTCGTCGCTCCTAAGTCAGCTCGAAGACGAGAGGCCTCAGCCGCTACCGTGTTTGGCGATGCCTCGACCAGACACAACTCGGCAATCTGAAAAGCAAGAACACAACAATGCTGAGCTCGAGCAAACACTTAGCTAGATTTCAAAGCGAGTTGTTTTCAACACTTAGATAGATTTCAAAGCGAGTTGTTCTCAACACTTAGCTAGATTTCAAAGCGAGTCGTTTTCAATACTTAGCTAGATTTCAAAGCGAGTTGTTCTCAACACTTAGCTAAATTTTGGAAGCTAGTCATTGTAAACTTGGGCCAAAATCTCAAAAGTTCTTCTTTTCATTGAAGCTCAAAAGAGTACAAAAGAAAGCAGTGGTCAGTCCGATATTAGGCATTGATATAAAAAGACCCTAGATAAAAAAAACTACTGCTAAAACACCAAAGAAACTCTAAGGGAGTTAAGTGTCCACCTCGGCGAATGGATCCACAAGCGCTAAGGCACCTTCACCGCCCTTAGCTCCTCCTGTCGCCGGCGCCATAGCTAACGGTGTCTTAGTTACTAAGTCCTCATTGCCGACGGCCTCCTCTTCCCCTTCATCCTCTTCTTCTCCTTCGGCAACTGCCTTCTCTTCGTCGGGGAACAAGAAGTATCCCGAACTGTCGAAGTCGGGGATACGCTCGCCGACATCCTTCAGCGCCTTGGCATAAGCCTTGCGCATGTTCTGCTCCAGGTAGCCGATCGCCTCCTTCTCCGCCGCTGCCTTGGCCTCCGTCACCGCCGTGAACATCGCAAATGCAACCTTCTCCCGCTCAGCCACTCACTGCTGAGCCGTCTCCTCCCTCTCCGCGATAGCGAAGTCCTTTGCATTTGCCAATGCCTCCTCCAGCAGCCGCAACTCGGTGGCTTGCATTTCGACCTTGAGAGCGGCCGCCTCTAGCTCTCTCTTGGCCTTCGAGTGCTCCAACCACTCCCGATCTTGAAAAGCTTTAAGCTCTTTCTCCTGCTCCGCCACTCGCTTTAGCAAGTGGCTGAAGTGACAGATTGCCTACGAAAGAGGCAGTGGTTTAAAAGAGGTACACAAAGAAGGGGATATAGGTCGAGCGGAAGGTCAAGACTTACCGTCATCTGTGCTTTGGCAATCTCCAATGCCGAGTCACCCACTGTCCCATGCTCCATCGCCGCCTTGTTTTTGGGCGTGGCGAGACTGCGGACTGCGTCCATGCAACTTGTCGAGTCGCTGAGGAAACCGTCGTGCCTAAGAACCTGCCAATCTGGCACAAAGCTTCAGCTCGTCCGTTAATATCACCTCGGCCGCCACCGTGCGAGGCAGAGCTGATAGGGTGAGAGTGGCCGAACAATCAGAGCAACGGAAGAAGGAGCGGCCTCCAAGTCAACAATGGGGGCGGTGGCGCTCTCAACTCGAGCTGCCTTCGACGTAGTTGGGCAAGCAACGACACGCTTCCTCTTCTTCTCCTCAACGTGCTTGCCACTCAACGCCGATCGCCTGTTCATGATGTCGTCGAAGTCCATGGCTGAAGATCCTACGAACAAAAAAGATAGAAAAAAAAGTGATTAGAATTTTGACACTCTTAAAATTAAGATAATGATCGATGAAAGAGAACTCATACTAGGGTCCATCAGGCTAAGGCCTCCCCCAAAGAGGCTCTCCTCGGTGATCTCCTTCCAGTGCAGAGTGGGCTGATCCAAAAGGATGCTGACCATTTTTTCCTCCTCCGGACTCAAAATCAGCTCCATCTTCGCCCTCTTTGGCACATCTTCCCTCCACACCGTAGGAATGTCCCATGGCTTTTTACTCCGAACGAGGAAATATTTGTCTCGCCAACACTTCATGGAGTCAGGATTGTCGACCAACTTGACGCCCTTCTAAGCAGTGAGGTAGAAACGGTACTCCATTCTCGTCTTTTGGTGGATCCTGTACAGACGACGGAGTACGCTGATACTTGGTTCGATCCCTACCGCCTGGCAGTGGAGAACGAACCTTGTCACGTGCCTCCAAATGTTCGGCATCAGCTGAATAGGGCAGACCCCGTACCATTGCAGCACTCCCCTTATGAAAAGGTGCAGAGGGAGGCGCAGCCCCGCATAGAAAGCGTCGTAAGGGAAAATGCAAGTAGCGGAGGGGAGAGAAGAACAAGACCTGACCCCTGGCCCCGGGACGATGAGTTCGAACTCCGGAGGGATCATGAAGCACATCCGAACCATTCGCAGATCCGACTCCTTCAGGATGCTGACGATTTCATTTGCCTCCGTGGGCTCCCTCAGATTGTTCTCCTTGTAAAACTGGGCCAAACCATGCTTTGTTCACCTCAAATCCTCCGAACTATACTGCCGGGTCCCTCCAAGGGTAGACACGGCGATCGAATGCCTGCCGAACGCACCCATTCGCTGATCTCTCTCCACTATCGTCTCCACCACCGTCGAAGAGAGAGCCGCCTCGCCACCTCCACCTTCGGCGCCAATATCTTCTCCTACTTTCGGAGAGGACAGAACGATGGTGGCCTTCCTTTTATCGACCGAAGAAGGAGTCGACCGGGGGGGTACTTCGAACTCACTCGAGAATGAGGCCTCTTCGCCGGACGATACCCTAGATATCTCTTTAAATTAAAATAAATTACCTGGGAAGTGACAACCACGGTCGGAATGATCGTCGAAGAACCGGAAGGGCACCAGAAGCTCTGTGAAGAGAAGAAATCTCCGGTGAAGAAAAAGTGAGAAAGTGAAGTAAAAATGAGAGGGGGTGGAGACTTATAGCAAAACTTAATGGGCTTGGGCCGCACAGCCTGCCCGGCCCAACAAGCACGGAAGTCTAAGCGATCAGAATACAAAGCAACAAAAAAGAAGCCACCAGTCAATGCTTTTCGAGCTCGCCGTTCCGTTCGCCAAGCTCGACAGGACATTCGCTAAAGCTCCCTGTCAAATCCGAGTAGACGTATTTTCGACCTGAAAACACCAAAAAATGCATTGACCAGTTAACGCTTTTCGAGCTCGCCATTCCGTTCACCAAGCTCAACAGGACATTTGCCAAGCTTGCCGCGAAATCCGAGCAGACATGTTTTCGAGTTGAAAACACCAAAAATGCGTTGACCAGTCAACGCTCTTTGAGCTCGCCATTTTGTTTGCCAAGCTCGCCGTCAAATCCGAGTAGACAGATTTCTGAGCTGAAAACACCAAAAATGCATTGACCAGTCAACGCTCTTCGAGCTCGCCGTTCCGTTCACCAAGCTCGACAGGACATTCGTCAAGCTCGCCGTCAAATTCGAGCAGACATGTTTCCGAGCTGAAAACACCAAAAAATGCGTTGACCAGTCAACAATTTTCGAGCTCGCCGTTCCGTTCACCAAGCTCGACAGGACATTCGCCAAGCTCGCCGTCAAATCCGAGCAGACGTGTTTCCGAGCTGGAAACACCAAATAATGCGTTGACCAGTCAACGCTCTTCGAGCCTGCCATTTCGTTCGCCAAGCTCGACATTCCGTTCGCCAAGCTCGCCGTCAAATCCGAGCAGACGTGTTTCCGAGCTGAAAAAACCAAAAAATGCATTGACCAGTCAACGCTTTTTGAGCTCGCCGTTCCGTTCGCCAAGCTCGACAGGACATTCGCCAAGCTCACCGTCAAATCCGAGCAGACGTGTTTCCTAGCTGAAAACACCAAAAAATACGTTGACCAGTCAACGCTCTTCAAGCTCGCCGTTTCGTTCGCCGAGCTCGCCGTTCCGTTTGCCAAGCTCGCCATCAAATCCGAGCAGACGTGTTTCCGAACTGAAAACACCAAAAATAGCGTTGACCAGTCAATGTCTCTTCACTGTTCGCCAAACTCCACATAACGTTCCCCGTGTGCGGCACACCGTTCGACGCGTTTGCCTCACCGTACGCCCAGATTACGAGAACCCCCTTTTTCTCCTGGCCGTCCGATTGCCTCGAATTCCTCGCCGGTGTATGATCATGGCTCAGATTTGGCCACGTCATAAATACGGCGATTAATTCCTTTTTCTATTTTACTAATTCGAATTATTTATTTAAAAATTGCAAAAATGATTACAAAATCTGAAAAGTTAATTAAAAATTCTGAAAAATAGTTATAAATTTGGGGGAACGTTTTTGAGTCCCGGGTTAAATAATTATTGTCCAGAACGATTAATTAATGCTCCCGGAGAGTGAATCGTTGCCTTGTAAAATTAAATAAATGGTTCGAACGAATGATATAAATCGGGGAAAAATCACCAAAGATCCGGAGCAACCTAGAAGCCACTTTGAGCATGCTACCAGCTCAGGAAAGCACCATCACCCCCTCAGACGAGATCCAAGCACCCGTTGAAAACTCCGTTAAAGCTCTATACGCCATTGAAACAACAGAACTACTCCCACAAGGCTGTAATATGCAGTCTTTGGGAGTGGGGGGCTCGTGATATGGTTAAAAATGGGGTTAAATCGGAACCATTCAAAATGGTCGCGAATCTCAAAGTCCCAGGGGCAAGATGTTAATCTCGCCTACAGACGGGTCCGAATTGGGAACCGGGTCCCTCCTCCTGGACCCGCTAACCCATGAATAGACCTGACTAGTTGAGAACGGGTCTCAACCAGTTAGGGGCCAGTTCAACAGGATTGGAGGAAATCCTGGCGCCCCCTGATTTGGAGGAGGGGGTTATAACCACCCTTATCCTGCCTCACCAGGAAGTAGGGATCCTCTCTGATCTGGAAGGAGATCCCATTAGCGACTATAAAACCCCTTAGACCTCCCACTGTAAAGGGTGATCACACTTTGCACACTTGAGCTTTTTCCCTCTCTTTTTTCTGTGTATTGACTTGATCGTCGGAGGGTTCGTCGCCGGGATCCATCCCGGTGTCTTAAACGTTTGTGCAGGTCGCAAGGGAGCACCAAGGAGCCAACCGGTTCACAAGGAAGAAGAAGGGGTCGATCTTTGTGAGTTCCTCACGAACCTACAAATCTCATCTATTTCCCCCACACCCGAATTCAGCGGCAACATATATATCCAGATAACTTTTTAGTAGAAAAACCAAGTAATTTTCATAAAAATATTTTAATTTAAAAAATAATAATTTATACAATATAATATCCGACCGGGATATTACAATACTCCCTCCTTTGAATACTTCTGTCTTCAGAACTACGTTAGGTCAGGAAAACAGAAAAAACAACCATACTTTAAATAACTCGGGGAAAGAAAGCTTATACAACTTTCCGGTTCCCAAATGGCTCCTCCTTGAACTGGTTCTCCAAAGAACCCGACCTTGTTCCCATAGCTGCCTGCAGACTCTACCAAAATCATGATGTAACTCTTGATTCTTGGTCAGAATCGCTGATACTGGTACTCCATGCTGCTTCATTACGGCTTCAATGTGGACTTCAGCGAATTTCTCTAGCGACTAAGTCATCTTCATCGGAAGAAAATGTGCAGACTTCGTCGATTGATCCCTAATAACCTATCTTGAGTCATTCATTTCTGAATTCCTGGACAATCATGTGATGAAGCCCGTACTGATATTCTGAGATCAACTTGCCGCTTCGGTACTTCAATCCCTGCATCTCCTGCCTAAGCCTTATAACTTGCTTATTTAGACTCGGTTGCAACTCCCAACGAGCCAAAACTAAGCTCCAATCTTAAGTAATCACTTCAATACTGGCCTGAGTGGTGTTATTATTTGGCTTCTTACTTCCTTCACGGTCTTTGGCTGAGGCTACTACTTTACTACCTCAATCTCTTGCGGTTCGATAGCCATTCCCTCCTTAGAATAGGACATGGCCTACAAACGCTACTTCAGACTTCCAGCATTCACTTTGACAATTTGCACAAAGTTGATGTTCCTTTGCCAGGCTTGATAATATAGCTCTGCAAGCATCACCCAGTTGCTTAGCTTGACGACCTTTCCTGGTCCTGTACTTCCTCAGCTTCTTTATTTCCCGATGTATGCTGGCTGCCGCCGCTGTGGGTTGATCTACACTTAGCCAATGCAGTGGTGAAGGCGAGTCCCTCTTGAGGTTAGCTTGTAGTGAAATCTCCTTCGTCTCCTCGCTCGAGATCATCGGATCATCCCTTGAAATCGGCTCACTCTCTTCCATACATACATCCTCGGTTAGGATATCCTCGAATACCATCTTTAAAACACGTACATATAGAAATTAGTCCAGATATAGAAAAATTATAAAACATAAGTTAAAAGAAACAACAATATGAATTATAACGGTCTACAAGAAGCTAAAACCCGACTCCTAGAAGGCATCCAAGTTTAATTTTCCTACTGTGTTGGACAATAAATTCAAGTCGGCTCTGATACCACTCTGTAACGCCCCGATTTCCATACACTGAGAAACCGTGACATAAACCAGAATCTTTCCTTCAATTAGCCACAATACACAGAAAAACAGGAATATTTAATACTTTTTGTTCAGCACAAATGTATTACAAATCCGAATGTTATAAAACTGCAATACATTACATCAGTGTTACAATAATACCTTTATAAGCCCTAGTGTTACAACTTCAACAACTTACATCAAGGTACAATGAATAAAGAACAACACTTGGTACTTCGCTTGGATGCTTCATAACAATTAAATAAATAACAACAATTGTTACAAATAAAACAATAGTAACCAACATATATTACAGCGGAAAATAAAATCGACTCTTGCTTCTCTTGCCTTGAGTCCTTCTAAATTCTGTACCTATACTTTTGCAATCCAGTACCTATTGAAGTGGGGACGTAAGTACATATACTGACACTTTAAGGCTGATGACTAGCAGCGATTCTCAACTTTAAACAAACAAATTGATAAAAAGAGAAACATGTATATATAATTGATGTATTAGTGTATGCTATGACTTAGACTCTAATGCAAGATTGAATAATGCAATGATGTACTTATTCTAATACAAATAAGACTCTGGAACAATTTGCAGCCCATACTACATACGCCCTATATCAAGCCGTTTCTTCATATATATGGATTTGAACCCGCATTATGAATTCTACTGTTGTACCCATCCTGTTCTTGACACATACTACATGACTGATGAGGTTGCAGGTACGGTCTAGTTCCGCTACTGCAGTACAATAGTGGTGTCCCTATTTTCCATTATTTCCCGGCAAACCGGACCTCGCTCAAAAGCCAACACGAACCACAAAATACTAGTTAACCTTCTTCCGTGCCCGCAACTCGTCATGAGAAGGCATAGAGCGTGACGGAATCGTATGGTCTATTTCCCTAGGAAAACCTCCCGTTCTTATCATGGCAGTTCATGAATTAACAATCGAGATACGAATCCCGTGCTCCCAACTCATCATGAAAAAGTACCGCCCATATCCCTTTGACAAGGGAATACATCTTAATAACACCACATAGTGTCAACCTATAGGAGAAGTCAGATTATAAGGTATCACCCCTAACACCAACTTTCACCCTTCGGCAATTCATAGATAAAAATGGTTAAGTAACAGTTACTACCCTAACGATGTCACTAACCCTAACCAATCAAATGGAGCTATACGAGATACAAGGCACTTTCAACCTAGAGTCGTACTCTCAACTTGCCATGAGACGACACAAAAAGATTCAAACAAGCGACACATGTCACTGTGCTTCCAACTTATCATGAAAAAGCGCCACATGTGTCCCTCTTCAAGAGAGTGTAACAATTGTTGACACAATCTATGAAGACTCAACCTAGACTTCACAAGATCTCCTCGGATCCACTCATTATCTATCTATTTGAGATGATTACTCTATACGATCCCAATGAGCTACGCATGAACAAACAACTACATACGAGCCAGGTGAGCTACGTATAAGACGGACCAATACTTATTACACGACTTATGAGCACAATGAATAATTGTTACTCATAATCAAGGGTATAATTCAAACTACAAACAATTCACGACAACTCTAGTTAACTTGAACTAGAATTTCATGTATAAGCTTACTAACAAAAACTTGATCTTTTATAATTAGAAGCAACATAAAAATCTTCTAACAACCTAATATAAACATCCTACCAATCAAAACCCCGAAAGCGACATAAAAGGCCTTCTAACACCCTAGAAGAAAATAGTGCTACACTCATCGGAATTCGACAAAATTAGACTTTTTAGAAAGGTGAGAACATCTCCTACAACTCTTCTGTTGAACACTTTTTCAGATTCCTTATGGAATTCAATTCCGCGTCCCCTGAACACACGCAAAAATTAACCAACAACAGATTTCCTAACAAAAACTAAAACTTTGAAAGCTTGTAACTCCCACTCCGCTTATCGGAATCTAACCAAATAGGGCATTTTGGAAAGGTGGGAACATCTACTACAACACTCTAGTTGATTACTTTTTCAGATTCTGTAAGGAATTCAAAATCCAATCTGTGAACACACGCACACAGTTAACCAAACTGCAGAATTTCAACAAAGCTGAAACTTCTAAAGCTTGTAACTTTTGATCTACTTGTCAGAATTTAACGAAAGAGGACAATTTGAGAAGGTGGGGACATCTACTACAACTTCCTAGTTGATCACTCTTCCAAATTCAGTAAGTAAAAGGGCACAAAACATCGAGCAATCAAAACAGCAAGTTCTCAGCCAAAACTGGCTGCTGTCAATTGTAAAAGCCATAACTTCTACTCTGCTTATTGGAATCTAACCAAATAGGACATTTTGAAAAGGTGAGAGTCTCTACTACAACTCTCTAGTTGAACACTTTCCAAAATTCAGTAAGTAAGACACAAAAACATTAAAGAATAAAGACAGCAAGCTTCCAGTTAAAATCTGGCTGCTGTGTTTTGTAAAGTCCATAACTCCTACTCTGCATATCGGAATCTAACCAAATAGGACATTTTGAAAATGTGAGAACGTCTACTACAACTTCCTACACTTCCTCAGATTCTGCAAGTAAGAGGTACAAAAATATCAAATAATCGAAACAGTGAGCTTCTCAGCCAAGCTGGCTGCTCTGTTTTGTAATGGCCATAACTTTTGCACCTCTTATCAGAATCTAAAAAAATAGGACATTTTTGAAAGGTGAGAATGTCTACTACAACTTCCTAGTCGAACACTTCTCCAAATTCCGTAAGGAATCCCAAGTTACAGCCCCTCGAACACACTTCGAAACTAACCTAAAACAGCAAGTCACTATTTTGGCTTAAACCTTCGTTGTTTTGGGGGAAACGGTTGTTTGGCCTATCAAATTAATCCCAGAAATATACAAAAAATTGAGCATGGTAAGAACACATAAGAGATGCCCTAAAATAAATTTTGGGTCAAAACTACACTTTTAACATAGGTAAATATATCTAACTCTAGAACTACAAAAATCGAATGTTTATTGCCTTCTTTTGTGTTCTACCGCTTGAATCTTCATGTGCCCTTTATTCTAGTCCTCAATCAACATATGCACATGATTTTTGGTCCAAAAGCTTGTAACAACATAAAAAACAAACAAAACAACATACAAGAGTTGAGAACCCCCACCCAAAATCGTTTTGGAAGAACTTGCTTGCATTCTTCTCCTCCTTGTTCTTGCTCCTCCTCTCAAGAACAAATCAAGAAATGAAACTCACTCGTTTCTTTTGATTTTTGATCTCTCTTTCTTTTCTTTCCTTCTCAATTTTTTCTAAACTTTAAAACATAACAAAAAGAGAAAGAATGAGAAGAGATGGAGAGACAAAAGGGTTTTTCTTGCCCTTTTTGAAGTGTGGCCGGCCAATGGGGTTGGGGGGGTTTATATAGGAGGAGAGGGTTGAGTTAGTGGATGAGAAGAAGGCATGTGTTCTTCTCATTTGTGGCTTAAAACATTTGGGGATCAATTTGCAAATTTAATTTGCAATCAACACCCTACTCAATCCCTACCCTCTATTTTGATCACGATTGATAAAAAAATAAGAGACATTTACCCAAAAATCACATACTACATGATTTCATACAAACGTACGAAATCGATACAGTACATTTACGTACATATATCTGTCTACACAGATAATTTTTATTAGTTAAAACGAATAATCTCTAGCAAAAATATTTTAATTCAAAAATAATAATAAAAATAATTTTCTTACTGGCTCGAAAGATTTCAGTACCAATTTGATATAATACAGATGTACACAAACTGGTATATGTACACAAATAAGGTTTATTAACAAAGCCGGGTAATATCCACCAAAAATATTTGAATTCTTAAAATAAAAATAAAATAGTAATAAAATAATAATTTTTAATATGTGCCCGTGATTTTCTAGACATTTTCTCAAAAACTTATTTTTCAATATTTTGTACAAGTGCACAAAACTGATACAACACATATATATACTTACTAGTTTATATATCCAGATAACTTTTTATTAGAAAAACCAAGTAATTTTCATAAAAACATTTTAATTAAAAAATAATAATTTATACAATATAATATCCGACCAGGATATTACAATACTCCCTCCTTAGAATAGTTCTGTCCTGAGAACTACGTTAAGTCAGGAAAACAGAAAAAACATCCATACTTTAAATAACTCGGGGAAAGAAAGCTTATAAAGCTTTCCGGTTCCCAAATGGCTCCTCCATGAACTGGTTCTCCAAAGAACCCGACCTTGTTCCCAAAGCTGCATGCAGACTCTACCAAAATCGAGATGTAACTCTTGAATCTTGGTTAGAATCGCTGATACTAATACCCCATGCTGCTTCATTACGCCTTCAATGTGGACTTCTGCTAATTTCTCTAGCGACTAAGTCATCTTCATCGGAAGAAAATGTGCAGACTTTGTCGACCAATCTCCAATAACACAACTTAAGCCATTCATTTCTGAATTCTTGGGCAATCATGTGATGAAGCCCGTACTGATATTCTGAGATCAACTTGCCGCTTCGGTGCTTCAATCCCTG
Source organism: Hemerocallis citrina (assembly GCA_017893485.1). Classification (NCBI taxonomy): domain Eukaryota; kingdom Viridiplantae; phylum Streptophyta; class Magnoliopsida; order Asparagales; family Asphodelaceae; genus Hemerocallis; species Hemerocallis citrina. The sequence continues at coordinate 31,597,236 of CM030363.1, forward strand.
CATCTCCTGCCTAAGCAATCTAACTTGCTTATTTAGACTTGCTTGCAGCTTCCATCGTGCCAAAGCTGAGCTCCAATCTTGAGTAATCACTTCAATACTGGCCTGCCTGGTGTCATTATTTGGCTTCTTACTTTCTTCATGGTCTTCGGCTGAGGCTAACACTTCACTACCTCGATCTTTTGCGGTTCAGTAGCCACTCCCTCCTTAGAATAGCACATGGCCTACAAACGCTACTTCAGAATTCCAGCATTCACTTTGAAAATTTGCACAAAGTTGATGCCCCTTTGCTAGGCTTGCTAATATAGCTCTACAAGCATCACCCAGTTGCTTAGCTTGACGACCTTTCATGGTCCTGTACTTCCTCAGCTTCTTTATTTCCCGATGTATGCTGGCTGCCGCCGCTGTGCGTTGATCCACACTTAGCCACTGCGGTGGTGAAGGCGAGTCCTTCTTGAGATTATCTTGTAGTGAAATCTCCTTCGGCTCCTCGCTCGAGATCATCGGATCATCCCTTGAAATCAGCTCACTCTCTTCCATCCACACCACCTCGGATCATCCCTCTAATTTTTTATTAGAAAAACCAAGTAATTTTCATAAAAATATTTTAATTTAAAAATAATAATTTATACAATATAATATCTGACTGAGATATTATAATATCAAAAAGTTATTGTATCAAGACTGACAACCTAGGGTTTCTTTAGATGTCTATGTATCATTGTAACGACCTCCTTTGAGAGGTAAGAGAGAAGTACTTCCTTGAGTTACATTGTAAACAACATATTATTTTTCTTGTGAGGCTTGAAATTGGTGAGAGTGATTGTAACTCTTATATCTCCTCTAGTTGAATATTATCTCGGTTATCTCCCCCGAATTAGGGTTCACCCAAGTCGAGACAAAATTATATGTTTTTGTATATTTGGTTTGATCTATTATTGCTTGGTGGTTTGTTCATTGGATTAGTTCTTGCAAAACTCAACAAAATTTCTAACAATTGGTATCAAAGTGTCAGGTTGCAGAAAGAGATTGCTCGAGTTCGTAGGAGAAGATGATAGATTCGAGTTTTCAAGAAAATCATGCAATTCGACTGTAAGATCAACTTTAATCCTGAATAGTGGGCATGTACGATGTATTGGTTCAAAAGGGCTTGCATCCTACCTTAAATAGAGATAATGGGAAGTCATCCGACATGAAGCATAAGAAATGGGATGAGATCTGTTTAAAAGCATTTAACAAATGAGCAATAATTATTGCCGGACGATTCTAATGAAGGAGCTGGTACAAGTCACCGAGGTCGGGACCACGAACTCATAGTGGATGACCCCCGAGTAGTAGTCACGAGACTTCTACTAGCAGTGGGTGAGGTCGTGGAACCGCACATAACATGTAAGAACAATTAATGTATTATAAAGTTTTGAATTTGTACATAATAATGTTGTAGCTAAAACAACAATTCTTTCATGCTGGTGTAGGTTCCCTCATCTACCGATGTTGGCCAATCTTTTTCCTCTTCCGTTGCATGTGGAGGCCTAGGTCCATTAGACCTGACACTCTTGACAATGCAACATGAACATCGATCACAATCTGTGTGGAACGGAGTATCCAAGGAGTGTATGTTCCGTGTGCACTCTCCATTGCCCATGCACGCACGTCCACATGGATTGTTGGTTGCAGTTGGGTTATACAGAATAGGCTTGATGGCATCTATCAAGCTCGATCGTGCTATTCTTATAGCTCTTATCGAAAGATGGTGACCAAAGACGTACACTTTCCATCTATCCATAGGAGAGATGACAGTCATGCTCCAAGATATTGCGGTCATATTAGGTATTCATGTTGACGGGCTGGTTGTGACCGGGAGTATGAGCTTCGATAAAGAGCAACTAGTCAAAGAGTACCTTGGTGTTGAGTCAAATGAGAAAACTATTGTTGGTCAATCCATTAAGTTCTCATGTTTGAAGCAAATGTTCGACGGCTTTCTGAATGCGGATTCATCGGAGTTGCACGTTGAGTGCTACACTAGGGCCTTCATCATGACATTGTTTGGTGGTGTGAGATTGTCTAGTGATGCTGTGTAGCTAATGTACCTGCATTTGATCATCGACATTAGGAAAGCCGACCAGTGCAGTTGGGGTAGTGTTACAATAGCCGCATTGTTGGGAGTTTATGCACTGCGTCCTTGAATGCGGTTCAGATGACATGACCGATGGTAATACTGTAGGTGTGGACCTAGGAGCACCTATATGTCAATCGGCCACTCATAAGCAAGCAATCACATGGGTGGATGGAAGCCTCAAAGAATGAAGCGATGTTGGCTCCCATTGGTGTATATTGAGCTGCGACACACACGTGGAAGGATAACCCACGTGGTGTGTTGATATATTACAAAGACAAGCTCTTTCAATTGGAAGAGGAGTTCATCCACTAGAAGCCTTATACTACTAAGGGAGTTGATAGATTGCAATCTTATCCCAATGGACATAAGTTCCTGAATTTGATGCTTGTAGTGTTGATAAAAGAGCAAGAAACTTCGTATATGCTTCCTCAAATCCTCTTAAAAACTTCTCAATAGCTGTCTGTTTTGCAAGCCAAGTTTTCTTGTATGAAAGACTCTCAATTATGGCCCTTGGTGTTGTTCCTAACTGTACCTTCTCAACATTCAATATTAGATTTGAAACAAGCTTCGAATCAACTTTAATGTAGTCCTGAGTTAACGTGGGACTGATATACATATGTGGCCCTTCCAATTTCTTCACCATGAAATATGTCTGCCATTTTGGAATGATTGCACGTTATCTCCACGGACAACCTGGCTCAACTACGACTTTAGGATTTTGTGCCCTCTCCTTTTTTGTATGGACCTTTGGAGCCAAAATACATTTCATGACATATAGACTTTTTTTTGATTCCATTGTGACAAATTCTCCATGTTCCTTCATAGAGAACATCTTCACTGCATGTTAGATATTGTCTTTGGTTGAAAACTTTTGCCCAATGTACAATTCACTTGCGTCGGATGAGCCATATGACTATAGTGAAAATTGATGTACCATCGCATTGTTAACCCAGTCAACCGAATAAAACTCATGTACTATTCCACTCATGAATTGAGTCAGGGGGACATCATGTTGCAAGTCCGTAATGTCATTAACGTTATCATCTGGATACTCATCTTCTTCATCTTCATCGTCTTCTACATCTTCATTGTCTTCTTCATCTTTTAATAGCTCATTGTTAATAGTAGCATGACTGAATGATTGAATAATGTTTTCTTTATCAACAAGTTCGCGTATGAAGCTAGAAGGACGTGATAACTCGTTTATGGGATTTGTAACACCCCGAATTCCAAATCCAACTAAATTCGAAGTTCCACAGGATCTTTACACTTCTCTTCGTACAATTTTACAAGAAAATTTAAACTTTACTTTACATCAGAGTTATAATTACAATTACACTTTAAATAGTGGAAGCAATTTACAACATTTACATAAATAAATGTACAACACTTAAAACATTCTTTACGCTGCTTGCATACTTTACTCTTTGTCAATCCCTTTACCCTACATAAAGACTATGGACACGTCAGTTCATTCAACTGCCGAAATATTATACACGACCATCTTCTCTATGCCGAAACAGTATAACGATTCTCAATACTTAACAAACCACAAACTTGTTCACAAACAAAGCTAAGAGGACTATCCTATTAATGTCGTGTAGTGACTGTGCGCCTAGTCCTTAATGCAATTCATTATTATTATTATTAGATGACACTAATGCGCACTTGTTCAGATTCTATGCATCCTATACTACATAGGTCCGAGGGCAAGCCCTTAATCGTCCTTCAACTTGTAGGGTTCGATCCCTTGCCATGACTTAATCTACTACTGTAACTACGGTAAGTATCCTAGTTGTCCAATGAGTTACGAGTCCATGTCCAGACAACCTGGAGGGGAATCCCACGTCGTGACATGACGCATCATGCAGAGCCTATGGTCAATTCAGCCTCCGTCATGGACCATGGCACCACCCATAGTCAATCAAACATCCCAAAAGCGTCGCCACGATCCCGATAATTCCGGAGTAGTGTCCATGCCAAGACTTGACTCATCAAGTAGGCAATCTATGAATCACTCTCACACCGGAGACTCGAGGCCCTCATACTTGTATTTTTCTCTTACTTTCATCATGTCTTCTCTATTGTTTGGTCCTTAATTATATGAATCATGAACAAAAATCAATTTATAGGGTTAACTCTTTCCTCTATACCGGTCTTAACTAGCAATCAACACATTTGACCCAAACCTGGTCTTTCACCCCAAATATCATATCAACATTTCTTTTGTTGCCGGTATGAGTCTTAGCTACTCCCTAGTTCTTAATTTCAACTCATAATCACAACATTGAGTTCTTTCATACTCATAAGTTCTCTTTCATGATTAACAAAATTCTCATTTCATGTTCATAGCATTCATGTATTCGTATTCGTAAGATCTTTCATAACTTATCGAACATTCACTTTTAATTTCATGTACACTATCATGCATAACCAAATGACTTCAATTTTCCCAACTAGTCACATTCAACAATTTGTGCTTTCCACATAATTCTCTTAATCTTATTTTAAAATCCATACTAATTTCACAAATCCATACTTTTATTTCAAGAGTCACAATTTCTCATTTCTAAGTCTTATTTCGAATTTCTTCAAACAACTCATTTATTTTCTTTCTCAAAATTAAACAAGTCCTCTCTTGAAAATAGTCCCAAATTTTCAATTACATTTCATCAAAAGTTATAGAAATTTACTTTATGAAGTCTAAATAATTACTAGGAATTTTTCCCACATTTTTGTCCCAATTTTAATTTATTTTTATAACCCAAAGTATTAATATTTCCTTCAAAAAAAAAATCCACTTTATAAACCAAAGCCCACACCCGGATTCAAACCCACAATCAGCAGCCAAACGGGCGCCACCCGAGACCACTGCGCCAAACCACAAAGGCGATAAGAACTGGGTTTTAACCCATGTGTATTAATTTTTGGGCATTCGGGATTTTTTTAACAAAATAAAAAAAATAAAGCTCCTACTCAGGATCGAACCCGAGACCAGAGACAACCCCACGCTACTGTAGCGCCTAAAGACTCTCCAACCAAATAGTCTAAGTGACCAGATTGTTTCGAAAAGAGTTTGTTTGGGTTTGAACTAGTGTTCTGTTCATCGCTAAATTTCATAATTTCTCAAAATGATTTTGTTTCTTTTTCTTCTCTTTTTGAACTCAAATTTTCCAGAATATAAAACATATGAAATTACAATAAATCGGTATTTTTATAGTCATTATTTGCCTTATAAAAATGCATTTTTAGTCTTATTTTGTGTTCTATATCCATAATTTCGACATTGAGAACAGTTTACATTTCTACATAATTCGAGAATTAGATTTTCACAAGACAACTTGTTTCTTTGTTCTTTTACTCATTATTCAACCTACAACATTTTTAGGATATAAATTCTCACTTTTCTAAAATAGTGTAACTTTAATTTAAACGAACAGTCATACATGATGCATTTAACTAAACTATTTGTCTCACATGCACAAATTTTCCATAGAGCATAACTCATAAACACATAGCATGGTAAGATGATAATTTCTAACACTTTGATTCACAATTTAGCAATCATTTTATCAATCATCCTCTAATTTATCATTTCATCTAAAAAACAACCATAAGTCCAAATTACTTAGTTTTTCTCTTAGTAGCAATTTATTCTTAGCATGGTGACTAGATTAGAAGCATGAAAAACACCCACCTTATAATGGAGAGAAAACCAAAGAACTCCTAAAGAATCTCCTACAACAAATGAACAAAGCCTTCTCCTCCGGGATCAACCACCAAGTTGTGCCTCTCCTTGTTGCAATGTTGGAACCCAAGCTCTCCCTTCTTGGTCCTTGAGATGCCGGCCTCCTCTCCTAGTTGAAGCACCCATACAAAACTCTTTCTCTTTTCAACTAACAAAACTCCTCAATCTTTTGTCTCACAACTTGAATTTTTTTCTCTCTCTTTCTATTATTTCTTTTAGGTGCAATGAGAGCTAATGAAGGGGAGGTATTTATACAAATTCTTAGGGTGAATGGAGGGTTAGGATTAGATACAATGGTTAGAGATTAAGGGCTTAGATGAAATAGGGAGTTATATAAACTACCCATGATGAACAACTACCTCTCCACCACCTCCATCTCTCCCACCCACTCCATCACAATCCGGCCAAGGGGAAAATGGTGTGCAATGCACACTTTCATTGCATGCACGTGCCACCTAGTGCCCCCCATTTACAAATTTGTTCATGTGACAAATTTAATTGTCCATGAAATGAGTCTACACTACAAGTTAGACCATTTCAAAAGAGAATTAAAGTAAATGGACTCACTAATGGGCCAAACTAACCATGGGCTCAAAACAATTAAATAATTATTAAATATAGTGGGCTTAAAAAGGACAATTAGGCCTAGATTTAAATTAGGCTTTTAAAGAGAATAATTTTAGAAAAATAAAGAGAACTGTTACTATATAAAAATATTTTATACGAGAAATTATACAAACGAAATCATACGTGCACAACACGTAAAATCACAAAATCTTATAAATCAAATCTAGGGTGTTACAACACTTCCTCCTTAGAATAGTTTCGTCCCCGGAACTACACTTAAAGAGTAAGAAACAGGAATACAACCAAGAGTTAAGAAAGAAAAGAAGATACAAATCACTCAAAGAGCTCAGGATGATCTTTCATCATCCTCTCCTCAGATTCTCATGTAGCCTCTTCGATCAACTGGTTTCTCCAGACTACTTTGACCATCGGTATCGTCTTGTTCCTCAAGACTTTATCCCGACGATCGATAATCTCAACCAGAAGCTCAATGTAGCTCAAATCCAACTGCAAACCCTCCGGTACTTCGGGCAAATGGTGACTCAGATCTGGAATATAGCCTCTCAGCATAGACACATAAAAGACATTGTGTACCTAAGACAACTTTTCCGGTAACTCCATCTGGTAAGCAGTTTTCCCGATCCTTTTCAATATCTTATACGGGCCTATGAATCTCGGGGCTAACTTCCCACCTCTGCCAAAACGAATCACGCCCTTGCTAGGTGAAACCTTCAGAACGACAAGGTCACCAACCTCAAACTCAAGGTCCCTCATCCGGTTGTCTGCATAGCTCTTCTGCCTACTCTGAGCATCCACCAGCCTTTTCCTGATCAGATCAATTTTTTCAGAGGTCTGTTGCACAATCTCAGGTCCAAACATCTGCCGCTCCCCAACTTCGAACCAACAGATAGGTGTTCTGCACTTTCTGCCATACAGAGCTTCGTACGGCGCCATTCCAATACTAGTCCGAAAACTATTGTTGTAGGCAAACTCCACCAAAGCTAGATGCCTTTCCCAACTGCCACCAAAGTCTAGTACACAACACCGAAGCATGTCTTCAAGAATATGGTTGACTCTTTCGGTCTGCCCATCGGTCTGCGGATGAAAAGCAGTGCTGAAATTCGTCTTAGTACCCAAGGCTGTTTGAAGAATCCTCCAGAAATGCGAAGTAAACCGCGCATCTCGATCAGAAACAATGGTTAACGGAACACCATGAAGCTTGATGATCTCACCTACATACATCTCAGCTAACTTGTCCATCGAAGCAGTGAGTTTCATTGCCAAGAAGTGAGCGGACTTGGTCAGTCGATCGACTATGACCCAAATTGCATCATTGCCCTTGGAACTCTTGGGCAAACTCATGATGAAATCCATACTAATGTTATCCCACTTCCATTCCGAAATAGGTAACGGTTGCAATAGACCTCCGGGTTTCTGATTCTTGGCTTTGACTTGCTGACAAATCTCACACCTCGTCACAAATTCAGTCACATCCCGCTTCAAACCTGACCACCAAAAGTGTTGCTTAATGTCCTTATACATTTTGGTACTCCCAGGATGTACAGACAAAAGAGTAGCGTGTGTCTCCTGAAGAATGCTCTCCCGTAGTTCTGCTTGATCCGGAACATACAACCTCTCTTTGAACCACAACACCTCATCACTGATCTGGAACTCTGACAACTTGTCAGCACCAACCTGCTCCTTCATCTTCTGAATCTCTGCATCTTCCTTCTAACTTATGATAATTCTTTCATTCAGCGTTGGTTGAAGCCTCAACTGAGCTAAAGATGATCCCAAGCCTTGTAGAACAACTTCAATACTCCCGATCTAACTCCTCTGCAAGCTGCCTCTGAGATGTAATCAAACTAGCTAGACTGCTCTTGCGGCTAAGTGTATCAGCAACAACATCAGCACCTCCAGGATAGTCACATTCAACACTTTGTGCTTTCCACATAATTCTCTTAATCTTATTTTAAAATCCATACTAATTTCAAAAATCCATACTTTTATTTCACAAGTCATAATTTCTCATTTCTAAGTCTCATTTCGAATTTCTTCAACAACTCATTTATTTTCTTTCTCAAAATTAAACAAGTCCTTTCTTGAAAATAGTCCCAAATTTTCAATTACATTTCATCAAAAGTTATAGAAATTTATTTCATGAAGTCTAAATAATTACTAGGAATTTTCCCTATATTTTTCCCAATCTTAATTTATTTTTATAACCCAAAGTATTAATATTTCCTTCAAAAAGAAATCCACTTTATAAACCAAAGCCCACACCCGGGTTCGAACCCACAACCAGCGGCCAAACGGGCGCCACCCGAGACCACTGCACCAAACCACAGAGGCGACAAGAACTGGGTTTTAACCCATGTGTATTAATTTTTGGGCATTCGGGATTTTTTAACAAAATAAAAAAAATAAACCTCTTACTCAGGATCAAACCTGAGACCAGAGACAACCCCACGCTACTGCAGCGCCTAAAAGCTCTCTGAACAAATGGTCTAAGTGACCAAATTGTTTCGAAAAGAGTTTGTTTGGGTTTGAACTAGTGTTCTGTTCATCTCTAAATTTCATAATTTCTCAAAACGATTTTGTTTCTTTTTCTTCTCCTTTTGAACTCAAATTTTCCAGAATATAAAACATATGAAATTACAGTAAATCAGTATTTTTATAGTCATTATTTGCCCTATAAAAATGCATTTTTGGTCTTATTTTGTGTTCTATGTCCATAATTTCGACATTGAGAACAGTTTACATTTCTACATAATTGGAGAATTAGATTTTCACAAGACAACTTGTTTCTTCGTTCTTTTACTCATCAATCAACCTACAACATTTTTAGGATATAAATTCTCACTTTTCTAAAATAGTGTAACTTTAATTTAAATGAACAGTCATACATGATGCATTTAACTAAACTATTTGTCTCACAAGCACAAATTTTCCATAGAGCATAACTCATAAACACATAGCATGGTAAGATGATAATTTCTAACTTTGATTCACAATTTAGCAATCATTTTATCAATCATCCTCTAATTTATCATTTCATCTAAAAAAACAACCATAAGTCCAAATTACTTAGTTTTTTTCTTAGTAGCAATTTATTCCTAGCATGGTGACTAGATTAGAAGCATGAAAAACACTCACCTTATAATGGAGAGAAAACCAAAGAACTCCTAAAGAATCTCCTACAACAAATGAACAAAACCTTCTCCTCCTAGATCAGCCACCAAGTTGTGCCTCTCATTGTTGCAATGTTGGAACCCGAGCTCTCCCTTCTTGGTCCTTGAGATGCCGGCCTCCTCTTCTAGTTGAAGCACCCACACAAAACTCTTTCTCTTTTCAACTCACAAAACTCAATCTTTTGTCTCACAACTTGATTTTTTTCTCTATTTCTATTCTTTCTTTTAGGAGCAATGAGAGCTAATGAAGGGGGGGGGGGGGGGGGGGGTATTTATATAAATTCTTAGGGTGAATGGAGGGTTAGAATTAGATCCAATGGTTAGAGATTAAGGGCTTAGATGAAATAGGGATTTATATAAACTACCCATGATGAACAACTACCTCTCCACCACCTCCATCTCTCCCACTCACTCCATCACAATCCGGCCAAGGGGAAAATGGTGTGCAATGCACACTTCCATTGCATGCACGTGCCACCTAGTGCCTCCCATTTACAAATTTGTTCATGTGACAAATTTAATTGTCCATGAAATGAGTCTACGCTACAAGTTAGACCATTTCAAAAGAGAATTAAAGTAAATGGGCTCACTAATGGGCCAAACTAACCATGGGCTCAAAATAATTAAATAATTAATAAATATAGTGGGTTTAAAAAGGACAATTAGGCCTAGATTTAAATTAGGCTTTTAAAGAGAATAATTTTAAAAAATAAAGAGAACAATTACTATATAAAAATATTTTATACGAGAAATTATACAAACGAAATTATACGTGCACAACACGTAAAATCACAAAATCTTATAAATCAAATCTAGGGTGTTACATGATTTGGTCGTGTTGAAAATGTGAACATGTCTTCCTTGTCGAGGCGACAATCTTGCATGTGATTCAGAAGTTGGATTGAGACTCGTCTCATAGGCCGGCATTTCTCGTACGAGGCCTGAAATGTGAATAACATGTGGCCAACCATTAAGAATTTTGATTTTCTCAATATATAACTCCAATGCAGTCCAATTGGAGCTCGGATCAACTGTCCTAGCAATCATGGCAATAACAACGTCATCATCAACTACATGCACCGCCATAAAATATTGTCCTACTCCTCTTCCAAATGCATACCGAGTTAGAAATTTAACCCTCATTGTTCACCTCTATCCCAGTTAGTAATTTCATAGACTTTATGTACTAGTTCTTCCTTTGTAATGTTACGAGGAGCCTAAACTATTTCTGGTTCAACATCACTATACCAAGCTCCTAGCATTGGGTCTCAAGTTGTTTCTCCCCCATAAATAGAACCAAATATGAATTTTGTAATCCATACATATACATAAATGGATGAATATGCGAGTAATTATCTAATCACAAACATAACATACACATACTATACTTTATAGGGTTCTTTGATTACCTTTAAAAAAATTTGGAGTTTGAGCGCAGAGATGATGACGTAGATGATGTATGAGATGACTTGGGATGATGTTAGATATGATGCGAGATTCGGATTTTGGTTTTTTCAGTGATTGTATGAGATTTCGGAGTTTCATTTTTGAGAGATGTTAAATTGGCAATCACTAAGTGCTTTCGACGGAGTTTGAGGAGTCGGAGGAGTTGGAAGAGATCTGACAAAGTTTAAGAGATTTGACGGAGTTTGAGGAGAGTGATTTGGGATCTAGGGTTTTGAGATTTGGTTTCGGAGTTGGGTGAGAGAGAGTTGGGAGAGATGAAGTGAATGGGAGAGAGAGGTGGTCCAGCTCTTTAAGTGTTAATTTATAATGAGCCATAATAGAGGCCGGAGTTGGCTACTGCCACCTTAGTATAATAGAGGTTGTAGTAGGGGACTACAGCTTCTGTTATAACAAGACTGCAATTACTACGGCGACCTTAGTTTAACACATTTTAGCTTAGCAATTTTTTACCAAGTCTCGAAGTCTCTTTATCCAAAATATGAAATGTACTGAGGCCGCAAGTTGGGAACAACAACCTCGAAAACAACATTTGTGAAGAGGCCACTGTCGAGAACTGCAGCCTCACAATCGAATAGGCCTCAGTTCCCCAATGCGGTATATGAGGACTGGTCCATCTATAGTTTGGAAAGTGGGCTAGCTGGGAAATAGTTTTGAAAAGTTGGTTAGTTTGGAAAAAAGATTAGTGTGACTCGACATTATCCACGTGGCAGTACGTCGAGTGTGGGGCCGTCTAATCTCCATGCAAAACCGATTTTGGTCTCCACACCATGAAACTGGATAGCAGTTATTTTTTTTTTGGTTATTTTCGTTTTATAATCTATTTATGTATTTATTTTATTGGATTTAACTCTCAATTACATCATTTCATTTGTACTTTTTGGAAGGACTATTATTATTTTATCATTTAGAATTATACTAGTAGTTTACACGTGCGATGCACGTCTTAATAAATATAGTTTTTTAAAAGTAAAAAAATCAGATGTAGTCTGGATTTGATCTAAAATCTAATTTGCAATAGTTATGTACGTGCATTGTACGAGTTAATAGATGGACAAATTACACTAAGACCTTCTCCTATTATAGTAGTAGAGATTAGTTAAGTGTGCGTAAATTCACATGATATCTCAGAGACAGCAACATGAAAAGTATATATTGCATTGTTATTATTTAAATTATTATTCGTTTCTTTGTGAAAAACACATTCATTTAGTCTTTGATAAATTGAAATAAATTTTCTTTAAATATGAAAATATTAACAATATTAAAGTTATAATTCTTGAAAATCATTAGTTCTATAAAAAAGTAACAATGGAAAAAAGGCATAAAAATTTTAAATTTGAAATGAATATTTATGACTGAGTCAAAATTATTTGGCTACATTTTAACACGATCACTAAGTGAAGTAAAAAAGACAACTGTAATTATAATATATAGTATAAAGAAATATAAGAATACTGAACATCAATATGGCACACATAACTCTTACAACTTATCAGAGCGGTTTTATACGTGGAAGAGATATCACAGATAGCATAGCCAATGTCCATGAAGTGGTGTTCAGAGAAAACAAAGATAGGGCAAACGGTTTCCTGTTGAAATTAGATTTCAGTAAGGCATACGATTCAGTGAATTGGGAATGCATAGACGAAGCTCTCAAGCTAAAAGGATTTGGAGATAAATGGAGATCATGGATTAGAAGATGCGTGCAAGGAGAAAAATCGTTCATCCAGGTGAATGGGTGGCAAGGAATAGAAATAAGATGTAAAAGAAGGATTAGGCAAGAGGATCCGATTTCGTCTATGCGGTTCGCCATCATAGCCGATGGATTGGCCGAAATGATTAAACGCGCGCAAGAAAGCAACGTAATCGAGGGCATTACAATTAAGGGGATAGACCAACCAATGACCATCCTCCAATACGCAGATGACACCCTGCTTTTCGGGAGAGCAACCATAAAGGAAATAGTCGCTATCAAAGCTGCGATGCTCTGCTTCCAATCTTGGTCGGGGTTGAAAGTAAATTTGTCTAAGAGCTGTGTCATTCCAATTAGCAAAAATTTATCAATGCCTACACCCAATATCTCAGAAATCTTGGGGTGCGAAACGGAAGAATTCCCGATCAAGTATCTGGGGACACCGATTAGACCAGGTAGCCTACTAAGAGAGGATTGGAACCCACTTATCGACAAGATAGCCAGGAAGCTGGCTGGGTGGAAAGGCAAATTCCTATCGTTAGGGGGGAGGATAACACTGCTCAATTTGGTCATAAGTTCGATTCCATTATACCTCATGTCCGTATACGAGTTGCCAAAATGGTTTATCAGTAAAATAGATAAGATAAGAAGGCATTTCTTATGGAAAGGCACAGACGAGGGAAACAAGGGATTCCATCTCATCAGGTGGGGAAGGGTGTGCAGGAAAAGAGAATTCGACAGCCTGGGAATACTCAACTTACATGAAATGAACCGTGTGTTGCTTAGCAAATGGTAGTGGAAAATATACAAACGGGGAAAAGGCTGGTGGAGTCAATCATTCAATCTATTCCGCAGAAGGAGGGAGTATCAATTCGGAGGGCGGAGTCCTGCCGCAAAGGTTTCATTTATGTGGAAGGAGGTATCTAAGCAAGGGTATATTTTCCACGCAAATTGTAAGTGTACGATTGGAAATGGGAAGAATACGAGATTTTGGAAGGACATATGGTGTGGGACCGTAGCCCTAAAAAATCTATTCACGGCAGCGGCGGAGGCGGTGAAGGACCAGGATTCTTTGGTCGCGGATATTTGGAAAGGTGGGAAACTGAGATTCATAGTGCATGGTCAATTAGATCAGGAGAGTAGTGGGCAGTTTGAGGAGCTCAATAGATTAATACTAACGAAAGGGGGTCAATTAAACTCCGAATGGGACGAACGCGGGTGGAATTTACAAAGGAACCAATCATTCACGGTAGCCTCGATGTACAAGCGGCTTAATGACGGAGGGATTAAAGGGTTGGTAGAGAGCGTCATTTGGCACACCGAAGCTCCATTGAGGGTTAGAGTTTTCGCGTGGTTCGCACACAACGACGCAATTTTATCCAAAGTTAATTTGAAGAAGAGAAACATGCAAATCGATGTTAAATGTATTTATTTTCAAACACACGATGAGGACTCCACACACATACTTTTCTCTTGTCAGAAGGCGGCTCTTACTTGGGAGGTAGTCTGTAGAGGTTTCGGGTGTGCTAGGATCCCTAGTTCGACGTCGGATGTATGGGGACAGTGGAGGGATAGTTATATTAGGGGGGAGGATAAAAGAGCTTGGGAGATAGCAGTGGAAGCAACCCTGTGGAGTCTGTAGCTAGACCGAAACGATTTATGTTTTCGGAACATTCAGTATTTTCTAGTTCAATGCATAAAATCTTTTTTTTCATTCATGATTGGGCAGGATAAAGTATTTTGAAAATTTCGTCCCAAATAATTCTTCGACTGATTCGCTCTGAAAATTTAATATAACCTAAGCCATTGTTGGGAACAACGACCTAGGTTATGAACATAGGCCATTGTTTGGAACAACGGCCTTTTATAACCTAGGCCGTTGTTGGGAACAACGGCCTATGCTATAATTTCTATAAAATTTTTATAGCATAGGCCGTTGTTTGGAATAACGGTCTATACTTATAACCTAGGGGCCGTTGTTCCCAACAACGGCCTAGGTGTTTTCATAACCTCAAAGCGAATTAGGCGAAGAGTTATTTGGAACGAAATTCTCAAAATAACCCTCCGCCACTTAAGTGATATGGGTGATGGGCGGCAGCGATCTGGGCTACTGATCACGATCAAGAGCGATCCAACAGCCCAGATCGTTGTTTTTCAACCCTTGAAAACAAACCCGTTTTCAATGGAGCATTTCTCTCCCTCTCCCTCTCTCACTCTCTCTTTCTCTCTCTCTCTATATATATATAGAGAGAGAGAGAGAGAAACTCTTTAGTTGTGCACTCTGTTGGGGTGCGCACCCTCTTGCGCACTCTCCCACAGTCGCCAGATCAAAAGAAGGATGATGATCTTGATCGGGAGGCTCTCATTTCTCCCGTCATCTCAATTTTATAATGGGGTAAATGAGTTTTTTACTCATTCCTCTCTCCTTCTATCTCATTCTCTCTCTGTTTTCTCTCTCATTTCTCTCTTCCTTGAAACCCAACCAACCTTCAAACACCAAATCCCCCCCCCCCAAAACCAGCTGAAACCCTAGCTCCAAACCCGACGAAGCTATTCTCCACCTCTACATTCCTCTGAAACCCTAGCTCCATCGAACCAAGCTCCGAAACCCCTCGCTCCAAATCTGCTCCCAAACCCGACGATGCTGAAACCCTAACTCCAAATTGCCTAGATCCAAACCCAACGAATCCATTTGGAAGTTTTTCTCTTCCTCCGCCTTCCTCCAACAATTTGAAAGACCCGCTTCAAATCGCCCAGCTTGAAATTGTCAGGGACTGAAATCTGAGCTCGATTGGATTTGGCCATTGAAGAGAATTAGGGTTGAGAAATTGAGAACTGGGGAAGAACATAATAGGTTTCTTGATTTTTATTCCTTAGTTTTCTGTTACAACTGATATCCTCTTCCTTTTAAAGGATAGAGAAACACATACAACGCACGTAAATCCTATAACAGATTCAACTAACTAACTAACCACTCCACTGGGCCTAACTCATCCCCGACCCATTTACACTTATTCACCCGACACGAAACCAACAGATACAGAGTAGATCAAAATAAATACTCCTTGTATCAGCTTCTCTTCCACTCTTCACTTCACTTTAGCTCATCATCTTTAATCTTCAGCTCAAACAATTGCATCCCTGACATTCCCTCCCCCTTTAGAACGAACTTGCCTCAAGTTCGATGATAGGGAACTTCCGACGAAGAGCATCAATCTCTCGGAGACAAAATGTGTTGTTTGCATAAATTTCACTTGTAAAAGCAGCAAGTATATGATAGCAGATGTGTCATAGAACATAGGCATAATCAAAGTCGAGCTTTGAAAGTAAAGAACACTGAGCCTGATAACCGAAAAATTGGTAGATGGCATATAAGAACAATGAACCACCACTCTCAATGCTTAGAAATTTTGAAGAAGCCAAATATGTGTATTTATTCGTAATAGCAAATATATCTACACAGAATACTACTAGCACAGCAACATCAGCTAGGTCTTTGTAGAATGGCGCCTGCTCTGGAAGCAAAACCTTATCAGTATCCTCCCCTGGAAGCAAAGCCTTGTCAGCATGTGTAATTGCCTCCAACAGAAGATTTCTGATATTAAATTCATATTTGAGTTCTTGTTCAAGCCTTCCCAGTTCATCCATTTTCATAGAACAATTCCAAAGTGACGCAGAAGTCTTAGCTTTCTCAACCATCTCATATTCCATTTCCGCACTAATGCCTAACCATTTTAATATGGCATGAATATCACTTAATCCACCACCAACATAATATGTGCCAATTAGGGCCTCAACACAATCAGATATGGTCTTAGAACAGATCCATCGATGGCCTTTATCACAGGCCTTTCCTATCACAAATATTTATCTTCAGTAGCATGTTTGATTTCAAATGGAGCATCGGATTTATTAACATCACAAGTTCAAGGGGCGGGTCTTTTACAGATTTTCCCCGGGGCAACCCAATCTCGAATGTAACCTTGAAGATAGCGCTTGATTCCTAATTTATGAAGGTTAGCATTACGAACTGCATGTGACCTAAAGGATGATAACTAGCCTTCATGTTTGTCCTGATACTTGAAATAGAGGTAGATGCTCATAAAATATTTCAATACAGAATCCCTTAGAAGCTCCTAACGCTCCAAAGAGAAATCCTCACAACATCTAAGTGTTGTAATTGCTTGCAAAATCAAAGAACTTGATATTATAGAATCATTTGGATGATAAGAAATTTCCTTCGTTAGTAGGTAGGCCAACATCGAACACTCCATCTAGTGCATCAAACAAGGGAGCAAGTAAAAGGACTTCAGGCAATTAAGTGCCAGATCAACGTGAACAAATAGTTCTGGAGGCATGAACACAATAGTTTGTGGCTTCCTCGAAATAGTAGAGCTAGATATGGAAGTGATATCCCCAGTTAAAGCAGGTAGCACCTTTTCAACCGCTCTAGCAGCTCTAGTGCTACTAGCAGTGATGTTGAAGCTTGCAACTGATCCATCTCTTTAGTCCTTGCTAGATTGTCCATCAACAATATCTGGATGGCAGTGATTGAATGCACAGTGGTCATCAAGTAATTTGCCTTCGGACTAAAACTAAGGCTAGAAATGGCATCATCAGCTGAAGGTTGCACCTCGAAAGATTTTTTAGGTTGATGAACTCGAATGGGTGGTGGTTGGCCATTAAGCACTACTTTGCCATTACCAATTACATCCATGAAAAAATTCAATTGTGTCACCTTGACAGTCCGTTGAACACTCAATAAGAGCTTAAAATAAGGAAAAAATATCTTTGAGACGTTAACACAAACACTAGGCTGAAGATTAGGAAATGAAGCAAAGATTGTGGAGACTTCCATCATAAGCTTCTCCTCATTTTCACTTCAATAACAGTGGGGAATGTTCAAAGCTTCTCTTCATACTTCTCCCCTTCTGCTTCGTCAAAATTCTTAACAAACTCTACCGTTATCTTCAACTACAACATCTTGAATTTTCCTTCCAAGACCAGCATCATCAATTTCAGACTTAGGAATGCCAAATTGATCAATCAATTCCTCCACAAACTTTTCCCATTTCATCACATGCCATCTATTACCTATGCTGCTCCAAAACCACAGACTCACATCGTATTTTAAACTCAAAATTGCATATCTCAACCACTAAATTGTTCACATTTTCGAATACATTACGTTGGATTTCCTCCAGAAAAGTCGAAGTTGAGAGAGGTTCTTACAGTAGTGTTCGATTCTTGAACTAGCCTTGGTAGCGAATTGTTGATCAAATGGACGTTGCTCTTCAGTTTCTTGAGTTGATTGATGGCGAAATCGAGATGCTTTTCCACCGAATCCATTTATCACTTCAACGTCAGGATCCTCTCCTTCACCGTCAACGTTCCTCCGACGTCTCGCTCATCGCCGTCTATGATGATCCGCTCTGATACCAAGTTATTAGAGACTGAAAACTGAGCTCGATTGGATTTGGCAATTGAAGAGAATTAGAGTTGAGAAATTGAGGGGGAAGAACTTAATGAGTTACTTGATTTTTATTCCTTAGTTTTCTGTTACAACTTATATCCTCTTCCTTTGAAAGGATAGAGAAACACATACAATGCATGTAAATCCTATAACAGAATGAATACAATGCACGTAAATCTTATAACAGGTTCAACTAACTAAGTAACCACTCCACTGGGCCTAACTCATCCCCGACCCGAAACACGCAGATACAGAGTAGATCAAAATAGATACTCCTTGTATCAGCTTCTCATCCACTCTTCACTTCATTTCAGCTCATAATCTTCAATCTTTAGCTCAAACAATTACTTCCCAGACAGAAACTCTCGCTTTGAAATCTCCCCCAAATCTAACAAAACCATAGCTCCTCATCTTCCCCAAAATTTCCAAAATCTGATTCGGTCATCTTCTCATCTCTCTCACTGCTCTGAAATTAATCAGCAGGTAAAACTTTTTGGTTAATTTTTTTTTGGATCTTGTCAAACATTTTGGATATGTATGAACTTTGTAAGCAAGCCTCATTTGAACATTTTATCATTTTTAGTTTCCCCCCACTTTGTTGTTTGATTTTGTCAATCGTTAACTCATCATTACTAACCCTAAATTCTCTAACTGAGATTTTGTAAGATGGCCTTGAAGCACTCATCCAACCACAACCACCATCAATCTAGAGGTAACTCCAGGTATTCTCTTCTCACTTCAGTATTGAGGAATCATGCTCCTAAATGCTTTTGTAGAATAGCAACAAGGGTGAACTACTCCACTTCGGAGAAGAACCCAGGTAAAGCTTATTACAACTTGTTGAAATATAGTAATTGCTAATGTGTATATTCTGTTTCCTAATCTATAGGAAACAGATTCCCCAAATCTCTCACCCCTCAATCTTCTCTCAATCTCCTTTCTTCTTCTCCAAGAATGTAATTCTTATATATAGATGTATACAGTAGAGAAAGAAAGATGAATAAGAAAAATATTATTTTTCCCCAAATTTGTCTTCAATATGGTATCAGAGCCTAACCAGATCTAGGCTAAGAAGAAGAAGAGAAGGAGGTGATCAGATCTGAAATCTCCATCTTGATCCGATCCTGACAAACCCCAGCGCCTCCTTTCCGATCGTCTTCCCCGACAAGCTAGTCACCTCCGGTAACCCCCAATCCCATCGCTGTCCTCCGTCGCACCCCCTGACACGTGCCGGCACCCCCCGATCTTTCTCCTTTCCCTTTCGACAGCAGCACCCACCTGTGCTCCTCCTCTGATCGATCGACAGCCACCAAGAAACCTAATCAACCACTGATGCTGTTGCCGTTCCTCACCCTGACACCAATTGACGCCTCGACCGCAACTGTCCTCCACCCATCGTCTCCCTCGCCATCCCGCCATCATCTCGCTCCTCTCATCCTCATCGTCATTGACCCTGAGCCCCACCATCCAACTCCTCCTTGCCTCCCGTTGTCACTGCCCAGCCGCTGCCATCAAACTTGGGTGGCGGAGTCGAAGACAGATCAACCACAGATCTGATCTGTCGATTGTTGTTTGCTCTTAGTTGTTTGCTGTGTTGCTGGATCTGTTCGCTGTTTTAGGAAGAGTGTTATTTGCTGTTTTTGATCTCGTCTGTTGTTTGGTGTTTGGATCATTGGTTCTGCTTGCTGTACTGTTTGTTGTGTTGCTATAGGAAAATATCCGTATGAGTCAAGGAAGTGTACTCATTGTGGCTAGATCGGCCACACGAAAGCTCGTTGTTATAAGATTATTGGCTATTCGGAGATCTAGGATCATAGCAGGGATATTCGGGAGAGGACTTGCAATCAACCCACTATCGCAGTTGGAGTTGCTGATCGTGCTGCTGCAGGTAATGGTGGTAAGGTTTTTAATATTTCTGGCTCTGTTATGAATAATCCGTGGATAATTGATTCGGGTGCTACCGACCAGATGACTTTTGATTCTAGACAAGTTCAAAATTTTCAACCTTCCACCAAATCAACTGTGTCCACTGCCAATGGTGATCCTGCCACTGTTACTGGCGAGGGTACCATATCTCTCACAAAAAACCTAACCTTAGATACTGCTCTAGTTGTGCCATCCTCGAATTTTAACCTATTATCTGTTGCTCAAATAAATACTGAATTACATTGTATTGTAGTCTTTTGCTCTTCACATTGAGTGTTTAAGGATATTCGGACTCACAAGATAATTGGTTATAGGGTTAGACACGGGAAGGTCTATTACCTGGATTTAGAATATGAAAGTTCATGCAAGTTGACTCAAGCTCTAAGTGTGGAAGAATCCGAAGATGAGAAGAAGAAATCAGATATTTGGTTATGGCATCGACGTCTAGGTTATGCTTCATTTGGTTATTTGAAGAAATTATTTATAAGTTTATTTTTGAAGTTGGATATTTCTGCCTTTCGGTGTGATTTGTGTGAACTCACAAAAAGTCACCGTGTCTCCTTTCCTCCAAGTCCAAGTAGAAGCTCTCTTCCATTTATGATTATCCATTCTGATATTTGGGGTCCATCCAAAACCACTATATTTGGAGTAGCCAAATGGTTTGTGACATTTATTTATGATTGTACTCGTATGACCTGAATTTGTTTGATAAAGTCAAAAAATGAAGTTAGTGGCTTGTTTCAAAATTCTCACAAGCATATTATGATTCAGTATAAATCACAGATTCAAGTTCTTAGTAGTGATAATGGCGGAGAGTACCTGAGTTCAAATCTGCAACAATATTTGTTGGAACACGACATTGTTCACCAGACTATATGCTCATATATACCTCAACAGAATGGGATTGCAGAAAGAAAAAATAGACACTTGCTCGAGGTGGTCCGTGCTTCTCTTACCCATGGAAATATGCCACTCATTTATTGGGGAGAAGCCTTTGCTTTTACTGCATACTTAATCAACCAAGTTTTCTCTAGTATCCTAAACTTTCCCACACAATTTCAAGCATTAACTAAAGCTGTGAATGCACCAAAAGGCGTCAAATTTTCACCTCGTGTGTTTGGGTGTGTTGAATTTGTTCATCTTCATCAACATGAATGCAATAAGTTAACTTCTAGAGCTGTCCGCTGTGTTTTCGTGGGATATGCACATGATAAGAAAGGGTACCGATGCTATCACCCACCAACTCAAAGGATATTTATGACTATGGATGTTGTGTTCCATGAAGATAAGATTTATTTTTCTTCTTCTACAATTGAACTTCAAGGGGAGTACCGAAGTGAAGTTCAGACTCTTGGATATGATGAAGGGGTTAGTGAAGTTCACTCTTGGGTATGATGAAGTAATTACCAGTCAGAACAAACAACTGGATATCAATAATTGCAAACACTTGAATGAAGACCTAGCAAGGGAGAAAGATCCTCACGAAGAAGTGCAGCCGAGGGAAGAAGCCCCTCTTGGAGAAGACCCTCTTGAAGAATTGCAACAATTACCGAATTTTAGTGAGAGTGAACCGCCAGAACCCCAAAACTAATCATCATCATTGTCTGAAGCTCCTAGAAGAGAAATTCTGGACCGTACTAATAGAGGTATTCCAAAACCCACTTATAAACCTGATCCCCTAGTAACGTCAAATATCCCATGAGTAATTATGTATCCACTCACCGCTTATCAGAATCAAATAAGGCATTTGTAAATCAATTATCTACTGTATCTATTCCTAACAGTGTGCAGGAAGCCCTTACTGATCCAATGTGGAAAGCAACTATGGATGAGGAGATAAAGTCCTTGAAAAAGAATGAGACTTGGGAGATAGTCGAGCTGCCAGCAGGGAAGAAGCCGGTAGGATGCAGATAGATTTATACGTTGAAATATAAGTCAGATGGTTCGATAGAGCGGTATAAGGCAAGGCTGGTTGCCAAAGGGTACACTCAAACTTATGAAATTGATTATGACGAAACATTTGCACCTGTGGCAAAGTTCAACACTGTTCGAGTTCTACTGTCACTTGCTACAAATCTTGACTGGTCGTTGGAGAAATTTGATGTGAAGAATGCCTTTCTGCATGGAGAATTAACAGAAGAGATTTATATGAATCTACCACTAGGATCAAATAGACCAGTCCAACACAGTAATAAAGTGTGCTGGTTAAGGAAGGCACTATATGGTCTCAAGCAGTCGCCAAGAGCTTGGTTTGGAAGGTTTACAAAATCAATGAGGACATTCGGATATTGTCAGAGTAATTCAGATCATACCCTATTCCTGAAAAGGAAAGAAGGTAAGATTACTGCTCTTATTATATATGTGGATGATATGACAGTAACTGGGAATGATCCTGAGGAGGGAACGACATTGAAGAGCTAATTGTCACAAGAGTTCGAAATGAAGGATCTTGGCTCTTTGAGATATTTCCTTGGTATTGAGGTTTCTCGCTCGAGAAAGGATATATTTCTGTCTCAAAAAAGTATGCTCTTGATTTATTGATAGAAACTGAAATGTCTTCTTGTCAGCCGATGGTACACCGTTAGAGGAAGGACTGAAACTTTGCAACGAATCTGATCATGTGCCTTGTGTTAAGGAAAGATATCAGAGATTGGTTGGACGACTTATGTATCTTGCGCATACACGGCCAGATTTATCATATGCGTTAAGTGTGGTAAGTCAGTTTATGCATGCACCTCAGGAACATCACATGGATACAGTGATGAAAATTCTGAGATATATTAAGTCTGCTCCAGGAAAAGGGGTTCTATTTTTAAAACATGGTTACTTGAAGGTTGAGGCATATACTGATGCTGATTGGGCAGGATCTATAATTGATAGACGCTCCACTTCAGGATACTTCACATTTGTTGGAGAAAATCTAGTTACATGGAGAAGCAAGAAGCAAAATGTTGTTGCACGCTCTAGTGCAGAGGATGAGTATCGTGGAGTAGCTCTAAGTATAGCGGAAGCTTTATAGCTGAAACTCTTGTTACAGGACTTAGGCTGTGGTCCGAATGAACCTATGAAGGTTTATTGTGACAGTCAAACAGCATGTGATATTGCCGCCAATCCAGTTCAACATGATAGGACGAAACATATAGAGGTGGATAGATTCTTTATCAAGGAGAAATTGGATGAGAAAGTCGTTGAGATATCTAAAGTAAAGTCAGAAGATCATGTTGTAGATATCCTGACCAAGACTGTTTCGAGTCGGCTCTTTTTAAAATTTGTTGACAAGTTTGGCATATTCAATATCTCTGCGCCAACTTAAAGGGGAGTATTGAAATATAGTAATTGCTAATGTGTATATTCTGTTTCCTAATCTATAGGAAACAAATTTTTCAAATTTTTCACCCCTCAATCTTCTCTCAATCTCATTTTTCACCCCTCAATCTTCTCTCAATCTCATTTCTTCATCTCCAAGAATGTAATTCTTATATATAGATGTATACAGTAGAGAAAGAAAGATGAATAAGAAAAATATTATTTTCCCCCAAATCTGTCTTCAATACAACTGTCCCACATTTCCTAGAGGGTGTGAATTTTTCGTGTGGCAAAATAACTGTTGGGGAGGGCAGGTGGTGGATGCTGCTAATGAAGTGATAAGAGAGGAGTTATTTGAGAATGTGCAAGATTTGTATGAGGAGCTTACTATTAATGCAGTGGCTAGGAGGAAAAGGAAGAAGGGTTTCCGGGATGGACTATTTGTGGGTTAGGGAGTTGGGTCTCTCTGTGCGTTTTTTGTGTCTCTTATTGGTTCTTGTGATGTTGAAGAATTAGTTGTGGGGGTGGTTGTGATATGAATGATAAGCTTTCTTTAGTTAGTATTTTGTGGTAGAAGAAGAAGCAGCAGCAGCAGTAATGGTGTTCAAATTATGTATGTAAAGTGTTCTATGTAAAGTGCTCAAATTATGATGAATGAAAATATAAGTTATGAAAATCTTGGTGACTCGTTTCTATTAGCATGTAGCATTTCTTTTATGTTTAAGCTTTGATTTATTTTCGGTCTTCTATGATTTGGTTAGGCATTACTTCTATGAGCATGTACCATTTCAATTATGTTTACTCAGTTTTATCAGCATGTAGAACTTGATACTCTAATAGAGGTTGGTTATGCAATTGTAGTCAAAAGTTTGATACTCTAATAGAACTTGATACCCTACACTCGAAACAATTATTACACATGTTCTTCTCAGTTAAGTGTTCGAAACACATACACCTTTGGATGCACAACCTCAGATAAATTTAGAGTTTGAAGTCAGAGATAGAGGGTCGAACAAAGCTCTAGAGTGAATTTCGCATCATGAAGACCTTCAATGCTAATAAATTGAGAAAAAGGATTCATGTTTACACCCAAAGATTTAGGATAAAGGTAGGAACTTTATCGAGAACCTGCTTGCAAAGAGAAATCATTCAGTACTGCTCTTCAGTGAAGGTTTTGATAACCAGACTCTAAAAAACCTACAAATCCCAACATTCCACTCCCTCAGAATACAAGGCATATGGTCATAGAATATACATAGTGTATACACTATACACCTCAAAGAAATCCTAACCAACTTGAAGTTGGTACGGGGTTGGGACAACACCAGTGTACTAACCATAACAAACCCTTCTACATCATAGTAAACTTATAATCTATAAATACTTTCTCAAAAGCAATACATAACATATTTTTTTTCTTCTCAAAACCAGGTTCTTAATGAATTTCCCATCTTGAAGGTAAAACCAGCTCAACCTAAGACACGGATACTTCTTCTCATCAAGGATTTCCTTGCCCAATAGGTGGTACATAAAGTAGTAACATCTTATGAAACTCATCCCAAACAATGCAGAGTCAAAACTGATAGCAGATCCTCCGAATGGACATGTACAATAAAAATTGACTACATATAAATGGAGAGAAAGGAGCAATCAGTATTAGTTACATGCACAAACATCATAATGAATGGACATCCCAAACAATGCATAATCAATATTACATAACAGTGAGCTGCATCATAAAATGAATAAATGGACATCTTCTTCTAGTGCACAAGTTGCTGCTTCTTCGTCATCTTACAGTTATTCTGTTGCTACTTCTTCTTCTTCTTTTTCCAGTGCGCAAGCTGCTGCTCAACTGTTGTTGTTGCTGTTTCTTCCAGTGCGCAAGTTGCTTCTTCTTCTGCTGCTGGTGCCAACCACAAAAAAAACAAAAGAAGAGTTTCAGCAATGTTTTGAATTTGTATCTACATGAATTCAACACTTCTATGATGTGAAATACTAGTGGGCTCAGAACACACTTGTCAACATGGATTTATCAAAATTGCCAAATAATCAAGTATTAGTTCATCAAATGCAAAAATATGATGTCACTAGGGTTGCATTGCAATGCCATGCCAACTAATTCAAATGCAAAAATAGGGAGATCTTACATTTTTTGAACCCTCCTTCATATATATATAGGGGATCGTTGATTGCGCACTAGCTTGAAAAATAAATGGACATTTGAGAATATGCACACATTCCCAAATCACAAAACAACATTTGAGAATATACACACATTTGAGAATATACTTCTTCATAAGTATCCAACCATCACACACATTTGACACAGATCATAAGTATCTAACCATCACACACATTTGAGAATTAGCGTTTGACATCATTGCCTACACCAACAAAAAAAAAGCAAGGAACCAAATTTAAAAACCAGTTAGTGAGAATCAAATACTTCCCTGTCAGATATAGGTGTCCACATAGAGGTCCAGTAGCTTCAATATTTATTCATCCAATACAAAAGCTTTAGTGAGAATCAAACACTCCCCTCAATTCAACCATTACCTGCAAAAATATTAAACTTAATCAAAATGGATGTTTGAACAAGTTAATGGAAAACATCAAGTAATTTACTGAATGCATAATAATTTACTTCAGTTCATATCATCAGATGTAACCTCCATTTTAACCTATACATATTCCTGAGTATTTTTTGTATTTCGATTATTTATAAATTCATTTTGTTTTGGATATTCTATTAAAGTCTTTTCTAATCAACAACTATGTTTATTTCAAATGGTTGTATATTTTAACAAAATCTTATTCCAATTTATATCCAATTTATAAGTTTATTTTCTATTCCAATTTGATTAATTATTTACATTTTAACCCAAAACAAATCATATTATTATTCGTTGATTATTTTAAAGTCGAGCTCCTAATTCATTATATCCCATTATTATTTAATTATCTATTTATTTTGATTGAGCCCAACCCATTATTATTGTTATTATTATTTTCGTTTTCTTTTAAAAGAAATCCAGATCCAATTCTCTATTGAGTAAAACCCATATATTATTTGATTCATTATTATTATTATTATTATTATTATTATTATTATTATTATTATTAGGCTAAATTTTAAAAAACCACACTAAGTTTTGGGCCAGTTTAAAAAAACCGCACTAAGTTTTTTTGTTTAAAAAAAGGACACAAAATTTCAAAAAACTCCACTGGGTTAGTTATGGTTAGGGTAGGGTTTAAAAAAATCACTTTTATCTTTCATTTGTATTAAAAAAACCACATTCATCTTTCATTTGTGTTTAAAAAAACATCACTTAACTAAACAGATGTATAAATAAACTCCTCCGAACTAACCCTAACCCTAACCCTAACCTAATCCTAACCCTAACTCTAACCAACCCAGTGAAATTTTTTGAAATTTTGTGTCCTTCTTTAAACAAAAAAAACTTAGTGCGGTTTTTTTAAACTGGCCCAAAACTTAGTGTGGTTTTTTTAAATTTAGCCTTATTATTATTATTATTATTATTATTTTCTTAAACACAATCTAAGCCCAAACCAGTTCAATCTTATTGTTATTATTATAATTTTCATAAAAGCCCAAAACCCAAGCCTAAACTCCAACTGCATAACTCGCCCACTAAATCCTAACAATCCTGAATCCCCACAACCCCAATAATCTCTCCACTAATCTCCCCATAAATCTCTAACTAACTCCCCACTAATCCCTATTATTAATCCACACATTATCCCTATAATCCTCTACTAATCCTCCTCTTCCTCTTCAACAGAACCCGACTTTTCTTCTTCCCCTTCTTCTTCGTTTCCCGAAACCCAAGCACTCCACAGCAGCACCATCGCTTCGCCTCCTCTTCGTCCACCTCCACCACCGAGCACCTCTCACCATTTCTCCACCGCCATCGTGCAACCTCCACCAGCTGCCAACTCACATCATCTTTTTCTTCGTTTCAACCCATCGAACCCCAAGCACATTTTTCTCATCACCTTCATCTCAACCCATCATCTCCTCCGACTGCTCCATCAACCCCCCCCCCCCCCCCCAGCTCCACCCGTAGTCTCCACCTCCGTGACGTGTAGCTCCCACAACCACCGCCGTCGCCTCCCCTCGCTGCCCACTGCTACTGCCACCGCTCACAACTTTGAGCTCCTTTATAGTCGAACCTCGACGCTCCTCCTCCGCACCTGCACCACGGCGACCATCGCACACAGCAACCCACCTCGCGACCACCGCGACTCCTCCGTGCAACCACCACCCGACCACTACCTTCTTTCTTCCACCATGCTGCTCGACTGCTGATGTGAATATTTGCAAGTGTACAAAATCCCAAGAAGTAGTATAGTTAACTGAAAAGAGTATCGAACCCACAAGGACTAATTATTTTATTGAGTACCGAAATTACTAGATTAACTAATATTTGGAAAATTAAAATTAAATAAAGAAAGCAACTAAATTAAATTAATCTAAAGAACTAACTAAATTAATTAAAAAGGAGCAGAATCTGAAATTTTGTTGTTTATTAATTGCAAAACTAATTCTAGAGCTTTTGATTTCAGCTAGTGAATCCCACACAATTTATAATTCCATGTGAATAAAAAGATTATTTTTCCAAGTTGTAGACCAAAATCCCCTAAATATTCATTGTTTTCTCTCAAACAACCTCAAAAATATCTCCAACTAACAGTTTGTCATATCTCTATACAAATTTAATTAATTGAAGACTCATTAAGTTCTATGGATTTCTTTATAGTCACATCAATCGCGGTAAATCATCTCTAATTTTGCTCAATCAATGGTGTTTAATTTTATAGTTCCAAATCACAAATTACCTTTCGATCTCTCCATGATCCAATAAATCAGACAAAAATTGGCCAAACAATTGTAAGCATTAAGCACAAAAATTAAACACACAACCATGGAAAAATAGAAAAATAATATGGAATTAAAATTACGTTCTCAAAACTAGGCTACATCAAAGCCCTAAAAAAAAGAAATTAGTTCATAATAAAATTGCAACTAACAAATACTATCTTGAATATCATAATAAAATAGACAAAGAGAAAAGAGATACAGAAAGAACTATTTGAAAAAAAAAATTGCAAACCGAACTCCTCGAGAACCAAGCCACACAATCTTCCTTCTCTCTCTCCTCTGCTGATGTTTCACTGACGTCCGCTGACGTCAGCATAGAGCCGCACACGTCCTACCCCCTGTCTACTGTCCTCGCCTCGAATCGCGAGCCACAGAGTCAACAGCCCAGACCCTCTGTCATTTTCCCTGCCTTTCTCTGTCTCTCTTCTGTCTTGAGTTGCGCGCCACAACTGAGCCCCCCACGTCTTCTCCCTCTTCCTCTTCGTTCGTAGCACCGCACACAGAACCACTTCCTCTTCAAATATTATTATTATTAGTATTTTTACTATGAGGAAGCCGTCACTCTCCTCTCTTTTTTTGTGCCTTTCTTCTCTTGTTTTGCCATTTTATTTATAGGCGCAGGAACGTGGGGATTATGGTTTACTTTTGCAGAAAACCCCACATCTTTATTTATTTATTTATTTATTTGATTTGATCTTTATTTCTTGCTTCTTTTTTTCTCGTTCTTTTTCTTGAAGCAAGTGCTGCACACACACACAAAATAAAATCAGAATAAAAATAAAATTAATTAGTTTAAATTAATTAAACTAACTAATAATCACATTAGCTCAATTAAAACCTTTTAAATTTGTTTATTTCTTTTTCACCTCTATTGGCAATTTAAAATTTATATTTTGCTTTTCACATGGCCAAATTGTAAAATTTATAATTCAACAAAACAATAAAAATTAATCAATCACTCTCCTTGTTTTGTTTGTTGATTTTTACCAAAAATCTTCACTTTTGCGTCAAAAAATCTTATTCCTTCCAAAATAATTAATTAACTGGAATATATGGAAATAAGATAAATTATTAACATGATAGACGAATACAAGCAATTTTTATGGGTAAATGAGTATAAATATTTATATAAAAATTATACACATCAAATACCCCCAAACTTAAGATTTTGCTTGTCCTCAAGCAAAAAGTAAAACAATAAATAAAGGAATAATAATTAATAATAAGCTCAACTCATCACACCAAGAGATCTCATCATGCAAGCATCAAAATTTCAATTAAAAATATAAACAATAGAAAATAAAGTAAAATCAAGCATACTCATTTTCTCCAGTGCAATTATTAATTCATAATTCCAAACCCAATCATATTTGTTATGCAATTAATGTAATTATAGTATGTAACAACTCCATCTGTGATTACCCCTTCTCACTACTACAAACCGAGTAGCAAACTAGAGTTTTTTTTTTGGGTCTCCTCTCTAAGTTGTCACTTGCCTTTTGACGCGAATGCAAATATTTATGATGAATTCACTCGGTTACTCAACAAGTCACAAACTTAGAATGCTTTGCATACTCATATTTCAAGTTGTCGTTTGACGTAAAAGTAAACATTGGTGATGAATATCCCTAGTTACTAAGCAGCTCAAAACATTGGAGTAGATAGTACTTTATTCATTCAAATTTTTAATCATTATCACTCTTTTTACTTAAACTCTGTTTAGAACTAGATCAAAGGGGATAATCACAAGAAAAAGCATCACAATTTTTTATATATGTATAATCACATGACTGTCGCAATTGTGTATGGAATTTAAAAATTCAATAATCCTAAAGCAAATAAGTATGCTTAATCTTACTTTATAAGATATTTTCTATCTTAAAAAAAATATTTCAATGCTTTATCACAATAATGAACTCAATAGTATAATGGTAAGCCTAATTGAAATCCATTTTTGTTTTGTTCTTTTCAAATATATAAAAAATAAAAAATAAATTTGTACCCCTTCCCCCAAACTTGAATATCACATTGTCCTTAATGGAAAAGGAAAAGGAAAAACAAAAGAATGCAAAAAGTTCAGAATTTCTCCCCTGATTTGTATTAAAATTCTGCACGCGTGACATTCATCGTTTCAGTGATATCTGGAGCTGTAAGTGTCCAAATGGACTGATTTTTTTTTGTTGGAAAGCTAAGAAAATTTCCTACGATCGCTCTTTGAAATACTTTTTCAGATTCTGATTCCATCCTGTCCAAAAACAGTCATCAATGTAGGTGTAGAAAACAGCTCCGCCCGGCGACTTCCAAACTCATGCAATCCTACAAAATAAAATCAAAAATTAAATTAAAACAAAATAAAAGAAAAAAAAATCTAAATGCAGTAAAAGAAAACATGGGTTGCCTCCCAAGAAGCGCTAAGTTTTAAGTCTTCAGCCAGACATGATAGCTGCGATGGTTATGTGACACCAACATCTAACAACATAAGAGCCTCTTTTGTAATAATTCCCTTCATGCGTGGATTATGTTTTCTCTCTGCATCCCTCAAGCTAGATGACAGTGATCTAAACTCATGTTTAAGGCGTTTCTTTCTTGAAGATGGAGTCTTTGATATCCCTACCTTTTTGAATTTTAGCTGAGAAAATGGATAAATAGATGGTGCAATATCCAAATACATAACACATTCTGAAATCTTTTCTTTCTCAGTTTCAAGAGTTGCTGAATTTGTTAGACATACTTTTATAGGTAACTTTTCAACATCAACCTTATGTTTCTCGCCCAAAATTAAATTAGCTTCGCTTACTTGAAAACAAGACTGTTCTTCAACAGAAAACTTGATAGATTTTAAAACATCAAACTTTACTTGCTCATCCTCTACCCTCAAAATAAGTTTTCCTTGTTGGACATCAATCAAAGCTCTCCCCGTAGCTAGAAAAGGTTGCCCCAAAATTAATGAAATTTTTTCATCTTCCTCCATATCAAGTACTACAAAATCAGGTGGAAATATGAATTTGTCTACTTTTACCAAAACATGTTCAATTATTCCTCTTGGATACTTGATAGATCTGTCCGCCAATTGCAATGAGATTGTTGTGGGTTTTACTTCTCCAATACCTAATTTTCTGAAAATAGAATAAGGCATAAGATTAATATTTGCTCCTAAATCACATAAAGCTTTATCAAAATAAAAATTTCTAATAGTGCAAGGAATCGTAAAACTCTCTGGATCTTTAAGTTTAGGAGGCAGCTTCTTTTGTAAAAGTGCACTACTCCCTTCGGTTAGCATTACCGTCTCATGTTCCTCCAATTTTCGCTTGTTTGATAAAATATCCTTCAAGAATTTAGCATATTTAGGTATTTTTTCTAAAGTTTCAATAAGAGGAATATTAATATTCAATTTCTTAAAAATATTTAAAAATTTAGAAAATTGATTTTCGAAATTTTTCTTTTTAGTCTTTGCGAAAAAGGAATAGGTGGATCATAAGGTGAATTAGGATAAGTGTCAGAATTAAACTCCTCTGAATTTGTTTGACTTGAAACTCCTTTATCCTTCTTAGAATGGTGATTGACCACCTGCTGTGTTTGTTCCTCCATAATTTGCTCGATCTCACTTTTCTTTACAAGCACATTTTGGTCGGTAATTTCTTCT
The DNA here is from genome assembly GCA_017893485.1 of Hemerocallis citrina. Lineage (NCBI taxonomy): Eukaryota > Viridiplantae > Streptophyta > Magnoliopsida > Asparagales > Asphodelaceae > Hemerocallis > Hemerocallis citrina. The sequence continues at coordinate 31,629,272 of CM030363.1, forward strand.
TGTGGCTGCTCAATTATTCTCTCGCTTCTCAGTGTTATTGCTTTGACACGCTCCTTGGGATTTGTTACGATGTTACTAGGTAAGGTTCCTGTTGTTATATCTTTAAGAATATTTGAAAGTTGACCAATCTGAGCCTCAAGATTGTAAATTGACGCCGTATTATTTTGTATCACCAAATCTGTCTTCTGCATGTATTGCATGAACATCTCTTCAAGTGTCAGCTTTTTTTCTTGTTGTTGAAAAATTTGTTGTGGTCTATCTCCTCCTTGATTGTTGTTCCAAGAAAAGTTGGGGTGATTTCTCCATCCTGGATTGTATGTGTTTGCATAAGGATTATTTTGCCTTTGAAAGTTTGACACAAAATTTGCTTGTTCGGAATTTGATGGAGCAAAAGGATTACCCACTTGGCAATCTGCACTTGAATGATTTTCTGCACAATGATCACAAATAATATTAGTTTGAATAGAATTAAAATTCATATTACATATTTGTTTAGATAAAATATCAAATTTTGCAGTTAAAGTAGTAATATGATCAAGTTCAAAAACTTCAGCCACTTTTCTTGGCATTGTTCTATTTTAAAGACCACTGGTAATTATTGGATGTCATCTACTCTAAAAGCTCATAGGTTACTTCATGAGTTTTGCTCATAAGTGCACCTCTAGCTGCTGCGTCAACCATAGACCGATTTGTAACTCCCAACCCATTATAGAATATTTGAATTTGCAGCCATTTTCGGAAGTTCATGATGATAACACTTTCTTAATAACTCTTTATGCCTCTCCCATGTATCATACAAAGACTCGGTCTGAAATTGAGTGAATGTGGTAATATCATTCTTTAGCTTCACTGTTTTTGCTGGCAGAAAATAATTAGCCAAATTTTTTTGTGCAAGTCCCTTCCAAGTAGTAATACCACCGGGTGGTAGAAAATTTAGCCAAGCCTTAGCCTTATCTCTTAGTGAAAAAGGAAAGAGTCTCAATCAAATTGCATCATCTGATACTTGATTATGCTTGGAAGTGCCACAAATTTCTAGAAAGTTTTCAATGTGAACATAAGGATCCTCGTGCAATAGTCCCACAAATTGAACAGTCTGTTGAATCAGTTGAATGATCGCTGGTTTAATCTCAAAATTATTAGCTTCAATAACCGGCCTCTATATGCTTGATGTTGCTCCATGAATTGAGGGCATAGCATACTCTCAAAGCCCTATTTTCTTCATTGTTTGCCATTGTGATACACCTGAAATATAGCTAAAAAATAGAAAAACTAAAAATAAAAACTAGAAAGAAAATGAAAATAAGAAAAATAATAAGAAAAATACAAATTAGTAACATTCTAGCAATTATCAATATCAATATAAGAATAATTATTCCCCGGCAGCGGCGTCAAAAACTTGATGTGAATATTTGCAAGTGTACAAAATCGTAACAAGTAGTATAGTTAAGTAAAAAGAGTGTCGAACCCACAAGGACTAATTATTTTATTGAGTATCAAAATTACTAGATTAACTACTATTTGGAAAATCGAAATTCAATAAAGAAAGCAACTAAATTAAATTAATCTAAAGAACTAACCAAATTAATTAAAAAGGAGCGGAATCTGACATTGTTTATTAATTGCAAAACTAATTCTAGGACTTTTGATTTTACCTAGTTAATCCCACACAATTAATAATTCCATGTGAATAAAAAGATTATTTTTCCAAGTTGTAAACCAAAATTTCCTAATTATTCAATGTTTTCTCTCGAACAATATTGAAAATATTTCCAACTAACAGTTTGTTATATCTCTATGCAAATTTAATTAATTGAAGACTCATTAAGTTCTATGGATTTCTTTATATTCATATCAATTGCGGTAAATCATCTCTAATTTCACTCAATCAATGGTGTTTAATTTTATTGTTCTAAATTACAAATTACCTCTCGGTCTTTCTATGATCCAATAAATCATACAAAAATTGGCCAAATAATTGTAAGCATTAAGCACAAAAATCAAACACACAACCATGGAAAAACAGAAAAATAATATGAAATTAAATTTGTGTTCTCAAAACTAGGCTACATTAAAGCCATAAAAAAAAGTTTAGTTCACAATAAAATTGCAACTAACAAATATTGTCTTGAATTGCATAATAAAAATAGACAAAGAGAAAAGAGATACAGAATGAACTGTTTAAAAATAAAATTGGAAACTGAACTCCTCAAGAACCGAGCCACATAGTCTTCTTTCTCTCTCTCCTTTGCTGACATTTCGCTGACGTCGCTGACGTCAGCACAGAGCACACATCCTGGCCCCTGTTTGTTGTCCTCGCCTCGAACTGCAAGCCACAGAGTCAGCAGCCCAGACCCTCTGTCATTTTCCCTGCCTTTCTCTGTCTCTCTTCTGTCTCGAGTCGTGCGCCACAACTGAGCCCCTTACGTCTTTTCTCTCCTCCTCTTCGTTCGTAGCACCGCACACAGAACCGCTTGCTCTTCAAATATTATTATTATTATTAGTATTTTTACTATGAGAAAGCCGTCGCTCTCCTATCTTTTTTCGTGCCCTTCTTCTCTTGTTTTGCCGTTGTATTTATAGGCACAAGAACGTGGGGATTAAGGTTTATTTTTGTAGAAAACCCCACATCTTTATTTATTTCTTTCCTTATTTGATTTGATCTTTATTTCTTGCTTCTTTTTCTTCTCTTTCTTTTTCTTGAAGCACGTGCTGCACACACACAAAATAAAATTTGAATAAAATTAAAATTAATTAGTTTAAATTAATTAAACTAACTAATAATCACATTGGCTCAATTAAACCCTTTTAAATTTGTTTATTTCTTTTTCACCTCTATGGACAATTTAAAATTTAATTTTGCTTTTCACATGGCCAAATTGTAAAATTTAAAATTCAACAAAACAATAAAAATTAATCAATCACTCTCCTTGTTTTGTTTGTTGATTTTTACCGAAAATCTTCACCTTTTGCATAAAAAATCTTATTTCCTCAAAAAAAATTAATTAACTGAAATCTATGGAAATAAGATAAATTATTAACATGATAGACGAATACAAGCAATTTTTATGGGTAAATGAGTACAAATATTTATATAAAAGTTATACACATCAACTGCACCCCGCTCTCCTCCACTGAGCCTCCCACCATTGCTACTGACCACCAACACCTCGGCCTTCTCCTTGCCAACATCCACCACACCACCGCAGGCCTCCTCCCTCTCACCGACCGTAATCTCGCTGCGCCTCTCCACTGCCTTGCTGTCCCGACCTCCATTCCTTTATGCTTCTCCATTCGACACTATTGCTGATCAACACCACCACCGAACCCTTGCTTGTGCTGCCGTCACTTGCTCATGCTGTCGTCCCTACTGTGTGCATTCGTGCTTGCTGTTGTGCCACTGACTCCTTGCTGTGTATTACTCGTTTGCGGCCGTCGTTGCTCACGTCATTGGATTGTTGCTGCCACCGTCAGGATCCGCTCCTTCTCGTTGGTCGTTAACATTCGAAATAATCGCAAAAAGATAAGTACTCTTGTACATTTTGTTGTTCCGTACAAGTATTTTATTTGACCTCCTGCAATTAGTATTCATATTTGATTATCATGTTTTGAAACCCATTACTGTCCATATTTATGAAAAGTGTTCTTTATAAATCTCAAATGATTGAACCATCGTATTGTTTATACTTTGTGATCTTTCCATGATTAAATGAGTCATTATATATTTAATCGAATCAATCCATTTGCCTCTGTGATTTGATGTCCATCAAAATATCGTAAACATCAATTTGTGTGCTTCTGCACTGTTGTTAGTTCTATTTCATAGCAATTTTATTTCCTGGTTACACTTTAAATCAATTAGAACTGTAAATGAGAGTTGTAGCCCCTTGTGGCTGGAATCCAGACCATTTGACCGTTTGGCAATCTGACTTACGGATTGTAAGATATTTAGATTCTCGTATTGTAACGTCTGAGTTCCAAAATATAGTTTAGAAATATATATTCATGTTTAATTTGTTAAAATAGTTAATTAAATTAAGAATTAGGACCTGAGAGTAATCATATTGTCACTGAACAAAGTTAAGAATTGGATTATAGTTTTTTTTAGGTTTCGAGGGTAATCTCAGATTAAATACACAGCGAAAAATTACAAAAAAAAATATCGAAACCTAGCCATGGATCCATGCGAAAACCATAAATCGTGTTTAGGAGTTATACCTTGAAGATGGTTCTGTTGTCTCTACAGTATGCCGATCACAACACTACAATATTGCGGTGCCTCTACGGTTTCCACACGAAGAATCAAATAAAACTTTCCCTCATGCCGCGGTACTAGCTGTGGGAAGGGGATGTTCCTCACGATCTCTCTCTCACAATTTCTATGACGATTAGGGTTTTCTCATGTGTAACTTTTTCACAGATACGTATCACATATATAGTTGCAGAAAATCAACCCTAAGAGAGTAATGAGGTTGTTGGGCTCAAAATCTGATATAGGTCAGATTCGTGTGTCGGTCTTTGAACTTTAGTCAGCCCATTTAATCTAATTAAATGTCCAACCAATGTCAGGAGTCCAAGTCTTACTTGGATCCCCAATTAAATCCATCTTATGAATTTAAATCCCAATTTCGATCCATTCTAAGTGTGTGACCCTGTAGGTTCCTATTACGTTGACAGTAATACTAAAATTATATTCTAATATTACAAATAGTGAGCGGAATCTAGCAATATATCACTGCTACTTAAGTAACGAAAATGTCAGTGATTTGACATAACATATCCGTGGCCAATGTTACCATATAGTCTAGTCTCTTTGTCCAGATATCTTAATTGACCACAAGGCATAGAGCATGCCACCCTTGTATACTTCAATACTTGGTTTCTTGATGTTCGAGTAGACTTACAAAAACAAATGTGCTCAATATCTCATATTGACTCATTTGAACACGACCATGCATTTTGCAATCTCACTCAATCAAGGGGTCCATAGATATCGCTCCTGTTATGTAAGATGGACAAATCCTATCTAAGTCACTCACATTCCTCCGCATGAATTGTAGTATATCCAATAGTAGACTGTATAATCACCTTATTGCATGCAATGTTTGACGACATTAAAACAAACAACTTCTTATGTAGGGAACCATAGTGACTTCAAGTCAAAGGACTACGTACACCATGGTCATTGTGAGAACCGCTTATGACACTCATGTAACGATCCATGCTGCGTTCTCATGGTGGGTCAGTTCAATACATTATTACTCTAATATGTACCCATGTGAAGACTTGATATCTCATATCCATGACCCGTGAGATATGGTCATTAGTCTATGAACATACTAGTCTCTATATATTATTGTTGTCATAATTCACAATAATACTTGACCAGGGACATTTAAGACTAATGTTCTGAATACAACTAACAGGATCTCACAATCAAGTCATGCACTTGATATCCCATGGTATTGAATCTACTATTCTAAGGACTTTATTATGTTCATTTAATCACAATAAACAATACAATAAATGAAACGCCTCATATATAAAATAAATATCATGATACAATGTAAACTATTAATGTCTGTACACAACTGGCCTCTAGGGCATACACCAACAGTTTTTATATAATTTTTAAATGAGTTTTCAATCGGTTTATTTATATAATAGCTTCACATTGAGTTGCTGCATGAATAGTAGACTCATAAAGAACCGACTGGTTGGCATATCTACTGTATCTATAATGTATCATGCGAATATAAATTAGAACCGACATGAAATCTATTTTGTGGAACCCTTGACAGTACCTGGTTCGCTTTCCTGTAGCAACGTGAAAGTGGATTCTTATAAAACAACGTATTGCTATCTAGAAATTGTAACTTCATGCTCTTAATTGTATATATGTTTATTTCTCGCATTTAATTAATTAATCTTGTGCATCATGCATTGCATACTCCCGATATCTTCTTGTCACTGCCTTGAAAATCATTTCATTAGTTGCATGTTCATGTGTAATTATTGCAAAAGAATAATTAACTGGGGTAATAAAGGAAAGATTCTAGTAGTGGACAATATAGGAGAGTGTAACATCCCCAAAGATTTTTTTATTTTTTATTTTATTCTATTTTTGCACGTGCATTGCACATAAAATTTTATGCACATTTTTTGTTCTAAAATTTTTTCTTGAGTCATTGAGAATTTTCTTCTCATTTTCTAGTCTCAATTTTGTGATTTATTTTTAATTAAATCCATTAGGCCTAAATTCATTTTTTAGCCCACTAAAAATTAATTACAAATTTGAAGCCCATGATTATTTCTACACTTAAATGTACATTTTAAGTCTAGTTAGAGTGATACACTTGTCATGTGTAACACACACACACATCTAACTTAATAAAAAAATAATTAATAATAGAATTTGTTTGAAGAGTGTGCACATTTGATACACGTGCACGTGCTCTTATGCACATTGAGGAGTGGTCGACTTATCATTGAGCGAGGAGAGAGTAGGGGTGAATTGTGTGAGAGTGGAGAGTTATTTTGGGTAGTGGAAAGCTATTTTTACCACACAATTTTTCTATAAATAGTCCATACCTTTGTCATGAACAACACATAAACTCTAAAAAAAATTAAGAGAGAAAGGAAGAGAGGAGGCTTGCGGTTTGGAGAGTTAGGCCGGAATTTTTGTGCTTGGGTGCTTGGAGCATTTTGTGAGGTTCTACTACTAGGAAAGTCTACATTTGAGGTGAGGGTTTCTTCAACTTTCTAATATAGTTTTATTAGTAGATTGCTTGATATATGTGAATTGTTAGATGCATGATAACTTATATAGATTGAACATTCATGTTTAGATTAATTTTTGTTGATTGAATGTGTGAAATTATGATGTGTTTGATTTGGGGGCATTTTTATAAGGTTTTGTTTTGAGTTTTAGTTGCACTTCAAAAAATCATAACTATTAAGCTAGATAGAATCCAGAGCTAAAATTTTTATAGGAGCATCTCGTATATGTCAGGAACATCTCCTTAAAATTTCATAATATTTGGATGTCGTTTACTATTTTAATAAAATTCAAATTTAGGACTGGTTGGTAGTTGGCTAGTTGCTGAAAAATTGTACACATTTCAGATTTTGATCATTTCATCTTCTTAGATAAGTATTTTGAGGAAAGTCAAAACTAAGAACTTGAATTAGACTCATTAACCTTTTTGTAACATCTAAGAAATTAATTGTTCATAAAGAATTGAATTTATAATAAATTTTTCAAGAATGAATAAGTGGCAGTATTTTAACTGCAGTATAACTTTTCGACCCTATTGTATATTTCAAAGAATTCATGGTTATAGACATAATATTTTAGGGAAACTTATAACTAAAAAGTTATAGTAGACTTGTATACCTTTAATTTGATCTAAAGAATATGAAGTTTCATGACGTATAGAATTTTCTATGATTTTACAAGTTGCATGAGTTGCAGTTTTCGGATTTTTAACATACTGTTTTGCAAATAAATTTAGATGAAGTAATTGAGGATGATTTTAGATTATCTTAACTACAAAGTTGTAGTAGACTCATTTATGATTTCTATGAAACTAATAAATCTATCTTTTGAGTAGTATTGAAATTTGTATAACATTAGGTTGATGTCTTTTATCTAGTTGTCCCACAACTTTTTCAACATATAAAATCGGATTTAAAATTTGGAATGTTAGTAAGATGTACCTTATGAGAAATTACGAGATAATTAAATGATGAAGTTGGAATATTAAGTAGGTAATGTTTATAAGGGTTTTAACTCATCATGTGTTATTGAATGTAACTATAAGAAGTTGGTTACTTCATGATTGATAAATAAGAGAATGGATAAAAGAAGTTAAAAGACGTGAATGAATGAAATTTGAACATGTGAATAATGAGGGTATGAATAACCCATGATGTTAAACATGAAAGGTGTTGATTCTAGTGGCTAAGTGAGACCCAAAATAACGGCAAAGTGATGAAAGAGATTATTGAAATTTGAGAAGTGGTCAAATGAGATATCATTCTCGGTGTATTGTTTAAGACCGATAGAAGGGTAAACTAGCTCTAGGTGGTAATATTATTCATGTTTAAAAACTTAAGGATAGGCACTGGAAGAAGATATGATAAAAACAATGGCAAACATGTCCAGTAATGAATGTGCAGCTCCTAGGGGGTCGAGATCGAGGAATACGCCACGTAAATCCATGTATATGGGCTACGGATATGTCTGTCTATCATTGAAAAGGACAGTAAAGAGACTGCAGTTCCTAGGAATGGTCGAGACCGAGGATACGCCCGGTAAATTCACAGCGTGTGGGCTAGGGGTATGCCGGTAAGGTCCGTAGTTGCGGGAGATCGACTTCGTAGGGTTTGTGGCTGAGGATACGCCCGGTAAATCTACTATATGTGGGCTAGGGGTAGGCCGGTAAGGTCCAATATTCTGGGGGTGCGACTCCTCGGTGACTACGTGTTGGAGTATATTCATCGGGTTAGGTTGCATGACGTGGGATGTAAACCTTATAATGAGAAGTACGATAAGGGCTTGCCCTCGGATCTATGTAGTAAGGAATGCATAGAATCCGAACAAGTATGCATTAGTGTCATTGTAGTGTAAATGGCTGCATTAGGCATTAAGTCATATCATACATTGACACACTAGGATAGTCACTTTTCCTGTTTGCATTCAAGTTTGTGTTTGCTAAAGTAGAAGAATCGTTGTATTATAACATTGCGTCAGTTTTATGCAACTGACATGCCCACAGTTTTTCAGATGCAGGATATGACTTGGCATGGGCTTGAAGTCACCATAATGAGTTGATTACAAGATTGAAGGATTTTCATTATTGTAGATTATATTTTATTCATTTATTTCTGCTATGTTGTTGTAAAGAACATATTGTAAATAAAAGTTTTAAATTTCTTGTAAATTTATACGAATTTGAAGTAAAAGATTCTGTATTGCTACGAATTATATGTGTTTGGAATCCGGGGCATTATAGAGAGTGTACTCGGAAGGGTGACCCGTGTTTCCAGTAGTAGTGACTCTTTATATGTTTACATGATATGATATAATTCCTAGTTACATGATACGATAGAATGTCTGTTATTGTCAATGCAAGACCTGAGTACATAATCCTATAGAATTCACCATTATAGTCTAAATGTTAACTTTAATGTATGCATCTGAACTTGTGGTATGGGACACATAATTGTGTGCATTAGATAGGATTGATAAGAGATTGATAGACATAATATTAACACTGAGCACATGCATAATTTCTGTTACAAGTTATATGATTCATGTTTACAAGTTATATGGTTAATGTTTACAAGTCACATGATTCCCGTTTACAAGTTACATAATTCATGTTTACATGCTATGTTCTTGTTACATGATTTCTTGTTCCCGGTTGGTTATATTTTGAGACTTGTTCCAGTTGTCACTTACATTACACTTGATCATATTGTATTACAATTGCATCGCCAGTTCTTGTTCATTCCTTTTCTCTTTCTTGTTATATATATTGTTTTCCGTTATCATGTTTGTTTCGTATTTGAATTCCCAGTTCTTATTATTTTCCCTGTTATACCTTGTTTCTTGTTTCAATTTTGCTTGTACTACTTGTCCCCCGTAGCTTGCTCTAACAGGTACTCCATCCTTTATTTGAGTTAATGTTTATACATGTACAGATGATGGGATACTGAAGGATCTTGACGACTGTTATTGCATTGTGTATTCTCGATCATTCTATAAATTCTTGTATCTCAGATATTGGTTATTGATTCTATTATTGTTCATGTGATTATTATTGTATTGTTGAGCTTACTGGTATTGTACAGCTTATGAATGAGATGAGTTGATATACTTATATCATTCACTGGATCTCAGTTACATGTCTGTGTTTCCGTATAACGAAAAGCAGGGCGTGACATTAGAAGTGTCTTCGAAACTTTCTTTTTGTGCAATGGTTTCTCTAAACAAATGTCAATAAAGAGTTACTTAGTCAAGTTGAATAACAATATTACTAAAAATTAATTCAAAATCAACTAAAAGAGTGAAATTTGACATATCAAGTTGGTTTGGGCAATTTCTTGAATCATGATTTTGTCCCTGCATACCGCAAGCATTGCACCTTCTAGGTTTTCCTTTCTACTTCACTCTTGGAAGCTTCATTCTCTTCCCACTAGGCATTCCTTTTGTATTGCATTGAAGAGGCTTCTCCATTTCAACTTGAGACATTTTGAAGTGTTCTTCATATGCTTGTCCATACCTTCGTGTTGCATAAAATGAAAGTCTTCAAGATTTTTGAGCATTTTGTCATGCATGAATTCGTATCCTTCATTGGAAGCTATTCCAATATCAACTTGTTGCTAAATTACTGAACTCACAAAAGCGAGAACCAAAATTCTCGCTAGTGCCTTCACTAATCATGTTTCTTCTTATTACATCTTGGGTCCATCTTCTTAAAATATATTATTTCAGTAGTTCATTAAAATATACTTGCTTTATCTTTGATGAATGAAGGTTTTAACCTTTAAATATTTTGCTTTTTAATCAATTTTGTATCTCTTCATATGTTTCTAAGATAAATTTGGATAAATGGTTGTGTCAATGCGTTTGGTTAAAAAAGTCCTACCCAAATAGACATAAAATTCATTATATTTCGAGCTATCAGGTATGTAAACCTGCACTTTTCATTATCGACTTTCAAATTACATGCAACAAAGAGTAAAGCCTACAATTGTCTATCTTTTACAGTCTAACCAATTAAAATGACCAACATATACTTGTTGAGCACAAAAAAGCTAACCACAAATTTCTTCATCATCCCAATTTTTATGACCTTCTCAAAATTTCAACATTCTCTTCAAAAACATCACACATCCTCTTTCAGGTTGGGCTGACAACTTTTAGACAATAAACTAGTTCAAGGATTAAGTACTATAATAGCTTTGTTCCAGCAAGAAATTGTTCAACAGAACATACAAAAATAACTATAACAGCTTCCTACGCCTAACACATACAGTTATCTTAATAGAACATATACAACTATTTCATTCAACAATTGATACACAAATGATATGATGAGACCTAAAGTAAATATAAGACGCGAAACATACACTTATATAAATTATATGTAAAATACCATAACTATAATTTCTCAACCATGGAGGAGGAGATTGGGACATAACTAAGTGAATAATACCTGATGCCCAAACATCCCATATGTTAGGAATTTGAGGATCTTGTTGAGTTTTCGACACAATCAACACAAAGCACCAAGCAAAACTAGATCACACCAATCACATAAAGCACACAAGAATTGCCTAGGTTAGGGCTTTCGCCTTAATTCGGAGGAAAAAGAACCGAGATATTATTCAACTAAAGAAGATACAAGAATATTACAATTCTCACTCACGACCCTCTCTCAATCCTAACCGGAACTTGATGCTTCTTACAATGGAGAAACTCTCTCACCCTCTCAGATGAAGTACTCTCTTCTTCTATTAGGCACTCAATAGAATCATATTGATCTATAAGCCGTTACAATTGTTTATATAGACCTAGAGAAAACCCTAAGGTTGATATCTTGATACAATAGCCATTGGATAGTACATAAGAGATAACCCTACGATAAGAGCCATACGATCTAACTTGAAGAGCAAGTTGGGTTTCTCACGAATCTGTCAGACTCAAGCCCAAAACCAATCAACGCCGCGAACGGTCGATCGAACCAACAAGAAGGTCAACTGTCCTCCTTGTGGGAGGACACTGTACAGGGGTCGGTCGACTGCACATGAGTTGCGTTCGACGGCAACCTCCCTTTACTACTGCCACTAACTATCTCCTTCTTGTCTCTATTCCTTCTCCAATCGTCCCTATCCCACTATCGTCTTATCGTCTTCTTATCCAACATCATATGCAAGACATAAACCCAACACCATATCTTAAAGAAAATATAAGACGCTTAAGAAGTTTCCATAACTAACATTTCTCCATAGATCTTATGTCCAAACATAATCAATCCAAACCCTAAAGTAGAGAGAGAGAGGTAGAATAATATCTTAGAGAAGGTGGTGCTTGGATTTCGTCGGAATTGGGGGTGGCAGGGTTTCTGGGTGGAGCTCGGGAGCTAGGGGATGAAGTTCTAGGGAGCGGTGTTTCGAGGTGGAGCTTGAGAGAGGCAACAGGAGGTCAGGGGAGAGGGGCGAGGGGCGTCGAGGGCATCGGGAACTGTGGAAAAGATAGAGTTAGAGAAGGTGGAGCTAGGATTTTGTCAGATTTAGGGGTGGAATTTGAGGGGACGAAGAAGCTCAGGAGCTAAGGTTTTGATTTTGAAGGGAATTTCGAAGAGAGAGAAGATCGGGAGATAACTGAGTGAAAGAGAGAGATAAAGGGATGTTGAATCCTTTAAAATGACCAAACTTCTCTCAACATTAAGTGAGAAGAGCGGGAGAAACCACAGCTGCCTGATCAAGATCATGATTCAAGTCTGGATCGGACGGCTGTGGGATAGTGGACGACTTGGGAGAGTGCGGACCAGAGTATGCACCAAACGAGTAAGCAACAAAAGAGCGCTATATAGAGAGAGAGAGAGAGAGAGAGAGAGAGGTGCGCACCCTCTAATGTGCGAATTCGTCCGCTAGCCATCTGATCTTGCATCGGATCATGATCAAAATCTAACAATATATATTTTAAATGGGATAAAACGGGGGTATTTTGGGGATTTTACTTTCATTTCTATGCTCCTCTTCTTCTGTTCACAACCCAGTTCTAGAGTTCCCAAAATTGGGGAGTTTGATGCTCATTCCTCCACCGTAGAAACCCTAGCTCCGCCACGACCTCCACCCCTCTCCATCTACGTTGTCCTAGAGCTCTATCTCCACCTCACTCTTCACCCCTCACCATCCTGATTGTAAACCCTACCTGTAGGCGACCACCTCCTTCCTCCACCGTCGAAACATAGCTCGAGGTCTCTTCCTCCTCGGATTGCGCTCCCGCTGCTTGACACCACTTGCTACTGTCGCCGTTGCTTGCTGTCTTCTTTCATCTGATCTACCCGAGCACCATGTTTGATATCAGCTATCATCTATGTCTCCTGTAATTTTTTTAATGCACTTCATTTGTTCAAAAAAATTTCCATGAGATAACTTTGGTTATCATCATGTTGTTTACTCTTTTATTTAGCATGAATTTTGTAGTGATTGCTGAATAGTATGTGTACATGTTTTTTATAGGTAAGGAAGGCCGAGAAGAAAGTGCTAATGCCATGGATAATCCTATGATCGAGTTACAAAGTTCCTTTGTGCCAATTGTGCTCATGGTTTGCACGCTTCGGTTTAACTATCAAACACTCAAAAGAAACCGAAAAGAAATTTTGGGATTTCTTGTTTAGAGAAGCAGCAACTATGACTACTTCAAGTAGTTGAGTCCAAGAGAGCCGCAACTTATAAGGAATTGGTTGTCTCAGGTTTCGAACCAAATCCATAACCATTTGGTTCTCATGAATTGTAGCGTGGTAATAGAAAGAGAAAGGGGTGAAAATAAGATTGTTTTGTTTAACCCATTTGTAGCTATACTTATTGGATTTTGATTGGTGCTGTTCTAGATAGGATTTGATGTCAATGTAAATCTTTCCTTATGTATGATGTTGGTTATTTCTATTCAATGAAGTATTAGTTTTTGTTACTAGTTTTTCAGTATACTTTTTCAATTGGAAGTTGTTTGAGATCCCAACTACTTGGAAAAAATACTTTATTGTTGTTGTTGCTCGTAAGTTTTTGAGATATTGTGGCTACTTATACCTCTTTGAAAATGAC